>OY726530.1:51150084-52350084 GCA_963383655.1 Bathymodiolus septemdierum | reverse complement strand
CTCTTAACAGGTCAGATTTAAGATACACTGAGATAGTAAAATACTTCTAAACTGTCCTCCTCAAGAGAGGCCATCCCTGTTATAAGGCCACTTTTCATTGCAGAAGTGGCATGATGCCTTATAAGAGGGGGACTATTATATTATATAAATAATAATTATAGTCCAATTGGCCATTGATTGACTAATAAAAACATTATGTTACATGTATCTTGTTATAGGTGAAGACGAAGAGGTCCAGCTTACTTCTGATCTTCTCATGAGGTATGTCTAAAATTAGATCAGGGGAAAATTATTTTATGTTTATTTTTAAATAATGTCTAAAAATAGATCAGTGTAAAATTATTCTGTGTTTATGTTTAGATAATTTCTGAATGCACAAATTCTCAGAATACTGTATGAAAATATATGAATGCTAATCCATGACCATCCACAAAAATGTGAGGTTGAATTATTGCGATTGTCATAAAAAAAAAGATAGGACAAATGTAAGCAAATTTTATTACCCTTTTCAAGCATTTGTCGTTGTTGTAGTTGGTTGATTGGTTTATGATGTTTAATGCCACTCTCAACAATATTTCAGTTATATCGTGGTGGTCAGTTTTATTTGTGGAGGAAACTGGAGAAAACCACTGACCTGTCTCAAGTCACTGACAAACTTTATCACATAATGTTGTATCGAGTACACCTTGCAATGAACGTCGTTCGAACTCACAGCGTTAGTGGTGATAGGCACTGATTGCATAGGTAGTTTTAAATATAACTACCATACGATCACGACCACGACGGCCCCGTCGTTGTTGTAAGAAAAGTAAATACAAAAGGGAAGAGAACTATCATTGAAATATAAATTATTCTATGTTTATGTTTAAATAATTGTTGAAAGTATAGCCATCGGCTGTCGGCAAACTTCGTTAAATAATGAAAGAATTAAATAAAATATTTTATTTCCTGTTTCTATAGTTTCCATATCTTTGCACCATTTTACACGTAATGTTTAAATTTTAGATTCAAAATAGACAAAAACACAGTGAATTACACAGTAAATTTTGGTATGAAGGTATGTCCTGGTGGAGAATGTGTTGTGGATGAGATGTTTATAACCAACCTACAGATACCTCTTCTAGACTGTGGAGGTGATGTTTCTTTGCCAGGTACGTTGTGGTTTTGATTTCATAGAAGAGTACTTTTGTTATACTGCTTGCCTTTACTTCGCTTTCCTTTCTTATTGTCATCATATTTCAAAGTCCAACTTGTTTCCGAATCCTATTAATGATTCATCCGAATAGTTTGTACATATTCATGCTTGTATTGTCTTAATGAATTACTTAATAAAATATGTTTACACTAAAGTCAAATTTCCATAAATCATGTAGTTTGTTATGTAAATTTCTCCCTCGATATATTGCAGAACTCGCTTATCACCAAAATATAGCTTTGTCTAAAAGTGAGTTGTATAACAAGGGTGTACTTTATAATGATGCAATAGAGTTAGAGTTATAGTGTTTAACACCACTTTCAACAATATTTCAGTTATTTTGTGGCGGTCAGTTTTATTGGTGGAGAAAACCACTGACCTGTCTCAAGTCATCGACAAACTTCATCACATAATGTTGTATCGAGTACACCTTGCCATGACCGAGATTCGAAGTCACAAGTTTAGTGGTGACCACGACGACCCCTTAATACAATAGGTTAATAGGAAGAACGCTCATTCTTGCGGAGAATTTTAGGTACAGTAAAAGTTCATTGTGCATAATGTCATAGATTCATGCATGTTATAATGTTTTCATGGGTTTTTAGTGACCTAATAATTGTCTATAATAATGAAGAGAAAAAAACCCAGGTAAATTTAATTGAAAGTGTTCAAGATAAGAGAAATTAACCCATATTTCCACTTTGAAATAGTTGATACAGTCAAACCTGTGTCATGTGACCTTCCAAGGGAACATTGAAATAGGGTCACATAAGACAGGTGATCGCTTTAGATTGATTTAATTGATATGAAATGCAGCGTGAAGGGAAATAAAAATTAAGGTCACATAATGCAAATTATTGTTTAATAGAGGTGGTCACTAAAGCAGGTTTAACTGTACTTAAGAAAATAGCATATTTATTTTTCACAGGTCAGGGAAGTATAGCAGACTTTGTGCAGCAGCTTGGAGGAACTCTGACAGTAGAGGGGTTTGATGTTGTCCTTGCACAATTTGGAGTAACAGTAAGTCTGTTTAAAAGAAATTCTAGATTAATTATAGTAGTATTTAAGTTGGTTGGTTTTATGGTGTTTAATGCCACTTTCAACACTATTTCAGTTATATCATGGCGGTCAGTTTTATTGGTGGAGGAAACCCCAGCACCCAAAGAAAACCACAGACCTGCCGCAAGTCATTGACAAACTTTATCAAATAATGTTGTACACCTTGCCCTTAGGAGGATTCGAACTCACAACATCAATAGTCATATTGCAGATTGCATATGTAGTTGTAAATCCAACTACCATGTGAGCACAGCCACGAGAGCCATTGGTAATTAAGATATCGAATTGTGAGATCATAAGTCATTATGGCCAGTGTCATTTATTAATAAAA
Source organism: Bathymodiolus septemdierum (assembly GCA_963383655.1). Classification (NCBI taxonomy): domain Eukaryota; kingdom Metazoa; phylum Mollusca; class Bivalvia; order Mytilida; family Modiolidae; genus Bathymodiolus; species Bathymodiolus septemdierum. The sequence goes on along the minus strand of OY726530.1, from coordinate 52,347,499 downwards.
ATTATAGATCTGCTTCAAATAGTATGAATAGAAATGAATGTTGACAAGAGCTTGAATGGTGAGGGAATTTGTTTCTAGTATGACCATTGCAGTGCTCTCCGTTGAATGGTTTTGCAGAATTGTTAAATTTTAACAGAGGAGTTGTCACATGTATTTGTGTTTCATCATAAGTTCCCGTCACTATTTAGGGCCTCAAAATATTTTTTTTTCTAAGGCCATTTATTAAAAATAATATAGTATTATTACGTGATGTTTTTCATATTGGCCTAGTTATAGATCCGAGGCCTGCTGTATTGGCCTGAGGCGCAGCCGAACGCCAATACAGCAGACCGAGGACCTATAACTAGGCCAATATGAAAAACATCACGTAATGATACCTTTATTAATTAACCAGTCCAATATCTCTCGGGATTTTTCCTTGCAATTGTCGAAATGTCTAGCGGATTCCGATCTAGTTGTTATTGGACTGACTGGAATTGGGCCAATACGGAAAATATCCGTATTGGACTGGTTTTTGCCGTATTGGCCCAATGAAAGTTTTTATATTGTATTGACAGATTTGATCATATAAAGGCTAATAAGTCAAAGTTAATTAATAACAACTTTTATTGATGAGTGATTTAAATATACTATCATTGATATGAGACAGGATTTGTAATAGCAATATCACATTGAAGGTGAAGCTTTAGATGTAAGACAATCATCAAGATGGGCACCGGTCCTCCAGTCCAAGACCAGTAAAACTTTGTTCGGACCAGTAAATTTTTCAGTTATCTTTTTAAAAGAAATATATAAAAATAAATTCAAGGATTTGATTCGGACCAGTAAATTCAAATTCTCATTTCGAGGACTGTTAAATTCGGAGAAACAGATATTTTATATTTATATTTGTATTTTCAGACAATATTCCAGAGTCAAAACAGCTGTAAATTACCAGATTTCCAAAGTAAGCTTTAGCCATGATTTAATTTAACATTATGTTGATTCCCTATCACATTTATTTTAAAAATAATTTGTTGAGAACATTTTTATTTAGATCTAATTTAAAAAAAACCAGCAATTTTGATACTTGTATTATAAATTTTGCAGTCAAAATAGGAGTACATTTAAGATCAAAATATGGATTATGACCATGGAATTTATCTGAATCAGCATTAAATATTTATGTGTAAAAATTGCTTTAAAACTTTGTTTCAGAATATTGAAGTTTTAATGTGCCTATGAATTTCAGATTGTACCCATGATATTGATGAACAGAGTTATCTCCCTTCTAATGTGATTGACATGGTACAATGTGAAATGCCCCAGGGATGTGGAGGACTGGATTGTTGCTTGGACCTGTCTTTCCAGATACCTCTAGGAGTAGACACTGTCACCTATAATAATATGTCATTCTGGTATCGAATGGATTCCTGTAATTTTACCATCGAGGTTGGATTTAGAACTTTTACCTACAAAACTGTTTTACTGGATTATGAGTGGGGTGAGTTATCTCCCTTTTATTAAATCATGTTGTGAGAAACCATAATATCTACTATGCTTACTTTACAATATTTTTGCTGGCCAAACAAAATAAATCATAGTGACAAACTGAAGTTGACAAATTTATACATCACAACAAATCCTCTAATCAACAGGCATCAAATGCTGTGATATTCATTTTTATTTGTTCAATACCAATTTTCGTGGTTTTAGTTCGTACATGTATCATCAAACCACAAAATGTGGTGCACCAAAAAGGCATATATAACAAGAAAATTCATTAGTAAGTAACACTATGAAGAAATCAATTATCAGTGAAAATGTCTCATCATCTGTTTATCTATGAAATTTAGGGATATGGTGTTTAATGCCACTTTCAACAATATTTCAGTTATATCATGGTGGTCAGTTTTATTGATGGAGAAAACCGGAGTACCCAGAGAAAACCACCGACCTGTCGCAAGTCACTGACAAACTTTATCGCATAATGTTTTATCAAGTACTCCTCGTGTATGAAAATTGAACTACATTTAATTTCTTATTTTATATTGTCAGATTTTTGGTCAATTGTGTTAAATGAGAAATCTTGTAACTTATTAACACAACAGTCTTGTGATTAGAAGATTTTTTAATCAGATAGTATATATACAATTTTTATCTATGTTTGAAAACAATTTGTTCATTTTTTTCTTCAGGTCGGACAGCTACAGTTAATATGGGGATTGGAACGCCAGCACCTGTACAAATTCAGTAAGTTCATCAGATTTATAAAACAATATATTCAGATTAAACATGGAATGTTCCTAGATTTTAAATGTATTTTAATTACTCTTTGAATATGATTACCTAGTGATCTTTATTATTATGCCCCTCCTGCCACTAGGCATGGTGGGTCACTAAATTTTTCCCATGTCTGTACGTCCGTCTGTGCTTCCCACATCTTGTTTCCGTGCAATTTATACACATGGTCAGGGACCATAAAAGAATATCCAAGTATGATTTTGAATTTTTACCACTTTTTTCTGTCCGATGGACACATTCTTTCATTTTCTATGACTGTAAATCATATGGTTTCATCTGTCTTCTTTATTGATTTCCGTCGTTTATTAGAACTTTGGTGGGTGATACTTGTAGGGACTGGCAAAATTTGTTTGAGCGGTATGTCACAGTTTCCGGATAAGACCTCTACTGTACAGACAAAGGATCAGAATGTTTTATTAAAAAATGCAAATATTATTCAATCAGAAATACAGAATAAAAAGTTATTTTTTGTATTCTGTATTTATATTTTGTTTATATTAAAAGGATCTGTTGGTTTTATTATAAGTCTAGTTTGTGTTGGGAATTTGTTCATTTACTGCATGTGAGTTGATATATTGATCACATTTACTGCATGTGAGTTGATATATTGATCACAAAAATTTGTTTGAGCGGTATGTCACAGTTTCCGGATAAGACCTCTACTGTACAGACAAAGGATCAGAATGTTTTATTAAAAAATGCAAATATTATTCAATCAGAAATACAGAATAAAAAGTTATTTTTTGTATTCTGTATTTATATTTTGTTTATATTAAAAGGATCTGTTGGTTTTATTATAAGTCTAGTTTGTGTTGGGAATTTGTTCATTTACTGCATGTGAGTTGATATATTGATCACATTTACTGCATGTGAGTTGATATATTGATCACAAAAATTTGTTTGAGCGGTATGTCACAGTTTCCGGATAAGACCTCTACTGTACAGACAAAGGATCAGAATGTTTTATTAAAAAATGCAAATATTATTCAATCAGAAATACAGAATAAAAAGTTATTTTTTGTATTCTGTATTTATATTTTGTTTATATTAAAGTGATCTGTTGGTTTTATTATAAGTCTAGTTTGTGTTGGGAATTTGTTCATTTACTGCATGTGAGTTGATATATTGATCACAATAGCCCCTCCCCCCCCTTTTATAAGGCAACTCCCACTAAAGGCAACCCCTCTTGTAACGTCACTTTTTCATCGCAAAAGAGGATGTCTGCATTCATCATTACAGCATATTTTCTCAGTGTCATACAGATGATTATGCAGTTTATTACTGGTGAGTATTTTCTTAAAAATGGTTTTCGGGCGAGGTATACTCGATACAATATTATGTGATAAAGTTTGTGAGTGACTTGTGGAAGGTTGATGATTTTCTCCGGGTACTCTGGTTTCCTCCACCAATAAAACTGACCGCCACGATATAGCTGAAATATTGTTGAAAGTGGTGTTAAACACCATAAACCTAACCCTAACCCTGTAAGTTGGAAACAAGAGAGCTACTATTAATGACCAATATGCCTTTCTAACAATAGGCAGAAATGGTGGAGTGATTTTCCAGTTGGTAATTTTTACAGTGCAATATCACTGACTGAAGACAAAATTTGATGTGTACCAATACTCTCATTTAAAAAAACCTCAGTGGTGGTATTGTGGTGGACGTGCTCACCTTGAGTGCAACAGATCGTGGGGCCAAACCAAAGACTTATAAAATTGGTACTTGGTGCTTCTCTGCTAAACATGCTGTGTTAAGTTGTACTAGATTGGTTGACTCTGAATCAGGATAATACGTCTGAGTGGGGCGACGTGTCTACCCATAGGCTGTCGTTTCAGTGAGCTAGCACTATAAGAATCAGACTAAGGGTGTTTGTTTAGTGCAAAGCAGACACCATCATGATCTTGTTCTCACATTTGGCGTTAAGCAACAATCACTCACTCAATCTCATTTGAAAATAAAAATAGCAGAAATACCAAGCAAGAATATTTGACTGAAAAAATGACATACAAAACTGCATTAAGATTTATGAAACAAATTTGTATCTTTATGGATGTATTATTTTCAGATATTCTGTTGCCAATGGTGATCAAGGCTTTACTGTTGACATGACCTTGAAGATCTGTTTCCCTGATGGTGATGTGATGTATTGTGTACCAACCACAGATGGCATTCCTTTAGTCAGGAACCAGTTTTTCCCATTTTGTTTGAAAAATGAGACTAGTTTAAAAAGTAAGGATTGTTGAATTGAAACTAAGTAATATGCATGTAACTCAAACAAGTTATTTGATTGAAATATTCAAGGGGTTAGGCTTATAGTGATTAACGCCATTTTCAACAATATTTCAGTTATATCGTGGCAATCAGTTTTATTGATGGGGGAAACCAGAGTACCTGAAGAAAACCACAGCCCTGCTGCAAGTCACTTACAAACTTTATCACATAATGTTGTATCAGATATTCAAGGCTGTTGTCTGCTTTGACATATAATTTATGGAACATGTATTCTTAACCTTTTACAATTGTCATATGCAACCTCTGACATATATTTTTCAACTTGTTGAAGGTGGTTAGCATCTGGTAGAAGTAGAAGAAGTATTACGAAATTAGCTTAATTTGCATAACATGCATACTTTTACTCGAGTTTCCATGGAAACGGGACATAACTAAATATAATGATGGTCATAATGATTTACAACAATCTTATAAGATAAAATTGGTCAAAATTTTCTTTAGCAAAAGTAAAAAATAAATGTTATTTATGAGTAAATATGACATAATTTTCTACTTTGAAATTAAGCGTATATCGGGGTCCTATGCTACCGCAGTAGTTAAATAAACAAAATACCGGAGAAAATTAGTTGAAATAGCACGTGAATACATGTTATCATAGAACCCACGGTACCATATGATCATACTGTATATTTTTGTACATTATATTTCAGATTTTTCTCTCAGTGAGTGGGTAAAAGACAATGGTTTAGATATCAACGATCTCTCAGAATCTACTATACAGTTTCTATTAGAAGAACTTGGGATAGCTGAACACTTTACTGGGGACAAATGTGACAACACAAGGACTCCTTACATGCCAAGTATTCTTGGCTGGCGCAATGGTAGGTTATATACCATGGCTTATAAATTCTTTTTTTTTTTTATTTCCGAATTCCATGTTCGTTTAATTCCCCAAAATACAGCAACGTTTCAGCCATTAACATTCTTCAAGGTGAAAAATTGCTATCAAATATATGACTTCCCCTTTTGCTTTGAGAAAAATTGGAACAGATTCCATATTCACAAATTTTCTGATTCCTTTGCCACATGACCTTCATGTGAGGAATATAGAATTTCCTTCTTTTGTCTAGCTTTTCATCTTTATCTCTATCGAATTCCGTTAACATACACATTGTGCAGTAATTTCATGTAACTACTGGAGTGAATGTTTATTGTTTAGCTCCAAATGAGCAATGTTTAAGCTATTTCATGGCGATAACAAGTTATATTTGATGATTAGATGGATCTATATAGTGTAATAACAGTCCATGGGTAGACATGTTGCTCCACTCTGACACATTTTCCTGATTCTGCGCCAAGCAGTCTTTGGTCTTACTCCTTAATGCTGTGTGTTTATCGTACAAGCAATAAATACCAATTTTATTGGTTTAATCCAAAAATAGCTAAGGTTGCCTATGACTGAGAGAGATTGGGGGACGTGGTCAGTATATCGAGATTTTACTGGATACCAAAATGGAACATGACTGCACCGGTGGCGTAATGGTTAGCATGATCGCCTTCAGTGTGGTAGATTGTAAGTTTGATCCCTGGTCGGGTCAAACCAAAGACTATGAAATTGGTATCTGTTGCTTCTCCGCTACGTGTGCAGCATTAAGGAGAAAGCAAAGACTGGTTGGCTCAGAATCAGGATAATGTGTCCGAGTGGAGCGGCATGTCTATCCACAGACTGTTGTTTCAGTGATCCTGATGTAAGACATATTTTTTTCCGGTTGAAATTTTATCCAGTGGAAAGAATTTAATATTAAATTTTATGTTACGGTAAATATTTCATAATCAAATACTTTCCATTGCAATAAAAAAGTATCCTAGTGTACAATAAACAGGTACATAATATTATTTCCGACGCTGATTATTGAATTATCTGAACCGTCAAATGAGATAATCTGGATAATATTTTATACTAAGGTATGTAATATTATGTCCGACGCTGATTATTAAATCACGAGACGCATCTATAATATTATTTCTGACGCTTATTGATAAATCACCCGATCCATCAAATGAGCTAATCTGGATAATATTTGTTTGATTTGCAAGTATCACCACAGTTTATTAGTGAAGAAGATAATGAAACGGAGAGTGAAAATTAAATTTTGTGTACTAAACCAAAGCGACTGAGGAAAAGTAACAAGAGAAAATCTTATGAATATTATTAAAACATTGTAATTGTAATAATTTATATATTTATTTAAAAAATACTGCAATGATAAAGAAGTATTTCACTAGTATTAAGTACATATTTATTTGCAGCAATGTTAATTCATTAATTGAGAAAATTAGTAACTTATAAAATCAGATTATTTCTTCTATAATATTTTTTTCGGTTGAAAAGTTATAATGTGCAATGTTATCCACGGATATATTTTAATATTAAATTTCTTCCACCTCATCTGGAAAATATATAATAGCATTAGAAGAAATTTAATATTGAAATATTGTCCAAGGATAATATTTTATATTAAAAATAATCCTCCGGAAAGAATATTATGGAGGATAAAATAAAATGTTACAATAGCACTATAAAAATCCAACTAAGCATGTTGGTCTAGTACAAAGGAGACCTCATCATCTCATTGAAATTAATTTGTTCTTGCCATGATATAGCTGAAAAATTGCAGAGTTGGCATTAAACAACAATCACTCACTTATTCCCAAATGGAATGACAAATTAAATAAATATTCTAACTGAAATGATGATTATGGTGATTTTTTTTCTCTTTTCATAGAATGTCCGCTGAGTATCTTCATGTTACCAGACATAGTTGGTTACCCATCTAAATGCCATTATATGGAGAGCTGTACTACAATGTTATGCTGTACAGATGTACCATATCTTAAACTAACCTTACAAACACGACTTACCATAGACCCCTGTGGATATACTGTAAACGTAGCCATCAACAGTCTACAGAAAACTATATCTCTGTTTAGTTATGAAAGAGGTTTGTTTACAGTCTACAGAAAACTATATCTCTGTTTAGTTATGAAAGAGGTTTGTTTACAGTCTACAGAAACCTATATCTCTGTTTAGTTATGAAAGAGGTTTGTTTATAGTCTACAGAAAACTATATCTCTGTTTAGTTATGAAAGAGGTTTGTTTACAGTCTACAGAAACCTATATCTCTGTTTAGTTATGAAAGAGGTTTGTTTACAGTCTACAGAAAACTATATCTCTGTTTAGTTATGAAGGAGGTTTGTTTACAGTCTACAGAAAACTATATCTCTGTTTAGTTATGAAAGAGGTTTGTTTACAGTCTACAGAAAACTATATCTCTGTTTAGTTATGAAAGAGGTTTGTTTACAGTCTACAGAAACCTATATCTCTGTTTAGTTATGAAAGAGGTTTGTTTATAGTCTACAGAAAACTATATCTCTGTTTAGTTATGAAAGCGGTTTGTTTACAGTCTACAGAAAACTATATCTCTGTTTAGTTATGAAAGAGGTTTGTTTATAGTCTACAGAAAACTATATCTCTGTTTAGTTATGAAAGAAGTTTGTTTATAGTCTACAGAAAACTATATCTCTGTTTAGTTATGAAAGAGGTTTGTTTATAGTCTACAGAAAACTATTTCTCTGTTTAGTTATGAAAGAGGTTTGTTTATAGTCTACAGAAAACTATATCTCTGTTTAGTTATGAAGGAGGTTTGTTTATAGTCTACAGAAAACTATATCTCTGTTTAGTTATGAAAGAGGTTTGTTTACAGTCTACAGAAACCTATATCTCTGTTTAGTTATGAAAGAGGTTTGTTTATAGTCTACAGAAAACTATATCTCTGTTTAGTTATGAAAGAGGTTTGTTTATAGTCTACAGAAACCTATATCTCTGTTTAGTTATGAAAGAGGTTTGTTTACAGTCTACAGAAAACTATATCTCTGTTTAGTTATGAAGGAGGTTTGTTTACAGTCTACAGAAAACTATATCTCTGTTTAGTTATGAAAGAGGTTTGTTTACAGTCTACAGAAAACTATATCTCTGTTTAGTTATGAAAGAGGTTTGTTTATAGTCTACAGAAAACTATATCTCTGTTTAGTTATGAAAGCGGTTTGTTTACAGTCTACAGAAAACTATATCTCTGTTTAGTTATGAAAGAGGTTTGTTTATAGTCTACAGAAAACTATATCTCTGTTTAGTTATGAAAGAGGTTTGTTTATAGTCTACAGAAAACTATATCTCTGTTTAGTTATGAAAGAGGTTTGTTTATAGTCTACAGAAAACTATTTCTCTGTTTAGTTATGAAAGAGGTTTGTTTATAGTCTACAGAAAACTATATCTCTGTTTAGTTATGAAGGAGGTTTGTTTATAGTCTACAGAAAACTATATTTCTGTTTAGTTATGAATGAGGTTTGTTTATAGTCTACAGAAAACTATATTTCTGTTTAGTTATGAAAGAGGTTTGTTTACAGTCTACAGAAAACTATTTCTCTGTTTAGTTATGAAAGAGGTTTGTTTATAGTCTACAGAAAACTATATCTCTGTTTAGTTATGAAAGAGGTTTGTTTATAGTCTACAGAAAACTATATCTCTGTTTAGTTATGAAAGAGGTTTGTTTACAGTCTACAGAAACCTATATCTCTGTTTAGTTATGAAAGAGGTTTGTTTATAGTCTACAGAAAACTATATCTCTGTTTAGTTATGAAAGAGGTTTGTTTATAGTCTACAGAAAACTATATCTCTGTTTAGTTATGAAAGAGGTTTGTTTATAGTCTACAGAAAACTATATCTCTGTTTACTTATGAAAGAGGTTTGTTTATAGTCTACAGAAAACTATATCTCTGTTTAGTTATGAAGGAGGTTTGTTTACAGTCTACAGAAAACTATATCTCTGTTTAGTTATGAAAGAGGTTTGTTTATAGTCTACAGAAAACTATATCTCTGTTTAGTTATGAAAGAGGTTTGTTTACAGTCTACAGAAAACTATATCTCTGTTTAGTTATGAAAGAGGTTTGTTTACAGTCTACAGAAAACTATATCTCTGTTTAGTTATGAAAGAGGTTTGTTTACAGTCTACAGAAACCTATATCTCTGTTTAGTTATGAAAGAGGTTTGTTTACAGTCTACAGAAAACTATATCTCTGTTTAGTTATGAAAGAGGTTTGTTTACAGTCTACAGAAAACTATATCTCTGTTTAGTTATGAAAGAGGTTTGTTTACAGTCTACAGAAACCTATATCTCTGTTTAGTTATGAAAGAGGTTTGTTTATAGTCTACAGAAACCTATATCTCTGTTTAGTTATGAAAGAGGTTTGTTTATAGTCTACAGAAAACTATATCTCTGTTTAGTTATGAAGGAGGTTTGTTTATAGTCTACAGAAAACTATATTTCTGTTTAGTTATGAATGAGGTTTGTTTATAGTCTACAGAAAACTATATTTCTGTTTAGTTATGAAAGAGGTTTGTTTACAGTCTACAGAAAACTATATCTCTGTTTAGTTATGAAAGAGGTTTGTTTATAGTCTACAGAAAACTATATCTCTGTTTAGTTATGAAAGAGGTTTGTTTACAGTCTACAGAAAACTATATCTCTGTTTAGTTATGAAAGAGGTTTGTTTACAGTCTACAGAAACCTATATCTCTGTTTAGTTATGAAAGAGGTTTGTTTATAGTCTACAGAAAACTATATCTCTGTTTAGTTATGAAAGGGATTTGTTTATAGTCTACAGAAAACTATATCTCTGTTTAGTTATGAAAGAGGTTTGTTTATAGTCTACAGAAAACTATATCTCTGTTTAATTATGAAGGAGGTTTGTTTACAGTCTACAGAAAACTATATCTCTGTTTAGTTATGAAAGAGGTTTGTTTATAGTCTACAGAAACCTATATCTCTGTTTAGTTATGAAAGAGGTTTGTTTACAGTCTACAGAAAACTATATCTCTGTTTAGTTATGAAAGAGGTTTGTTTACAGTCTACAGAAAACTATATCTCTGTTTAGTTATGAAAGAGGTTTGTTTACAGTCTACAGAAAACTATATCTCTGTTTAGTTATGAAAGAGGTTTGTTTATAGTCTACAGAAAACTATATCTCTGTTTAGTTATGAAAGAGGTTTGTTTACAGTCTACAGAAACCTATATCTCTGTTTAGTTATGAAAGAGGTTTGTTTATAGTCTACAGAAAACTATATCTCTGTTTAGTTATGAAAGAGGTTTGTTTACAGTCTACAGAAAACTATATCTCTGTTTAGTTATGAAAGAGGTTTGTTTACAGTCTACAGAAAACTATATCTCTGTTTAGTTATGAAAGAGGTTTGTTTATAGTCTACAGAAACCTATATCTCTGTTTAGTTATGAAAGAGGTTTGTTTACAGTCTACAGAAAACTATATCTCTGTTTAGTTATGAAGGAGGTTTGTTTACAGTCTACAGAAAACTATATCTCTGTTTAGTTATGAAAGAGGTTTGTTTACAGTCTACAGAAAACTATATCTCTGTTTAGTTATGAAAGAGGTTTGTTTATAGTCTACAGAAAACTATATCTCTGTTTAGTTATGAAAGCGGTTTGTTTACAGTCTACAGAAAACTATATCTCTGTTTAGTTATGAAAGAGGTTTGTTTATAGTCTACAGAAAACTATATCTCTGTTTAGTTATGAAAGAGGTTTGTTTATAGTCTACAGAAAACTATATCTCTGTTTAGTTATGAAAGAGGTTTGTTTATAGTCTACAGAAAACTATTTCTCTGTTTAGTTATGAAAGAGGTTTGTTTATAGTCTACAGAAAACTATATCTCTGTTTAGTTATGAAGGAGGTTTGTTTATAGTCTACAGAAAACTATATTTCTGTTTAGTTATGAATGAGGTTTGTTTATAGTCTACAGAAAACTATATTTCTGTTTAGTTATGAAAGAGGTTTGTTTACAGTCTACAGAAAACTATTTCTCTGTTTAGTTATGAAAGAGGTTTGTTTATAGTCTACAGAAAACTATATCTCTGTTTAGTTATGAAAGAGGTTTGTTTATAGTCTACAGAAAACTATATCTCTGTTTAGTTATGAAAGAGGTTTGTTTACAGTCTACAGAAACCTATATCTCTGTTTAGTTATGAAAGAGGTTTGTTTATAGTCTACAGAAAACTATATCTCTGTTTAGTTATGAAAGAGGTTTGTTTATAGTCTACAGAAAACTATATCTCTGTTTAGTTATGAAAGAGGTTTGTTTATAGTCTACAGAAAACTATATCTCTGTTTACTTATGAAAGAGGTTTGTTTATAGTCTACAGAAAACTATATCTCTGTTTAGTTATGAAGGAGGTTTGTTTACAGTCTACAGAAAACTATATCTCTGTTTAGTTATGAAAGAGGTTTGTTTATAGTCTACAGAAAACTATATCTCTGTTTAGTTATGAAAGAGGTTTGTTTACAGTCTACAGAAAACTATATCTCTGTTTAGTTATGAAAGAGGTTTGTTTACAGTCTACAGAAAACTATATCTCTGTTTAGTTATGAAAGAGGTTTGTTTACAGTCTACAGAAACCTATATCTCTGTTTAGTTATGAAAGAGGTTTGTTTACAGTCTACAGAAAACTATATCTCTGTTTAGTTATGAAAGAGGTTTGTTTACAGTCTACAGAAAACTATATCTCTGTTTAGTTATGAAAGAGGTTTGTTTACAGTCTACAGAAACCTATATCTCTGTTTAGTTATGAAAGAGGTTTGTTTATAGTCTACAGAAACCTATATCTCTGTTTAGTTATGAAAGAGGTTTGTTTATAGTCTACAGAAAACTATATCTCTGTTTAGTTATGAAGGAGGTTTGTTTATAGTCTACAGAAAACTATATTTCTGTTTAGTTATGAATGAGGTTTGTTTATAGTCTACAGAAAACTATATTTCTGTTTAGTTATGAAAGAGGTTTGTTTACAGTCTACAGAAAACTATATCTCTGTTTAGTTATGAAAGAGGTTTGTTTATAGTCTACAGAAAACTATATCTCTGTTTAGTTATGAAAGAGGTTTGTTTACAGTCTACAGAAAACTATATCTCTGTTTAGTTATGAAAGAGGTTTGTTTACAGTCTACAGAAACCTATATCTCTGTTTAGTTATGAAAGAGGTTTGTTTATAGTCTACAGAAAACTATATCTCTGTTTAGTTATGAAAGGGATTTGTTTATAGTCTACAGAAAACTATATCTCTGTTTAGTTATGAAAGAGGTTTGTTTATAGTCTACAGAAAACTATATCTCTGTTTAATTATGAAGGAGGTTTGTTTACAGTCTACAGAAAACTATATCTCTGTTTAGTTATGAAAGAGGTTTGTTTATAGTCTACAGAAACCTATATCTCTGTTTAGTTATGAAAGAGGTTTGTTTACAGTCTACAGAAAACTATATCTCTGTTTAGTTATGAAAGAGGTTTGTTTACAGTCTACAGAAAACTATATCTCTGTTTAGTTATGAAAGAGGTTTGTTTACAGTCTACAGAAAACTATATCTCTGTTTAGTTATGAAAGAGGTTTGTTTATAGTCTACAGAAAACTATATCTCTGTTTAGTTATGAAAGAGGTTTGTTTACAGTCTACAGAAACCTATATCTCTGTTTAGTTATGAAAGAGGTTTGTTTATAGTCTACAGAAAACTATATCTCTGTTTAGTTATGAAAGAGGTTTGTTTACAGTCTACAGAAAACTATATCTCTGTTTAGTTATGAAAGAGGTTTGTTTACAGTCTACAGAAAACTATATCTCTGTTTAGTTATGAAAGAGGTTTGTTTATAGTCTACAGAAACCTATATCTCTGTTTAGTTATGAAAGAGGTTTGTTTATAGTCTACAGAAACCTATATCTCTGTTTAGTTATGAAAGAGGTTTGTTTATAGTCTACAGAAAACTATATCTCTGTTTAGTTATGAAGGAGGTTTGTTTATAGTCTACAGAAAACTATATTTCTGTTTAGTTATGAATGAGGTTTGTTTACAGTCTACAGAAAACTATATCTCTGTTTAGTTATGAAAGAGGTTTGTTTATAGTCTACAGAAAACTATATCTCTGTTTAGTTATGAAAGAGATTTGTTTATAGTCTACAGAAAACTATATCTCTGTTTAGTTATGAAAGAGGTTTGTTTATAGTCTACAGAAACCTATATCTCTGTTTAGTTATGAAAGAGGTTTGTTTATAGTCTACAGAAAACTATATCTCTGTTTAGTTATGAAAGAGGTTTGTTTATAGTCTACAAAAACCTATATCTCTGTTTAGTTATGAAAGAGGTTTGTTTACAGTCTACAGAAAACTATATCTCTGTTTAGTTATGAAAGAGGTTTGTTTATAGTCTACAGAAACCTATATCTCTGTTTAGTTATGAAGGAGGTTTGTTTACAGTCTACAGAAAACTATTTCTCTGTTTAGTTATGGAGGAGGTTTGTTTATAGTCTACAGAAAACTATATTTCTGTTTAGTTATGAATGAGGTTTGTTTACAGTCTACAGAAAACTATATCTCTGTTTAATTATGAAAGAGGTTTGTTTTTAATGGTAGATTGATAATCACTCATGCCTTAATTAATGCTGTTATTTTTTATTTATCTGAGAAACAAAACATTTATTTGTTGTGGTCTTAAAATTGTCTGTCTGTGTTGAATATGTCATCGAGTTTTGTGCTTTTACCAATTTTCAGAATTTTTTTTTTATTGGGGAAAGTTTGAAATGGCCTTGGCCAGTGGGATTATAAAATTATTGATTTAAATAATACAAATTTTATTTGAAAAAAAAAATTTTATCAAAGAAACTACCTGGCAAAAAATATATAAAAGAGTTTTCCTAGTCGATTTACCAGATGCTAATTTTTTTTTATATATTTTATAGGAAAAACAGAAAGATTGACAATGGCTGATGGTGTTATACAATTAGAGTAAGTTACCTCAGATAAGGTTTTAAACAAAATGACAATGTCTTTCACAAATCAGTTAGATTTACACTTCAGCTGTAGTTACATACTCAGATTTATTATTCTGTTTAAAGGAGATGATATAATAAGATGTTAGTTCAAATCCCACTCAGGCGAGGTGTACTTGATACAACATTATGTGATAAAGTTTGTTAGTTACCTGCGGCAGGTCGGTGGTTTTCTCTGCGTACTCTGGTTTTCTTCCTCCAATAAAACTGACCGCCAGGATATAACTGAAATATTGTTGAAAGTGACGTTAAACACCATAATCCTAACACCTTATAATAAGAACCCCCTCCTATTTTGGCTCCCCTAAATTCAAAAATGATATTATAATAATAAAGCATCATATAAAGGTTTATTCAAATATCTTTTTGTAAAAACAACGAAGCATATATACAAATCGGCTGTCTATAATAGCAGAAAAATGTTGTCAGCTTATCATAAATTAGCACAGTTCATGACATTTTGAACTATTGTTTTATCGAAAAGTTGGTAAATACTATGAAATTGGTAAAAAATGATATGGAAGTAAATGAATATGGCATACTATCTAACATTGCACTAAATAAGGTAAGGAAACAGTTGCTGTTCTACCTTTCATGGTCATAATAAGGGGGAAAGTTCAGTGTGTTTATTATGTCAAAGTATATTAAATGTATATAGGGGTGCATCTAGGATGGGGTATTTTGAAAATCCCCCTTTGATTTGAAACAGCACCCCCATTTTATATAATCGTAGGTTTTTCGGGAACCTTTTGTGTACAAATCCCCCACAAATAAAAAAAAAATGTAATCTGTTCCTATCAGATTTTCTATTAGTTATTGCTGAGTGACTGTTGTTTAATGCCAAATGTAATCTGTTCCTATCAGGTTTTCTATTAGTTATTGCTGAGTGACTGTTGTTTAATGCCAAATGTAATCTGTTCCTATCAGGTTTTCTATTAGTTATTGCTGAGTGACTGTTGTTTAATGCCAAATGTAATCTGTTCCTATCAGGTTTTCTATTAGTTATTGCTGAGTGACTGTTGTTTAATACCAAATGTAATCTGTTCCTATCAGATTTTCTATTAGTTATTGCTGAGTGACTGTTGTTTAATGCCAAATGTAATCTGTTCCTATCAGGTTTTCTATTAGTTATTGCTGAGTGACTGTTGTTTAATGCCAAATGTAATCTGTTCCTATCAGGTTTTCTATTAGTTATTGCTGAGTGACTGTTGTTTAATACCAAATGTAATCTGTTCCTATCAGATTTTCTATTAGTTATTGCTGAGTGACTGTTGTTTAATGCCAAATGTAATCTGTTCCTATCAGGTTTTCTATTAGTTATTGCTGAGTGACTGTTGTTTAATACCAAATGTAATCTGTTCCTATCAGGTTTTCTATTAGTTATTGCTGAGTGACTGTTGTTCTATTAGTTATTGCTGAGTGACTGTTGTTTAATGCCAAATGAGCACTTTGTCAGCTATATCATCTCAAGGACAGGTTACATTAGACCATCACACTTAGTTGGATTTTTATAGTGCTAGCTCACTGAAACACTAAATCTTATTCCTTAATGTTGCATACTTAGCAGAGAAACAACAAATAACAATTGTCTTTTAGTTTGAGCCGAAAGGTGCTTGAGCCCACGATCTACCACACTTGATGCAAGCACGGTTACCATTACACCACCAGGGACCGTCGTGGTCATGATCATATGGTAGTTTTGATCTACAGCTACCTTTACAATCAGTGCCTATCACCAATAATGTTGTGAGTTCGAACCTCGTTCATATTAAGGTGTACTTGATACAACATTATGTGATAAAGTTTATCAGTTACTTGCGATAGGTCAGTGGTTTTTTCTGGGTACTCCAGTTTCCTCCACCAATAAAACTGACTGCCATGATATAGCTGAAATATTGTTGAAAGTGGCATTAAACACCATAAGTTGAGATAACCCTAAACCTAATTATTACTGATTATTAAGAATAATTTACAGCATTTTTAGTAAAATTGTCTTTAGACAGTACATTTTTTATAATCAACAGGTTTAATTTAAAGACACCTGCCAATGAGAAGATCTACATTGTTGATATGACATTGAAGGTGTGCTTAGAGGCTAACACTAAATGTACATTAGAAATCACTATACTAGATAATACAGAGCTACCACAGATGATATGTACTAGTATGAATTTAGCCAGTAAGTATCTGGGCTTTCAAATTTTTCAAATCTACCAGTACTTCACTATTTACAGGTGGTACTTTTTAATAAAATATGAACAATTTTCATGAATATCTTAAACAGCATTCTTTAAAATCCAGAGGTACCAAAGACCATTTTAGGCAGGTAAAAGTATCTGGTACCGCCCCTTATTGTAAGGCCTGAAGTATGAAGACAGGGAGTGGGTACAGTAGTCTCCCTCTTATAAGACCACCCCTTCTTCAATGAAATAGTCACCTTATAAGAGAGGTGGCCTCTCTTGAAGGGGACAGTTTAGTAGTATTTTACTGCATCTTAAATCTGACTTGGTAGGAGAGGTGGATTTTTGTGGGAGTGGCCTTGTAAGGAGACTACAGTATTTGACGTTGACATTTGGGTTAGGAGAGGGGGGGGGGTTAGGATTACAGTATCTTGCAGCTGCTTTTATATATTTTAATGATTTTTGTTTGGATTTTTTAAAATTAAAAATTAGAACTATAGGTTGAGGTTTTTAAAACCATTATTAGAAATATTTCAGTTATGTCTTGGCAGTCATTGGAGAAAACCAATAATATAAAGAAGAAAGTCACCCACCTATTGCATGCCACTGACAAACTTTAGCACATAAAGTTGAATCGAGTATACCTCGCCAACAAATAGACATCAAACTCACAACCTTAATGGTGATCAGCACTTATTGCATAGATAGAGGTTAATACAACTACCATATGCTTGTGGCCATGACAGTAACCACAAAAAAACCCCTATTAATTATTAGTCAGTGTGTCTGTGAGCTAGGACTGTAGAAAAAATTAACTTGTTCTTGCCATGATATAGCTGTAAAATTGCCTGCATGGCATTTAAAAAACAATTGCTCACCCATCCTAAGCATGCAATTTACATATAATTATTATTATTTTTATATTTTGATCTTTTCAGTTCATTTTTTTTTCTATTTTTTAAAAATTAAACTAGCATGATAATTTGAATAGAAGGAAAAGTAATATTATGTATTATGAACGTTTAAAAAAAAAGAACGGAAAAAGTGTATGGACACCAGAATGGAATTTCTATATCATCTTTATAGACTTTTCCTTGATAAAGGCAGAAACATCAGATAAATTAAAAGAGTGATGATGTTAAACATTTAATATGTATTTTCCCTATTTGGAAAAGGAATTGGTCTTGTATTTAAATATTAATAGTAGTTTATAGAAATATAAGGGCTGTTCAATTAAATTTTGGAGTGATCACACCACATATCTCAGATCTCGTACATGTACAAAGATATATAAGTTTGATTAAAATTAATTTGTTTTTATGTTTGTTTTTAGATTTCTCACTGAGTGATTGGGGTACTGCTTTGAAAATTAACACCACGCTATCGTCTCTGACCTCTGAACTTTCAGCATTACTAATGCAGCAGATAGGACTAGGCACACAGCTTATTGACCCAGCTTGTAATCGTGCATCCTCAGGTGACTGGAAAAATGGTTGGTTTGTTTGGGATTTGGTTTTCTGTTTCTAATGTTAAATAAAGCAGTAAACAGTGCTATCGAAAATCGTTTTTGTTTTGAGATTTTTTTATTAGAAATTTTTTTGAATGGTAATTTTTGGTAAATTTTTCTAAATCGTAGAAGAAAAAGGAAAGTGTTATTGGTTGATTAAATATTACAGAAATTTCAGTGTTCAATCCAATACATCACAGAATAACCAAGACAAACCAAAATTTACTTCTAAATTATTAAATTATTATCTCCTTAGGGTGAGTATTTGCTGGATTAGATAATACTAATAATAAGTATTTTATTATAATTTTATCCACAGTTTACTTCATCATATTATATATAGTAAGGTACATTTTTCAATAGGATATTTAAACAATACTTAAATCATTACACTTTTAATATAATTATTCATGCATAAGAATTTGGAAATGAAAAATAGTCACAAGTACTGGATACCATGTATGATATTCATATAATTACATTATATGTTCATTTCATTCAGAATGACTCATATCATTGGTCAAAAAGTTGACACATGACTACAGAATTGAAACTGAATCATTCAATGAAGAAGCACAAACATTCAAAACATGCCCACATCCGGAAACTTTTTTTAAATGTCATTAAAACTATATAACTATGCACAATAACAACAGTTGAAACTGTGGTATATTAAAGTAAAAAAATCATTTTTTTATTTGTATTAATAATGTAAAAATGTCATTTTAAGTATTGAATACAATTTTTGTAGTACTATAGGTTTGTAAAGGTGTTGACATAAGTAAATTTTTTATGCGAAACGCTTCATACAGAATATACTTAGATCAACCCATTCACACTCCAATAAAACTGCAAAAAATTTCATTCTTGATATTTTTTTCCAGAATGTCCAACTTCTGTCGTCGATCCTGTGGATTTAATGGGTGACGGCACTCGTGCTTCATGTGCGATTTTAAGTTCCTGCTCCAGTGTAGATTGCTGTTATGACTTTGAGTATTTAGGAATCAATCTTCATATCTACCTGAACATTGATACCTGTAATTATGTCATCAATGGAGGCATAGAACAGATGACATTTGAATATCACTTCTTTACATATACATGGGGTAAGTTTAAGAATTCAAAGTTTATTTACAACTACATCTGTGGTGTAAAGGTAAATGTGCTCTACTTGAGTGTGGTAGATTGTGGGTTTTAGCTCCAGTCGGGTCAAACTAAAGACTGTAAAATTGGTATTTATTGCTAAAAGACTGGTTTGCTCGGAATCTGTATAATGTGTTCGAGAGAGAAATGTCTACCCACAGACTTTTCTTTTGAGTGAGCTAGCACTATAAAAATCCAACTATGCTATAAGTGTGTTTGTCTAGTACAAAATAGACAGCTTCATCATCTTATTGAAATGTAACGTGTTCTATCCATTGATATAGCTGAAAAATTGTTGAATTGGCATTAATTTAGTTTTATTTAGACATAATTTACACCAATTTGATCAATTCTGGGAAGCAGTTGTTAGGAAAAGTTGAAAATAAAAATTAGATAATATCTTTTAAAGTGGATATTGATTAATTAATGCACAGTTTATTAATGAGCAAGAACTAGAACAACCTTTATAGCACAAGGGAAGTTGATGAGTTTGAACGAGTAGTTGTGCTCAGAAAATAGAAACTTATTTTATGAAAGAATATGTACAATTATGAAACGGGGAAAAATTATGTATTTTCATTTCAGGGGAGGTAATAGAAGTACGTCTTCAAGAAATTATTAGAATGAAGTAAGTAGTCGTAGTATATTACAAAAATTAATTAAATACATATATAATTACATTATGTGGTCATTTCTTTTAAAAAAATGCATGCAGTTGGTCAAAAGTGTGACACATGACTCTGAAACTTCATCAGTCAGTGACACATACAACCATTCCAGGGAAAAATCATCAATCATTAATACTAATAACTACATGCACAATTACAAAAAGTGGAAAATGTGGAATATTAAAACAAATAATGATTTTTGTTTATTAAGTAAAAATTGTAAAATATTGAATACAATTTTTTGTAGTTTTATTGGGTTGCAAAAGCGTTAACAGAAGTATATTTTTTTATATGAAACACTACCACTTTTACACTTTAATAATAAAAAGATTGCATTCAATTCTTACAATGTAAATGAAAGAATGTATTTAAAATAGAATTTATTTTGTTTTCTTGAAATAACATCTTTTATAATATATATATTGTACCTTTCTGTAGATTTAAAATAGAACAGTTAAGCAATCAGAAGAAATACATCGTAGACCTGGAGTTTAGCATATGTTTAGAACCAGGCACATGTGGTATATCATTCGTCGTATTGAAGGATCATTCACTGCCACAGATAGATTGTGATTTAGCCATGGACTATCAAGTAAAGAGTAAGTACATTTCGTCACATTTAAAAGTATAAAAAATGTTTTAATTAATAAGTACAGTCAATCATACCCTAATGATAACCTTGAATAAGCAGTCGTCTACAGTAACTGGCCAGTTTAAAACCCTCTTCACAGGTTTTACATGTTATTTTAAATGGTCACATCACTAAGGCAGAAAGTAGTTACTTTACTGTCATTTTTCATTCTGGACTTTAAAAAATCATAGGTAATTTACTGTGCTCTGTTGGTATAAAACAATAATCACACACTCAACTCACTAACTTAAAATAGACAATTTTAGAGTTATCTGGAGTAAATACTTGTAAACTTAATACAAATGAACCTTATCTTTACTTTTATGCTGCCATGGAAACAAAAGGTTTTTTTTTAAAGTTTGTAATAATACAGTTCAACTTTAACCCTATTTCAGATTTTTCACTGGTCAACTGGATGACAGAGAAAGGTCTGGCTACAAATGAACCTTATCTTCATTTTTATGTTGCCATGGAAACAAAAGGTTTTTATCAGAGTTTGTAATAATACAGTTCAACTTTAACTCTATTTCAGATTTCTCACTGGTCAACTGGATGACAGAGAAAGGTCTGGCTACAAATGAACCCCTGACAACAGCTCAGACAGAAGAACTTATGCTGTATACAGGGCTGCAGCCTTTCTTACATGATATACAGTGTGACAGAGCTACTGGTCAATATGCTACACTCACCAATGGATGGAATTCTAATGGTAACTAACTCAGGTCTTATGGATATGATGTTAATCTCTTTACCAAAACCAAAACTGTATTCATATACAGGCTATACTGGCCATGCAGTCACCTCTATTAAGCAGTCACCTGTATTTAAAGGTCACTTTTTTTTGTCCTGACATAGAAAATTTCATATGAATTGAACCTCTATTAAGAGGTCACCTGTCTTGTAAGGACAATTTTTTCTTTGTCCCAAAGGTGGCCTCTTAATACAGGTTTGACTGTACATACATTCCTGAGTTTATTTACCTAAATGGGAGCCTGTTGTTGTGTTTGGTCTGTATATCTGTGTATTGTAATGTGTGGCGCAGTGATGACGGTATTTTTAAGATTACTTCACCCATAGTTTGTTTTCTTGTCGATAGCCCTGTATCAATTCTATGCATCAAATAACATCAACATGACAAATATGCAAAGACGTATCAATCATCCGCAGGCTGGGGAAAGTTTCACACTCATTTTAGAGTATGGATCATCCGCAGGCTGGGGAAAGATTCACACTCATTTTAGAGTACCAATCATCCTCAGGCTGAGGAAAGTTTCACACTCATTTTAGAGTATGGATCATCCGCAGGCTGGGGAAAGATTCACACTCATTTTAGAGTACCGATCATCCTCAGGCTGGGGAAAGATTCACACTCATTTTAGAGTATGGATCATCCTCAGGCTGGGGAAAGTTTCACACTCATTTTAGAGTATGGATCATCCGCAGGCTGGGGAAAGATTCACACTCATTTTAGAGTACCAATCATCCTCAGGCTGGGGAAAGTTTCACACTCATTTTAGAGTATGGATCATCCGCAGGCTGGGGAAAGATTCACACTCATTTTAGAGTACCGATCATCCTCAGGCTGGGGAAAGATTCACATTCATTTTAGAGTATGAGTTATGGGCTCATAATTGAAGACACTACCATGTGAAATGTAGAATAGCAATAAAAGCTAGGCTTCTTTAAAATTGTATTATCCGCGACAGAATTTGTATCTACTATCGTTGGAGGTGATCAGAACATCTATCATGTTAATGTATTTATGAGATCTTCTATCATATTGCTTCAGTTTACACTGGTGTGTATTGTAGTACAGTGAAGCCAGCTGTCTAAACCCAACCCTGTATGAACCAAACTTTAAGATTAATTCCCAATGTCAGAAATATTTATAAATTTATCCTGTATAAAGCTGAACACCTGTCTACTCCGAACACAAAAACTTGCCCTACGGAGGTTCACTTTAGACAGGTTTTTCTGTGTAATCATCTGATTGTGATGTTGTTCCTGTTGTCTGCTATTATGGACACTATTTTTTCTATTTATAGCTTGTCCAGCATCTTTAACCTTGCCAGCTATCACAAGAACTGTAGCTTGTTATATACCAGATTACTGCACCGGTGTAAGCTGTTGTGTTGAAGTTCCTTTGATTGGCAGATCATTTCTAGTGTCCGTATTTGTTGATGGGTGCGACATGAAACTGAATTTGTGGATAGAAAAAAGAAGTGTCAGCATCTCCTTGATTGGGTATTTCTGGGGTAAGTTTTTGTTTACATTTATTGAATTTATTATTTAATATTAGATAGGGAGGGGGGAGGGGGGTGGGGTGACATGGCCATGATCTTATGGTAGTTGGATTTACAACTATCTTGCAACAGGTCGGTTGTTTTCTCCGAGTACTCCGGTTTCCTCCACCAATAAAACTGACCACCACGATATAACTGAAGTATTGTTAAAAGTGGCATTAAACACCATAAACCAAACCAAATCACCAATATTAGATGGTTAAGATTTAGATATTAAAAGGGAAACTTCACCGTATTTACATGATGGGTGCCACCAGTGGAGAAGGAACGGCTTACCCATTTGGAAACCTGAGTTAACCCCCATTTTCAGTGGGATTCTTTTTGCTCAGTCTTGTTTGTCCTTTTGTCCTTTTTCTTTTGACAATTGTGTTGTCTGTCCTTAGAATTACGGCTTCTGATTAACACTATGGTATCTTTAAACTTTTTTCACCTGATATATTTAAAGAAATATCAGTCAAAAACACTTTAATTTTTTCATATCTACCAACATGTGGGTCAAAAACAAAAGTACATATGTATACGCTACTATAGGAAGTAAACAAACAAGTTTAAAATTAGTAACACTTATGAAATAACTCTCAAAATCTGTATAGTATTCATTGATAAATATTAATTGTATTGTACTAAAATTACTAACACTATATATATAACATGCTACTAATATTAACGAACCCAGGATACTGGTACTTATGGTTTTTTTCATTAACAAATGTATATATAGTTTTCAATAAAGATTTTTAATTTTGAAGAAAAAATAAATAAAATAAAAGAAAGAAAAGTAAGATATTAAAACAAGTTCCTTGAGAGAAAAAAGAAAAAGAAAAATTATCTATGAACAGCATGTTACATTGTTTATACACCATGTATAAAACTGAAAACTGACCACCACAATATAACGGAAATAGTGTTATGCACAATAAACCTGATCCCTGTAACCTATTTAAGAACTTGAAATTGACCCTGGTGTCTGTCCTTATTATTGAACCTATATGGGGTTAGGGCTAGTGTTATGGTGTTTAACACCACTTTCAACAATATTTCAGTTATATCCTGGTGGTCAGTTTTATTGGTGGAGGAAACCGGAGAAAACCACCAACCTGCCGCAAATCACTGACAAACTTTTATCACATAATGTTGTATCGAGTACACCTCACCACGAATGTGGTTCGAGCTCACAACGGTAGCGGTGATAGGCACTGATTGCATAGGCAGTTATAAATCCAACTACCATATGATGACAACCACGATGGCCCTTGAACCTATATTGCAAACACAAAATTGACTCCCCCACCAGTGAATTGTTTAAACATCATGTTTTACTGTTTATTAATTCTTAATGTGTAAAAATGAAAACAAAATTGTAATAAACATTACTCTGTTTTTGTTTTTAGGTGAAACATTGTAATAAACATTACTTTGTTTTTGTTTTTAGGTGAAACATTGTAATAAACATTACTTTGTTTTTGTTTTTAGGTGAAACATTGTCATAAACATTACTTTGTTTTTGTTTTTAGGTGAAAAATTGTAATAAACATTACTTTGTTTTTGTTTTTTGGTGAAAAATTGTAATAAACATTACTCTGTTTTTGTTTTCAGGTGAAAAACATCTGATGACCTTGAAAAATGTTGCTAGATTTGAGTAAGTAGATAAAAAAAAAAATGAAGACGTGAGCATCTGTCTCTCTTTGTCTGTTTGCTTCTTTGTCAATCTGTTCCTCTGAAACAAATAATTATTTATAAATCTTTAAAATCATTCCATATACATCTTTCTACTTTTGTATAATCAAGGAACTGTCATGGTCATAATCGTATGGTAGTTGGAAATCAACCACCTAGCACCATTAACGTTGGGAGTTCAAATCCTGTTCAGGCAATGGAATACTTGATACAACATTATGTGATATAATTTGTCAGTTACTTGCGGCAGATCTGTGGTTTTCTCCAAGTTCTCCGGTTTCCTTCACCAAAATTGACTGCCATAATATAACTGAAATATTGTTGAAAATGGCATTAAACACCATAACCCTAACCCCTTTGTATAATCAATAGACTTTAAGTCAGTACTGGTATTTTGTTGTATCATTTTTAATTTAAAATTTTCAAGAGTTATGCCCCTTATAAAACTGTTGATGAGCCTCATTCTTTTCCAGTGTTACTCTTGAACTCATTTTAGTATTCTAGAATGATTATTCTTGAAAAAATGAGAGAGACAAAATGTGTAAATATTGATTTTGTATTTCTTTTGAGTTATTTTGTTGTTGTTTTCATCAGTTTTCTTAAAATATTAACAGTCATGCCACAAATGGTACTATATATGGTACTCACATTAAGATTATGATTGTGGCTGGTTTTTTGATGGACTATTCGTCCCCGAGGGTATCATCCGCCCAGTAGTCAGTGCTTTGTCACTGACATGGTTTTTTTGATGGACTATTCGTCCCCGAGGGTATCATCCGCCCAGTAGTCAGTGCTTTGTCACTGACATGGTTTTTTTGGTTTATTTTTTGTTGAAATTTAGTTCCTAAATTATGCAATTATTATTAGAACTAAGATATTCCTCCCTTAAGCGTAGGTGACTTTGGCTGTTTTTGGTTTTTCTGTTTTGTTCCTTTGGTTTTCTTGCTTGCATAGATTTTAAATTATTTTGCTTTGATGAAGGTTATTCCAGAAACATGTCGTGCACACTAAATTTGATACCTACATTTTTATCTTTAATGCCACTTTCAATAATAGTTACGTTATATTGTAGCAGTCACTTAGTAAGAATCCTAGGGATACGGATATAAATAAACATGAGAAACTATCCAGCTGCCCAATGTTGCCAGTGTCTCTGGATTGTCCATTCTTGATTACCCCCCTTTGATTTTCTCTAGCATTTATTTACACTTGACATAGATTAAAGTAAAGGAAGAACACCTTATTGCTGCTCTACATTTCACAGTCACTGTAAGGTCTTTTATCTAACATTATGCAAGTTTTCTGTTAAAATTAACGAAAGTAACCTGTCTGATACAAGATGTTGTATCACCACACTGGTGATGAAAGAATGATGCAATGTTGCACACAAACTACTTTGTCATGACGTCATATGATTTGAATGCAGGAAAAATACATCAATGTGAGCAATGTAAACAAAGCGACTGTTAAATGTTATTTCATTCATATTATGCATCACAACTTCACAGTCATATTCTTATTTCCAAGGACATAGTTTCAATATTTCCGACAACTGTACAGTCCACATTTCTCCAAAAAGGTGTTGTCAGATGATTGTGCAGTGACACTGAAAGATATTGAACAGTAACATGATATTGGTAAATTAACGGAAACAAATAATGTGACGCCATGCACAAAATGTAGTCTGCATCAGAGTATTGTACAAATTTCTTAATTTTAATTCTACCCTTGTTATTTGTTTAAATTTTGTTTTTATTCAGGTTCACATTGATTGATTTAAGTGGTGAAGACAAGTATCTGTTAAATCTCAATATAAGTGTATGTATGGAAGCATATGGCGGATGTCTGTTGTCGGTTCCTGTGTTTACCAATACCAAACTACCGAAGGAAGATTGTGGAAGTTCTGATGGTGGATTCCAAAATAAAGGTAATATCTAAATTCGTTCTGTTCATAGATTTTGTTCATTCTTTCATCGACTCAATTTGACCATAGTTGTTCAGATAGAAGAAGTCTTTTGTAGTTTGACTTTGATAGCTCATATAGAAGGAGTTTCTTGTAGATTGGTTGTGATGGTACCAATAGAATGAGTCTTTTGTAGTTTGACTTTGATAGCTCATATAGAAGGAGTTTCTTGTAGATTGGTTTTGATGGTACCAATAGAATGAGACTTTTGTAGTTTGACTTTGATAGCTCATATAGGAGTTTCTTGTAGATTGGTTGTGATGGTACCAATAGAATGAGTCTTTTGTAGTTTGACTTTGATAGCTCATATAGAAGGAGTTTCTTGTAGATTGGTTGTGATGGTACCAATAGAATGAGTCTTTTGTAGTTTGACTTTGATAGCTCATATAGAAGGAGTTTCTTGTAGATTGGTTGTGATGGTACCAATAGAATGAGTCTTTGTAGTTTGACTTTGATAGCTCATATAGAAGGAGTTTCTTGTAGATTGATTGTGATGGTACCAATAGAATGAGTCTTTTGTAGTTTGACTTTGATAGCTCATATAGAAGGAGTTTCTTGTAGATTGATTGTGATGGCACCAATAGAATGAGACTTTTGTAGTTTGACTTTGATAGCTCATATAGAAGGAGTTTCTTGTAGATTGGTTGTGATGGTACCAATAGAATGAGTCTTTTGTAGTTTGACTTTGATAGCTCATATAGAAGGAGTTTCTTGTAGATTGGTTGTGATGGCACCAATAGAATGAGTCTTTGTAGTTTGACCTTGATAGCTCATATAGAAGGAGTTTCTTGTAGATTGGTTGTGATGGCACCAATAGAATGAGTCTTTGTAGTTTGACCTTGATAGCTCATATAGAAGGAGTTTCTTGTAGATTGGTTGTGATGGCACCAATAGAATGAGTCTTTGTAATTTGGTGATCATGATCATACAATAATATTGATCTGCAACTCATTAAGTTAAGGGGCCGTCATGGTCGTGATTGTATGGTAGTTGGATTTACAACTAACTATGCAATCAATGCCTATGACCACTAAAGTTGTGAGGTCGAACCCCGTTCATGGCAAGGTGTACTCAATACAACAATGTGTGATTTATTTTGTCAGTGACTTTCAACAGGTCAGCAGTTTTCTCAGGGTACTCAAGTTTCCTCCACATATAACTGAAATATTCTTGAAAGTGGTGTTAGGACACCATAAACCAAACCAAGCCATAATCATGGCCTTCACTAAGGTCAAATTTGATGTTCTAGATAATGACCTGTAATTACAGGTGTTTAAATCAGTTGTTCTGTAGTGGGTACACTCGTCTATCTAAAATTATAAGGGACCATGTTTGTGGTGTAATGGTTAGCATGCTTGCCTTTGGTGTGGTAGCTCTTGGGTTCCAGCCCTGGTCGGCACAAGCTAAAAACTATACAATTGGTATTTGTTGCTTCTCAACTAAGCAAAGATTAAGGAGTAATAACAAAGATTGGTTGGGAATCAGGATAATGTGTTCATGTGGAGCGACATATCTACCCACAGACTGTTATCTCAGAGAGCTAGTACAATTAAGTGCGTTGGTATAGTACAAAGAGGACATCTCAACGAATGTAACTTGTTTCACAATGAAATAGGTGAAATATTGTTTATTTGGCATTAAACAACAATCACTGACATCATTTATATTTTTCCATGTTTTTTTTATTGTAGATTTTTCGCTAACCCAGTATAAACTAGACAACAATATAAACGGTACAATGACAGCTGTTGAGATAGACAGACTGGTCGATGTATTAGGGATAGCACCATTCCTCAATACCCTCCAGTGTAGTAGAACACAGATGCCATACAGCTCAGCAGGTGCTACTGGCTGGAGTAATGGTGAGTAAATTATTGAGTCAATATGTCAAAAGGCAAGATCATTACAACCACCATTTTGTAAAAGAAGATACCGTATAATTCTGATATTACTGGATGGAGTAACAGTGAGTAAATTATTGAATCAATATATCAAAAGTCAAGGTCATTATGACCACCATTTTGTAAAAGAAGATACCTTGCAGTGCAGCTGATAATACTGGTCAGAGTAATGGTGAGTAAATTATTGAGTAAAATAGATCCAGTCAATGTCATTTTTATAACTTTTTTCATGATTATTATGTGGTTGGGTTAAAGTTCAAGGTCTAACTTATTCAGTTTTGTGATGTTACAGCATTGAATTGTGAAAAATTTGGCACCCAGTTGTAATTTACTAGTGGTTTAAAATTATTTTCTTGTTTATTCAGCTTATACAGAGACTTTACCAGTAGCTCTACCAGCTATTAACTCCAGTCTGCCCCTGACATGTCATTTAGTTGTCATAATAACTTAACAATGTAATTTACCAGTGGTTTATAATTATTATCTTGTTTATTCAGCTTATACAGAGACTTTACCAGTAGCTCTACCAGCTATTAACTCCAGTCTGCCCCTGACATGTCATTTAGTTGTCATAATAACTTAACAGTGTAATTTACCAGTGGTTTATAATTATTATCTTGTTTATTCAGCTTGTACAGAGACTTTACCAGTAGCTCTACCAGCCATTAAATCCAGTTTCCCCCTGACATGTCACCTAGCAGTATCATGTACTCATATAACATGCTGTTTGGAGGTTGAAGAACTAGCCAGATCTGTAGAATTGTATATCCAGTTAGATTCCTGTGACAGAGAGCTTACTGCTGCCATTGACAAACTTGTTTACAAGAAAACTCTGATTAATTATGTGTATTTACAGCAAGAGAATGTCCAGCTTAAGGGAGTGATCCATCTGGAGTAAGTTTGACTATTTAACTTTTAGGGTGGTGCTATGTTTCCCCCAGTCACGAAACAAAAATCAGATTTTTGACTAAAAAAATTAACAAATTTTCTTAAAATTTTACCAATATTTCTTGTTGAAAACAGCAGTGTCAGATTTTTTGGTGCATCTTTCAGGTAAATTTATTTCTTGTCTATGAAATTTTATCACAGAAAAGTTAAATGTTTGTTTCCTTACGATTATGTCCGACAATGATTATTAAGAAAACAATTATTAGGGGCCGTCGTGATCATTGTTGTATGGTAGTTAGATTTACACCACTGATGATGTGAGTTCAAATCTCGATCAGGACGAGGTGTACAACATTATGTGATAAAGTTTGTCAGTGATTTGTGGCAGGTCAGTGTTTTTCTCCGGGTCCTCCGGTTTGCTTCACAAATAAAACTGACCACCACGATATAACTGAAATATTTTTGAAAGTGGCGTTAAACACCATCAAACAACAAACAAACTAAGTAATTATTGTGATCATATGGTAGTTGGATTTATAACTACCTATGCAATCAGTGCTTCTCACCACTAATGTTGTGAGTTCAAATCACGCTCAGACGAGGTGTACTCGATATAACATTATGTGATAAAATTTGTCAGTGTCTTACGACAGGTCGGTGTTTTTCTCCGGGTCCTCGGGTTTCCTACACAAATAATACTGATCGCCACAATTTAACTGAAATATTTTTGAAAGTGGCGTTAAACACCATCAAACAACAAACAGACTAAACAATTGTTGTGTAAAGATTTACATTCTGTCTAAATTGTTTTATTATTCTTGTCAGCATATAAGTTGTATTGTCTCTGTAAGGAAGGGTTGTGATCGTATGGTAGTTAGATTTATAACTACCTATGCAATCAGTGCCTATCACCACTAATGTTGTGAGTTCAAATCACGCTCAGACGAGGTGTACTCGATATAACATTATGTGATAAAATTTGTCCGTGTCTTGCGACAGGTCGATGGTTTTCTCTGGGTCCTCCAGTTTCCTCCACAAATAAAACTGACCACCACAATATAACTGAAATATTGTTGAAAGTGACATTAAACACCATAAACCAAACTATGTTTTTATTTTCAGTTTTACAGTAGATGATCTTGTAGCAGAAGACCAGTATTTACTGACTGTGAATACCAGTGTATGTTTTGAAGCCAATTCCAATTGTGATCTGAGCATATTACTTCTACAAGACATGAGGTTACCTAAACCACATTGTAATCTACAGACAAGTGTAGTTCTACAGAGTAAGGTCATCTTAATTAACCTTTCATTAAGTATTTAAAAAAGTTGAAATGATTGAACACTGAATCGTCAAGCTCAAACAAACATATATTTTCCTCTGATAAATCACAAACTTTTGTGTTTCACATTTATGTTGCAGAAATCAAGAGTTATCTTTTTTGCTCTCTATCGCTGTTTTAACAGATTAATTGCTGAGTAACCAAGTTGAAATAATAGATCTCTAAATCGTCAAGCTCAAACAAACATAAAATATGTATCACATAAATGATATACTTTCATGTTGGACGTGCCTGTTGCAGAAGTCATATAGCTGGAATCTATTGTCTGCTGCAGAAGTCATATAGCTGGAATCTATTGTCTGCTGCAGAAGTCATATAGCTGGAATCTATTGTCTGTTGCAGAAGTCATATAGCTGGAATCTATTGTCTGTTGCAGAAGTCATATAGCTGGAATCTATTGTCTGCTGCAGAAGTCATATAGCTGGAATCTATTGTCTGCTGCAGAAGCCATATAGCTGGAATCTATTGTCTGCTGCAGAAGTCATATAGCTGGAATCTATTGTCTGCTGCAGAAGTCATATAGCTGGAATCTATTGTCTGCTGCAGAATTCATATAGCTGGAATCTATTGTCTGTTGCAGAAGTCATATAGCTTGAATCTATTGTCTGCTGCAGAAGTCATATAGCTGGAATCTATTGTCTGCTGCAGAAGTCATATAGCTGGAATCTATTGTCTGTTGCAGAAGTCATATAGCTGGAATCTATTGTCTGCTGCAGAAGTCATATAGCTGGAATCTATTGTCTGCTGCAGTACATATTGTTTGATATTGGTTGAAATCTGGGGAATTTTTTTTTTCATGAAATAATTTAGAAATTATTTGGCTTTCTAACTTTTCGACTTTGAGTGTACCTGATGAAGGTTATTCCAGAAACGTGTTATACACACTAAATCTGATATCTACGTTTTTATTTGAAGTTTTCTTAAAATAACAACAGGAAAGATCTTAAAGGCTATATAGCCAACATTAGTCGCTGAGTAAACAGCTTTTACGATTACTACTTTTGTATCTTCTTAGATTTTTCCTACACAAACTGGGTAACTGACCAAGAACTTGATGTATTGACTCCATTATCCACATCCACGGCGGATCGTCTGCTGGAGGATCTTGGGATTGCTGAATACATGGAGACTGTGATGTGTGACAGATCTGCCAGTCCTTATAGTCCATCAGTCAGTGGGTGGAATTCTTGTAAGTTTGTATTACTGAGGAGTTATTGTTCGATCCTATGGTACTGCAGGTTCTATGGTCCTGTGTATTCACATGATATTACAATCAATTTTCGCCGCCACATTTTTAATTTAACTACCATGGTATCATAGGACCCCAATATATATGCTTTGTAAGAAAGGATATGGATGTAAATGATCCTATGGTACAGTGGGTCCTATGGTTCTGTGTATTCACGTAATATTATAAGCAATTTTCGCCTCCGTATTTTTGATTTAACTACCATGGTACCATAGGATCCGGATGTGTATGCATTGTAAGAAAGGATATGGATTTTAATAAACATGAGAGATTATCAAAGCACTTTTATTGTTGTTCTACATTTTAACAGTCACTATTATAAGTAAGAAAGGATATGGATGTAAATGAACATGAGAGACTAACCAATGTTACACTTAAACACAAAATAAAATAAAGGAACAACATTTTTATTGCTGTTCTACTATATTTCACAGTCACAGTAAGGTCTTCAACAATGAGCAGAACTCATACCGGAAAATGAGTGTGAAACAACCCCTAGTCTGCAGTTGAGCTGTACTTTCCTTTTGCAAATGAATGCTATATCCTGACATCTTTGTCATTTTGATGTTAATTGGTATATAGAGCTTTGTCTGATTCAGATTTTGATAGTGCACGTCAATAATGTATTTAAGCTTAATAGATTTAACCCTTCCCTTTAAAGACAACCTCTTTTACCACCAAGAAGAATTGTGACTTTTTAATGTGGTCTAACAATTTTGTTTACCCCCTACTAGCTCCTCCCTAAGAATGATCAACTGCATTTGTATAAATATATTATAAATATATAAATCTGAATCGCCTCTTTCCAAGGATGTTATGTTATGTAACGTGAGGGGATATTACGTTATTTAACGTTACGCGATATTACAATGTGTAAAATAAAAAATCCATACCAGGTGAACGTCTACTTTTGTTTCAGCATGCCATGAACCTCTATCACTTCAACCCCTTACTGGTCCTATTTCCTGCCACTTGATGGACTCCTGTACTGCTGTCGACTGCTGTATAGAGCTAACACAGATGACAAAATCTTTCCATGTTTTCCTACATCTTGATAATTGCTATAAAAGACTGAAAGTTGGGATTGAGAATTATTTCATTGACATTGCTTATTTGGACTATGAATTTGGTAAGCATTTAAGGTACAGTCAAACCTGCCTATGCAGTCATCTCTATTTAAAGGTCACCTTTTCTTATCCAGTCATAGAAAATTTCATATGAATTGAACCTCTTAATATTAAGAGGTCATCTGTCTTATAACTTTTTTATGACTATAAAAATATAACCCTTTCCGGTTAATTTCACAAAAGTGATGAAAAATGAGGCCTTGAATAATGGAGGTAAAAAAATTCATTTGCTCATTATTGGTGATAAGCTTGAAAACAAAATATATTTCCACAATATGGATTGTGGATTATTTATACTTTATTCCAATTTTATCAATATTTGAGTTGTTTTGTGGTGGCCATTTTGTATTGTTGGAGAACACTGGAACTTTTGGAGAGAACCACTGATCTGCCACAAGTAACACAAACTTTTATCACATAAGGTTGTATCAAGTACACCTCACCGTGAATAGAAATCTAATACACAAGTGCATTTTTAGATATAATTCAAACTATCATGCGCACACCTGTATGCAAGAGGAGGGATGGGGGAACATTTGGGGTTTTCATTCCCCTTCAAAAGGAATATTAAAAGTCAAGATTTTGTTTCAAATATAATTATGACGATTAAACTCTAGATTTTTGGTTGAATTATTACTATTAAAGTCTGAATTTGAACCCCCTGTCACAATACCATGTCGATCAATATATAAAATGAAGATAATCTTTATTATTTCCTGATTAAATTTGTAGGAATTTGGAAAGAGATGAAGCTCAGTGATGTTGTCCAGTTAAGGTAAGTGATTAATACAAGCTTTTCCATAACAAGACCGCTGAAACATTAACAGTAATAATGTTAAACACCAACGATTTTGACAACCATCTTTTATTCTATAGAATTCTGCATAAATAAGGAATCAGTAGCAAGCTGTGCCATTATAGTGTTTAAACGATATTCTATTTCAGACTGCATCAGTGGTGTAATGGTTAGCGTTTTCACCTCAAGTGCAGTAGATTGTGGGTTCAATCCCTGGGCAGGTCAAACAAGACTATGAAATTGGTATTTGCGACTTCTCGACAAAGCACCCAACAATTAGGAGTAAGAACAAAGAACTAATTGGCTCTGAATCATAATAATGTGTCTGACGGGAGCATCATATCTGCCTGTTGACTGTGATGTACAGTTTTAACTCGTAGATGCTTTTTTTCAAATTTGTAACAAGTAAAATTTCTTGCCATGATAAAGCTGAAATATTGCTGGAGTTGGTGACGGCCCTAAGCAAATATGAAACAGCAACAGTATTTTGAATGTTTATAAATACAAGAATGTTATATTTTCAGTTTTATAATAGAAACCCTAATTGCAGAGAAGACCTACTTAGTCAGTATTAACATAAGTATCTGTCTGGAGTTTGGACAACCCTGTACAATCAGTACAGCATTACTCTCGGGGAGTTATCT
This sequence comes from Bathymodiolus septemdierum, assembly GCA_963383655.1. NCBI lineage: Eukaryota > Metazoa > Mollusca > Bivalvia > Mytilida > Modiolidae > Bathymodiolus > Bathymodiolus septemdierum. The sequence goes on along the minus strand of OY726530.1, from coordinate 52,313,025 downwards.
CCCTGTACAAGAATGTGGTTTTACTGATAACTCTAACGACTTTTCTGTTCACGATTTTCTTGCTGGAAAAGGGTTGGATATCAACCAAAATATAAGTGATGTAGTCTCCTCACAACTTTTAGAACGACTGGAGATAGCAGAATATCTGAAAGATGCACAGTGTGATAGGGACAGTGCAGCATATACTCCAGAAACATCAGTTGGTTGGAAAATTGGTAAGTCTTATTTTGCTAAATTCTATGACTTGTAATTATTGGGCAATTTGTGTAACTGATATTTACCTATAGCTGTTTACAAGATGGCAATTTATACATTAAATCAAAACTCAAATATTATTGTTCTATAGATATTTGAGAAAGTACAGTGGAACCTGTCTAATCCGACACACCAAGAGACCAGGGAATTGCGTCAGATTGTACAGGATGTCAGAATACTCAGATTCTATTTTAGTTAACAGAAGTACTTTGGGGCCATAAATTTTTGTCGGATGTCACAGGATGTCTGAAAACTCAGGTGTCAGATTAAGCAAGTCCACTATATTCCTTTCTGACTGTACAAGAGCTAATTTTTTGCCATTTCATACAAGAACATTTATTTCTTTTTATACCTCTGCCGCTAGAGATCAGTGCCATTAAGTATTACCCATGTCTGTATGTCCATTCGTGAGTCCTGCATTAAGTTTCTGCTCAACAACTTAAGCAAATCATTTGAAATATATACACCAGGTCAGGGACCATAAAATGATGACCGAAAATTAATTTCGGACTTTTTTTATTCTGGAGTGATGCCCCGGTTGACTTTAGCATTCTATAGACATATTCTTCCGTTTATTTTCAGACCTCTCCTGGTTCAGAAATACTTTTTATCAGGTTGATATGATTTTTTTTTTCTTTTTCAGACCAGAAAATTACCAAATATTCCAGATTTTTTAATAATTTACAATATTTATTAATGACTTGTCATTTTTCAGATTGTACAGAAAATATCGGGACCATCTCAGCATTGTCTGGACCTATTTCTTGTAATGTCCCGTCACAGTGTTCAGCTGTAGATTGTTGTGTACTTGTTGATTTCTTGAAGAGGTCGTTCCATGCCGTGGTCAACATTGAGCCGTGTGAGAGGAAGTTTGTTATCACCATAGAAAATCTACAGTTAGACCTGTCATACTTGTCTTACCAATGGGGTAGGATGATATTTTGTTTACAGTGAAGCCTAACTTAAACAAACCCTAGATTATCTTGATTCCTGAGTATATCCTAAATAATATAATTATTATTAAAACTCAGGGATGATTTTTTTCAGTTTTTTTAAAACTGATTTCAGCTATTTTCCTCTGACAACAAATATTTGAATATTACAGAACATGGTCAGTTCAGGTAAAAAAAATGACTATTGAGAAGGATGGTGAAGGTTGTTTCAGCTATTTTTCATTGATTTTAAGTTTGTTTTTTTTCCCAACCAGAATCATCACTGAATTTTAACTTTAGATTCTTCTCCCTCAAGGGTTTGTAGCCTTAGCTGATTTTAGCTATCCAGTTTAATAAGCTCTTGGTTTTCATGCTCCCAAATACTTTAAAATTATTTGACTTTCAAACCTTTTTACTTTGAGCAAACCAGAATAAGGGTATCTCAGAAATGTGTCATGATATCTACATGTACGTTTTTATTACAAACATCTTTTACAGGGGCCATTTTGGCCGTGATCATATGGTAGTTGGATTTATGCATAAAGAAATTGGTACAATTTGTCATGTAAAGAAAGAAAGCTTGAAATCTATTCAAAACATCTTGAAAAAAATTGACTCAATAGGGGAGGGGTAGGGTTACGGTGGTTAACCCCACTTTCAACAATTTTTCAGTTATATCGTGGAGCTCAGTTTTATTGATGAGGAAAACCACTGACTTGCCTGCAAGTCACTGACACACTTTATCATGTAATAATTGACTCAATACAATTTGGGTGTTTTTGATAAATACTTTTTAAAAGGTAGACAGCTATCAAATGTTACTGCTCACAAATTCTATAAATATTCGGCTGTTTCACTTTTTCATTTAATGATATTAATTATGAACAGAAAGTTAAACAGTGGTGACCGACAGTTTCACCAATATCAACAAAACAAACAATCACCTCTCACATCAAACCATTGAACACACAAAAAAGACCATGACATATAGTGTTGGAAATCCAGGTCATAATTAGATATTGAGCATCCAATAAAAACTCAGTTGTCATTTTATCTCATGTTTGCCTCATAAAATGATATTCTATTTTTGATCTTCATTAGTGGTACTTTTGCCTGTGCATAGCCTTCTTTATAGCATATGGCCTGTCGTGGTTCTGATTGTATGGTACTTGGATTTACAGCTACCTTTGCAATCAGTGCCTATGGCCACTAACAGGAGTTCGAATCCATCTCAGGTGAGGTGTACTCGGTACAACATTATGTGATATAGTTTGTCAGTGACTTGGGACCTGTCTGTGGTTTTCTCAGGGTACTCCAGTTTTCTCCACCAATAAAACTAACCACCACGATGTAGCTGAAATATTATTGAAAGTGGCATTTAACACCATAATCCCACCCTTTTTTTTTAGCATAATTGTACAGGATAATTTACTTTAAAGTAAAATAACTCATTAAAATTTCAGGTAAAAAGGACAGATTCAAGTTGATGGATATGTATGTTATTGAGTAAGTATCAGGTTTTATCCTGCAATTGTGTGATTTTAAAGGGGGTCAAATAAACGTCAGTGTTATTTAGTCATGAACCTAATAAAGCATTCCTGGTACCTGCTTCATATAGAGTGACTGAAAGAAACGGTAACAGTATAAGCACTGACGTCACAGATGACACCATTGAAAACGATTAGAACGACGCTTGTTTCAGCTATTTTCGGACAATTTGGCAGTTGCTTTGTCATGAAAAAAAATTAATTAAAAAAAGGCTCATACAAATAATTTTTATATTTTCCGACAATGTACATACATGTATATTGTATGTTTAATAGGCAGTGACGATATATCAATATCCATAGTGTCTAGGTTGATAGCCTCATTTTGAGTGCAAAAAATCTGAACTTAAAGTCATAAAACATTAATTGATTGGTGTTTAACGCCAACTTTTCAGTCATTTAAAATGCAATTAGAATGTCATAATAATAATTAAAATAAAAGAATGTCATATCCAATCAATACATCATTCTCATTGGACGATTTTGGAGTCTGTGTATGAAACTCGTGCAATAAAGTTTATGATCGTGATGAGAGCCACACTAACCATTACACCACCGATCACAAGCATTATGGAAAGATATATCGTTCTTGTCCATATTGTATTGAAAAAATCATACTGGACTCACACCAATACAGATTTTCAACACAATACAGACTCTCGTTTTGTACATACCACTGTACAATATCAGCATAGCAATGTTAATTGAAGCGCATCGGTGGTGTAATTGTTAGCATGGTCGCCTTGTGTGTGGTAGATCGTTGGTTCAAGCCACGATTGGGTCAAACCAAAGACTATTAAATTGATATTTGTTGCTTCTCCACTAAGCACACAGTATTAAGGAGATAAGAATAATGCTTATCCACGGACTGTTGTTTCAGTGACCTAGCACTCAAAAAATTCAACTAAGCGTGTTGGTCTAGTACAAAGCGGACCTCAAAATTGTCTCATTGAATATTAACTTGTACTCGCCAGAACATAGCTGAAAAAAATTGCTGAGTTGGCATTAAACAACAATTGCTCACAATATATTCCTTCATTTTGAGTATGAAATTAAAGGGAAGCCACTTTATATCTGAAAAAAACCTTTTCTAATAATGTTATTTTTACTCTTCAGTTTTAAGATAGACCATACACCAGCTGACAGACAGTTTAGAGTAGATTTAAACATCAGTTTATGGTTTGACAACAGTAATGAGATGTATAAATGGCAGATATTTAAACAGAATGTATTAACTTACAGTCAGTGTGATTTTAACACCGATTTTGAAACTTCAGGTAAATAGATTACTTCAGGTGATGTTGGGGCCGCCGTGGTCGTGATCGTATGGTAGTTGGATTTACAACTACCTATGCAATCAGTGCCTATGACCACTAAAGTTTTTGAGTTCAAACCCCATTCATGGCTAGGTGTACTCATTACAACATTATGTGATAAAGTTTGTCAGTTACTTGTGTCAGATTGGTGGTTTTCTCCAGGTACTCTGGTTTCCTCCATCAATAAAAGTGACTGCCATGATATAACTGAAATATTGTTGAAAGTGGCATTAAGTACCTTATCCCTAACCTAAAGCTATGAGTTCGAATTCCACTCATGGTGAGGTGTACTCAATAGAACATTATGTGATAGAGTTTGTGATTGGTTTTCTCCAAGTACTCCTGTTTCCTCCACCAATAAAACTGACTGCCAGAATATAATTGAAATATTATTGAAAGTGGTCTTATACACCATAACTCTAACCCTAACCCAAATAAAACTGACTGCCATGGTATATCTAAAATAGTTTTGAGGAAAAAATGCTGTAAAAACACTTAACTCTAACACTCGCTAGTTTTGCAATTTATTTTATTTTATTACAGTAAGCAATAACTTATATATGATTTTTTATTTCCAACAGGTTTTTCATTGAAAAACTGGTACATGGATCAAGGTTTGACTTACCTACAAGTTCTGAGTCAGTTGGAGTCATCCAAACTATTACAGGAGTTGGGTATAGGTGACCTTATGTCAGATGACCAGTGTCAAAGGTCAAGTACTCACTATAGTCCATCTACAGATGGATGGAAGAAGACAGGTTTGTGCATGATTTACATGTAAAATGCATTTTATTAAAAGATACAGGGAGACTTAATTTGACAGAACATGGTAATGTTTATAATGACACCCCTTTGAGAACACCAGGACATATAAATATTACCTAGTTTTTCCTCTGTGTGGTACAACCGCTCCAAAAGGGAAGGGGTGGGAGTCCACTAGTTGTGTGGTATGAATCAAACACAAATCTTGCCCCTAGGATTTGACATTAGATAAATTTGAAGATACTAAAGTGACACTCAGAAGCCATAAATCGAAGGACAAACAATACAATGGCCAAAAGAAAAAAGACAAAGCAACAAATAATGATACTCTGGAAGAGTAGGCAGTAAATGAGTGCTTGGGAGTTGTTGAACGTAAAAGAAACCCAGCAACAGTTTCTAACAATATACCTGAAATGTTCCTTCGTGGCCTTTTTAGCATTAATTTTTTAGGACCCTAACCTTAAAAGTATTCAGTCATATTATGTCATGGTTCTATCATCGTTGTGGCTATTGTCATATGTAAATTATATTTTGGTCAACATAATAACTGCCAGGTAAAAGACTGGTAAATGTTAAAACATTACAGGAATCAAGTGTGGTAATCAATTTTGTTGTTTATTGGATTTATGTTCAAGCTCATAACACATTGTAACCTGTCTAAACCAAACCTCTTTGGGGCCAACTTTTGTGTTCATAATAGACAGGTGTCCCATTTATACAGGTTAAATTAACAAAGACTACCTGCATTGTGACTTTATTTAAAGTTTGGTTTATGCAGGATTCTGTTTTATTCAGGGTCTGCTTAAGACATGTTTCACGGTATAAATATCTTTTTGATCAGCAAAGCCTTTCCCTCACCTAATATTAATTAAGTTATGTCTCCCCTCAATTACTAAAACCTTACAAGAAACCTACCTATGGTTAGAAGTGGTACTATATTGGTTTTATAAATCCAGATGCAGATTAAAGTTGTATGGATGATAAATTCGCAATGACCGCCTACACAGTTTACAGTGCTACAGTACAGAAAAAAGGTTTTACTTTCCTCTAACAAGCAGTAATAAACTGTATGTTTGTTTGATATTAACATTGTGAAAATAGAGCAGCGAAAATGTTCAAATACAGTAATCCCTCCCTTATAGGGTTATCCTTTCTGCAATGTAAATGTGGTCTTATAAGAGAGCTGGCCTCTGTTAGTTGAACTATTGAGATGTATTTAACTAAATCAGTCCATGTGAAATCTAGCTTGATAAGATAGGTCGGCTTTGATGGGTAGGACCTTATAAGAGGGGGACTAATGTATGCCAGATTTCAACACCATATGCATTAAATTAAGTTTTCTTCCTTCAGATTGCTCATTGGATGTTCCAACTAACTCTTTGACCTCCACAACGACCTGTGTTGTCAAGGAAACATGTTCTGCTGTTGATTGTTGTACAGACGTGGATTTTCTTAACAGACCATTCCACACATACCTCTACTTAGATCCATGTGACTTGACTTTTACGATCGGAATTGAAAATTTTGTATTCAATGCCAGTTTAACTTCAGATCCTGATTTTGAATTTGGTAAGTACGCAGTATGCTTTTAGTTATCATAAAGTTTCATTTAGTAATGAATTTTATTTCATAGATTCCTGTCAAATACTGATATTTCCAAGCGAAAGATTAACCAGTATTTCACTCAGTGAAATAAAGCGTTTGTTTCACCATGTTAAGTCACAAGTCCAACATCGTTACAATGGAAAATATCATTTAGCATTCAACAACAAATTCCTTTCGAAACAAACATCTTATTAGCGTAAACAAAGGTGTAAAATCTATGATATTAACAGTATAACTACTCTTGCATTCCTAATATCAAAAATAAATCATTTGTAATCAAACAATTTATTATTTTTTCAGGAGTAGAAAAGCAGTTTAATTTAAAAGGTGTTGTCAGAATAACGTGAGTACAATGTAATTTATTAAAACTAAGGCCAATCGCCCTCAGGTAACCTTAGCTGATTTTGGCTATCTTGTTTAGGCCTTTGGTTTATTCCTCAGGCATAGGTAACCTTAGCTGATTTTGGCTATCTTGTTTAGGCCTTTGGTTTATTCCTCAGACATAGGTAACCTTAGCTGATTTTGGCTATCTTGTTTAGGCCTTTGGTTTATTGCTCAGACATAGGTAACCTTAGCTGATTTTGGCTATCTTGTTTAGGCCTTTGGTTTATTCCTCAGACATAGGTAACCTTAGCTGATTTTGGCTATCTTGTTTAGGCCTTTGGTTTATTCCTCAGACATAGGTAACCTTAGCTGATTTTGGCTATCTTGTTTAGGCCTTTGGTTTATTGCTCAGACATAGGTAACCTTAGCTGATTTTGGCTATCTTGTTTAGGCCTTTGGTTTATTGCTCAGACATAGGTAACCTTAGCTGATTTTGGCTATCTTGTTTAGGCCTTTGGTTTATTCCTCAGACATAGGTAACCTTAGCTGATTTTGGCTATCTTGTTTAGACCTTTGGTTTATTCCTCAGACATAGGTAACCTTAGCTGATTTTGGCTATCTTGTTTAGGCCTTTGGTTTATTGCTCAGACATAGGTAACCTTAGCTGATTTTGGCTATCTTGTTTAGGCCTTTGGTTTATTCCTCCGACATAGGTAACCTTAGCTGATTTTGGCTATCTTGTTTAGGACTTTCGTTTATTCCTCAGGCATAGGTAACCTTAGCTGATTTTGGCTATCTTGTTTAGGCCTTTGGTTTATTCCTCAGACATAGGTAACCTTAGCTGATTTTGGCTATCTTGTTTAGACCTTTGGTTTATTCCTCAGACATAGGTAACCTTAGCTGATTTGGGCTATCTTGTTTAGGCCTTTGGTTTATTCCTCAGGCATAGGTAACCTTAACTGATTTTGGCTATCTTGTTTAGGCCTTTGGTTTATTCCTCAGACATAGGTAACCTTAGCTGATTTTGGCTATCTTGTTTAGGCCTTTGGTTTATTCCTCAGACATAGGTAGCCTTAGTTGATTTTGGCTATCTTGTTTAGGCCTTTGGTTTATTCTTCAGACATAGGTAACCTTAGCTGATTTTGGCTATCTTGTTTAGGCCTTTGGTTTATTGCTCAGACATAGGTAACCTTAGCTGATTTTGGCTATCTTGTTTAGGCCTTTGGTTTATTCCTCAGACATAGGTAGCCTTAGCTGATTTTGGCTATCTTGTTTAGGCCTTTGGTTTATTCCTCAGACATAGGTAGCCTCAGCTGATTTTGGCTATCTTGTTTAGGCCTTTGGTTTATTCCTCAGACATAGGTAACCTTAGCTGATTTTGGCTATCTTGTTTAGGCCTTTGGTTTATTCCTCAGACATAGGTAGCCTTAGCTGATTTTGGCTATCTTGTTTAGGCCTTTGGTTTATTCCTCAGACATAGGTAGCGTTAGCTGAATTTGGCTATCTTGTTTAGGCCTTTGGTTTATTCCTCAGACATAGGTAACCTTAGCTGATTTTGACTATCTTGTTTAGGCCTTTGGTTTATTCCTCAGACATAGGTAACCTTAGCTGATTTTGGCTATCTTGTTTAGGCCTTTGGTTTATTGCTCAGACATAGGTAACCTTAGCTGATTTTGGCTATCTTGTTTAGGCCTTTCGTTTATTCCTCATGCATAGGTAACCTTAGTTCATTTTGGCTATCTTGTTTAGGCATTTGGTTTATTCCTCAGACATAGGTAACCTTAGCTGATTTTGGCTATCTTGTTTAGGCCTTTGGTTTATTCCTCAGACATAGGTAACCTTAGCTGATTTTGGCTATCTTGTTTAGGCCTTTGGTTTATTCCTCAGACATAGGTAGCCTTAGCTGATTTTGGCTATCTTGTTTAGGCCTTTGGTTTATTGCTCAGACATAGGTAACCTTAGCTGATTTTGGCTATCTTGTTTAGGCCTTTGGTTTATTGCTCAGACATAGGTAACCTTAGCTGATTTTGGCTATCTTGTTTAGGCCTTTGGTTTATTCCTCAGACATAGGTAGCCTTAGCTGATTTTGGCTATCTTGTTTAGGCCTTTGGTTTATTCCTCAGACATAGGTAGCCTCAGCTGATTTTGGCTATCTTGTTTAGGCCTTTGGTTTATTCCTCAGACATAGGTAACCTTAGCTGATTTTGGCTATCTTGTTTAGGCCTTTGGTTTATTCCTCAGACATAGGTAGCCTTAGCTGATTTTGGCTATCTTGTTTAGGCCTTTGGTTTATTCCTCAGACATAGGTAGCGTTAGCTGAATTTGGCTATCTTGTTTAGGCCTTTGGTTTATTCCTCAGACATAGGTAACCTTAGCTGATTTTGACTATCTTGTTTAGGCCTTTGGTTTATTCCTCAGACATAGGTAACCTTAGCTGATTTTGGCTATCTTGTTTAGGCCTTTGGTTTATTGCTCAGACATAGGTAACCTTAGCTGATTTTGGCTATCTTGTTTAGGCCTTTCGTTTATTCCTCATGCATAGGTAACCTTAGTTCATTTTGGCTATCTTGTTTAGGCATTTGGTTTATTCCTCAGACATAGGTAACCTTAGCTGATTTTGGCTATCTTGTTTAGGCCTTTGGTTTATTCCTCAGACATAGGTAACCTTAGCTGATTTTGGCTATCTTGTTTAGGCCTTTGGTTTATTCCTCAGACATAGGTAGCCTTAGCTGATTTTGGCTATCTTGTTTAGGCCTTTGGTTTATTGCTCAGACATAGGTAACCTTAGCTGATTTTGGCTATCTTGTTTAGGCCTTTGGTTTATTGCTCAGACATAGGTAACCTTAGCTGATTTTGGCTATCTTGTTTAGGCCTTTGGTTTATTCCTCAGACATAGGTAGCCTTAGCTGATTTTGGCTATCTTGTTTAGGCCTTTGGTTTATTCCTCAGACATAGGTAACCTTAGCTGATTTTGGCTATCTTGTTTAGGCCTTTGGTTTATTGCTCAGACATAGGTAACCTTAGCTGATTTTGGCTATCTTGTTTAGGCCTTTGGTTTATTCCTCAGACATAGGTAACCTTAGCTGATTTTGGCTATCTTGTTTAGGCCTTTGGTTTATTGCTCAGACATAGGTAACCTTAGCTGATTTTGGCTATCTTGTTTAGGCCTTTGGTTTATTGCTCAGACATAGGTAACCTTAGCTGATTTTGGCTATCTTGTTTAGGCCTTTGGTTTATTCCTCAGACATAGGTAACCTTAGCTGATTTTGGCTATCTTGTTTAGGCCTTTGGTTTATTCCTCAGGCATAGGTAACCTTAGCTGATTTTGGCTATCTTGTTTAGGTCTTTGGTTTATTGCTCAGACATAGGTAACCTTAGCTGATTTTGGCTATCTTGTTTAGGCCTTTGGTTTATTCCTCAGACATAGGTAACCTTAGCTGATTTTGGCTATCTTGTTTAGGCCTTTGGTTTATTCCTCAGGCATAGGTAACCTTAGCTGATTTTGGCTATCTTGTTTAGGCCTTTGGTTTATTGCTCAGACATAGGTAACCTTAGCTGATTTTGGCTATCTTGTTTAGGCCTTTGGTTTATTGCTCAGACATAGGTAACCTTAGCTGATTTTGGCTATCTTGTTTAGGCCTTTGGTTTATTCCTCAGACATAGATAGCCTTAGCTGATTTTAACTATCTTGTTTAGGCCTTTGGTTTATTCCTCAGACATAGGTAACCTTAGCTGATTTTGGCTATCTTGTTTAGGCCTTTGGTTTATTCCTCAGACATAGGTAACCTTAGCTGATTTTGGCTATCTTGTTTAGGCCTTTGGTTTATTCCTCAGGCATATGTAACCTTAGCTGATTTTGGCTATCTTGTTTAGGCCTTTGGTTTATTCCTCAGACATAGCTAACCTTAGCTGATTTTGGCTATCTTGTTTAGGCCTTTGGTTTATTCCTCAGGCATAGGTAACCTTAGCTGATTTTGGCTATCTTGTTTAGGCCTTTGGTTTATTCCTCAGACATAGGTAACCTTAGCTGATTTTGGCTATCTTGTTTAGGCCTTTGGTTTATTCCTCAGACATAGGTAACCTTAGCTGATTTTGGCTATCTTGTTTAGGCCTTTGGTTTATTCCTCAGACATAGGTATCCTTAGCTGATTTTGGCTATCTTGTTTAGACCTTTGGTTTATTCCTCAGACATAGGTAACCTTAGCTGATTTTGGCTATCTTGTTTAGGCCTTTGGTTTATTCCTCAGACATAGGTAGCCTTAGCTGATTTTGGCTATCTTGTTTAGGCCTTTGGTTTATTCCTCAGACATAGGTAACCTTAGCTGATTTTGGCTATCTTGTTTAGGCCTTTGGTTTATTCCTCAGACATAGGTAACCTTAGCTGATTTTGGCTATCTTGTTTAGGCCTTTGGTTTATTCCTCAGACATAGGTAACCTTAGCTGATTTTGGCTATCTTGTTTAGACCTTTGGTTTATTCCTCAGACATAGGTAACCTTAGCTGATTTTGGCTATCTTGTTTAGGCATTTGGTTTATTCCTCAGACATAGGTAACCTTAGCTGATTTTGGCTATCTTGTGTAGGCCTTTGGTTTATTGCTCAGACATAGGTAACCTTAGCTGATTTTGGCTATCTTGTTTAGGCCTTTGGTTTATTGCTCAGACATAGGTAACCTTAGCTAATTTTGGCTATCTTGTTTAGGCCTTTGGTTTATTGCTCAGACATAGGTAACCTTAGCTAATTTTGGCTATCTTGTTTAGGCCTTTGGTTTATTGCTCAGACATAGGTAACCTTAGCTAATTTTGGCTATCTTGTGTAGGCCTTTGGTTTATTGCTCAGACATAGGTAACCTTAGCTGATTTTGGCTATCTTGTTTAGGCCTTTGGTTTATTGCTCAGACATAGGTAACCTTAGCTGATTTTAGCTATCTTGTTTAGGCCTTTGGTTTATTGCTCAGACATAGGTAACCTTAGCTAATTTTGGCTATCTTGTGTAGGCCTTTGGTTTATTGCTCCCAAAGACTTTGAAATTATATGATTTTCCAATCTTTTGACTGAGCATATCTGATGAAGGTTAATTCCCGATCTTTTGACTGAGCGTATCTGATGAAGGTTAATTCCCAATCTTTTGACTGAGCGTATCTGATGAAGGTTATTTCCCAATCTTTTGACTGAGCGTATCTGATGAAGGTTATTTCCCATTCTTTTGACTGAGCGTATCTGATGAAGGTTATTTCCCAATCTTTTGACTGAGCGTATCTGATGAAGGTTATTTCCCAATCTTTTGACTGAGCGTATCTGATGAAGGTTATTTCCCAATCTTTTGACTGAGCGTATCTGATGAAGGTTAATTCCCAATCTTTTGACTGAGCGTATCTGATGAAGGTTAATTCCCAATCTTTTGACTGAGCGTATCTGATGAAGGTTAATTCCCAATCTTTTGACTGAGCGTATCTGATGAAGGTTATTTCCCAATCTTTTGACTGAGCGTATCTGATGAAGGTTATTTCCCATTCTTTTGACTGAGCGTATCTGATGAAGGTTATTTCCCAATCTTTTGACTGAGCATATCTGATGAAGGTTATTTCCCAATCTTTTGACTGAGCGTATCTGATGAAGGTTATTTCCCAATCTTTTGACTGAGCGTATCTGATGAAGGTTAATTCCCAATCTTTTGACTGAGCGTATCTGATGAAGGTTATTTCCCAATCTTTTGACTGAGCGTATCTGATGAAGGTTAATTCCCAATCTTTTGACTGAGCGTATCTGATGAAGGTTATTTCCCAATCTTTTGACTGAGCGTATCTGATGAAGGTTAATTCCCAATCTTTTGACTGAGCGTATCTGATGAAGGTTATTTCCCAATCTTTTGACTGAGCGTATCTGATGAAGGTTAATTCCCAATCTTTTGACTGAGCGTATCTGATGAAGGTTATTTCCCAATCTTTTGACTGAGCGTATCTGATGAAGGTTATTTCCCAATCTTTTGACTGAGCGTATCTGATGAAGGTTATTTCCCAATCTTTTGACTGAGCGTATCTGATGAAGGTTATTTCCCAATCTTTTGACTGAGCGTATCTGATGAAGGTTATTTCCCAATCTTTTGACTGAGCGTATCTGATGAAGGTTATTTCCCAATCTTTTGACTGAGCGTATCTGATGAAGGTTATTTCCCAATCTTTTGACTGAGCGTATCTGATGAAGGTTATTTCGTGCACACTGAATGAGATAGCTGCGACTTTATTAATAATTTTTTAAATATTGATTAGACATTGAATTTTCCTTAAAAAAACAAACATTGATTTCTGCATTGGTTTATGAAAATAAAGAAACTGTATTGAAAAATATTCAGCATTAAATTTCACATTTCACAAATACATTAGAATAGAGAAATGAACATTGTTTTTTGAGATTTGTCAACATTAATCATATGATTTAATTGTCCAAAATATTAAGATGTAATCATATTTGTTTTGATAAATGTTATTTCATCAATCGATGATAAACATAATATCCGTGAAACTAATATTTTGTATTAAATTTACAAAAGAATGCAGTTGTTGGCACTTTATACCATGTTCAGTTTACAAAGTATCCTGTTTTATTCAGGGTCCAGCTTAGACATGTTTCATTGACATTGCAACTTCCCTAACTAGGATCAAACCCTGTACCTTCTACTCCAAAGGCAACCTGCTCTACCAGCTGAGCTGAAGGAGATCTCCACTAAATCAACTAACAGAGGTTATTTAAATCTGTTATGATACCTGAATGACCAAGATATCAACCTAATTTTATTAGATAACCTCCGTCCAATTCAAGAGTCTTACAGAGGTTTAATTGTTTTAAACACATGGGTACCTGGCCTGATGAAGTGTCCAACTTCATGTAGATGTGGAAAACACTTCAGATTTAAGATCCCACATCTGCCACCATTGTGACATCCCAAGCTAGGATCATACCCTGTGTCATTAAAGGCAATGACTCTTCACTAGATCAACTAGCTGAGGCTATTTAATCTATCATATCTGAATGACAAGGCTATTAACCTAATTTTATTACATAATCTCACATCCAATTCAAGTCTTGTCCTTAGGCTTAACCATTTTTAATAACACATGAGTGCCTGGCCTGATTAAATGGCCAACTTTATGAAGACCAGGAAAATGTTTTAGGTCCAGGTCACCACCGCTGCCACGTTGATGTAGCTTTAATATTACTTTTCAGGTACAAGATAGAAGATTTACCAGTAGAGAGACAGTATAGGATTTATCTGAAGGTCCAGATCTGTTTTGAGTCCAATCCTTTATCTTGTATCCTGGATTTCACCGTGTTTGATAACTCACTAGTCCCAAAGAGACAATGTTCCTGGAACGCTGGCTTCTCAGAATCAGGTTGGTTTTATTTTTTGTAGGATATCTTAGTTATCTCCCTTTAATAGCATATATGTTCCTGGAACGCTGACTTCTCATCATCAGGTTAGTTTTATTTTTTGTAGGATATCTTAGTTATCTCCCTTTAATAGCATATATGTTCCTGGAATGCTGACTTCTCATCATCAGGTTAGTTTTATTTTAAGTAGGATATCTTAGTTATCTCCCTTTAATAGCTAATAGCATACTTGGAGTGCCAATGTTCACTTGCCTCACTTAGTGAACAGATAATCCATTAATGTTTTCAGTTTCATTGATAACTCTTTTTAGGGTTATGGGGTATGGTGTTTAATGCCACTTGTCCAAATCAAATTCTTGAATTTATATTTTTATATAGTTCTAAATAAAAACTGAAAAATTTACTGGTTAGAACAAATTTTTACTGGTCTTCCACCGGAGGGTCGGTGCTCATCGTGAGGACTGTAAATCAGCCGAAGGAGGAAATATGTTGACAAACAAACTATAACTGATGGAAAATGAGCACCCTAAACTATTGAACACAGAAATGACAATGACAGAAGTCAATGAAAAGTAAGTCATGGCTTGAGACAGGCACACAAATATGGCTGAGTTAAACCTTCTAGTGGGATCTAGATAAATATTTGCTAAATTTTATATTAAAAAAAAAATAACCTAAATATTTAATGCAAAAAATGATAAATCTGACCTGACAGTTTTTGAGAAAATAAATTTTTGTAAAATTTACTGATTTTTCTTGTCCAAGGAGAAATAATCTGATTTTTGTTTTGTGTATCCCAAAAGTTGAATGGTCGGTCCCTTACTTGATATTGAGATCTCCAGCGTTCAAACATAAATAACAAACAATTATAAAACTGCTCAAATTTGTTTCAACTAAAACAGTACATGCTGTCACATAAACATGAACAAATTACAAATCAATGTTAGAAAAAACGGAAGGGGCAATCATGGATTGACAATCCAGACACAGGTAACATTGGGCACAAGACACAGAACAAAGACAAACAAAACAAAAAACACAGCACAAAAACAAGGTCAGAGGATTACTGGAGCTCAGGGACAAACACATTATTATGTCTATACTCACTGTAATATTATTTCAGGATTTTCGCTGACAAACTTCCTAAGTCCAGACTACAGTGTAGGAGATACATTGCCAGACGCTAAGGTTACAGAAGTTCTCAACAGGTTGGGGATTATCTCATATATTGAGGACAAGGGCTGTAACTCTTCCTCTGATACATACAGTCCTAACTACAATGGATGGAGTAAAGGTATAGATACAATTTCGGGGATTTTTAATTTTCAACTGTTTAAATGCCTTGGCAGCCATCTTAGATGACAAGCAAGGTCAACGAACACATTCTTGGAATAGGACCATTCAAGAGGTATAATATCTGAATTTGATCCACTTTGACCCATTAGTTCTTGAGAAGATCAGAATGTAAAAAGTAAACAGACAATGGGCGACAGATGCCAAGTGATGAGATAAGCTCACATGGTTCTGATGAGCTAATCAAAATAACCTGCAATAAAAATGTAGATATAAAATTTATTGCACATGGAACGTTTCTAGAATAAACTTCATCAGGTACGCTCATAATTGAAAGATTGGAAAGCCAAATAATTTAAAGTTTTGGGAGCAAAGTAGTGTTTTATTTGAGGTTGATAGGAAAGTTAATCACTTTTTGTCTTTCTGTAAAACAAGTTTAAATTCATTCATAACAATAATGTAGTGAATGAGGTAAAACCAACAGACTATAGAGGACCAATTAATTGTAGGTTGGAGACTGCAACTGATTAAAATCCATCACTCACCTTCGGGTGAAACACAATCAAGGGAACAGTAGTGTTGCACTTAGGGGTATAAAATAAAGGTCTCTGAATTGTCATCAAAGATTGTTTTCTGTTTTGTACTATCCATAAAGTTTAAGAAACTTAAACGCTATGTAGATTGGTGCATGGGAAATGTTATTTTGACCTGCAGACAAATTGTTCATTAAGAGCTGGTTACGGACACTACACAGGACTATAACATTAATTTAAATACTGTAGACTGTGTTATTTTTATTATTTTGTAACTAGTTCAACATTTTCTCATATTTGAACATATATCAAACATAAATAATGAACAAAAAATCTTAAATACATGCAATATTCATTCAATAGTTCTTGCAAATAATTTTGTCAGAAATTTGACCATTTGTCAACTCTTCTGAAACTATTAATTCTAATCTTCAAACCTCATAGTTGTGCAAAATAGAAACTGAACTTTTACTACATCCAATAGAAATTTAAAATTTTGTATCAGATTACATATGTGAATTAAATTTTTGAAATTAAAAAAACTGTAAATTTGGTTACGGACACTACATACAAATCATTGAGAGAAAAATTTATTTTCATTTAAAAATATGCTTTGAACTGTATTTCCTTTAGCGTTAAACCATGTCAATTTAATATAGGAGTATTCTATTTCTGTAAATAAGTGATTCTTGCAAAAATATTTAAAAAAAATTCTGATGAAAAGTAATGAAATTTCAGAAAACTGTTTGTTTTCATATGAGTTTTAACTTAATATTTAAAAATAAACCTATTTCTATTTTGACAAACATGTAAAACATAAGTAAATGTTCTTTTATGAACGCAGGGTAGTCAATGAATCAATACAAATCAGTTTAAACTCTGGTTACGGATACTACATAATTATCTGTTCAGCAGAAATAAACATATCTGTAGTCTTTTGACAACTTTTTTGAAATGTCTTCTAGTTCCTCAGAATCGAAAACAAAGTGAGACCGTTTGTCACTCATTGTTGGCTCGGCTACAGTAGCTACCAACTTATCATCAGTTTCCCAAGATATATCTTGTTTGTCTGGCCAGATGTATGTCTTCCCACTTTTTTTCATATATTTTAGTTGAAATTCTTGGTCATCAATATCAAGAATTTGTCCAATGCATACTGTGACTGACTTTCCTTTCTTTGTTGGAAATAAGACTGCTGCAAACACACCTGGTTGGAAATGTTCTTTATTTGTAGATACTGATTCTATTTCAGGCTGAGTATTCTCACTATCTGTTTTCCTGGTCCATTTCTATGTTTTCCTGTTAATTTGAGTCTGTATTTTCCAGATGATCTATTTCCATGTCTTCTTCTTCTGACTTCCATGCTATCTTGTTCTGTTTCCATATTTTCTACCTGCTTTCTTGTTGTACTTTTCAATACTTTTAATGTTTGTGTTTCCCATCTGTGGCAGTGGTCAATATTTTGACACTGATCAATTTCCTCTAAACAATTCAAACAGTAGCATGACAGTTTTCTAGTTTCCAACTTATAGTCATGTCCTGTACTTCTCATGGCATGTAGTTTTCTTGTTCCTTTCAATGTGTTTACATTGGTTTCTGGTCGATCTCTCTTAATACCTTTAACTAATATAAACTGTCATTTCGAGACAGTCTTTTCTTCTCCCTCAGTTTGAGATTTAATTGATGATAACCTTTGTTCACAATGATCAAAAACATCTTGTGATGTGCCAATTATCTTCTTTGAGCTAATGGCTGCCTGGTAGCAGGAATTTTTTACTATTGCTCCTAAGACCGTCACAAACGTTTTTACCATGACTGGTCTAAAAAAAAAATCTGCATACACTGGGTTTATTTCTAAGACTTATTTCTGCAAATGACTTTTTCCCTTTATATTGTGCAGCACACCCATCTGTCCACTGGTGTATTTCTTTTATCTGAATGTGGATATCCTTTAAAACAATATCTAATGCCTGTTTTTCAAATTCTAAAACAGCATCAGCATCATGCTTATTATCTTCACTTATTCCAACAACTGCATGTTTCACTAATGTTTCTTTGTTCTCTCCTTCTTCTTCTTTTATTTTATAATAAATCATCATGGGATGGATTGTTACTTGATTTCTATCAAAAAATCCAGACTGTACCTCACTTTGGAATAAACAGCCGTAATTTTCACTGAAATCCATGACCATGACCATGGCTATTGATCCAGGTTTCAAATGATATATGCAATTAGTCATTTGCTTTTGCTGCCATCTAGCCCTGAAAATATGACCAGGGTACACTTCAATGTCTTGCTTCATTTCTGCTCAAATCCATCTGTAAAAGGTATGAAAATTTATTTAAAACAATGCAACATTTTCAATCTAAAGGTTTTCCATTCATGTTAGTGCTTTCAATAGGTTTCTAATAGCTTTTTGTTGAATAAAAGATACAATTAAAGACTTTAAAATGTCATTAAAGACTTTAACTAATCATTTATTAATTTTTGTTGACATAAACAATTTTTTGTCAAAAATTACAATATGCATCTGTACGTCTAAATTTCATGTAGTGTCCGTAACCTTTACTTAATTCTTTAATATCAACTCTTAATTAAAAAATGCCAATATAACACATGGAACTGGTACCCTATTTGATTACTTGATTTTTAAGATGTAAAAATATAACTGCAATAAGTAATGGATTCTTTTGAAATACTGAAAAATGTGTATATGAAACACATTGTTAAGATATAAAAACTACAATTTTTGGAAGAAATTAAGTTAAGACCAGTAATTTTGAGGAACTATATGGTCAATGATGTTTTCCAAATTGATTTATTACCTGCAAGATGTCACAGAAAGCTACATTTAACCCATTCTACAGTTGAAATATAAGTTTTGTATTTTATTCATTTGGTTACGGACTCTACACAATTGTTGGTAATGAAACAAAGAAAATTAACTTACCTTTATTTATAGAATAGCTTGGAAACTTAATGTGTTTATATTCAGGAAACATATACAGTTGCTAAAATAAACTAATAAATGATGAATCACTTCATAGAATCTTCTTTGGTTTTACTATTCACAATGATGCTACAAAGGAGAAAGATGATGTTTATAGAGATGAAGTAATCCGGGAATTTCCATATGATTGCATCATTAATCAAAATTTTAAAAGACAAAACTGATCTTAAATTTCATAAAAATAATACTTTAAAACATGATGGTTCATTTTAAATTAAGTGATTAAAACTCAAAAACTTATGTTTTAAAGAAGGTTACGGACACTACACATATTTTGTAGTGTCCGTAACCATTTTATTTGTTTAAGAGCTAAGCTTTATGAATTATTTTATGTTAAAAGTATTTTTTGTAATCTATGTACATCATGAATGAATAATAATATGATCAAAACTTTATAATGACATTTCTAGTTGCTAAATTTTACATGGTTACGGACTCTTACATTTTCTGAGAAAACATACTTTTTCCATTTAAACAAATTGTGAAAAATAATTTTTGCAATTTAGACTTTGAAACGGTTTTCCATACTAATGTGCTACATCAGAATAGTAATTCTGTTAAAAAACTAGTTAAAAAAGAGTTGTATTATTAAGGTTTTGTGGCTCATAACAAGCAGAAGAAATCCAAGATGAAATTTACATAACATACTACCACATTTACAGTTTTGTTAATAACTTCCACAATTTTTATCCTATTTCAACAAACCAAACTTCAAAATAATCCTCGATCTTTTTTTAAACAGTTGCATATACACAATTTAAACATATTAAAAGATTGAAAAAGTTGTATTATCAGGAAAAGGGATAATATTCTAAGTGCAACAGCATAACATCGAAAAAGAGCCATTTTTTGTGTACGTTTTAAGTCGTATCTCGGAGACCATTGGAGGTACAGTGTCGAAATTTTGGCTGAAACTCGAACAAACATCCACAATTGAAAGAATATGAGATTTACTCTTATAGAACAACAGCAAATGTAAAATAACATCACATAACAGTAAGTTTCTGCATATGCTCCCTATATTGTGTTTCACCCGCTTCTCCCCATGCTGTGAAATGTCAGTAAAAGGGAACAATAGATAGATGTTATTTTCATCAGATTTGAGACTATGTATTCAATAAAGGTTAGAGAATACTGAAGGAGCAATCAAAATTCGACAATCCAGAGAAACTGGCAACATGGGGTACACAAGACGAAGAAAGACAAAACAAAAACACAATGCAATATGCTTTGGACACCACTATGTGCAATCAAACACAAATAACGTAAATAAGACATGAGCTCTCCTGCAAACAACTTGAGATAAAGACGAACTGAACTTCGTCTTTATGCTGAAATCTTAACGGACATCACAACGTGGAATTCAGAATGTAAAGACACATAATAGGACAACACAAAAAACTAAAAATTAGCAAGAAAATAAAACAATGTGATGAAAAATTTTGTTGCTATAATTGTGTCTTCAAAAGTTGTTTTGTATATTCTAATGTAGTTGATTATGTGACACCTTTTCTGATTGGATAACATAAAATATGAGCTTACATTAATTACATGATTGATGCAGTCAAAAAATTAACGCATGCGGAAACAATATATCCACTAATTTTCTAAATGCCATTTAATGTTTATTTGTCTGAAATTGCATTAAAATGGAGGTAACTGTATTGTAGTTGAAGATTTGTCAGCATCAATTTTGAGTTGATGGTTGCAAATATCTGCTTACAGGCTCCACTAACACATAGACGTCAATTTGTCAACATCAATTTAACGATTGATGCAGGCAAATCTTCAAATACAAAACTGAGTTGCAAATGTTTTTCATTCCAGATTGCCCTGTTGATATAACCTTTCCAAGTCCTCCCAGCATTCCAGATTCTGCCGTCTGCTCATTGAAGACTTCCTGTACTTCTGTAGACTGTTGTATGCACATTGATTTCCTTCAGCGTGGATTTAGAGCTTTTGTCGACCTAAACCCTTGTAGTCATGTACTCAGTTTCGGCATTGAGAGACTTCAGGAAGAAATAAATCTACATGGCTATGTATGGGGTAAGGTTGTTAGTGTAGCTGAGTCATACATACAAAAAAAAAGATTGGTTAGCTCAAGGTCTGGATAATGTGTCTGAGTGGAGCTACATGTCTATCTGTGGACTGTTGTTTCACTGAGCTAACACTAAATATCAAAATAAGCGTGTTGGTATAGTGCAAAACAGATGTCATCATCATCTCATAAAAGAAACTTGTTCTCTCTCCATTATGTAGCTGAACATTTGCTTGCATGGCATTAAGCAACAATTGCCAATTGTATAGTACTGCATTGAGAATTAGCAATAACATCAGCAGGTTAGTGGTTTTTCCAGATACTCCGGTTACCTTTTTGTTTCCTCATTGGTAAAGTGTAAAAATTATATTTAGGATTTTTATGTGTGGCATTATACCTAAGTTTGATAACTATGATATGAATTATTTAATCTTATAGGTACACAAGAGACGAGGACGCTAATGAATGTTATCAGAATTATGTAAGTATAAAAAGTTTCAAACAATTTTTACGACATTAGACATTAGGAGACTTGTATTTTAACCATGACCCATAATAATAAAATGTTTCGTTGGTAATTTATACATTTTCCCTATAATCTTACTGAGGGATATTGTCAATATCAACTGACTGACTCTAATACTGTGATGTCAAACACATTACAACATTACCAGGTTAGGGAAAAAATTAGGGTGATGGTGTTTAATGCCACTTTCAACAATATTTCAGTTATATCATGGTGGTCAGTTTTATTGGTGGAGGAAACAGGAGTATCCGGAAAAAACCACTGACCTGCCGCAAGTCACTGATAAACTTTATCACATTATGTTGGATTGAGTACACTTTGCCTGCGTGGGATTCGAACTCACAACGTTAGTGATGATAGGCACTGATTGCATGGGTAGTTGTAAATCCAGAAAACTACCATACCATCACAGCCTCGATGGCCCCTCATAATTGTAGAAACAGAGATAATCTTGATAGCCTTTACACACATATACATGACCACTGACAATTTATGTTTGTAGATTCACTATAACAGAACAGCCGTTACAGTACAAGATAAATTTGGACATGAAAGTTTGTTTTGAGGACGGAGGCACCTGTTACTTTACAATGGCCGTGTTTCAGGACACCATTCTACCAAAACAATTCTGTTTGACAGGAAGTACCTTTATTAACTCAGGTTTGTATATCAGTCGGGGATGGGTTTTTTCAGTTATTTAACTGATTACAGATATTTTACTCTGATAATTGTATTCTGAAAGTTGTTTTACTTTATAATGATTTTATTGTCAATATATATATACAATTGGATTGGGAACAAGTTTTTACAACTTACTAGTCCCTCTCCATACAA
Source organism: Bathymodiolus septemdierum (assembly GCA_963383655.1). NCBI lineage: Eukaryota > Metazoa > Mollusca > Bivalvia > Mytilida > Modiolidae > Bathymodiolus > Bathymodiolus septemdierum. Next base: position 52,290,663 of record OY726530.1, on the reverse strand, counting down.
ATACATTAATAGCATAAACAAAACAAATCAAATGACAGCAAATGTACAGGCTATATCAATTATAATTAGTAAATTAAGCAAAATCATGTCAAACTAAGCATACATATTAAATATTGTTTTAATATTTAACAGAAAGTTGTTGGACACAGTCAGAACAGGTCAAAGAGGACCATTTTGAAAGGGGGTGTAGAATGGTGTCAGTTGTTTTTCATTGATTTCATTAATTTTATTTTCTAACCAGGATCATCCCAGACGGGTCAAACGGGGGTGAAACCAAAAACTGTAAAATTGTATTTGTTGCTTCTCTGTTAAATACACTGCATTTAGGAGTAAGAACAAAGACTGGTTGATTAGGAACCTGGATAATGTGTCCGAGTAGAATGACATTCTCTACTCATAGAACTAACTAGCTCTATAAAAATTCAACTAAGCGTGTTGGTCTAGTACAAAACAGACATCATCATCATCTCATGGAAATTATTGATTGATTGATTGTTTTGTGTTTAAGGCCACCTTTAGCAGTATTTCAGCTGTATCGTGGCATGCCTTATTGAAATGTAACTTGTTTTCACCATGATATTGCTGAAAAAAATTGCTCACTTGGTGTTAAATTCACTAACTCACTTGGTGTTAAATTCACTGACTCACATGGTGTTAAATTCACTGACTCACTTGGTGTTAAATTCACTGACTCACTTGGTGTTAAATTCACTGACTCACTTGGTGTTAAATTCACTGACTCACATGGTGTTAAATTCACAGACTCACTCATATTCCACTAATCAAATGCAGAACTAGCAATAAAAGCACTGTTCCTTTACTTTAATTTAGTGTCTTAGTGTAAACGTTGGATAGTCTCTCAGGTTAATTTACATCCATTTCCTTTCTTTCATAATGTTGAAGGTGGTCAGTGTTTGGTAGAAGTAGAAGTACTAATACAATATATTTATATTCTTAATAATTTACATGCCAACATTTTTTACAGCTTTTTCTCTGAGTGAGTTTCTGTCAGGTCAAGGACAAGTTATGATATCACCACTACCAGCAGGAACATCAGCGACCTTGTTAACTACCTTGAAGGTCACTGAGTTTCTACAGGCACCAGAATGCCTTCATACAATGTACCCATTTACTTCAACTAATGGACGATTTAATAATGGTATGACGCATATTTCGCTTATATTTCTTTTAATTTAACGAAAAAGTTTTTTGGTTAACAATGTAAGCTTCTATGGTACCATCACGACATCTCAGATATTTTTTTATCAGAACCTATCTAATATATAATCCACACCCCCCCCCCCCCCCCCCCCCCCATACAAGGCTTTTTACAGTAATATGTGAACAAAAAATTTATTCAAACTAATATTTGTTCCTTTAGATAATTTATATTCTTCCTTTAGAAGCAAATATTCACTACTGTTTTTTCCATCAGGAATAAATATTGTAATATTTGTTTTTTTACGTTGGAATAGATATAATGATATATTTGTTCCTGTCCAAACAAATGCAGTGATGGAATTCTATCTGATCCCAACTTATAGCAAATGCTTTATTTTGGTTAACAATGTAGGTTTCCTTGGCAAAGTATAACAAATACATTGTCAATATTGTTTTCTTTTTGACATTGATTCCTTTTTATTTCACTATGCTTTAAAACTTGCAAATTTAGCAATTTCTAGATTAAAGATGGTGGAACAGAAAGATATGATATGGACTTATTTAATTCTATATATATTTGATGAAGGGGGCATCATTGTCATGATCGTATGGTAGTTGGATTTACAACTACCTGTGTAATCAGTGCCAATCACCACTAAAATTATGAGTTTGAATCCCGTTCATGGCGAGGTATGCTTGATACAACATTATGTGATAAAGTTTGTAAGTGACTTGCGGCAGGTCGGTGGTTTTCTAAAGGGTTCCTCCACCAATTAAACCGACAGAGTGGTGTTAAACACCTTAAACCATTAACCAGACCTATGTAACGAAATTTACTAACAACCAATGTCTATTAGCAGTTCTCGTCTACATAAAAATGTGGCTTGTGTTAAACATGTTAATTGGATCCATTCCCTTTCCCTCTGATAATTGGATAAACAACAACAATACAGATATATACAATATAAAACATGCCTAAACATGCCAGTCTATGACTTATACAATATAAAACCTGCCTAAACATGCCAGTCTATGACTTATACAATATAAAACATGCCTAAACATGCCAGTCTATGACATATACAATATAAAACATGCCTAAACATGCCAGTCTATGACTTATACAATATAAAACCTGCCTAAGCATGCCAGTCTATGACTTATACAATATAAAACCTGCCTAAACATGCCAGTCTATGACTTATACAATATAAAACATGCCTAAACATGCCAGTCTATGACTTATACAATATAAAACCTGCCTAAGCATGCCTAAACATGCCAGTCTATGACTTAATTTTTTTTCACCTACTTGCCCGAAAACCAAATTTAGAAAAATTTTCTATTTATTCAAACAAATTCTTTCATAATTTTCACATGTCCAAATTCATTTTGACTTGTTTCGGCAAGTACGTTAGCGTGAAGACAGCATACACATGCATTTGGTTCAAAGTAATTGTAAGGATGGGAGGGGGGACCATTTCTATTTTAATAAGGGCGTAAAGCTTGTATTCTTATTTATGATATTGTGTAAGTATTTAAAAGATAATCCATATATAATTGCAGAGTGTGAAGATTTTACCGACAGTTTAACGCTGCCATCTTCAGTTTCCTGCAGCATAGGAGCTTTCTCTAGTGGCTGCTCTAACATATTATGTTGTACAAAGATGGACTTCATCTCCCGAGGGATCCAGACGAGAGTTTCCCTTGACCCATGTGACTACAAGTTGACGTTAGGCATAGAGACGATGAACGTTACAACTTCCTTGTTAGATTACACGTGGGGAAGATCAGAAACATTCTCACTTCAGGGAGGATTTAAATTAAAGTTAGTTTCAACATTGATACGTTTTTTTAAATAGAGGGGTTGGGGGTTTTGGTGTTTAACACCACTTTCAATGATATTCCAGTTATATCATTATGGTTTTTTAAATAGAAAATATAATTTTTGTGAACTATATACATTAATCCTCCTCTAATACAGCCACTCCTACCAAATGCTACCTTTCTTATTAGGCCAGATTTCAGATGCACTGAGATAGTAAAATACTACTAAATTATCCCCCTCAAGGAGGTCCACCTCTCTTATCAGGACAGATTTTCCATTGCAAACAAGGTGACTTTATAAGAGGGAAGCTACGGTAATACATATTTACTGTTGTTTTATTTTATTAAAGTAAATAATGTATTGCTTAAATAATTCATTTCTTTATCCAGCCAAACATTTAACAAGTATATCACTGCTTCGAGGTTGTTATGGCTATCGTGGTAGCCTCAAGCATGGTAGATTGTGGGTTCGAGCCCTGGTCTGGTGAAGCCAAAGACTATAAAATTGGAAGTTCCAGCTTCTTCTATAAGCATGCAGCATTAAAGACTAAGAGCGCTCGAGATCATGATAGTTAGTTCTAGTGGAGTGACATGTCCACCTGCAGACTGTTGTTTCAGTGAGCTATCACTATAAAAATCTAGGCGTTGTGGTTTAGTAGAAAGCAGACGTCATCATTTTACAGAAATGTAACTTGCCATGATGTTAAACAACAATCACTCACTTACTTTAACTAGTATTGGGTGAATTTTATTAACCAGTGAAACATATTTATTCAGATTCAAGGGCTTTCATGGTCGTGAACGTATGGTAGTTGGATTTACAACTACCTGTGTAATCAGTGCCCATCATCACTAATGTTGTGAGTTCGAACAGGTTCAAACAGTTTAAGCATAATGTATTATCTACACTATTTCAGTTTCACCATCAACGATTTAGCTAATGAAGGGTTCTACATGGTAAAATTTAGTATCCACCTGTGTCTAGAAACTAGTAACCCAGAAAACTGTGTCATTGACCTCCCTATAATGGACAATGTCAAGTTACCAAAGCAGACCTGTAACTGGAATAAAGGCTTTAACATTGACAGTAAGTACAAATTTCTCAATGTTTTTCACTATATTTGAATTTTATGGTTATTATAAACAATCCTTTTAAACAAGAAGGTGTCAAACCACTAATTCACCGATCAGAGCTTAGAACATATACGAAAGTAGTCACTTTTCAAGAAAAAAGTTCCTTTCACTTTGTAGTATTGTGAAAACTACTGAATGGAGTGGACTAATTAAAATTGATAATTGAAGATAAATATATAGGGATTATTTTGAGCCCAAATTTGATGGACTTAGTTATATTTTAATACCTCTATGGAGGATTTGATGCATGACCTATAAATACTGAATTTCTTGGGGATGACCCAGCTATTTTTAGAGTAGGTGTTTTCCGTAGCATGGCATTTCACTCCAAGACTTTAAACATGCCCTGATATTTTGACAGAACATAGAGGAATCATGTACGTTTCAGAAAATATATGGTCTTGGAAAGGTTAAACTTAAGATAAAATGGCCAAGTAGGCTAAAAAAAAACACAAATTTAGTAGAAAACCTTAAAGAAATTAATTAGTGGTTTCACACCAGAAGTAAACAGTTATGATTGACTCTATACAGTGAAACCCTGAATAACAATGGAGGAATCATGTATAAACCAAGCATTAAATAAATAACAAGGGAGGAATCATGTATAAACCAAGCATTAAATCAAGTCTCAATGTAGAAAGTCTTTGTTAATTTATATTTAACCTGTATAAACTGAAAACTTTTTTTAGCATAAAAGTTATGCCCAGAGATTTGGTTTAGAGAGACTTAGTTGTATAGCAACTGTTGCCATGTGAACCACTCCTCTGACAAACCTCAAACTCTTATTAAAGATTAAATAGCCGATGACAGGAGCCCCAAGAATATAAAGGGCCTGTAGTGATTGTATGGTAGTTAGATTTACAAGTACCTATGCAATCAGTGCCTATCGCCGCTGATGTTGTGAGTTCGAACCCCGTTCATGGCAAGGTGTACTTGATGCAACATTATGTGATTAAGGTTGTCAATGACTTGCGACAGGTCAGTGGTTTTCTCCGGGTACTCCGCTTTCTTCCACCAATAAAACTGACCGCCACGATATAACTGAAATATTGTTGAAAGTGGCTTTAAGCACCATAAACAATAAACCAAGAATATAATAGTCTTATAATATTACAGTAGTTAGTATACATTATAAACATCCATCAGTTTCCATGATTCTGTTAAGAGTACAGAGCAGTCCTTTTGTAAGCATCCATCAGTCTATTTATAAGGTAGATAGAATACTGTAGTCGCCCTATTATAAGACCCCTTTCACCAGTTGTCACCTTTCTTTATCAGGCTAGATTTCAGATTCATCGAGATAGTGAAATACTAGTACATTGCCCCCTCAAGGGAGATCACCCTTCATGTAAGACCCCTTTCACCAGTTGCCACCTTTCTTTATCAGGCTAGATTTCAGATTCATTGAGATAGTGAAATACTAGTACATTGCCCCCTCAAGGGAGATCACCCTTCATATAAGACCCCTTTCACCAGTTGCCACCTTTCTTTATCAGGCTAGATTTCAGATTCATCGAGATAGTGAAATACTAGTACATTGCCCCCTCAAGGGAGATCACCCTTCATATAAGACCCCTTTCACCAGTTGCCACCTTTCTTTATCAGGCTAGATTTCAGATTCATCGAGATAGTGAAATACTAGTACATTGCCCCCTCAAGGGAGATCACCCTTCATATAAGACCCCTTTCACCAGTTGCCACCTTTCTTTATCAGGCTAGATTTCAGATTCATCGAGATAGTGAAATACTAGTATATTGCCCCCTCAAGGGAGATCACCCTTCATATAAGACCACTTTTCCATTGCAACAGGGATAGCCTAATAAGAAGAGTACAACAGTCAAAGCTGCTTTAGTGACCACCTCTATTAAGTTACAGTCTTTAGTGACCACCTCTATTAAGTTACAGTCTTTAGTGACCATCTCTATTAAGTTACAGTCTTTAGTGACCACCTCTATTAAGTTACAGTCTTTAGTGACCACCTCTATTAAGTTACAGTCTTTAGTGACCATCTCTATTAAGTTAGTCTTTAGTGACCATCTCTATTAAGTTACAGTCTTTAGTGACCACCTCTATTAAGTTACAGTCTTTAGTGACCACCTCTATTAAGTTACAGTCTTTAGTGACCACCTCTATTAAGTTACAGTCTTTAGTGACCACCTCTATTAAGTTACAGTCTTTAGTGACCACCTCTATTAAGTTACAGTCTTTAGTGACCACCTCTATTAAGTTACAGTCTTTAGTGACCACCTCTATTAAGTTACAGTCTTTAGTGACCACCTCTATTAAGTTACAGTCTTTAGTGACCACCTCTATTAAGTTACAGTCTTTAGTGACCACCTCTATTAAGTTACAGTCTTTAGTGACCACCTCTATTAAGTTACAGTCTTTAGTGACCACCTCTATTAAGTTACAGTCTTTAGTGACCACCTCTATTAAGTTACAGTCTTTAGTGACCACCTCTATTAAGTTACAGTCTTTAGTGACCACCTCTATTAAGTTACAGTCTTTAGTGACCACCTCTATTAAGTTACAGTCTTTAGTGACCACCTCTATTAAGTTACAGTCTTTAGTGACCACCTCTATTAAGTTACAGTCTTTAGTGACCACCTCTATTAAGTTACAGTCTTTAGTGACCACCTCTATTAAGTTACAGTCTTTAGTGACCACCTCTATTAAGTTACAGTCTTTAGTGACCATCTCTATTAAGTTACAGTCTTTAGTGACCACCTCTATTAAGTTACAGTCTTTAGTGACCATCTCTATTAAGTTACAGTCTTTAGTGACCACCTCTATTAAGTTACAGTCTTTAGTGACCATCTCTATTAAGTTACAGTCTTTAGTGACCACCTCTATTAAATTACAGTCTTTAGTGACCACCTCTATTAAGTTACAGTCTTTAGTGACCACCTCTATTAAGTTACAGTCTTTAGTGACCACCTCTATTAAGTTACAGTCTTTAGTGACCACCTCTATTAAGTTACAGTCTTTAGTGACCACCTCTATTAAGTTACAGTCTTTAGTGACCACCTCTATTAAGTTAGTCTTTAGTGACCACCTCTATTAAGTTACAGTCTTTAGTGACCACCTCTATTAAGTTACAGTCTTTAGTGACCACCTCTATTAAGTTACAGTCTTTAGTGACCACCTCTATTAAGTTACAGTCTTTAGTGACCACTTTTATTAAGTTACAGTCAAAGCTGCTTTAGTGACCACCTCTATTAAGTTACAGTCTTTAGTTACCACTTCTATTAAGTTACAGTCTTTAGTGACCACCTCTATTAAGTTACAGTCTTTAGTGACCACCTCTATTAAGTTACAGTCTTTAGTGACCACCTCTACTAAGTTACAGTCTTTAGTGACCACCTCTATTAAGTTACAGTCTTTAGTGACCACCTCTATTAAGTTACAGTCTTTAGTGACCACCTCTATTAAGTTACAGTCTTTAGTGACCACCTCTATTAAGTTACAGTCTTTAGTGACCACCTCTACTAAGTTACAGTCAAAGCTGCTTTAGTGACCACCTCTATTAAGTTACAGTCTTTAGTTACCACTTCTATTAAGTTACAGTCAAAGCTGCTTTAGTGACCACCTCTATTAAGTTACAGTCTTTAGTGACCACCTCTATTAAGTTACAGTCTTTAGTGACCACCTCTATTAAGTTACAGTCTTTAGTGACCACCACTATTAAGTTACAGTCTTTAGTGACCACCTCTATTAAGTTACAGTCTTTAGTGACCACCTCTATTAAGTTACAGTCTTTAGTGACCACCTCTATTAAGTTACAGTCTTTAGTGACCACCTCTATTAAGTTACAGTCTTTAGTGACCACCTCTATTAAGTTACAGTCTTTAGTGACCACCACTATTAAGTTACAGTCTTTAGTGACCACCTCTATTAAGTTACAGTCTTTAGTGACCACCTCTATTAAGTTACAGTCTTTAGTGACCACTTTTATTAAGTTACAGTCAAAGCTGCTATAGTGACCACCTCTATTAAGTTACAGTCTTTAGTGACCACCTCTATTAAGTTACAGTCTTTAGTGACCACCTCTATTAAGTTACAGTCTTTAGTGACCATCTCTATTAAGTTACAGTCTTTAGTGACCACCTCTATTAAGTTACAGTCTTTAGTGACCATCTCTATTAAGTTACAGTCTTTAGTGACCACCTCTATTAAGTTACAGTCTTTAGTGACCACCTCTATTAAGTTACAGTCTTTAGTGACCACCTCTATTAAGTTACAGTCTTTAGTGACCACCTCTATTAAGTTACAGTCTTTAGTGACCACCTCTATTAAGTTACAGTCTTTAGTGACCACCTCTATTAAGTTACAGTCTATAGTGACCACCTCTATTAAGCTACAGTCTTTAGTGACCACCTCTATTAAGTTACAGTCTTTAGTGACCACCTCTATTAAGTTACAGTCTTTAGTGACCACCTCTATTAAGTTACAGTCTTTAGTGACCACCTCTATTAAGTTACAGTCTTTAGTGACCACCTCTATTAAGCTACAGTCTTTAGTGACCACCTCTATTAAGTTACAGTCTTTAGTGACCACCTCTATTAAGTTACAGTCTTTAGTGACCACCTCTATTAAGTTACAGTCTTTAGTGACCACCTCTATTAAGTTACAGTCTTTAGTGACCACCTCTATTAAGTTACAGTCTTTAGTGACCACCTCTATTAAGTTACAGTCTTTAGTGACCACCTCTATTAAGTTACAGTCTTTAGTGACCACCTCTATTAAGTTACAGTCTTTAGTGACCACCTCTATTAAGTTACAGTCTTTAGTGACCACCTCTATTAAGTTACAGTCTTTAGTGACCACCTCTATTAAGTTACAGTCTTTAGTGACCACCTCTATTAAGTTACAGTCTTTAGTGACCACCTCTATTAAGTTACAGTCTTTAGTGACCACCTCTATTAAGTTACAGTCTTTAGTGACCATCTCTACTAAGTTACAGTCTTTAGTGACCACCTCTATTAAGTTACAGTCTTTAGTGACCACCTCTATTAAGTTACAGTCTTTAGTGACCATCTCTATTAAGTTACAGTCTTTAGTGACCACCTCTATTAAGTTACAGTCTTTAGTGACCACGTCTATTAAGTTACAGTCTTTAGTGACCACCTCTATTAAGTTACAGTCTTTAGTGACCACCTCTATTAAGTTACAGTCTTTAGTGACCACCTCTATTAAGTTACAGTCTTTAGTGACCACCTCTATTAAGTTACAGTCTTTAGTGACCACCTCTATTAAGTTACAGTCTTTAGTGACCATCTCTACTAAGTTGCAGTCTTTAGTGACCACCTCTATTAAGTTACAGTCTTTAGTGACCACCTCTATTAAGCAATAACTTCCCTTGGAAGGTCACATAAGACAGGTTTGACTGTACTGATAGACCTCAGTAATTATGTCATTTCTAAAACTAATTTTCCAGGATTCAGTATACAAGGATGGCTAGGAGAGACCTATGAGAATAAAGAAACCTTAGATCCTTATGTTGTCAATGAGTTGATGAGAGATCTAAAGCTAGAAGATTACCTTATGGAGCCCCAGTGTGATGTTTTAACCTCTCCGTACACACCTGTTAATGCCCAAGGATGGAATATAAGCTCAGGTATGTCTAATAGTATAGTGATTATGTCTAAATATAAAATTACCTTTAGAAGCCTCAGTGTGATGTTTTAGCCTCTCTGTACACAACAGACTGAGTCTTATGGGAACTTGGGCAAATACCTGTGCTTGTCCTTACTTCCTTCAAATAAATAATACCAGTCACTGTCTAAATACAGAACCAACATTATTTGGAAGAGATTTTTGGCCTAACATGCAATTGATAAGGGTATAGTTCCTTGCAATAGGAAACGAATGGATAAAATGTTAGTTTGAAGAATTCCACAATGGGAATTTGTATTTATTTATGAAGATCCAGATTTGACTACATTCCACACTGAGGACTTCACGAAAGTACATCTTGTATCAAATACATTCATGTCTATTTTTAAAGGTTTTGTATCTGATAGGTTTTATTTGAAGGTTAAAATCCTGTATTTCTATAGAATACATACTTAATGTTAGATAAATATATAGAGATATCAAGATAATTTTGTTTCCATCCAGCCTGGCCTGGATTATCCTATAGGCTAGTATAGGCAGCATCATAGGGCCCCTCAAGCTTGAGGCTCTAAAAATGTTTTACTACAAGCTATGTAAATGTCACTATATCACGAGTAAAATATATTCAAGCCGAAGTGGGCAAGATGGAGAGTAGCTCAGTCTGAGGGGGCCATAATTTCATTAGCCTAGGGGCCCCAAAAGTTCATTAACCTGCCCTGCATGTAGCACTTTCTGTTTAGTAGACTTTTATAATTTTATTTAGGATGTTCAAGTGCACCAAGCCTTTCTAATCTGACATCTGAAGTTACCTGTAACCTTGGTGACAGCTGCACAAGTATAAAGTGTTGTGTGACCTCTGTCAAGCTTGACAGAACGTTTGAAGTTAACCTTGACCTTGATGTCTGCAACCAAAGATTCACGGTTGGAGTCGAGAGATTCACCAGGACTGTATCATTTTACAGCTTTCAGTTCAGCCAGGAAGATACCTTCTCCTTCGATGGCCTAATCAATGTCAAGTGAGTTTGTATACAGTTATCTCCCTTTTCTGGCTCTGACATATGCAACTCCTTTGAAAATCATGACAAGAAAAGTTTGAAGATATCAAAGGGGTAATCAGAAACTGTAAATCAAAGAAGAACAGTCAATATAATGGCCAAAAGAAAAAATGACAAAAGGACAAACAACGATCTACAAACACTACCAGCTCGGGGTCCGACCTATAATCCGACAGTCCGATAGTCCGATAGTCCGACAGTCCAATAGTCCGACGGTCCGATAGTCAGACAGTGCGATAGTCCGACGGTCCGATAGTCCGACAGTCCGATAGTCCGACAAATGCTATATTTCTTTGAAAGTTAACACTATAACATGTGTAATATGGGGCCAGAAACCGAACCATTTACTCACCAAAAAAAGGTCCAGAACATCGGAAACACGATATCATAGACGGACAAACAATTGGCAGGGCCACACAAGAGCTAAAAAAAACCCACATATATGAACAACGCGGACTCCATAAAGACCTGGATCCAATCATGATGAACCGGTAGTGTAAGTATCCCGTATATTTTTTAGTAGCGACTACTTCAGGCTTTATTTAAGTAGCGTGTAGCCGAGTCCAGCCAAGAAAAGTCACTATTAAAAAGAAAGATGAAATAAATGAATACACACAAAAAAGAAATACAAAAAAAAAGGAAAAACCAAAAGGACAGCATACCAGTGTCCCCCCCCCTTTATCATGGAATATTTATGTTAAAAAGCAATGTCGACACACCAATAGAGCTGGATACAATAATGTGTGCGAATTGATTGATTGATTGATTGCTGAAGGTCCAGCAAGCAATATTTCAGTCATATTCAGGATGAGAAAAGTTTCTAAGCAAAAAATCAGAAAGAGGGGACTCTGGGATGGGTCAACATGGGCAACGGCTTAACATGGGAACTTGTTTTTCTGTCTCTTCCGACGACAGGTTGGTTCTATTTTTATTCCCCGGGATTCCGACGGGTGACCCTGCTATAGTCGCCTTCTACGACAAACGCATATATGAAAAGTTACGATTGAAGGAATTGTCCCTAAGTGACCCCTTATATCACGGAAAGAAACAGCATCGGAATATGGCAAAATAAACAACTGTGCCATGATACGCCCCCCCCCCCCCCCCTCTTTTATGACAATTGAAGGTCGGTTGTGCAGTGTGAGAACAGTAATTAATATTCTGCACTTTTTTAAACCAGTTAATTGTATATACATGTACCGTATGAAAACTGGCGTTTTCCAAACTGACTAAAATCACACCTCTCACTTGTTCCCCCTTTTATCAATACAATGTATGTCACGACGTGACCTATCAGTAAAAGGGGGAACAAGTGAGAGATGTTATCATACGAGGCGTGGACGGACGGACGAACAGCGGTATGCCATAATAAGCCCGTATTTTGACGGGTGTATAAAAATGAATGGCCCATATCCTGAAATTACGAATATATCATTTTTGGCCAAATTATTTTTCAAAACTTTCATCAGTTTAAAGCATTTGTCGGACTATCGGACTGTCGGATTATAGCTATGGCCCCACCAGCTCAGGCTAGGTGTTCTCGATACAACATTATGTGATCAAGTTTGTCAGTGACTTGCGGCAGGTCGGTGATTTTCTACGGATACTCCGGTTTCCTCCACCAATAAAACTGACCGCCACGATATAGCTGAAATATTGTTGAAAGTGGCATTAAACACCATAACTCTAACGCCCTCCCCTACAAGCACTACATAGAAAACTAAAAAAAGAACATCACAAACCACACAAAAAAAACCGGGGTGAACTATGGTGCTTTGGAAAGGTAATCAGATTCTGCTCCATAATTTACACTAGTTGTATATTACCATTATTTACTGTCCTATAATTCGACCTTTATTCATTGGGACATTTTGATGACCTTGTCAGTGTCAGATGTATAATGAAGATAAGATACATTTCAATTAAAACTATAGGCATTCATAATGAGCAATTTTGAATATTTATTTTAAGTCTGATTTTGATTAAGATTTTTTTTCTTCAGATTCCATATGAACTTTTTCTGCCTGTAGTTGTTATAACACAGATTTAACTTAGCTCTTATGTTTTCAGAGACAACAATGGTCAAAGGGAGCTAAAACGAACCAGCTTTCAAAATTATAGCTACCATATTTTAAGTCTGATTTCTATGCAGTCCTTCCTTTAAATTCCACAGAAAAATTCATCTGTGCAATATTTCCACAGCTAGATATTGATGTAACTTTTGCTATTCCCGAGACATGAAGAGACCAAAAAGGATCAACCCTCTAAAAATTATTAATTATTATTACAAGTCCAATTTCAATAGATTTTTTTCTTTCTAAATTCCTTCCTGCACTTTTCAAACGTCACAATTGCTGGAAAAGAATCTTTTATCAGTAAAACTATATGTGCTTTGTTTATTGCCTTTATGCATCAGCTGAGTGATAGTGTGGTCTTTTTGAGTGGAAGCATAAGCTAATCTGTGCAGATTTTTTTATCGTTTGTTTATACAAGCATTGCCGTTGAAGATCCAATTATCAAAAGGGGGCAATGTTGGGATCCCATTAATTGGTTTAACCCTGCCACATTTGTATTGTTGTCCCAAACTAGAACCTGCATTTACAACATCATATGTTGTGATTTGAGGTGAGAGGTTATTGTTTGTTTTGTTGATATTGGTGGAATTGTTGACCATCACTGTCTAAGCCTTGAAGTGAAAATTTTGATTTACTGGTCCAAATCAAATTCTTGAATTTATTTTTTATATACAGTCAAACCTGTATTAAGAGGTCACCTTTGGGACAAAGTAAAAAGTGGTCTTTTAAGACAGGTGACCTCTTAAAAGAGGTTCAATTCATATGAAGTTGTCTATGACAGATCAAGAAAAAGGTGATTTTTTAATACAGGTGACTGCTTAATAGAGGTGACCTCATGGACAGGTTTACTGTAGTTCTATATTAAAAAGTGAAAAATTTACTAATTCGAACAAAGTTTTACTAGTCTTGGGACTTTCTTTTCATAATCTTCAGATACAAGATAGATGATTTCCCTAGTGAGAACCAGTTCATGGTAAATCTGAATATTGACGTCTGCTACCACTACAGTCAAGCTTGTGTTATACAACTACAGATCCTTAATGATATCCGATTGACTAAAGAGTCATGTGTTGTAGATAACGGATATGCTATTCCAGGTAAGTAACATACTCCCTCTGTATGTTATAAAATTCATTCATCCCCATCAATAGCTTACAATAATGTGTTTTGCTTGTTTAATTGATAAATTCCCTAAATTTCAAGGTATGTCACAAAATACCACAATTCATGAACATTATCAGGATTGTATCAGTGGTGTAATGGTTAATGTGCTGGCCATGAGTGTGGTAGATTTGTAGGTTCGAGCCCTGCTCGGGTAAAACCAAAAACTTTAAAATCGGTATTTGTTGCTTCTCCACTAAGCATGCTGCATTAAGAAGAAAGAGCAAAGACTGGTTGTATTGGGGCGACATGTCTATCAATGGACTGTTGTTTCAGTGAGCTAGCACTATAAAAATCCAACTAAGTGTGTTTGTCGAGTATAAAGCGAACATTATCTCATTGAAAACTTGTTCTCTCCATGATATAGCTGAAAAATTGCTGAGTTGCCAAAAAACAACAATCACTCACTCATTCTTGTAGCCAGGATAATTCAACCAAAATCTCCACTTTAATGTCATAATTCAACCAAAATCTCCACTTTAATGTCATAATTCAACCAAATTCTCCACTTTAATGTCATAATTCAACCAAAATCTCCACTTTAATGTCATAATTCAACCAAAATCTCCACTTTAATGTCATAATTCAACCAAAATCTCCACTTTAATGTCATAATTCAACAAAAACCTTGACTTTAATAGCATTTCTTGGTTTGTAAAGGGGAGGGGTTTGCATGAACCCCTTCCTGCCTGCTGTCATGCTTATTAATAACTGGTGATCTTATGGATATGCCATTTTTATATCACTCATTTATTTTGTTACAAAATGTATTTTGTCCATAAAAGGAAACACTGATCAGTTACAAATTCATGGTTACAGTAGTTTGTTGGTATTGTTTGTTTTCCATTTGATTATATATTCACTTTTTATTTTTCAGACTTTTCCTTGGCCAGCTGGTTAATTTCACAAGGTATATCACCGACAGTCTCAGTCATACCGAGCTACAAAGTAGACCTGTTAATGGAGGATCTGGCTATAAATGGCTACATAAATGATCCCCAGTGTGACATGAGTTCTACGACTGGTTGGGATTCCTCAGGTATCAACAGTTTTTTTTTATTATTTATTTGCAATGTTAAAAAAAAAAGTTATATGAAGGTTAAATTATTTTTGAAAACTAATTTTTTTAAACTCAATCTGATGAAAATCATTTTGCAAGTATTTTAAGAAATATTATGTTATCAAGACAACCTATGTAGTGTAATGTTTAGCGTGCTCGCCTCGAGTGCAGTAAATCATGGGTTCGAACCTCGTTGCATCAAACCAAGATATATAAAATAGGTATTTGTTGGTTCTCCGCTTAAAGCAGGCACCATTAAGGAGTAAGAGCAAAGGCTGGTTGGCTCAGAACCAGGATAATGTGTCCAAGAGGAGCAACATGTCTACCCGCAGACTGTTCTTTTAGTAAGCTAGCACTATAAAAATCAAACTAAGTGTGTTGGTTTAGTACAAAGTGGACCTTATCATCATCTCATTGAACATAACATGTTCTCACCTTGATATAGCTCAAAATTGCTCACTTGGCATTAAGCAGCAATCAATCACTCACTGATTGAGTCAAAACGAAGATTGATTAGATTAGATGTGAAAATGGAGAGATAAATTTCTTTGTCTAATTATATTGTATTTGCTACTTTTATTACAGATTGTTCCGAGATGGTATCATTGACAACTCTTCCGTCTTATGCATCATGTCGTCTGCCATCTTACTGTACAGGTGTACAGTGTTGTACAGAAATTGGAATTCTGGGAAGGTCTTGGGCGACCCATATCTTAGTTGATACATGTAGATATCGTGTCAGCATTGGTATAGAGAAGCAGACAGTCAATATAACCTTGTTTGAATTCGTTCAAGGGTCATGGGCAACAGTAACGCTGGGCAATGTTTTACGACTTGGGTATGTGAAGTGTTGCTTATTTATTTTTATACTGCAATCTGTGCATTGACTGCCTATAATAAATGTGTACATATAAACTTTTTACATCCAATGGTTTTGCCATTTTGTTTGTAAAATTAACGATTTTTTGCAAAAATGTCATTGCAGTATGAATACATTGTCAGGAAAAATAAGGCTTACTTTTCTTCCTGTTTCTAAAGCTCATACAAATGAATTTTATATTTGCTGCAAAATGTGCACATAAAGTCCATGGATATTGATGAGGGAAATCTATCATGTTCTATTTATAGAATTGTGAAATAATAGAAAGACTATATTAATATTTAGTCGTGGTCGTGATCGTATGGTTGTTGGATTTACAACTACATGTGCAATCAGTACTGTCCATCACCACTAGCGTTGTGAGTTCAAATCCAGCTCAGGCAAGGTGTACTTGATGCAACATTATGTGATAAAGTTTTTCAGTAACTTGCGGCAGGTTAGTGTTTTTTTCCGGGCACTCTGGTTTCCTCCACCAATAAGACTGACCTCCACAATGTAACTGAAATATTTTTCAAGGTGATGTTAAACACCATAAGCCATAGTCTCTCATTTTATTGGGTTTCCCTTCCAGTGCAATGAATATTTGCAACAGTAAAATCTTTGAATGGTATTGACATGTAATGTAATATGTTTACACTAATGAAATTCATTTGTAAGACGTTCAAACTAGTAATCTCTGTACTCCTTTGTCAATCTCATCAAAATCAATATTACATCTCTTACTGAAATAAGAATATCAACTGATTTGTTTTATGTCTAAATAAAGGTACATTGCAAGGGAGATAACTGCTGAGAATGTGTACCAGTTTTCAGTCAATGTCAGTATTTGTTTTGAGAGTGCTGGGGACTGTCGGTACATCTATACTGTATTTGATAACACTAAGATACCCATACCACCATGTAACTGGACTGAAGCAGACTACACTATCCCAGGTATGTTTTTTTTTTTTTTATTAAAACAGAAAAATAAAAAAATGAAAAAGATTGAAGAGCAATACAAGGCAACAAGCCACAATTTAAACCTTTTTTTTTCAAAAGGCAGCTACTCCACGAAAAGGGACATAACTCAAGGAGAAATAGTTGCATTCTCTAAAATGAATATGTACTTCAGTGACCATAAAATGCACATCAACATGATTTCAGACTTTAGCTCTTTTGACCCTTTTTGCATTCTGGAATTATGCCCCTTGATTATAGCAAAAAAAAAAAAAATTCTCAGGTTTCTGCTCAAAACGTTATGTTCTGTTTATGCAAATCATTTGAAATTTATTTATTCAATGTTATTGACCATAAAGCTCAAGTCAAGTTCAATTTTTTTCATTATTCCTTTTATGATGTCTGAGTTTTCTGAAATTTCCGTATAATAATTACATGCTATATTGAAGGTTTCCAGTTATCAGCATGGTTGGCAGAACTGAAGTATGCCGATACTGTACCTTTAGAAGATTTAGCTGCTACACAGTTACTAGAGCATCTTGGTCTGGCTAAATATGTAAATAGCGCACAGTGTAATAGGATGTCAACTTTGTATACACCGAGTGCAAATGGCTGGAATTCAGGTATAGTTGTATTAGAATATTTTTACGAGTCTAAAGAATTGAGGGGCCGTTGTGGTCATGATCGTATGGTAGTTGGATTTACAACTACCTATTGTGATTTTGAATCTTGCTCAGGCTAGGTGTACTGGATACAACCTTATGTGATAAGGTTTGCCTGTGACTTGCAGCAGGTCATTGGTTTTCTCCGGGCACCCCGGTTTCCTCCACCAATAAAACTGACTGCCACAATATAACTGAAGTATTGTTGAAAGTGGCATTAAACACCCTAACCCTAACCTTTATGCTAAAAGATTGACGAAAGTATACTGTATCTTCAGAATTTGGCGATTTTCACTTTTACCTGTTCCAGAGTTATGGAACTTTGTTTGTAAGAAGAATATGCATTGTTTAATGTCTGATGATAACTACCAAAATTCTTATTGAAAAATTTACAAAATCATGGGAGTGATAACGATACAGCGCCCTTTCAATTTTGAAGATTTCCCCTACTGTAATTACAGAGTAATGGGCCTTTGTTCATGAAATAAAATATTCCACATGCAAATCTCATAAAATATTTATTTAATGTAAAGATTTATCAAAATAAGCTCGATTTTGACGATTTTCTTGATTGCTGTTCGAGAGTTATTAACTTTATTTGTGAAAAGTTTTTTTTCAAAGATTTTACAACTGTTGCAGGACAAGTGTATCTTGCATTCATGGAGCTGCTATGCCTTATTTTTTTTTGTTTCAGGCTGCTCAGCATTCACACCTACAATGTCACTAGGTGATGATATTTCCTGTCATCTGTATGACACATGTACTGGTGTCGTCTGCTGTCTGACTTCCACAAGACTTGATAGGACATTCAACATTCACTTTGAACTGGATCCCTGTATGAATAATTTAAAGATTGGAATAGAGAAGTACCAGTTTGATTTCTCACTGTTTGAATTTGAGTATGAAACAGAAAAAATATTCCACCTTGATAGAGTTGTACAAATTTTGTAAGTTTTATGAGTTAAAGATTTAGTTTAAAATGTATTTTCGTATTGACATTGCAATATATTAATATGCTGTCTGCTTTCTTTCACCCATTTTGTAAAAATGAGTGCTCCGAACTCAGAATCAATGAAATATCTTCACCAAACAAACCAGGTTAAATTTAAGTAAAAAAAATTAGACATACAATGTCCTTATTTTAACTGGCAATAAACAAAATTGTTGACATTTTTGTACTTTTGAAAAAACTGATATTTGACCCTTAGATTAATTCCTTCATTTTTATTTTAGCTATTCTTAATATTTTCTGAAGAATGAAAATTAGTGAATTGAAATGAAAGAGATCAATATGTAGTCTTGACACTATCATGCTTATTTTTTTTATTATTGTGAAATGAGTTTGCGGAAATATTTAACAGTGATATTTGTCAATGTTTATATTTAACAATTTAAACAAAAATTTTTTTTCTTATGTATATTATTTTAAGTAATTTTTCAGATTGTAAGTATTACATCTTTTTTAATGATACTCAAAACATATGATAATTACCCGGTATCAGGGTCGTCTTAACAGCATCATAGGCCCCCGGGCAAAGCAGGAATAAAAATGTAAATGTCGATAGAATTAAACATATATTTATTGTATAGATATTTCCAACAAAATCAAGAGTTAAAGCATTAAAAAACATGCCTTTAACAACATACATGGATTTGCACGGGGCCCTTATACTTGTGGGCCCCCCTGCCTGGAAACTCCAGTATGCAAAAATGAATGTGGTGGTCAAACATTTTAAGCTTGATTTTGCCAAACAGTCCTTCTTTGTCGTAAGATTATGCAAGATATTTTGTTTATATACAACATCATTAATTCAAAATTAAAGTGATAATATTTTGCTTTTTTCAGGTATAAAATAACTGATTTGCCAGGAGAAAAAGCTTACTTAATGGACATGAGATTGATGTTCTGTCTTAACGACCCTTCACCATGTGATATCAATGTTACAATCTTTGAAAATACCAAACTCCTGAAAAGGCAATGTACATGGAGTACAGGATTTCAACAGACTGGTAAAAAAGTGGACATTTTTTTCAGTTTGAAATAAGACAATGACTGTATTTGTAAGCTTTACTGCCCACAGGATGCAAAGCTCTTTGGGATTATTTGAGTTTGACATGCATAGCAACGTAAACAACCCCCATGACATTACATAGCTACAAGCCAGGTGCATTGGTTTTGTATGCATAGGTCATTGACCAATCAACATCTGACATTTTTATCAAGCCTGGGATAATGAGTTTTAGCCATGTTTTTAGGGATGTCAGCACATTTCACATTTGGTTTTTTTTATGCAGTTATTTAAATTCTCCTAAAGGAAATCCTTTGAAATTCCTACACAAGTTCAGGGATCATAGAAGGAAGGACAAAATTCTATTTGGACTTTATCACTTTTTCCATTTGGAGTTATCCCCCTTGATTTGATGAAAAAAAATACTTGGTTATTTTAGTTGTAAGCGGGGACATCCATGAGCTATGGACACATTCTTACATTTTCTTCCTCAACAGATAGGTTTTGTGTTGAGAACATTAATTGACCACTATTGAAATATAAAGATCTTACTCTGATTGTAGTAGACTGTGCTTACATGTACCGTCAAACCTACTTTAATGACCACCTTTATTAAGCAATACTTATATTATGTGACCTAAATTTTAATTTCCCTAAGTGCATTTCATATAAATTATACTCCCGCTCTCTGAAGGGCCGGGGGGGTATACTGTTTTACCTCTGTCCGTCCTTCCGTCCGTCCAAGAAGATATTTTTTGTCGCATTTTTCTCAGTAACTGTTGATGGCAGAAATCTGATATTTGGTCACAAGCGTCATATAGGTATACCATATTGTGGGTAGCGTTTTTGGACCCTTCGGATTCCTGCTTCCTGTTTGCCGACTTAGTTGGTTTTTATACACATTGAACATATATGCACATTTTTCGTCACATTTTTCTCAGCAACTATTGATGGCAGAAATCTGATATTTGGTCACAAGCGTCATATAAGTATACCATATTGTGGGTAGCGTTTTTGGACCTGTCAGATTCCTACTTCCTGTTTGCCGACTTAGTTGGTTTTTATACACATTGAACATATATGCACATTTTTCGTCACATTTTTCTCAGCAACTATTGATGGCAGAAATCTGATATTTGGTCACAAGCTTCTTTTAGGTATCCCATATCGTGGGAAGCGTTTTTGAACCCATCAGATTCCTACTTCCTGTTTGCCGATTTTGTTGATTTTTATACACATTTAACATACATTTGTATATGCACATTTTTCATTGCATTTTTCGCAGCAACTATTGTGGTGTTTGGTCACAAGCTTCATATAGGTACCCCATATCATGGGAAGCGTTTTTGGACCCATCAGATTCCTACTTCCTGTTTGCTGACTTTGTTGATTTTTATACACATTGAACATACATTTTGTATATGCCCATTTTTAGTCGCATTTTTCTCAGCAACTATTGATGGCAGAAATCTGATATTTGGTCACAAGCTTCATATAGGTACCCCATATTGTGGGAAGCGTTTTTTGACCCGTCAGATTCCTACTTCCTGTTTGCCGAAGAGTGGGAGTATCATAAGTGAGCATTAGCTCACAGTTCATCTTGTTTAACCTGTATTTTTAAAGACCACCTGTATTATATGACACATTTTGTAATTTTTGTGTATGCAAACTCATTCTTTGTATAGAAGTAAATGGGATGGAATTTATGTGGTGCCTCTCATTAAGAATGTATATTATACAGATATATCATGTTTGGGAGGGGTATTTGCGAAAAATACCAGTCAAGATAGGGAAATTTAGTCTCAAGACTGGGTATTTTTCACAAATACCCCTCCCAAACATGATATACCTGTTTAATTACACTGAATATTATTTAGAACACTGGCTAAATAAATAATACCTTTTGTTTGTCATTTTCAGGACCTAATATGATGTATCTGTTTAATTCTACCAAATGATGTTACATAAAACGCACAACTGATAACGTTTTACAAATTTTGTTACAAGCATCTCGGTGAAGGGTAAAAATGGCAAATACGATTTTGCAAATAGCATGAAAAAAAGTTAAATCTTATGCAAATACACCTACATGAAGAAAATATTCTGCAAATTCACAATGCAAGGCCTGAATTTGTAAAAAATATCACGGCTATTAACCAATCAGAATCCAGCATTCTTATATAAGGTGTAATTACAGCAGTTATCTCTCTTCAATCATTTCCTATTGTATGTATTTGATTTCAGACTGGTCCCTTACTAACTGGTTCACAGAAAATGATTACACAAATGGAACAGATCTGTCACCAGACGCTATAGCTCAGCTGATGGAAGCTCTTGGACTGACGGAATACATGCTAGACACACCATGTGATCGTTCTGATTCGACATCAGTGTATTCTCTGGCTTACCTAGGGTGGAGTTCAGGTATTGCTTAAGAAACATGTAACCATAGTAACAATGACATGCATGCAACAGTAATATAAATATATATGTCAAATTTTGTAACTTTATCAAATTGGTGTTATTACATAGCTTTGAAATACTGAGATTTCCAAGTATACGAAAAATCAGTAATTTGCCAAGTGAGATAAAACATGTTTATTTCACTGTTTGACGTTACAGTACCAGGATCGTAACCCGGAGAAAACCACTGACCTGTCGCAAGTCACTGACAAACTTGATCACATATTGTTGTATCAAGTACACCTTGCCATGAGCGGGATTCGAAATCACAACTTTAGTGATGATAGGCATTGATTGTACAGGTAGTTGTAAGATCATAAGATCACAACCAAGATGGCCTCTTTTTGAAATGTAGATGACATGAAATGTGATAATGAGAGATTATGAAACAATACCCAGAATTCATCAGCCTTTAAAGTATTTGTAATGTATCTATTTTTAGAATGTTTCACCCCAGTAACACTGGCTGCACTGGACGATGATGCTATCACATGTAATTTAGACAGTACCTGTAGATCCTTACAGTGTTGTTTAGATGCTCCTGTCATCAAAAGATCTGTCCATGCTTTTATGAACTTGGACACATGTAACTATCAGCTGAGAGTTGGCATTGAGAAGCTCCAGTTCAACATTACCCTACGTGACTATACCTTTGGTGAATGGACACTATTAGATCTGAATGGTGTAATAAGAATGAAGTAAGTTGCTTGTGAAGGTTTGTCAATCATTTCCTCTTGTTATCCCCCCCCCCCCCCCCCCCCCATTTTCAATATAGTTATACTTTGTGATTTAAACTCCTCTGAGGTTGGTGACACAATAGCTATCATATGATATGATGATTGGTCATGATGTGTAGTTGACCATATTGTTTAGCGAGGCATCATTGGTGTCCTTAGAACTCAGTAGATTTTTATTGACAAATTGAGGTAAAAGGCAGCTGCACAAACAAAACTGCTCAGTTTAAAATATGTGGGGGTTTCACATGCAGTCGTTATGACATTGCCTTGTTCCTTTTTGAAATTTACTGTGTCCATTCATCCTGATAATATTATTAAGTAGTTTGGTGCAGGGATCCTTTTGTTTCGTTTATATTATAGTACAGTCAGACCTGCCTATGCCAACACCTCTATTAAGCCATCACCTGTATTAAAAGGTCACCTTATTGTCCTGTCATCAACAAATTCATATGAATTGAACCTTTTTTAAGAGGTCACCTGTGTTTAATGACCACTTTTTCTTTATCCCAAAGATGACCTCTTAATACATATTTATTAAATTTATATTTTTCAGTTTTATTATTTATGATCTGTATGCAGAAAATGAGTATCTGATCTCCATGAACCT
Organism: Bathymodiolus septemdierum; assembly: GCA_963383655.1. Classification (NCBI taxonomy): domain Eukaryota; kingdom Metazoa; phylum Mollusca; class Bivalvia; order Mytilida; family Modiolidae; genus Bathymodiolus; species Bathymodiolus septemdierum. Next base: position 52,267,279 of record OY726530.1, on the reverse strand, counting down.
CAGTGTATGTTTTGAACCAGACAATTGTCAAGTAGTCTATGATATATTTAACAATGTTAGAATGCCAAGACCTACATGTGACTGGGATAAATCATATAAAATGTCAGGTTTGTAGTTTATGATATATTTAACAATATTAGAATGCCAAGATCTACGTGTGACGGGTAAACCTTTTAAAATGTCAGGTTTGTAGTTTATGATATATTTAACAATGTCATACATGTGAACCTTCCGGCGGGAGCATTTTTCTCCCGATTTTGAGGGTCCCTCCCGTCAACTTTCAAAATCTTCCGCCCGTGAAAAAAATCAAGTACAATAAAATCTTGACCTACATTTTGCGATCAATATTTCTGGAAATTCCCCATTTGGAACTCCCGCACTGATGAAAAACGCAGAGAGATATGAATGGTAAAGGTGAATGTCATATTTAATGATATCCGGTTATTGATCTGTTTGACACCTTTACAGGTTTATTGGGTCATGGTGATTAATTAAGGTGTTGATGATTATACAACAATTATCCCCTAATTGACAGTTAATTGGGGATAAGGAAGTGGGTTTGTGGCACACGCTTAGATGATTAGAAGTGTGATAGCGGCAATTAAAAATAATTATAAACCGTTGTGCAAACAGGAGTCGGACAACCTTTGATGCCGAGGAAAACTTCTTATTTCGATCAAACGTGCAATGAATTCATCTCGGATTGAGTTGTTATGGCTTGTTTGGGACCAAAGCCGATCAAAGTATTATTTAAGGACCAAGTTCCAGGATGGAATTGATAAACCACAAAAATGCCGAAACGTATGCTATCACCCAATGCACCAGCAGCAAAGTGACTTTTTAATTTTAGTGCTCTATGACTTTATTGTTCAGAACATTCTGTCTTCATTGTTATTGCTTTGTGATTAGGAATGATTATGAATAAATTATAAATACAGTTTTTATCCTTCATTCATCATATGAAACACTACTGATGAGACAGAAATGTAAACAATATATATTGAAATGGGATGCAGTTGGTTCAATACTGAACCAAACAAAAGGAAAACATCAATAAACAATAAAAACACGCATCAAATATGTCGATAAAAAATCTCCAGTTATGAGACCAAATCTCCAGCCAAAAATTTGCAAATCTCCAGTTGTAGCATAGCAACTATATCACATGTATGCAATGTTAGAATGCCAAAACCTACGTGTGACTGGGATAAACCATTTAAAATGTCAGGTTTGTAGTTTATGATATATTTATCAATGTTAGAATGCCAAGACCTACGTGTGACTGGGATAAACCATTTAAAATGTCAGATTTGTAGTTTATGATATATTTATCAATGTTAGAATGCCAAGACCTACGTGTGACTGGGATAAACCATTTAAAATGTCAGGTTTGTAGTTTATGATATATTTATCAATGTTAGAATGCCAAGATCTACGTGTGACTGGGATAAACCATTTAAAATGTCAGGTTTGTAGTTTATGATATATTTATCAATGTTAGAATGCCAAGACCTACGTGTGACTGGGATAAACCATTTAAAATGTCAGGTTTGTATGTCATATACGGTCAAATCTCGTGTCAAAACCACATCAGTGTTGTTATGGTTTGTGTCACCTCGAGTGTGGTAGATTGTGGATTTAAGCCCCAGTCTGGTGAAACCAAAGACTATTAAAATGGTATTTTCTATTTCCCTAAGTATGCAGCATAAAGGAGAAACAACAGACTGGTTGGCTCAAATTCAGGATAAGGTGTCTGAGTAGGGCGACATGTTTATCCATTGACTGTTGTTTCAGTGAACTAACACTATAAAAATCCAACTAAGCGTATTGGTCTAGTACAAAGCGGATCTCATCATCATTTTATACAGATATATTATGTTTGGGAGGGGTATTTGCGAAAAATACCAGTCGAGAGACGAACAATTTCTCGTGCCGAATGGCGAGGGAAATTTAGTCTCAAAACTGGTATTTTTCGCAAATATCCCTCCCAACCATGATATATCTGTTTAATTACACCGAATATTATTTAGAACACTGGCTAAATAAAAAATACCTTTTGTTTGTCGTTTTCAGGACCTAATCTGTTTAATTCTACCGAATGATGTTACATAAAACGCACAACTGATAACGTTTTACAAATTTTGTTACAAGTGTATCGGTGAAGGGTAAAAATGGTAAATACGATTTTGCAAATACCATGAAAAAAAGTTAAATCTTATGCAAATACATCTACATGAAGTAAAAATTCTGCAAATTCACAATGCAAGGCCTGAATTTGTAAAGCATATCATGGCTATTAACCAATCAGAATCCAGCATTCTTATATAAGGTGTAATTACATTGAAAATTAACTTGTTCTTACCATGATATAGCAGAAAAAATTGGTGAGTTGGCGATAAACAGCAACTGAACTTATTCTTTGTAGAAATGATAATATTTCTCATTTTGTTTCCTTTCTTATATCTGAGGGTCTGAATTTTAGTCACGTGTGGAAAGCACTTGCATGACCGCATCATTTCACTAAGAGGGGAGGTTTGGTCCGATAAACTAGTTTAACCTGTCACTTTTTATTATGCCCCCGTGACAAAGAGTCGGGGGGCATATTAATTTACCCCTGTCCGTCCGTTCGTCTGTCCTTCCGTTCTCAAAATGACAGGTAGTTGGACTAGCTGCATAAAGGGAACATGGTTTGTCTGGCTAACTCCTCCTACAGTTTTAGAGCTACAGCTTTAATATTTTGCGGGATGTTTATACACATAATGGAGGTGTGCATGTCGACAGGATGTTGATTTTCATCAAATATTCTCAAAATGACAGGTAGTTGGACTTAGTCATTTTTTTATGCCCTCATGACTAAGCTGATTCTAGATAGAATTATACCCATTTCACCACAGGTAATACCTTTATATTTACATATCAGGAATGAAAAATTAAAGGTACTATCTGTATACAAGCTGAGTATGATAGAACATCATACATAGTGTTAAAGAACTTTTGACTTGTTTATAATTTCTTATGGTCAGGTTAGAGACACACTTCATTTTTAAAAAATCACTCCTAACAAAACAACTTTGTCCATAATTATCAAGTGCAGGGGCATACTTCTTTTCTAGTTGAAGTTCCTTTAGCAAAGCTAGGCAAGTTAGTTGTCATGTGTATGTGTGTCATAGGTAATGATTTTCCTTCTTTCTACAAATATTTTATTGGATTTTGGAACTTTTCCGACGTGTGATATTTTGTATTTTTCGTTTTATTTGCTCTGATTTATTACCATGTGATACAGCTTGTCAGTGACTTGCGACAGGTCGGTGGCTTTCTCCAGGTATCCCGGTTTCCTCCAGCAATAAAACTGACCGCCATGATATAACTGAAATATTGTTAAAAGTGGCATTAAACACCCTAACTCTAACCCTTCATTACCTAGTATTGCCACTAAGAAATCGTCCACTCCATAGACACTATTACAGTCAACCTAATTTTGTCAAAGCTGTATGTTAATGTCCTTTATCTGATTTCCTTTTTTTCAGAATTCTCAATCTCAGAATATAAAACAGAGTTAAATGTATCATCACTAGAAGTTCATCAGGTATCAGAGCTACTGGAAAAGTTGGGTATTGCTGAGTTCATGAACTCTAACCCCTGTGATAGGTCATCAGCTAAATACAGCTCAAGTCATGAATGGGTAAATGGTAAGTAGTACTTGTCACTTATTTATTTTATTTTATTTATTTTATTTATTTTATTTATTTTATTTATTTTATTTAAAAAAATGAATTTGTCATAGCAACTCAGACTTCATCAACAATTGCCAATGTTTCTAAAATCGGAAATTTCTTAAAATGACAAAAAAATGCAAATTTCATGCTACAGACAAATTTTGCATTATTTTAAATTAAAATAAATATTTTATTAAAAGACTGATACCGAGTGAAGAGAATCTGTGAATATTTAGCTTACCAAGACTTATTTGAAGAAATATTCAAGGTGCTTGTTGATGAAAAAAGTCTGATGGATATTTAATCAGTATTTTGTTTACAATTCTCAATTGATGTACAAATAATTGATTATTGAACAGACTTTCACTTTAAATACATCTAGTTGAAACTAGAAATGGCTAGCAACTAAAAAATTATCCGTCTGCCATTTTATTTTTTGGTGAAAATATTCCTAATATTCTTGTTGGTAATATAGAATTATGAATCAAAATCTACTGATGTTTAACATTGAAAAAATAGATAAATAAAATTTGAAAGACTTTTCACTGTGATCGCTTTTTTTTTTGCAGACTGCAAAGAGACAGTTACCTCCCTTAGAAAACTGGACAGCACAACAACATGCCACCTACTATCTTCATGTACTGGAGTAGAATGTTGTAGTTACTCAGACAACTTAGGTTTGACCTTGAACTCATATGTTTACATTGACCCCTGTAACTATAGGTTGTCATTAGGAATAGAACAGTTACAACTGAACTTTTCTCTCGTGGATTATGAGTGGGGAAAATGGAGACACTACTCTCTCTTTGACGTGTACAATCTCAAGTAAGTTGTCAAATTGTCTTTTTGAAAGCTGCCAGGTGCATTTTGGGATATCATAGAATTTTTTAGCACAATTTTTGTTCTCATACTCGAAATGTATTAAATCAGCATCTTGGCTTATTGGTATTTGTTAACCAGAGTTTATGGACATTTTGGGAAATCAGATGTTACAAGAGAAACAAGCGAAAAATGAATCCTTAAACTAAAAAGTAATGGGGCAAGTATAATAGTCTCCCTCTATTGAGGCCACCCCTTCTACATTGAAGAAGTGGTCGAGTATAAAAGGGGTGGTATTTCTTTAGGGTAACAATTGAGTAGTATATTTACTACCTCAGTGCATCTGAAATCTGGCCTGAAAAGAATGATGGGCTTTTGTGGGAGTGGCATTATAATTGGGGGACTACTAGGCAAGAAATAATTAAACTATAAACTAAAAAAAAAGATTGCAAGTAGAATAGAGGATTATTGATATTTAACACCACATTCAACAATATTTCAGTTTTTCATGGCGGTCAGTTTTGTTGGGGGAGGAAACAGTTTTGTTGGGGGAGGAAACGTGAGTGCCTGCCACAAGTCACTGACAAATATTTTTACGACACAAGGTTGTATAGAGTACACCTTGCTCTGAGCTGGATTCAAAGTCACCACTTAAGGTAGATTTTAGTTACATTGTAGACTATTAAACTCAAGTGATAATGATATTAAAAAAGTCAGGACTTTGATTTAGGTCAAGATTCTAATACCTACTGCAAGACAATGTTGCATCAGAAGTTTATCTACCCCCTGATGACTGTCACAAGTTGTTTTTGTATGGATAAGACATCATTGATGACTGTTCCAAGTTTGTTGTGGGATATGACATCATTGATCGATTGATTTTTGGTGTTTTAATGCCACTTTCAACAATATTTCAGCTATATCATGGCAACAAGTTTTAGTGGTGGAGGAAACCGGAGTACCCAGAGAGAACCACCGACCATGGGCAAGCAACTGGTAAACTTTATCACTTGTGGCTGCGAGTCGAGTGCACCCTTTTTTGTAATTTACAAAGCCGCGCGTGAACCCACGTCGTATTGGTGATAGGTTTGTATGAGTTGTTAGATCCAGCGACCTAACTCATTGAGCCACCCTGGCCCCCTGACATCATTGAAAAAAAATGATTATTTAATAGAGACTATTATGAGGGTGTTCTTTGTTTTATTTATTCGAGATAAACCTTTGAAAATATACTATAATAAAACATCTTTTTAGCTTGTTCATAGAAGATATGATCGGAAAATCGGATAAGTATGTTATCTACAGAATATTTCCTATAAAACTGCATGACGATATTGATCATGAAATTATCAATAATGAGAATTTGTTTGTATAAAGCATGAGCAAATTTATCATGTTTTTTGTATGTGTTTTTACTGAAAGATGAATGTATAATTGTTTATACTAAGTGCATGCATCTGAACTTATTTGTCAACATGTTTAAGTAACTGTTTGATATTGTTTCCTCATGAATGGAAAAAAGAGGTTTTTGTATTGCAATTTATATTCTATTGATTTACATATATGTTTTTGTCAAAATTTAAATAGCGATATTAATCAGCATGGCTTACCATAATAATCTGGGTTGCAAAAACCGTTATTGAATTTAAATGTCAATTAAAACTTAATTGACACTTAAAATTCCTTGAAATTTACATGAAATTAATTTGCACTTAATTGAGACATTTTTAGGTTTGTGCAACCCAATCCAGAAGTTTGTACTAACAATGCTTTGTGAAGATAAATTTGTTTGAAAATTATCTGTGAAAATTTCAGCACAACTTGTTGTGCATTACTAGTGTCACTTATTATTCTGACATCACAACTCCACTTGAAGTTAGAATCATATTAGTAAGAAAGGATATGGGTGTAATTGGACATGAGAGAATATTCAACTTTACGCTTAGACACAAATTGAAGTAAAAAAACACACTTTTATTGTTAACTTTTGTGCAAACCTGTATGTCAAGGGCACTCGAGGGAACTTGAAAATGTGCCCTTTGTGAGCAGTTGCCCTTTATATCCAGGTTAAAATTATATGCATTATTCATTAATGGGAAAATGAGTCTGCCCTTTATAGATAGTGATTGTTATATAGAGGAACCCTTTAATGCAGGTTTTGTTGTATTTACTCTACTGAATCTCCTAGTGGCCCCAAATAACAGTGTCACAGACTCTTTAATTATTTTTACTGAGCTGCAGTTTGGACAGAGAACACATATCTTTTTATCAAGGACTATAAAAAAATTCCAGGTTAGACAGTAAATATCTGTAGGTTTGGTTTAGGCTATGTTTGTGGTGTTTAACCCTACTTTCAACAATATTTCAGTTATATCATAGCACTCAGTTTTATTGGTGGGGGAAACCGGAGTACCAGGAGAAAACTACCGATCTGTCGCAAGTCACTGACCATCTTTATCAGATAATATTGTATCGAGTACACCTCGCCATGAACGGGTTCAAACTTACAACTCTAGTGGTGACAGGCACTGATTGCACAGGTAGTTGTAAATTCAACTACCATATGGCCATGACAGCCCTTTAAATATCTGTAAACCACAAACATAGATTGAAGTCGAGCACTGTTCAGTTCTTTGATTTTATAGCATATTTAGTTTATAATACTGATCCAAGAAGTGCTTGTTCTGTAAAGGTTTCACTGCCAAATACAATTGTTGGGTAATTCTTGAGGAACTTCCTCATATACAATTTATATTATCAGTAATTTATTCATTTTTTTTTGTCTCATTGAGGGATATTGTCAAAAACAATGGACTAACTTGGCTTCTTAACAAAAAAAATTCACATTCTTTACAAAGAAATTTCACATATTGCAGCTTTATAGCAGAAGATCTCCTTGGTGATGAGCAGTACGTCATCAGTATGAACATATCTGTATGCTTAGAATCAGCAGGGCCATGTGAGGTAGCATTGGTAATATTTGACAATGACAGACTTCCTAAACCTACCTGTGACTGGAACACTGACTTTATTATACCAGGTAAGCCTTTATCTGTATATTTGGAATCGTCAGTGTCTTGTTAACTACCATTGGCTGTGCATGTATTTCATTGTGAGTTTTCCCAATAGTATGAACCATTCCTCTGGTTCCTCATGAAGTACATAATATCTTAACTTCTCCTCTTGCTCCCCATGGAATTCATAATTATTTGTGGTATACCAGTTTTTGTGGATTTCTTGTATAGTAAGTATCAAACCACAAAATTAATGATTCAAGGAATAGTTTTCACCATATATGTATATGTACTGACTAGCAAGGGCTTCCATGAATTCACATATCCATAGAAATACAATTCTTCCTCAAACCTTGAAAACAAATTTAAATGAATTATTTAAATCAATGCTGCTGCTCACTCAGTTATATTTGAGAGTTGACATTTGCATGACCACATCATTTTACTCATATGTGGAAAGCATACCCAAGACTGCTCATTTCACTACGATGGGAGGTTTGAGTCCATAAAACTAGTTTAATCCTGCCACTTTTTAAAGAGAAGTGTCTGAACCAAGCCAGGCAAGTGAGCGGTCATGTATGTGTGTTTTACGTATCAAATTTGCCTCCCTACACTTTTTTTGGTTTGATTTTGGAACAGTGGAACAGGTTCCACAGTGGTATTTTTGGTTTCTCATTTTATTCACAGTATTGATTTTTCTCTCTAGGTTTTTCATTAGATACCTACCTACAGGGTAAAGGATTAGATCCAAATTCTACAACACAGTTGACTGTCCACCTGGCATCACAGCTTCTACATGATATTGGTGTAGCTCCTGCTCTGTTAGATACACAGTGTAACAGAGATAGTTTACCGTACTATCCCTTTTCTGATGAAGTTGGCTGGAACAAAGGTATCAAACAAAAATCTGCTTTTCAAACGATTTTAGATTTTTTTTGTTTTGTTATTAAGCTTGACTCGGCCAAGATGAACATGGAATACCCTAATCAGAAGAACTTTCATTACAAAGAGTCTTGACCACTTTTATGGCCTAATGGTTAGCATGCCCGTCTTGAGTGCGGTAGATTCTGGGTTCAAGCTCTGGGTCAAACCAAAGACTGTAAGCTTGGTATTTCTAGTAAGAGCAAAGACTGGTTGGCTCAGAATCATAATAATGTGTCTAAGTGGAGTGACATATCTACCCGCGGACTGTTGCTTCAGTAAACTAGCACTATGAAAATTTAACAGTTAAACCTGTCTAAGCTGAACCCTGAATATTTCGGAATCCTGTATAAACCGAACTATGAATAGATCTTTGTAATAATAACCTGTATAAACTGAACACCTGTCGATATCGACCACAAAAATTGGTAGCAAGAAGGTCCGGTTTCGAGAGGTTTGACTGTAATATTTAATTGAATTTACATTTTTTTGTATATTTTTAAGCTTGCACACAACAAGTTACCTTACCAAACCTTCAGAATGGTACAAACTGCCACTTTTATGACACATGCACCAGCGTGTCGTGCTGCACGGACGTTGATCTTATTCAGCGTTCCATCACGACAGTACTGAGAATAGAGACGTGCAATTATCAGATGTATGTTGGTATAGAGAAGATAGAGATAGCTATCAGTTTACAGGACTACAACTTTGCACAGAAGGAGTATTTTAAACTTCATGGGGTATTTGGACTAGAGTAAGTTACCTTTATATAGGTATCCTGTATAACCATGTTTAACATTCATTTCTTATATGATTTTCTTAAAATTTTCAAAGAAACTTTCGATTACCAATAATGATATCAAGTTCAAATGATAACAACCATTTAAAAATATATATTTTTAGGGAAATAAATCTTGAATTTGAAAATTAGCATTTTGAGAAATGATCTTGCCACCTAACTAGAGAATTCATTTCTAATTAGAATATTGGAAAAAAATATGATAGCATCTTATTATAAAAACTCCTATAACAGCCAATTGTATTAATGTTCCCTGGATAATACCTTAATTTCTCAACTGATTTCCTTCAAATTTAAATGAAGGCTTGTCTTATCAAAACTATGAATGAGTTTGATGCTCAGAATAATCGGAACTGGGGAACTGTTTTCACAAAGAGAAATTTAGACAATTGTATAGAATTATCTTCCCATTGATGTGAAAAGGATGTGTTGGTATTTAAACTTGCTCACTAAGATTCTTTGATTTTCCCATGTTTACGTTTACCTTCATATCCAAATTATTCTAATGCACTTTCAAAAAATCTTTGTTTTTTTGTAAAAGAGAGCAGAATTAAATATTTTCTTTTAAGACAGTTATTACCATTTTTTATGCTATGTGAATTTCTTTTATTTGTCTTTATTTTATTTTATTTTATTTCTTAATTTTTTTTTTTAATTTACATAAATTTTTAGATACATGGTAGAAGATTTAGTACAGACATATAGGGTTAATATGAACCTGACCGTTTGTTTTGAGGCCAATGAACCCTGTATGATTATTGCTCCAGTTCTGATAAACACCATCCTGCCTAAACCTGTTTGTAACTGGAAAACAGGTTTTATTGATTCACGTAGGTTTTATATACCGGACACTATGTTTATTTTCTTTTAACGTTTCTTTCACATAAGGTGATATGGTTGTCAATGAAAATGAAAAAATAAAACTTACATATTTTGATAATGAATTACAGTAAAGTCAAGATCATCACTCGATGGGGGCTCAGGAGGGCAAAGCCCCTTTAATCTCCCGATAATTAGAAATTAGAGGACCTAAGCTGTTATAAAGAGCATAGTTGCAGTTCCTTCTCTTTAAAGAGAGGCAGCCATCTGAGCCCCTTTCTGGAAAAAGCACTTGTTTTCCCCTGGTCCTGATCATAGTAGGCTGAGTGTGACTTATGCATCAAGATGAGTGAATGTTAAATGACCCTTTGGAGAGTCACTGTGACAGAGGTCATATGGTTGTTGGATTTACATCTACCTTTGTAATCAGTGGCCTCCACCTAAAACTGTTCACCAGATATAACTGAACAATTGTTGAAAGTGACGTTCAACGTCAGTAAATCTTCAACCAAACTATAAACCTAAAAATTATTTGATATCAGTTATGTATGTACATAGAATTAACATGTATCCAATAAGTATACTTGTTATAAGTTAATTTTTATCACTATTTTTTTCCATAGAATTTTCATACAATGCTTTCCTAAAAGACAATGATATAGGTGTGAATGACACATTGGATGGTACACAGCTGTCTATACTATTACACACATTAGGACTAACTGACTTCCTCATTAACCCACAGTGTAATAGAAGTGATACACCTTACGCTGGAGCTGTAGAGGGATGGACTAATGGTAAGTGATACATTAGATGGTACACAGCTGTCTATATTATTGCACACACTAGGACTGACTGACTTCCTCATTAACCCACAGTGTAATAGAAGTAATACACCTTACGCTGGAGCTGTAGAGGGATGGACTAATGGTAAGTGATACATTAGATGGTACACAGCTGTCTATATTATTGCACACACTAGGACTGACTGACTTCCTCATTAACCCACAGTGTAATAGAAGTGATACACCTTATGCTGAAGCTGTAGATGGATGGACTAATGGTAAAGTGTTATATATATTTAAATGAAATAAACAGCACAAAATTTGTATTGATAAGTTCATGCAAAATAAATGTTTTGTTTCTTTTATTGGTGCAGACAGCTGGCAGCTGTATTTTTTATTATTTATTATTTATTATATATATTGAGAAACAAATGTTTTCTGTTGCCACCATTTTACTCTGGATTCCTCCACCAATAAAACTGACTGCCATGATATAACTGAAATATTGTTAAACACTGTAACTCTAATCCTTCTACTTTATTATTCCATATGTGATGTATTAAGTGATTGACACTTCAAGCCTCATTGTCATAATATTTTCTATCCATAGTAAAATTGATGTTGATAAGAATAAGTTATAAACAATAAATCGTCAGTACTCACAAAGAACACCGGTCCTCCGGCCCAGGACCAGTAAAACTTTGTTCGAACCAGTGAATGTTTCATTTTTTCTTAGAACTATATAAAAATAAATTCAAGAATTTGATTCGGACCAGTAAATTCACATTTTCATTTCGAGGACTGGGGATCGTGCAGGTAAAATTTTTACTAGTTATTGTTGGTTATATGTGCTTACAATATAAAACTAAAGACGGAACTTCTTTTTTTTAGATTGTACGTCTGCTATGGAACCTTTACCAGCTATTGTTGGAGAAGCCAACTGTCACATAGACACACATTGTACAGCCGTTTACTGTTGCATGTATAATCCAAGGATTGGGAGGTCATTTGAGACAAAGGTGAACTTTGAACCTTGTCTGTTCAAGTTGACTGTTAGCATTGAAGAACTAACATTTGATATTTTGCTGTCAGACTACCGCTGGACAGAACCAACTGATGTCTGGCTCTTTGGAGCTGTCCGTATGGAGTAAGTAAAATGTTATGTTGTAATTACTCGGGCGTTTCAATAAGGGACAGTACCAGGTACTTTTACTCATTTAAAATGGTCTTTGGTGCCTCCTGATTTTAAAGAGTGTTGTACAAGATTTTCATGAAAATGTTCAAATTTTAATCAAAAGTACCGCCTGTAAATAGTGAAGTACTGGTACACTTGAAAAATATTGAAAGCCCTGAAATACTGTATTTTTCTGTTGGTAAAAACTATAAAAAAAACAAAAACAAAACAAAACAAAAGCAAAAATAAACATATGTTAATTAAGGATTAAAATATACTTGGCTTTGCTCTTTCTCCTTAATGCTGTGCGCTTTGCTGAGAAGCAACAAATACTAATTCTATAGTCTTCCGTTTGATGTGACCTCGGCTCGAACTCATGTTCAACTGCACTAGAGGGGAGTACGTGACACCACTGATGCAGTTATATTATAAATAGATATCTTTATTGGGTAGATGAATAATAAAATAAAACTATCGACAGAATAGTATATGAACCAATAGATAGAAAAGTTAAATTAGCATGAACATTTATAGGAGTGATCATATCGTCCAAAAATATACATGAATATCCCTCTCTTACAACACTGCCACGAATGGCCGCCCCTCTTATCAGGCCAGATTTCAAATGAACGGATGTTGGTTAGTTGGTTGGTTTATGTTCTTCAATAGGGTTAGGGTTATGATGTTTAATGCCACTTTCAACAATATTTCAGTTATATCATGCAGGTCAATTTTATTGGTGGAGGAAACCAGAGAAACCACCGGCCTGTCGCAAGTCATTGACAAACTTTATCACATAATGTTGTGTCAAGTACACCTCGCCATGAGCAGGATTCAAACTCACAGATTTTAATACTTATATCATGTATACAATTACATGTTCATGTATATAGGTATTTCTGTGAAATTTGAAATGTAAATTTAAATTGAAGGTTTACAGTGGTAGATCTTGTGGTAGAAGGAGACTACATGATAGATTTAGTTCTCCGTGTGTGTATGGAGGCTGACGCTGATACAACTGTCCTGTGCTTCATCAACATCAACGTCCTCACTAAATATAGACTACCAAAGGAGAAATGTGACTGGGCGTACAATTTCTTTGTCAGCGGTAAGTACAAATAAACCCTGTATTAAGTGACCACCTCTGATAAGTAGTATCTTGTATATTGTGACCTTAATTTTAATTTCAATGCAAAGCAAAAAACACATTACAGAAAACTGAAAAGATGAGCAACACAGACTCAAACAAAAAAGACAATGGTAAACCAAGGTGCTCTTAAATGGAGAGCAGAAAAAACAATGGTAAACCAAGGTGCTCATAAAGGGAGAGCAGCTCCTGTTTCTTTTAAGACACCCACTGTGTTAACTTATATTGACAAGTCAGGAAGTTTGTTGAAAGCCACGTGCACAATAATTGTTAGCTGTATAAGGTTGAGTTCAAGTGGTTCTCTTAGAGGTAATAATGTTTGGTCACCCATATAATTTTTCAACCCTGGTAAGTGTCAGATTTGAACTCTAGAAAATCTTGAAAGAGTTCAAACCAATCAAAGTTGCACTTTTGAATATGCTGGTTTGAAAACCAAACCTTTAAGAGTTGCTAGATTCTGAACTCTGAAATATGTTTTCATTCATACTGGACTCTTAGTCAGTCATATATTGTTCCACCTAAGCATCCCCTAACAAACAGTTGCTGATTTTTTTTTACCAGTGTGGATGAGTGTTTTTCACAAGAAATAAGAAAGGTTTATCCACAGTCAAACCTGGCCACGCGATCATCTCTATTAAGCAGTCGCCTGTATTAAAAGGTCACCTTTTTCTTTTCCTGTCATAAGAGGTCACCTGTCTTAAAAGACCAATTTTTCTTTGTCCCACGGATGACCTCTTAATACAGGTTTTATTGTTACTTCTATTACACAAAATATTAAAAGAACCTGATGACATTTGTACTTTCTGTTTTTATAGGATTTTCTCTAAATAACTGGCTATCCACCAACAACTACACTAAAACTGAACCGTTACCATTGATGGTGTCGGCAGATCTGCTGACACATCTAAATGTTCAAACTTATTTAAAGCAACCATCTTGTCAGCAGGGAGGAAGTCTGTATACAACAACAGGAACCAGATGGAATAACGGTGAGTATCCTGTCTGTGTCATTACCTCTTTTTACTTAATTCTGTTTTACTTGATATAAACAATAACAGTGTTATGAAAAGAATGTTGTAGCACCTGAGTTCACCCCCGGTTTTCAGTGGGTTTTTTTTTTGGTTTTTTTAATCAATCATTATTTTTTATGTGTATGTGTTGTAGATTGTTGTTTGTCCTTTTCTCCTTTTTCTTTTGGTCATTATGTTGTCTGTCATTCTTTGATTTATGGATTCTGATTACCTCTTTGGTATCTTCAAACTTTTCTTTGTCCTTTTGGCCATTATGTTGTCTGTCATTCTTTGATTTATGGATTCTGATTACCTCTTTGGTATCTTCAAACTTTTCTTTGTCCTTTTGGCCATTATGTTGTCTGTCATTCTTTGATTTATGGATTCTGATTACCTCTTTGGTATCTTCAAATTTTTCTTTGTCCTTTTGGCCATTATGTTGTCTGTCATTCTTTGATTTATGGATTCTGATTACCTCTTTGGTATCTTCAAACTTTTCTTTGTCCTTTTGGCCATTATGTTGTCTGTCATTCTTTGATTTATGGATTCTGATTACCTCTTTGGTATCTTCAAACTTTTCTTTGTCCTTTTGGCCATTGTGTTGTCTGTCATTCTTTGATTTATGGATTCTGATTACCTCTTTGGTATCTTCAAACTTTTCTTTGTCCTTTTGGCCATTATGTTGTCTGTCATTCTTTGATTTATGGATTCTGATTACCTCTTTGGTATCTTCAAACTTTTCTTTGTCCTTTTGGCCATTATGTTGTCTGTCATTCTTTGATTTATGAATTCTGATTACCTCTTTGGTATCTTCAAACTTTTCTTTGTCCTTTTGGCCAT
Organism: Bathymodiolus septemdierum; assembly: GCA_963383655.1. Taxonomy (NCBI): domain Eukaryota; kingdom Metazoa; phylum Mollusca; class Bivalvia; order Mytilida; family Modiolidae; genus Bathymodiolus; species Bathymodiolus septemdierum. Next base: position 52,252,232 of record OY726530.1, on the reverse strand, counting down.
TATGTTGTCTGTCATTCTTTGATTTATGGATTCTGATTACCTCTTTGGTATCTTCAAACTTTTCTTTGTCCTTTTGGCCATTATGTTGTCTGTCATTCTTTGATTTATGGATTCTGATTACCTCTTTGGTGTCTTCAAACTTTTCTTTGTCCTTTTGGCCATTATGTTGTCTGTCATTCTTTGATTTATGGATTCTGATTACCTCTTTGGTGTCTTCAAACTTTTCTTTGTCCTTTTGGCCATTATGTTGTCTGTCATTCTTTGATTTATGGATTCTGATTACCTCTTTGGTATCTTCAAACTTTTCTTTGTCCTTTTGGCCATTATGTTGTCTGTCATTCTTTGATTTATGGATTCTGATTACCTCTTTGGTATCTTCAAACTTTTCTTTGTCCTTTTGGCCATTATGTTGTCTGTCATTCTTTGATTTATGGATTCTGATTACCTCTTTGGTATCTTCAAACTTTTCTTTGTCCTTTTGGCCATTATGTTGTCTGTCATTCTTTGATTTATGGATTCTGATTACCTCTTTGGTATCTTCAAACTTTTCTTTGTCCTTTTGGCCATTGTGTTGTCTGTCCTTCTTTGATTTATGGATTCTGATTACCCCTTTGGTATCTTTCAACTTTTCTTTGTCCTGTTGGTCATTATGTTGTCTGTCATTCTTTGATTTATGGATTCTGATTACCTCTTTGATATCTTCCAACTCTTCTTTGTCCATTTGGTCATAATGTTGTCTGTCAAACAATTCCAACAATATGAAGAAAACAAAAAAATCACTACTCGCCTTAAATCATTGAACATAAAAAACGATAATTGTTGCAATTATATATCTTTTTATAGTGAATTTCACACAGTTATTGAACTTTTGTTCTTTTAAAAAAAATTTTTTTTTTCACATGTCCAGCGATAACTGAAGTTCGCTTTGACAAAATCTCATGAAATTATTATATGCATTGTAAAGATTGATCAAAGTGAGCTCAATTTTCATTTTGATGATTTTCACATTTGACATTCCACAGTTATAAAACTTTAATTGTTAAGCTTGGAATTTTTACACATTTTACAAATGTGTGGGGACAGGTGTATCATTCTCTCATGGTGCAGCTATTTTTTTAAATTATGATCAAGTTTTCATTTCATGATCATTTGGGTTTTTAAGTTTTGCCGGCTTTAATTTTGATGTTTTGAACAAATCGTCAAAATATGCCAAATAAAAATGATCGTTGTTTTAAGGTGTTTTAACGCCACTTTCAACAATATTTCAGTTATATCGTGGCAGTCACTTTTATTGGAGAAAACCACCGACCTGTCGCAAGTCACTGACAAACTTTATCACATAATGTTGTATTGAGTACACCTCACCACGAACGGGGTTCGAACTCACAACTTTAGTGGTGATAGGCACTGATTGCACAGGTAGTTGTAAATCCAACTACCATACGATCACGGCCACAACGCCCCCTTCCAAATAAAAATGTGTCAGAATGGAAATGAAATTAAAATCTTATAGTTTAATTATTTATGTTTGTTTATAAACTCATCTTAAGCTGTACATTAAATTTAATACAGTATGTGGTCAAGCTTTGCAGCTCCCAGATCTGTCAGATGATGTCGTCTGTCGAGTAAATGATTCCTGTACAGTTATCGACTGCTGTGTGAATGTACCTCTGCTGAACCAGACCTTCAACTTTTACCTTGACATTGACCCTTGTTATCAGGAGGTCACTGTTGGGATAGAAAAAATGTTTACGACACAGAAATTACTGAATGGTTATACGTTTGGATTTCTTCAAAATTTTACTCTACTGGGTTTTGGAAGACTGGAGTAAGTATATAAGATTTTACATAATTTATTCAATGTTATCTGGTGTTTTAGTTATTTCTCAGCCATATTTAACCTTATTGATACAGTAAAGCATTCAATTTTATGTAAATTAGATTAAAACAGGTATATTTTTGTCTTTTCATATATTAAATCGATAATGGATCAATGTTTATCCTGCCACCTTTTGAACTAAGCTATATTTTGGCAACAAATGAGGTTGGCAATATATCAAGCGAGAAATTTACATATCAACTACATGATTTTATGGAAATTTGATGGTGGCAGATTTAAGAAAGGTTAGGGTTATGGTGTTTAACGTCACTTTCAACGATATTTCAGTTATATCGTGGCGGCCAGTTTTATTGGTGGAGGAAACTGGAGTTGTCAGAGAAAATCACAGACCTGCCGCAAGTCACTAACAAACTTTATCACATCGAGTACACCTCACCATGAGTGGGCTTCGAACTCACAACCTTAGTGGTGATGGGCACTGAATGCATAGGTAATTGTAAATCCAACTACCATATGATCATGACCCCGACGGTCCCTAGATTTAAGAGGGGCAGTATAACAAGGTACGCTGTGTCATACTTATTAATGTATTAGCCATACCAAGCTATAGTATTTTTGTTTGAACAGATACAGTATAGTAGATTTCCCAGGGGAAGGAGTCTATGTGGTATTTTTGGTGGTAAAAGTCTGTTTTGAGACGGTAGGGGCGTGTGAGGTGGAGCAAGTCATACTGAAGGACTTTAACTTACCTAAGATGAAATGTACATGGGATGAAACATACAACATTAAAGGTTTGTAATATAGAGACTTCAGTAGGTTAAACTAGGGTTATATTTAAATGTAGGGGCGTGTGAAGTGGAGGACTTTACGTTACCTTTAAAGTTTGGTTTATGCATGATTCTGTTGTAATTAAGTTTAAACATGTTTAACTGTATTTACACAATCAATCATTGAGTAGATATTGTGTGCACATATTTCATTCTTGAGGAAATATTGTTCATTCATTTCGCTTTAGGGGAAATATTGTGCACTCATTTCGTTTTAGGGGAAATATTGTGCACTCTTGTCGTTTTAGGGGAAATATTGTACATTCATTTCATACTTGGTTAAATATTGTTTGGACATTTCAGACTTTGCTTTGAACCAGTGGTTACGAGTAAGATCTGAGACAGCAGACGACATTTTACCAGAATATTACATAGCAGAGTTTCTCCAGGAATTAGATCTGACCAGCTACCTGTTAGATACACCATGCAGCAGGAATGATGTACCATATGTTAATGCTACTGATGGATGGAATAATGGTAAAAAATCTCAAAATAAATAAAAATAGAAGAATTAAAACCTATTCATTTTAATATTTCATTCATTAACCTTCATTATCGCTATTTTGTTTATTTTCCCTTTGATGTTTAAAACCAATATATTTCACGTAAGCGCTGAGATGATTCCAATTATCGCTAATCGCTAAGCGTTGTCAAGGACGCACGTAGTAATATCGCTGTTTTCTAATATGACTTTATAATGACGTCACATTACCAAATCCTTGATAAACATACTATCATAGCAACAAAATAATTAAAGATGTTTTTTAAAACTCGAGGACATTTCTCAGTCATTTCTCATCTCAGCGGCTTCACCCTTCGATGAGAGATGACTGTGAAAAATCATCTCGTTTAAAAAAACATCGTTAATCACTTATACTGTAATTATATATATGGGTAGCATGTGACAATTGTTGTGTAAGCTTGACCTTCCACTGACAAGCTTTGAACTTTCAACATTTATTTTTATTCGTAATTGCTTGAACAATCTATATGATTAAAATTTCAAGATTCCTATTGGAATACACCTAAGAAGAGTTTGAAGATACCAAAGGGGTAATCAGAATCTGTATATCGAAGAAGGACAGAGAACACAATAGCCAATAGAAAAAGTGCAAAAGAACAAACAACGATCTACAAAACATACACATAAAACTAAAGATCGAGTAACACGAAACCCCACTAAAAACCTGTGGTGAACTCATGTGCTCCAGAAGAGGCTAAAATAGCTAATTAGAAAACAAGAACATATAGACAATAAACCATTTGTACATTTCCTACTTGAATCTAAAATTATATGTTATTACCTGCTTTTATATGAGTTATTTCCCTTTAATTCTTGCAAAAGGGTCCACTTTCATGCTAAGTTCAATAAAAATTGCATAAATTTTTCCCATAATCTGCACAAAATTTAAATGTTCTAACAACTTGTTAATTTTCAAATATCTACAAATTGTAAGAAAATTATATTGTAATTCTTCCTCCTTTCTCTTGCATAGAATAGATACCATTTTACCACTGTTTAGGAAAATACTCTTAGAAGCTAATCAAGAATGTGTTAAAGGTCTGTTACACTAGTAAGACCCGTGGAAATCTATATTTTATCAGTCAATGTATTGCATGTTGTTCGGATATTTTTTTTATGCACCAAATATTGTTTTTTAGATTGTACAGACAACATCATGTTATCTTCACTGTGGTCAGATGCCCCTCAGAACCCTCTGACTTGCCATTTTAACAGTGCATGTTCTGGTGTTACCTGCTGCATAGATATAAATTTCATCAACCAGACGTTTTACACCCGACTTGAATTGGATCCCTGTGAGCAGAAACTATATATAGGAATAGAGAAATTACAGTTTACTGTATCCCTGTTGGATTTTGTCTTTGGTATGTATTAAAACTTTGATGATGAAGATTAAATTAGTTTCATTGGCCATTTTGTTTCTCAAAGCAAACCTGTTGTGTCAAAACCAAGGGAGACTACTCTTTTTGTTTAATTGATTCAAGTACTTGAGTTATCAGGGAAAATTTAGCTAACAATTACTATAAATACACCATATTTTTACTACATCTAGTTTTCGAAGAACTAAGTTCATTTTCCATGATATATGACATTTCTCAGTTGATTGAAATTAGTTTATACCCAGAATATGTCACAATATTTCTTCTTCTTTTTTTTTGGATCAAAATCATTAGAATTGTGTTTTAAATTCTTCGTGTAGACACACTACGATATAGCTGAAATACTGCTAAGGTTGGTGTTAAACACCAATCAATCAATCAATCTTAGTGTAGAAGGAAAAAGAAGATAAATTGATCAGGAATAATTTATAAAAGGGAATAAGTAAATGATCAGTGTTTATAAGGAGAACTTCAGAAATGTCTGATACTTTAATAATTACTCATTCAATATTGTTTTTTTTATGTACAGATTCAGACCAGGAGTTTAGTTTTAAGAAGACTGTTAGAATATTGTAAGTATAATGTATACATGGTTAATTTCTTCTTTTGTTTTACAAACTATTCCTATAGGAACATTTGTTCTTCTTAATTTTTGTCCATTATTTACATTCATATTTTTATAATGTTATATGAAACACCTGTGAGCAGATTTTAACTACATTTCACAGGAATATATATAGTATTTAACTTTTACATTTTGTTTGGATGATCTTTTCTCACATTCCTGTATTTTTTTATCTTATATATAGGTACAATATATATGATCTGAAAAGTGAGGGAGAGTATTTGATTACAGTGAAAATTGCCATCTGTTGGGAGACATACCTGTCATGTGACTGGACTGCAACCCTGTTTGAAAATACCAGATTGAAAAAAAAGGCATGCAGTAAAAGAATGGATTATATTACATCAGGTGAGTATATGACCTTTGTAAAAGATCCCCAGTACATGATTGATTGATTGATTGGTGTTTAATGTCCAGCGAGCAATTTTTCAGCTATATTCAGGACGAATCGCCAGTACAAGAAATAAGAATATATATTTATTTCAGTTTAATTTTAATTGGAATGTAATATGGAATTTTGTTTTAATTTTAAAGTTAAACAGAACACAGCACTTTTTCTCCCTGCCGCCATGTCCGTATGTTCATCTGTATATACATAATGTCCTTCATTTGGTTTCTGTTCAATAATTTAAGTTCCTATGAAGCAAATCATTTGATATTTACACACAAAGTCAAGGACTTATTATAAAAGGTCATGCCCAGCTCCATTTCAGACTTGACCACTTTTTCTATTCAGGAGTTATGCTCCTGTTTACTCTAGATGGTAGTGGTTGCATTTGTGTCCTATGGACACATTTTTCCATTTTATTTTAATGTATTTATCAAAGATGTATACATATTGAATTTACCGTCTTCGAGTGTATATAATACACATCTTTCTTATACTTTCCATTTTTTTTCTCAGAAAAGTTTAATGTTAGGAATTTTCAATGGAGAAAGGATACTCCTCGATTTCGATGCAAAATTTAACTTTTCAAACATTTGATTTATAATTTGTAATGTGTTATTTAACGTTTTTTGTACTGTTTTTTTTATTTTATTTATTCTTATCAAATGAAAATACTATTCTGAATTAATTGATTTTTATTTAACAGTAAACATTTGTGGTTGTATTATGTGATGGGTATATCTTTGGCATTGTTGTGATCTGCCATCAGAGACACAATGCAGGGCTTTCAATAGAATTTAAAGTAGGTGTCTAAATTTAAAAAGTAGGTGGAGAAATGGAGACACGTTTACGTGCTGACCCTTCACAGTGGGGGGTTTGGGGGCCACTTAAACCCCAACGGGTCAAGGGCAGAGCCTTTGTGGGGTGTCTAGGGGGGCAAAGTCCCCCAGAAGATCCTGAAACATTACAATAAATGAATTAAATTTATTGATGCAGAATGCAAGCAGAGACTTATATGGAATTTCTTTTAATTTATTGGAAATTTTTCAAAACTGAACAAAATTATTCTTAACTTAAGTTTTACTAAGTTAATTTAACAAATATAAGGATTTTTGGAAGCTTCCAGGGAGTTTGTCTATAACTGAACTTGAAACACCATGTTAACAAAAGTTCTATTAAAACATGAGATTTACTTTTTGCAGAACAGGTGGCTATAAATATCAATTATTCTATACATTATTCGTTGGATAGATTTGACACTACTGATTTTCATAAATCCCCTATTACAAAGTATTTGATCTAAAGGTTGATAAAGTTGAGAACTGAAACTATGAGGTACCAGACTGTGCACCCCCCCCCCCCTTCCATGTTTCTCTCAACCTGGCAATGCATTGAAAATTGGGAAGATAGGATTGACATTTATTCAGTTCAAGTTGTTTATTCACCTTCAGATCTCCACCGTTTCAACCACTTTCCTAAAGTTGGTTGTTTCCTTCTTTTTGACATCGTTTTACACGAGGTTACTACGACCACGATGCTTTTATTTTGTTGTCCTTGAACTTTATAAAAAATTCCGACTGGGTCATGTTTCCATCAGTTATCGTTGTTGAGCTCGCTGAGGTTACCAGTTATCTCGAAGGTGCTCCTTTTGCGGGAGGAGATTTTTGAACAATGTTGTAAACATGGAAGTATTTTAATCGAGAGTGAAAGTACGGACTGTTCAAAGCAATTTCAGACGGATCAAACTAGTACGTTTTGTAAACTGTTTATCAATCTTTACTCCGACTTACTTTTTACTATGATTTTTTTTGCTGCTTTGAAAATAGCCGGCGGCCTCTCCTCATATACACGTTGATTTTCGCCGGCTACCGGCTTCAATTGAAAACCCTGACAATGGTTTCCTTGCAACAATTTTAATTCTAGCTGACCAATCGTTTTTAAAATATTTTATTTTTTTCACTTTGCAGATTTTTCATTAACGAACTGGGGAAGCACAAGAGATTTAGATTTAACCAGTCTGATTGATCTTTACATTCACAAGTTTTACGATGATGCAGATATTGGATGGTACCTACAGTTTCCCTCGTGTGATCGTAATGACTCACCGTTTGGTCCATCTGTCAATGGCTGGAACAACTGTAAGTTATTAGGGTTAGGGGTTATCGTGTTTAACACCACTTTCAACAATATATCAGTTATATCGTGGCAGTCAGTTTTATTGGTGTAGGAAGCCAGAGAAAACAACTGACCTGCTGCAAGTCTCTGACAAACTTTATCACATAATGTTGTATGGAAATACACCTCACCATTAGCGAGATTTGAACTCACAACGTTCATGGTGATAGGCACTGATTGCATAGGTAGCTATAAATCCAATTTACAACGCAATAAAATATTTTGTGGTAAATTTTGTGAGTGATTACTGAAGCTGTCGAGGTTATCTCCACAAATTATACAAAATATTTGAGATTTCTTTCATTTGAAACTGAACACCATGCCTTTCTTTTGACAAAAAATAGAAATGCATATTTAAATTATTTGTCATATATATTTTTTTTCTTATAGCATGTGCAGATGTTATAAATGATTTGAGTGATCTCCCTTCTACAACATCCTGCTATATATCCACTTCCTGTACAGATGTTAGATGCTGTGTTGAGATACCTACTCTGAACAATTTTACCGTAACTTTCACAGTATCTCTTGATGATTGTCAGAAAACTCTGAATGTTAAAATAGAAAAATGGACGCACACACAGATGCTTCATAATTATACATCGGGAACAGAGGAATACTTTTGGGTTAGAGGAATTTATAGAGTCAGGTTAGTGTTATTACTGAAGAGAAATTAGAGTGGAACAGGTTTAGGTTTATGGTGTTTAACGCTACTTTCAACAATATTTCAGTTAGGTCGTGGAGGTCAGTTTTATTGGTGGAGGAAACCGTAGTACCCTGAGAAAACCATCGACCTGTCGCATGTCACTGACAAACTGTATAACATAATGTTGTATCGAGTACACCTCGCCATGAACAGTGTTCACACTCACAACTTTAGTGGTGATAGGCACTGATTGCACAGGTAGTACTACTATACAATCACGACCACGAAGTCATGGGTTTGATAAGTTAATATGTCAACAACAGTAATTGCAATAAAGGTCAAGGTTATTGGTGTTTAACGCCACTTCAAGCAATTATTTTCAGCTATATTGTGACTACCAGACTTAATAGGGGAGGAAAAAACTGTAGTTATAAAGAACTGACCTGCTAGTGTAATCTCATTGAGACTTGACTTTAGAAGAAATTTTCTGTTTTGTATCTCCACTCTAATATCGTTGCAAGCACTAACAAAGGTATTCTTAAAATTTAACAGGTTTAACCCTAACCCTGATAACAGGATGAACATTGAAAATACAAAATCAAGAATAGTCTCCATATATTGCACATTGTTTAATATTCGTTCAGTGAAAGTGGTAGATCATGGTTTCCAGCCCTGGTCGACTCAAATCAAAGACTATAAATTTGGTATTTGTTGGATCCGCTATTCGCTAAGCACGCAGCATTAAGGAGCACAGATTGGTTGGATCGGATTCAGGATAATGTGTCTACCTGTGGACTGGCGTGTCAGTGATCTGGCACTACAAAAATCCAACTAAGAGTGTTTCAATGTTTTATTAAGTACATAGCAGACATCATTTCATCAAAAAATAACTTGTTGTTGCCATGATTACTCACTTGGTGTTGAGCAGAAATCACTCAATTACTCACTCACTCATCTTTGCTTCTGCCGATACAATTACTTTTTTTTAAAATGAGTAGAAAATGAAAGAACTGTGGTATTAATATTTTGCACTGTTTTATTTAGGTTTAAAGTTTATGATTTGGTAGACCAAGCTTTGTTTAGACTTTATTTGTCATTTGAAGCCTGTTTTGAGGCTGGGAAGAACTGTTCCCAGACTGTAGAAGTGATGAATAGTGTAGAGCTACCAAAACAAGACTGTATATGGAGTACAGGATACAGAGTTTCAGGTATCATTATGAAATGAACATTTAAAGTGATAGTCATCAATATCAACAAAACAAACAATCACCTTTCATCTTAACTGAACAGGAAAGACCACGACATATGACGTTGGAAATCCAGGTCCTTACTTGGGACAGGTATAAAAATGTGGCGGAGTTAAACCGGTTAATTGAATAATAATACAACCAATCACTATTAACTAATCCTTTGTCAAACCTCAAGATTCACAGAAACCGCATCGGTGGTGTAATTTATGACCTGTTTGCACCGAGCGCTGTTGATTGTGGATCCCAATCCAGATCGGGTCAAACTAAATACGATAAAATTGGCGTATTGGTCTAGTACAAAGCAGACGTCATTTTCATCTCATCAAATGTAACTTGTTCTCACCATGAAATTGCTGAAAACTTGCTCATTTGGAGTTTTGCAACAATTACTTACTCACTCAAAAGACAGAAATGGCAACAACAGAAAATAGTGGAAAATTAGGCTGCAATTGATACTTGTAAAACATGAGGGTGGGAATGGGGTATCCTTTAAAATGGTTCACGGTAAATGTTTGCTCAAAATAATGGGAATGAATGATAAAATGTTCTTGTAATTTAGTATATCAAGCGATGCTCCATCCAATGTTTACTGCTTTATTTTAGAGAAAAAAATTAAGAAAAATAAATGTTTTTGATTAAATGAAGATACTCATATATGATGTAATGGATTCTTTAAGAAAAGAAGGGGGGGGGGGACTTTTTTGCACAAATTAATGATGTATTTTAGTACAATGTGTATTGATCCTTCTTCCTTCAGATTGTCCTTTGTTTGTGGACGGTGATCTTGTGTTTCTGCTCGACGAGTCCATCAGTATAGGAGATTCTCATTTAAACAGTTCTCTAGATGCCATTTCTTCAGCCATCAACAACTTGGGTGTTGGTGAAAACTTGACGAGGATAGGATTAGTGTTATTCGGTGGAAATACAACAACTAACAGGACAATATTCAACCTTAACTACGACAAAGCGGCCATGTTGGAAGCCATTTCAAATGTACAGCACAACCCAGGAATTGCCAATACAGTGAACGTGCTAAAATACGTCTGTGAGAATTTGTTCACGGAAAGCGAAGGTGGTAGAACCTCCGTACAGGATTATCTGGTGGTTCTAACCGACGGAAGATCTGCAAACCATGAAGACGTTAAAATACAGTCTGACATTTGTAGTAAAGATGGGATTAGAATAATTGGGGTACCAATAGGGGAAGCTGCCAATGATGCTCTGTTGAAAGCCATTTCTTACTTTGATCCAAGTTACTATGTCAAATCAGTATACAGTGATCTAGGACCAACTATTGCAACACTGATCAATTCTTCTGTCGATTGCAGTTCTGGTAAAACATGCTTAAATATTGAGCAAATTTTATATAATTTGTACTGTAAAACCTGTCTAAGCTGAAACCTACTTGGAACCAGATTATGTGTTCAGAATAGACAGGTGTTCTGTTTATTCAGGTTAAATTAACAAAGATTTGCTAAATTTGGAGTTTATTTAAAATTCTACTTATACAGGATTCCGGTTTAGTGATGGTTCGGTTTAGACAAGTTTCACTTTAGTTGAAATTGTACAAATAATAAATAGCAAATAGTTCATGGCACTGAGGGTCATATGGCAGTATACGGACCGGTCCATATACTGCCATATGACCCGAAGTGACATGAATTATTTGTTATATTATACTTTTTATCTAAAATAATAATGCAGGTACCGTTCCGGAACCGAATCGAAAACGAGGCAGTCCAGTCGGTCCATATAACGTTATATTGACCGGCTGCGCTAACAAAGACAAATAGGGAAAATAAAAACGTAAAGTATAATATTTGTTAATATTATAGTAATCACACACATTCATTGCAGTTGTCTTCAGGTTCCTCATGACTAAAATGATGGACATCAGTCATAGCTATGTACATGTACTTAAGTCTTTGGGTTATCACTAATACTCCTTATTTATATGAATACCCCCTTAATGTATATATATATATATTAAATGTTAGTTTTTATTGGACGTATGTCTGGCCCTGCTTAATCAAGCTTTTATAAGTCTTGATATATATTTTTATATTTATATTATATATGTCACAATGGGAAAAAAAGACTAGGACTTGTTGACAAATCACTAAAGTGAACATTATACTAAATGCACCATCTGGACATTTTCTGCTAATAAACATTATATCTATACATCTTCTGCTGATAAACTCTACATCTGGGCATCTTCTGCTGATAAACTCTACATCTGGGCATATTCTGCCGATAAATGCAACATCTGGGCATCTTCTCCCGATAAACACTACATCTGGGCATCTTCTCCCGATAAACACTACATCTGGGCATCTTCTACCGATAAACTCCACATCTGGGCATATTCTGCCGATAAATGCAACATCTGGGCATCTTCTCCCGATAAACACTACATCTGGGCATCTTCTCCCGATAAACACTACATCTGGGCATCTTCTCCCAATAAACACTACATCTGGGCATCTTCTGCTGATAAACTCTACATCTGGGCATCTTCTCCCGATAAACACTACATCTAGGCATCTTCTCCCGATAAACACTACATCTGGGCATCTTCTACTGATAAACTCTACATCTGGGCATATTCTGCTGATAAACACTACATCTGGGCATCTTCTGCTGATAAACTCTACATCTGGGCATCTTCTGCTGATAAACTCTACATCTGGGCATATTCTGCCAATAAATGCAACATCTGGGCATCTTCTCCCGATAAACACTACATCTGGGCATCTTCTCCCGATAAACACTACATCTGGGCATCTTCTGCCGATAAACTCTACATCTGGGCATCTTCTGCCAATAAACACTACATCTGGGCATCTCCTGCACATAAACAAAAAATCTGGGCATCTTCTTCCGATAAACTCAACATCTGGGCATGTTCTGCTGATAAAACGCTACATCTGGGCATCTGCCGATCAGTCACATTTATTGTCATGTGTTTTGTAGGATTTTTCCTGAAATCTTGGAAGACCAGTCATGGCCTATCAGACAATGCTGTGTTAAATGAATGGCAGATATCTAGTTTGATGCAGGAGAATAGAATAACAGATTACATAGTTACAGATCAGTGTAGTCGTACAACAGGAATGTTTAGCAACGCTACAAACGGATGGGTTAATGGTAGGTATATGTAGACATTTTACAATCACTTAATATATTAGACTAATATGGTGAGGTTGATTCATGTCAATATGTACTCTAAACAATTTTATGTCATATAGTTTGTCAGCAACTTGTAACAGGTCTGTTGTTTTCCTTCTGTGCTCCAATTTCTATAGTAGCCAAACTTATATTGAACGGTCGCCATTGAGACACTGCAAAAAGGGGCCGATGTGGTCGTGATCGTATGGTAGTTGGATTTACAACTGCCTATGCAACCAGCACCTATTACCACTGACGTTGTGAGTTCAAATCGTGCTCAGGCAAGATGTACTCAATACAACATAAAGTTTTCAGTGACTTGCAACAGGTTGATGGTTTTCTTAGTGCACTCCGGTTTCCTCCACCAATAAAACTGACTGCCACAATATAACTGAAATATTGCTGAAAGTGGGGTTAAACACCATGACCCTAACCCCTCTGATCTATCAAGAATTAGTATTTACTATATTGATTTCTTTTACAGAATGTACTTTAGGTGTTGTAACGTCTCCACTACAAAATGATCAGCTGGTATGTCATGTGAGTAACAGATGTACAGATATAGACTGTTGTCTGTACGATACAGAGACATTCAGACACTATAAGTTGTTCCTACATATTGACCCCTGTGACTACCGGCTACAGATTGGTATTGAGCTGTACAGTTTTGATGTATCATTATTGGACTTTGATTTTGGTAAGAATAATTACAGAGCTGTCTCACAGTTGTTATCATGCACCTAAGGGTTCAGTGGTTAATTTCACTGCTCACCAAAATTTTATTGAATTAATTTAAATCATCCTCAAATACTGTGAAGTATTATTTTTATGGTCCTTATTCGGATTCCGCTACAATTTTTAGCATTTCAGTGAAAATGAAGTGTAAACAAACCAACCATCGATTTTTGACAAGTGTTGCAACATCCAGTGATATCGCATATGCATACTTTGGATGGTTCTTAAAATGAATAAAGGAAAGATTTTATTTTGAAAGTTTATACCTTGCCCCTCAAAATCAGCTCAAATTTGAAAACATATAATATCTTTTAATATAATTATAGTTAATACTCATATAACAATAGTCTCCATCTTAACTTTTCTAATGATTTTGAATTTGACATTTAAAAAACGTACGCACAAAATCACCTGATGCGCGAACAGCGGTGCCAAGACGGTAAGTTATTTTTAGCTCACCCATCTACAGTGTGTGTGAGTTTATGTAGTAGTCCTGGACCTTACTCTCATGGAACTTTTGAGTACAAATGTTGTACTCGTACTCAATAATCATCCAATCAAAGCTGTATATTTATGTCTCACTTTTAGGAATTTTTATGGTCAAATTTTTATGTTTTTATATGAATGTCCATAAACAGGACATGTTATGGTATCTGGCAAGAAATTGTAGCAGAATAATATCAAGCTCCCAGTACTGTATTCAGGCCTAAGGATAACCCTTACACAAAATAAGTACATGCTTACGGCATCAAGGGGCATGGGGACACCACAAAAATCTGGCCACAAGGCACTTTATTTTATCAGCCAGATATTAGGCTCAAAACACACCAAAAATTCAAAAAATGTAGGTGCGAGACACTAAGGTTGGCCTGTGCTTGCGGCATAAATTGGCTTTAATACGGCCCTGACTGTATTCAAATAAAGATAATGGCAAGAAATAGTCAATATATGCGGATGGAAAAGAGGATTTGGACAACACTTGTTCCTGCTCTTCCCTGTAAATTTGGGCAATTCTTTTGAACTTTATGACATTACAAGATACACACAATATTACATTCAATGTCGGTAAAATTAAAAAAAAAATTCATTGGCTGAAAAACAAGTCAGAGAGGCTTGCACAATCTAATTAAAAATGTATTTTTATTAGTTCATTTTTTTGGTATGTTTATATCAGGATCTAATGACAATCTGTATTGAGTCAGATCAGAGGTCATACACTTCAAGTGACCAATCAGCAACAAGTCTACTAAATCTTATGATAAATTGAAAATATTAGACAGTTTCCCATTGGTACAGAACGATTACCATGACATGACCCAATATTAAATGTTGTTGGGGGCCGTCAGGGCTGTGATCGTATGGTAGTTGGATTTAAAGCTACCTTTGCAATCGGTGGCTATCACCACTGAGAGTTTGAATCTCGTTCAGAGCGAGGTGTACAACTTTATGTGATAAAGTTTGTCAGTGACATGTGACAGGTCAGTGGATTTCTCCGGGTCCTCCAGTTTCCTCCACCAATAAAACTGACCGCCACGATATAACTGAAATATTGTTGAAAGTGGCGTTAAACACCATAAAACCAAACCAAGCCTTATAAAATTTGTAAGTAACATGATGTTTTAGTGTTGATTTCTTATACTATTCAATTTGCATATAAAACATATTTTTATTTACTCTTTTTAAACATTTTTTTTTTCTTTTTAGAAAAAAGCTATGAAGTGGATCTTTCTGGTATTTTCAGAATTCTGTGAGTACTTCAAAAAATTATTTTAATTTAAAATGGATGTTCACATTTTTTTTTTATTTCTAGAGCACCTATTCTCACACTTGCTTTACTATGCACTTGTTCAATTTTCCATTGTCGCATTATAATGTGCACAGCATAGCCATTTATTTATATGTATGGATATTTTGAAACCAAACAAAAAGTCAATTAATAGACGTCTTTGTACCATGCTACTAATAATTTCACACATTGATTTCAAAACATCAATATAATTTTATAGGTTCAACATAGAGGATTTGATGTATGAAGAGAGCTACATGGTAAATACAGAGATCCACATCTGTTGGGATATAACAAATCCTTGTAATATGTATATTTTATAGGTTTAACATAGAAGATTTGGTGTATGAAGGAAGTTACATAGTAAACATGCAGATCCACATCTGTTGGGATATAACAAGTCCTTGTAATATGTATATTTTATAGGTTTAACATAGAAGATTTGATGTATGAAGGGAGTTACATAGTAAACATGCAGATCCACATCTGTTGGGATATAACAAATCCTTGTAATATGGAAGTTACTGTACTGAAGAATGTCATTCTGTATAAACAGCCCTGCATGTTGACAACACAATTTGCTGTTGATGGTAATTGTTTTAATTTTATTATTGAATGCAGTCAATCGTGCTCTAGTAACCACCTCTATTAAGCATAACTTGTATTAAATGATTTTAATTTTCCTTCACTATGCATGTCATATCAATTAAACCTGTTTTTAGTGACCACCTGTATTAAGCAATAACTTGTACTATATGAACTTAATTTTAATTTTCCTTCACAGTGTATGTCATATCAATTAAACCTGTTTTTAGTGACCACCTGTATTAAGCAATAACTTGTACTATATGAACTTAATTTTAATTTTCCTTCACGGTGTATGTCATATCAATTAAACCTGTATTTAGTCTTGTGTTTCCCTATTTCAATGTTCCCTTGGAAGGTCACTTAAGGTTTTTTCTGTACATTTTTATGATGAGAGAAAAGGGCTAAAAAATATGTAAAAATGCAACAAACATTAAACATGCATACTTAAAATAAAATTAACAGCTTCAAAAATCAAAATCAAATTAACAGCTTAAAAAGTCAAAATCAAATTAACAGCTTAAAAAGTCAAAATCAAATTAACAGCTTAAAAAGTCAAAATAAAATTAACAGCTTAAAAAAAAAAAAAAAAAAATTAACAGCTTAAGAATTCAACAGACTCCAATACAAAACTTGCAAACATCAATGGTAAGAGAAACAGCTAATATAAGAGTCAACATAAGGGAGGGGGTGCAATTCAGAAACCCGTTGATAACAGAAGCAGGACATATTGCCCCACTACCTACTTGCACATAGTTTGAAAGGGACCAGACTCTCGAGTCTGTTTATACTATTTGTAATAGCTGTTAATTTTTTTATTTAATGTTTTTTTGCCTTTTCACATATTTTTTTAACCCTTTTTTCCACCGATACATTTTGTTTAAAAAAATGTGAGAAAGAACTATTAAATGAAATATTAATAGAAGTATAAGATAGGAGAAAAGTCGTTTCAAGCACTAAATGTAAGTGGCTTTATCAGGGTTAGATTACAAATGAAAACAAATAGACTGTGTGTGAGTGAGTGATTGTTGTCTAGCAACAAACAAGCAAATTTTTAGCTATATCATGGTGAGAGTAAGGCACAGTCAGTGAAATGATGATGATGTGCACTTTGTACTAGACCAAAATGCTTAAGTGTATCATCAGATAGACATGTTGCTCCACTCGTACGCATTATCCTGATTCTGAGCTAACCAGTATTTGCTTTCTCCTTACTGCCACATTCTTATCAGAGAAGCAACAAATACCAATTTTATACTCTTTGATTTAACCCCACCAGAGCTCGAACTTATGATCTACTGCACTTATGGCGAGCACACTAAAAAAAAACATTACACCACTGTAAGTCCTTTCATTGTATTAACTATTTCTTTTGTATTTGTTTTTTTACAGGATTTTCTCTGACTGAATGACTTACTGATACTAGCTGCACATCAGCAGACTGACTGGTTTACTGATACTTTTATAATTGTTTTTTTTCCAGGATTTTCTCTGACTGACTGGTTTACTGATACTGGTTACACACCAGCAGAATCTCTATCTGGAGACACACTACAAGACTTGGTAGAAACTTTAGACTTTTACAACTTTCTTGACATGGAACAGTGTATGATGTCTGCTGACTGGAATATTAGTAAGTTTCAAGAGTATTTTGTGTAGAAAATGATATTCAAATGAATAAGATTCTAGTTCAATGCTTTTGAAAAAAAAGGATTTTTTTTTGGTACAGAAAAAAATCAGGTATCTGGTAAAAAGCATTAAGCACAAAAATATTTGTGTTCAGTTATATAGACATCATATGGAAGGGGGCCGTCGTGGTCGTGATCGTATAGTAGTTGAATTTACAACTACCTATGCAAACAGTGTCTATCACCACTAACGTTGTGAGTTACAATCCCTCTCAGGTGAGGTGTGCTCGATACAACATTATATGATAAAGTTTGTCAGTGACTTGCGACAGGTCGTTGGTTTTCTCTGGATACTCCAGTTTCCGCCATCAATAAAACTGACCGCCACGATATAACTAATATTGTTGAAAGTGGCATTAAACACCATAACCCCTAACCTCCTCTCCCCCTAGAAGTGGAGGTTAGATATAGATTCTCCTGCTACCAGTGGATTATAATAATTATCCACTCAAGAGTATTGAAATGTGAAAAATTTGATACAGTAGTGGAGAAATATAGTAATTGACTGATAGCAGAAGAAGAATCTATTTCTAATTTGACCAAATAGTGGAAAATATTTTTAAGTTGTTACTTTCCATCCTTAGTGATGGTCGAAAGGAAGTTGACGTGAATTTTCATGTGACCAACTGGTTAAACACACTAAGAATGAAAGAAATGTTTAATTTCAAAAAATAAAAATTTTAATAAAGTAATTGCTTTTCATTTTTTTTCCATTTTGCTGTAAAAGGCAAAAAAGCAAAAAAATTCTGCAAATTCTTTTGAATATATTAGTAACTGGATAGTTTTCAATATAAAATCTTACAGATTTGTTATAAAGTAACGTTTTGTTTCTTACAGGTTGTCCAGAATCAGCCATTAACCTACCAGATCTACCAGCTTCAGTCAGTTGTACCGTGACTGAGAGATACACTTCTGTAGAATGTTGTATCAAGTCTGACCGCCTGCAGCATAACTTCCATACTGTCCTAAATATTGACCCATGTCATTATAACATGACTGTAGGAATAGATAGATTAAGATTTAACGTTAATATACTTGACAAGCCATGGGGTAAGTACGAAAAGAGAAAAATTTCAATTTTTTATTAGGGTAAGGGTTATGGTTTTTAGTGCCACTTTCAACAATATTTCAGTTATATCATGATGGTCAGTTTTGTTGGTGGAGGAAACTGGAGTACCCGAAGAAAACCACCCACCGGCCGCAAGCCACTGACAAACTTTGCCATGTGCAGAATTCAAGCTCACAACTTTAGTGGTGATAGGCATTGATTGCATAGGTAGTTATAAATCCAACTACCATACAATCATGACCACGATGGCCCCTTTTTTAATTAGTTAATTGGGATTGTAGAATCTTGAATACAAGCAGTAGACCTCAATTTCGTTTTGCTGTTTACCTACATAGATTTTCTAAATAGAGGGCTAATGATTACCCAACAAACTACTCACACAGGGATTACTGATTTTTAGTTTGAAATATGCTCTTCCAAAACTTGATGGACATATAGGCCTTGACTTGTGATGGGGACAATAATGTCGGTGATAAAACATGAGGTAATAGAAACCTCAACCCTTGCCTCTAAATAACCAGTGGTTTCCAAATAAAAATGTAGATATCAAATTTAGTGCACACGACATGCTTCTTGAATAACCTTAATCAGGTACGCACAAAAACGAAAGAGTTGGAAAGCCAAATAATTTAAAGTTTTGGGAGCAATAAAACCAAATATCGGCTAAGGCCACCTATGCCAAAGTCGTGATCATACGTTAGTTAAATTACATCTATAAATTTTAAATCAGTGCCTTTCACCACTAACATTTGTGTTGACTTCCATGGAGACAAATCTTTGATAAGCGTGCTGTCATTGATGTAGTATTTGTAATGGTATTTTTAGGAGAGCAGGCTTGACACTCACTCAAACTTAGTACAATCATGCGATGTTCTGAATATACAAAAAGCTATTTTTAACAAAGTGAAGTATTCATTTCATGTAGTCGGATATCACAATGGGTATGTTTTGCTCAAAATGGACTTCTCAACGCATTTTGCTCTGAGAAATCCATTCTTGCTAAACTGTTTATATAAATTACTATATTTATATTGCAAAGTATATAATTATTTACCCCCATGATATAAGAGAAATATTGTTGATATTATAATTGAAAAATCAATCCAGAATTACCTATTTTTCAGAATCGATTTGGAATGTATGGCTGAATGGAGTAATCCGAGTAGAGTAAGTGTGCTGTATTGTTTTTATGAAGTCCTATATATATCTGGTCCTACTTGGCTGTGATCATATTAATTGGACCTATCCTATCAGTGCTATTGTAGGATTAAATAGTGTCCGCCCTGAAATAGTGTCCTATGTTACAATTGTTTTCTATGATAAAGTCCAAGGATGGAATAAAGTGCAGAGGTGACTTCTTTTGGTCTGTTGTGGATTTTTCATTTGAAAAAGATACAATCAGACACATTTTCACAGAACAATATTATGGCTTACACTATCACCATTACTGGAGAGGTGTACTAGATAAATCAAGTTTGTCAGTAACTTTCAACAGATTGGTGGTATTCTCCTGTTACTATGCTTTCCTCCACTAATAAAACTGATAAGGTCAAATATTTTTGAGAGTGGCTATTAAAACCATTAACCATAATCTGCATTAAGATTGCAGGATAACACCATAAACATTTGATATATATTGTCAATCAATGTTTGTAGATTACTGTATTCTATGAATGCAAAATATGTACTTGTTGTAGATCTGAGCCTATTAGTCATAAAAGTTTTGGCCACAACTTTGTTCTCATTCTCGTAATACGGCCAATAAGATCACTGTATCCAATAAATAATGTGTCCTGATTGGTTTATCTTTGGGTATGAATATGATCACCAAGAGAGACCAGTTCTCAAGGTCATAAAACTTTAGTGAGTAAGAGTTTTGTTCTTGTACTCCAAAATGTTCCTATCAGAACACAATATATGTTGGATACAGTATTCTGATTGGCTGCTATTTGAGTACAAGTACAACAATCATACTCAAAGGTTTTATGACCGTAATGGCCAAACATTGCACTCAAAAGTTTAAGACTGTAATGGCCAAAAATTGTACTCAACTCAAAAGTTTAAGACTGTAATGGCCAAAAATTGCACTCAAAAGTTTAAGACTGTAATGGCCAAAAATTGTACTCAAAAGTTTAAGACTGTAATGGCCAAAAATTGTACTCAAAAGTTTGACTGTAATGGCCAAAAAATGTACTCAAAAGTTTAAGATTGTAATGGCCAAAAATTGTACTTAAAAGTTTAAAAATGTAATAGCCAATTATTGTACTCAAAATTCTATGACTGTAATGGCCAAAATTTTTACATTATACTGCCATTTTGATTCAACAGTATGTTTATAAGAGTTATGGGACTTTAAACTAGCTATTCATGCATTTTTGTTTTCAAAATGTACATTAAAAAGAAGACAACACAGCTTATGTATCTACAATGTTTCTGTAATTTTTTTAAAATACTTTTTTTCTAGTTTTAATGTTTATGATCTGTACAATGAGAGACAATTTCTAGTCAACATGAACGTCAGTGTATGTTTTGAAGACAGTGACCGATGTGACCTTGAAGACATTCCTGTTTTACGAAACTCCTTACTGAATAAAGGACAGTGTAATTTCCAGACAGAATTTCCAGATGAAGGTATATTTACTATTATCAAACAAACATTTTTCAGTTTCAATAACCTATATAACTTGATACAACAATATGTGATAAAGTTTGTCAGTGACTTGCGACAGGTAAGTGGTTTTCTCCGGGTACTCTGGTTTCCTCCACCAATAAAACTGACCGTCACGATATAACAGGAGTATTGTTGAAAGTGGCATTAACTACCATAAACCTAAATTTAAACCTAAACCTCAATAACCTATATACAAATTTATTAACTAGTTAAGACTGAATTGTAGGATATTTTTCTGGATATAGGTCAAGATGTTTTTATTTGAATAAGATTGATTGTTTAATCATTTACAACTACCTGTGCAATCAGTGCCTATAGCTATCGCCACTAAAGTTGTGAGTTCGAACCCCGTTCATGGCGAGGTGTACTTGATACAACATTATGTTATTAGAGTTTGTCAGTGACTTACGACAGGTCTGTGGTTTTTTCCGGGTACTCTTGTTTCCTCCACCATTTATACTGACCGCCACGATATAGCTGTAATATTGTTGAGAGTGGTGTTAAACACCATAAAACAACCGAACCAAAGCAAAACTTTAACTCCTGAAAATATGTTATTAGAAAAGATGTTAGAACAGCGATTTATGGTTTATATATATTTATTTTTAAAACTTTACTTTAAACAGGAAGCTATCATTCTTATTAAAATAAAATGTTTAAACAGTGTATTTTTAAATCTTTATGTTCCCATAATTTAATATTCTTTTGTTCCTTTAACATTGATATCCTTTCATATAAAATGTTTATTTTTCAACTTAAATATACAGTGTATATGCTTTGAAAAGCAAAGTCTATTACAGTCAAAATCAGAGAATTAATTTTACTTTAAAAAATCCAAATATTCAAGTTATATGGGATAAATTAAAATGTAAACTACTATGAATGGACAAAATGTTTACTTTGCATTATCTAAGGAAACAACTGATCAGAGTTCTAGATAATGTGGTTTTAAACAGTATTTGTCAATTTTGCCCCTGCTCCTAAAGTTCTTCAGTTAGATTTTGGAAGTGTTCTGACGGTGTGGTATTTTTTGTTTTTCATTTTAATTTACATAATTTAGTATTTTAATGTCAGGTCTATACTATTTAAGCATACCAGTCTCACCAAGCAAAGAACAGTCCATGATTTTGAAATGGACAATGCATAGTGATGAATTCTATGAAATAATTTTTTTTTAATCAAATCAATGTCATCCATTTTAGATTTCAACATCACCAAGTTGGCAGACGACAGTGGATTACTTTATGCCTCTCCTTACCCAGACTATTTTGTGGCTCAAGTCTTAAACACATTGATGGTTTCACCATTCCTCAGTAAGACGTCTTGTGACCGTGACGGAGATCCCTGGAGTCCACAAGGATATGATGGATGGAAAAGAGGTAAAAAAAATACATACAATCAAACCTGCCAATGAGGTCACATCTATTAAGTATTCACCTGTATTAAAAGGTCACTTTTTTCTTCTTGTACTGTCATAGAAAATTTCATATGAATTGAAACTCTTTTAAAAGGTCACCTGTCTTAAAAGACCACTTTTTCTTTGTCCCAAAGGTGACCTCTTAATACAGGTTTGACTATATATGGATCTTGTTAGACCTAATGATTTTCATGACAGTTTGGCTAATATAATGTGTACATAGTTGGAGTCAAACCTCTAAATGCACAGTGTAGAAAACTTTCAGTGCTCCAGGTAAGAGGAGTATTTGAGGAAGTTACCTCTTCATTTTGACTGAATACTTCATTATTTTAGATTCAGGGAGTACAAGGTATAAAATTAAATTGTTTTTACCCCTATATGCTAACATTTAGGGAGTAAACATTAGTTGGGTTAATTGAAATGTTGACCAAAACTTTGTGTTTTCAGGGTTTTTTGACAAATGATTATACATAAGATAATTGGGATTTTTTTTTTTTAAAGTTTTAGTTTTATTTAAATTTTTATTCTATTATTTTTATTTAATTTTTATTTATTTGTCATTATTTATTTATTTATTTTATTTTATTTTATTTTATTTTATTTTATTTTATTTAAAAAACAATTATCCCCTTTTGTAGAATGTTCACAAGTACAGAATTACTACAATCTGTATGATACAACATCAGTTGACCTACTTAGAGAAGGTAATTGTAACAGTACCAGCTGTAACATCACAGAAACAGTAATCTCTGTAACCTCAGAGACCAGTTGTTTAACGATCAATGATTGTACAGGATTTAGATGTTGTGTTGATTTCAACCGTCTATCACGATCATTTGTTTTTGGAGTATCTATAAATGCCTGTAATAGTACTCTGACACTGGTTATTGAGAAACTAGAATATATTATAAATCTTGCAGGATTTAACTTTGGTAAGTATATTTATGTTTAGATTATTTGACTCTATAAAAGTAAAAAAAAATTAAAAACAAAAAAATAATCACAATTTCGCAACAGTTTTAAAATAGTAGAAGAATCATAGACAGAGTCAAAGGTGATACCACTAACACACAAATACATAACCACTCGCTTTCCTTGCTTGGTACAGGCACTTCAATATAAAGTGGTGGGATTAAAATAGTTTGATGGACGCAAAGATTATAGATAGTATTACCTTTGTCATGTATAAAAGGTTTAATTGAAAAGAAATTTTTTATAACTAATAACCTTAAAACATATGACTCGTATATAATTTAAATGATTTCAAAGACAAGAAGTGTTTAATTGCCACCATGACAGACCCTTGCATACTTAATAATAAGCAAGTTTGACAAGTACTGTTTACATATAACTTAATAGTAGTGTACAAATCTATATCCAACAAGGTTTTTTTAATTACTTTGTAAAACAAGATGAAGCAATCCTGAAGAACTGCCTCGGTCCAAGTAACTGACCTTGAGTGCAGTAGATCATTATTTTGGGTCACACCAGAGAGTATACAATTGTTATTTGCTGCTACTCTGCTAAGTACACAGCATTAAGGTGTGAGAGCAAAGACTCGGGCTGGCTCTGAGTCTGCATAATGTATCATAGTGGAGCAACATGTCTACCCATCAACTATTGTATCTGTGAACTAGCAATTTAAAAATCAAACTCTGCGTGTTGGTCTGTACAAAACATACATTATCATTTCATCACAAAGTAACTTGTTCTTGCCATGATAATACTGTTAAACAACAATCACTCACTTACAATCGGAGGGGCCGTCATGGTCATGATCGTATAGTAGTTGAATTTACAACTTTCTATGCCATCAGTGCCCATCACCACTAAAGTTGTGAGTTCAAATTTTGTTCATGCTGAGGTGCACTCGATACAACATTATATGATAAAGTTTGTCAGTTGATTGCGGTAGATTGATGGTTTTCTCCGGGTACTCTGGTTTGCTCCACCAATGAAATTGACCACCACGATATAACTGAAATATTGTTGAAAGTGGCATTAAACACCATAAGCCTAACCAGAGTTAAGACAGACAGGCTCAGAGTCTGGATTATGTGTCAGAGTTGAGCAACATATTTTATATCATATCATCATAGAGTAACTTGTTCTCACCATGATATCACTGACAAATTTGTCTTAAGGGGGTACCATACACTACAGGGAGATAACTCTTTAAAATCAGGTGAACATTTTGATCATATGATGTTTGTATGCAGATTTCAAGCATCTCTGTGATCAAAGCCACATTATAGAGAAAAGCTGCTATGTGGCTATAGTGAATTTATAGCTCTGAGTCTGTTGGTTGGAATTTGTTAAAATTTTGATATTTATTACAGTGGATATATTCAAACACACTGCCAAAAAAATAAGAAAATTAAACGAGCAGATCAAATTTTACCTGAAGTGTATGGTACCACCTTAAACAACAATCTTCCACTTGCAATCCTGAGGATTATTGTTGAAACGATGAAATTTTCAAAATATCATTGAGTAGTAACTGGTTTAGTTGTTCAGCTTTCAATGTGGATAAATATACAGTTAATAATATCCTTCTGTCCTGTGTTTCAGGGACAATGAATCAGTTTTATTTGAACGGAGCTTTCAGAGTTGAGTAAGTAGATATAGGTTTAAGTACTCTTAAAGAGTTAGAAAAGATATGGATGTAAATAAACAAGAGAGATTATCCAACATTACACTTAGACACAAACTAAAGTAAAGGAACAGCTTGTAGTAAGATAGGATAGGGATGTAAATGAACATGTGAGACTTTCTAACTTTACTCTTAGACACAAATTAAAGTAAAGGAACAGCTTGTAGTAAGGAAGGATATGGATGTAAATGAACATGAGAGACGATCTAACTTTACACTTAGACATAAATAAAAGTAAAAGAACAGCTTGTAGTAAGCAAGGATATGGATGTTAATGAACATGAGACTTTCTAACTTTACTCTTAGACATAAATTAAAGTAAAGGAACAGCTTGTAGTAAGATGGGATATGAATGTAAATAAACAAGATAGGCTATACAACATTACACTTAGACACAAATTAAAGTAAAGGAACAGCTTGTAGTAAGAAAGGATATGAATTTAAATAAACAAGATAGGCTATACAACATTACACTTAGACACAAATTAAAGTGAAGGAACAGCTTGTAGTAAGAAAGGATATGAATGTAAATGAACATGATAGGCTATACAACATCACACTTAGACACAAATTAAAGTAAAGGAACAGCTTGTAGTAAGATAGGATAGGGATGTAAATGAACATGAGAGATTATCCAACATTACACTTAGACACAAACTAAAGTAAAAGAACAGCTTGTAGTAAGAAAGGATATGAATGTAAATGAACATGATAGGCTATACAACATTACACTTAGACACAAATTAAAGTAAAGGAAAAGCTTGTAGTAAGAAAGGATATGAATGTAAATGAACATGATAGGCTATACATCATTACACTTAGACACAAATTAAAGTAAAGGAACAGCTTGTAGTAAGGAAGGATATGAATGTAAATGAACATGTGAGACTTTCTAGCTTTACTCTTAGACACAAATTAAAGTAAAGGAACAGCTTGTAGTAAGATAGGATAGGGATGTTAATGAACATGAGACGATCTAACTTTATGCTTGATTAACATAGTATACTGCAGTAAGATAAATAAAACATGCAGCTATTTGTTTTTCATTGTTCCTTTGGTACAATACATATTTACACAGTTACATCATAGAGGATTTAGTCAGTCAAGAGTTGTATGTTGTCACAGCTAATCTGAGCCTGTGTTTTGATACCATGACCTGTACCATACACAGGACTGTTGCTGATGGAACCATGTTTCCTAAAGAAAAGTGTAACTTGACCAAAGATTATAATATTCCTGGTAAGTGAGTGGCTGATATTATGACTTGTTTCATAACACAGGGGCCGTCATGATCGTATGGTAGTTGGATTTATAACTACCTGTGCAATCAGTGCCTATCACTGCTAACGTGAGTTTGAATCCAGCTCAGGCGAGGTGTACTGGATACAACATTATGTGATAAAGTTTGTCAGTGACTTGCGACAGGTCAGTGATTTTCTTGGTGTACTCTGGTTTCCTCCACCAATAAAACTGGCCGCCACGATATAAATGAAATATTGTCGAAAGTGGCATTAAACACCATAAACTAATCCAATCCAAACCATAGCAAAAAACTATGGCCTATGGAATTATATGTCCTAAAGCAAAATTGGAAATGACCAATTATGAAAAGAAAGTTTAAACAATGATGGTGAACAATCCACTAATATCAACTAAACAGACCACAACACATGTCATTAGAAATCCAGGTCCTGGCTTGGGTCAGGCACAAAAATATGACTGGGTTAAACTGTTTCCTGGAATTCCAACCCACCCCACCACCTCTTAAAACACAATTTGAAAAGGGGTCTCCATAGCGATGCCTATATGGTAGTTGTATTTATATCAACCTACTTGTATTCAATATGTTAGTGCTTTTTTTTACAGGGATGGCAGTTTCCTCCACCAATAAAACTGACCACCATGATGCAGCTGAAAAATTATACTTGTGACATAGAAAATACTTATAAGCCAATATCTTAATACAATTTGAAAATTACAGTTTAAGATATCATACATCTTTGATGCACAGTAAACATTAAAATTGAATTCTTTCTCTTATTTAAATTTTAAATTTGTTTTGCAGGTTTTTCTTTGACTGCATGGGCAGAAGAAAATGACCTGCCTCTACCCTTACCAAATTATGGAATAGTCCAGTTACTGAAGGAGACCAATATGGATACATATATGAAGAGGATTCCATGTGATATGGGTAGTAATAACTGGATAAATGGTAAGGAATTGTGTCAGATGATTACACTTGCTCACTTATCTTGTAAAAAGAGCAATTTTCTTTTTAGCAAGTTACATTTTGTAATTGAATTCTTTTAATATAAGTTTTTTTAAAGAAAGGAGGAGGAGAAAAATATGAATGATGAATAGTGGTTGGTTTATGGTGTTTAACGTCACTTGCAACAATATTTCAGTTATATCGTGGTGGTCAGTTTTATTGATGGAGGAAGCCGGAGTACCCAATGAAAACCACTGACCTTCCACAAGTCGCTGACAAACTTTATCACATAATGTTGTATTGATGATGAATACGGATTCCAATGAAAATAAAATGAAAGTACATAAACCATTCAACTTGAAATCAAACTGGATTTATATGTTTGATTTGATCGGCAGACATCACTTAAATAAGCTCAAGATAATAAAGTGATTTTTTTTTTAAATATTTGAAGGAAACATACGTTCTCTGTTTCAATTGAGAAAAAGATTGAGACCTTGCAGTACTCCAATGCACTTTGCAAAAAATCTATGCAATGTTTTGTATTAAAACTTTGTTAAGAAGTGTCTAATTGAAAAAGATTTTTAAAAATGTGAATACATTTAAAGAAATACATAGTTTTAATTGCTGCAAGATGTCCTGTAAATCTCTATCAAAAACAACTTAATAACAAATTTAGATATTGATTGAATTTGAATGGCTGCTACACAGGTACATTTGTTTATTTCTTTTGCTTCCTTTCCATTTTGTCTGATCAGACGATGGTGACAGAGCATCTTTATTTTATCGTTAATGCGTATGTAAAATCTAGAGAGAATCCGGAACACCAATATTGGTTCAAAGTAGACCAATACGAGATCAAATCTGCATTGGCCAAGTAGTACTATCTGTATCACAAAGGCAGTTTTCATCTATTAATGTAAATACTATAGTAATTTATTAATAATATTTTTTCACAGACTGTACTCTGACAACATACAACTTACCAAACTTAGATGCCATTACAAGTTGTCGTCTGCTGTCACAGTGTACCAGTGCTACTTGTTGTCTGTCCATTGTTACTATAAATAGAACAGTCAGCATTGACCTTGAACTTGACCCATGCGACCAATCCATGTCAATAAGGATTGACAATTATTTCTACAACATTAGCTTGTACCAGTTTGACTTCAGTAAGTTACTTCAAGCATAAAATTTGGAAGGTCTAAAGCAAAATAGTTATTGAATTTTATTTTATGTAAGGCTTAATTTTATTTTTTTTGTAGTATACTTAACAAAATATTGCTATTGCTATAAACAGGGTTGACTGTAGTATTAAAAATCAAATAAATAGTGTACTGTAGTGTTCTGTATATGTTAGGGGAAAGAATCGTTACTTTTTTTCTTGAAACTGCACACATTTCTTTCAGAATTGCAATGGCTAAGCGAATGTAATGATTCTGTGAAGTCGCCAAGAATTAATTTAGTTTGCATAATATTTGCATTGGCCAAAAGAGTAACTTCCCTTTGACCGTTCGTGAAACATGATCTGCCATAAATAAATTTATATATGGCTTATATATTAAATATTGTTTTTTGCAGATTCATTACAAAAGTTCTACTTGGAGAATATCATTCGGGTTGAGTGAGTATTATCTTATGTTACATTTAAACCTGTCTAAACTGAACCTCCCTGGTACTTTGTTACATTTAAACCTGTTTAAACTGAACCTCCCTGGTACTGTGTTACATTTAAACCTGTCTAAACTGAACCTCCCTGGTACTTTGTTACATTTAAACCTGTTTAAACTGAACCTCCCTGTTACTTTGTTACATTTAAACCTGTCTAAACTGAACCTCCCTGGTACTTTGTTACATTTAAACCTGTCTAAACTGAACCTCCCTGGTACTTTGTTACATTTAAACCTGTCTAAACTGAACCTCCCTGGTACTTTGTTACATTTAAACCTGTCTAAATTGAACCTCCCTGGTACTGATTCTGTTTTTGGAATGGCATATCTTCATATTATGCAGGTTAAATTGATTTCCCATCGTTGGTACTTTTTTCAAAATTCAGTTTTCAGTGTAGACAGGTACCACAGTATATTGTTGCAGTAATGTCATATTTGTAACCACGACATAGCTGAAATATTGCTAAAGTTGGTGTTAAACACCAATCAATAAACCAATTAATCAATGTAGGATGATCTGGATGGTAACGTACCTGAAAAAAATTTGCTAATTAATTTTTGACCTTCTTCTTTCAGTGAGCTAGCACTATAAAAATCCAACTCAGTGTGTTGGTCTAGAGCAAAGCAGACCTCATCATTATCTCATTGAAAATTAACTTATTCTCGCCATGATATAGCTGAAAAATTGCTGAGTTGGCGCTAAACAACAATCCCTCACTCACTTACTTTAGCTGGAAGCGGAGGCATCCATGTCCTATGGACTCATTCTTCCATTCTTATTTATAGATATGTGGTGTACGACCTTGAGCGTGATCATCAGTACATTGTAGACCTCAATGTCAGCATATGTTTTGAGGCAGCACAACCTTGTGAAACCGTCAGTACCTTATTCCATAAAACATTCCTTCCCAAGATGCCTTGCATGTGGCAGACTGGATTTATCCAAAAAGGTATATACATATACAATATTAGAGTATTGACGGTAAATATAGAATTTATGTGGCGAGGCTTAGCAACGGGGGAAAGAATGAGCTTTTGCGAATCTTCCCACCCGTTATGTGCCGAGCCACATAAATTCTATATTTACCGTCAATACACCAATATTGTATTTATCCTGCAATGAAATGAGCAAAGAAACTGTTATTTAATTTAATAATGAAAAAAAAAGATAATGGAAATCCCATTGATACCTCAATGGTAGTTCTGGTAAGGGGCGTGGCTTAATATCTTTATTAGGCTAGTGTGAAAAGTCTTATTATGACAGGGGTGTGGCTTATTAGCTTTATTAGGCTAATGTTGAAGTTGGAAGATACTAGTACTAAAGGGGTAATTAAAAGCAGGAAATCGAAAAAGGACAGATAATGGCCAAAAGAAAAAAGACGAACAATTATCTACAAAACACTACTAAGAAAACATGAGCAACATGAACTACACTAATCCAGTTTTGCTTTCTGATACCCAGTCCATGTATTTATTAGCTTTCTATCTCCACCAATGTAATATGCATACTATTATTGTTATTATTATCATTCATTTATTTTGCACATGTAAAAAGTGTTATTATGACAGGGGTGTGGCTTAATAGCTTTATTAGGCTAATGTGAAAAGTGTTATTATGACACTGTCATAATAAAGCAACAGTTTATTTCAACCCATTTATTATGACAAATAATAACCCAATTGCAGGATAAATTGTATTTAAACAAATGGAAGTACATTGTATTAGTTTAACATCATGATTGTTTTTACCTTTATCTTGGCATTTGAAATATTTTTTTTTTGGCCTCGTCGCTAGATCAGTTGGGGCATTAAATTTTTCTTATTTCCGTCGGTACATCTGTCTGTCCCATGTTTGATTCCCACTCAATAGCTTAAGTTCCCCATATGTAAATCATTTGAAATTTATACACAAGGTTAGAGATTATAAAATGGAGGCCAAATTCCATTTTCCATTTTTTGACTTTTAACATTTCATTTTTTTTTTCTCGTTAATGAATGGTCCAATTAAAATCATACTTGACAGAAATTCAGGAGCTCAACATGGATCCTAGGAAATCCAAGTTGACTGTCACTGCAGGACAAATTTAACATTGGATCTTAAATTGATAATGAACTCTTATATTGGGAATTAAATGTTTATGTGAGAGGTTTCAACAAGATTTTTTTTTATCACAGGTTTTTCACTAGCTGTATGGAGAAATGAGAATGAAATAGGACCTACAGCATTTTTATACCCGGTAGAAATAGCCAAATTAATCAAAGCCTTAGGTATCGGGAATTACCGCTTAGACTCACCATGCTCCAGACACAATGGAACTTATGTACCACACTCAAGTGGATGGAATGATAGTAAGTCTGTACAATGTCATTGGTATAATGGGCAGATCGTGGATTCTAGCCCTGGATGGGTCAAACCAAAGACTGTAAAATTGGTATTTGTTGCTTCTCCGCTAAGCACACAGCATTAAGGAGAAAGAGCTAAGACTGGTTGGCTCGGAATCTGGATAATGTGTCCGAGTGGGGCAACATGTCTACCCGCGGACTGTTGTTTCAGTGAGCTAGCACTATGAAAATCAACTATGTGTGTTGGTCTAGACTAGTACGAAGCGGACCTCATCATCATCTCATTGAAAATTAATTTGTTCTCGCTATGATATAGCTGAAAAATTGCTGAGTTGGCATTAAACAACAATCACTCACTCACTCACTCACTCAATAAGCAGTCAAATGTTCTATATGGTAGTTTTTCCTTTGTCCCCAAGGTGACTGTTGAATACAACATTGACTGTATATTTTATCATTACAGTCAAATGTGCCTTAAAGGGCACCTCTATATAAAAAAATCACTGTCTATAAAGGGCAGCCTCATTTTCCACCTTAATGAATAGTGCATATAATTTTAACCTGGATATTAAGGTAAAATGCTCATAAAGGCCACATTTTCAGGTTTCCATGAGTGCCCTTTATATACAAGAATGACTGTATTTAGTATAGTTGTATTATGAACTTTAATTGCCAGAAAAAAATAAAACTATATATTGGTTTATAAATATGTTAAAATCTCATTATTTTTCTGCAGAATGTGGGAGTGTGATCAACAAACCAAGCTTACCAAATAATACCAACTGCTATATCTCATCCAGTTGTACAGCATTCCAATGTTGTCAAGACATTGGTGTACTCAGTACAACATTTGAAACTGCTATTGAACTAGATCCTTGTAATTTTATTCTTAGGATCAGAATAGAAAAACTAACATTTGAAATAAGATTTCATGACTTTTCTTGGGGTAAGTATTGATGATATTGAGTATTTCTTTGTTAATTTTTTTTCCATTATTTTGCTTTTATGATAATGGTATCTACAAAATGTTGTGAAGTTATGAAAAGACAAGTTTAAACAGTGATTGTCAACAGTTCCACCAATATCAACAAAATAGAACAATCACCTCTCATCTTAAATCACTGAACATAACAATGACCACGACATATGACATTGGAAATCTAGGCCATAAATCTTCTCAAGCAAGTGACAGCCATGCAATGTATATAGCCCACATTGTTCCAAATGGATGGCAGGCTGTATTAATATTATTTGTATAAATGTCAGCGAGTTCTACACAACTGTGTTAGAGGTCAAATGTTTCCCTACAAATTGTTTATTCTTCCCTCAGTGGCATTGAAACCCACACCATTGGTATATTACAGCACAGATTCTCTTAGAATATTGACAAACCATTAACCCCCTCTGCCAATCTACTGTATGGTGGTGTAAATTAGAAAAGAATGCAACCTGTTCCTGTAGACTGAATACTAATTAAAAATCTGATTGGTTATGGTGTTTAACATCACTATCAACAAGATTTCTGTCGTAGCGTGGTGGTTAGTTTTATTGTTGGAGGAAACCGGAGTACACCTCGCCATGAACGGGATTTGAACTCACAAGGTTAGTGGTGATAGGTACTGATGGTATAGGTAGTTGTAAATCCAACTACCCTACGATCATGACCACGACGACCCCTAAAAATCTGATTTGATTTCTATTTATAGGTACAGATCAGTATATGGACCTCTATGGTGTAATGCTGCTGACGTAAGTATCATATCTTGTAGAACCACGTGAGTGGTGTAATGGTTAGCATGCTTGCCTCGAGTGTGGTAGATTTTGAGTTCGAGCCCCGTTTGGGTCAAATCAAAGACTATGAATTGGTATTATTGCTTTTACACTAAGCACCAGCAGTAAGGAGAAAGAGCAAAGACTGGTTGACTCGGAATCTGGAGTAGTTGGTAGTTAGATTTACAACTACCTGTGCAATCAATGCCTATCACCGCTAAAGCTGTGAGATCGAACCCCGATTATGGCGAGGTGTACTTGATACAATATGATGTGATAAAGTTTGTCAGTGACTTGCGGCAGGTCGGTGGTTTTCTCCCTAGGTACTCCGGTGTCCTTCACCAATAAAACTGACCGCCACAATATGACTGAAATATTGTTGAAAGTAGCGTTAAAACACCATAACACTAACCCTAACCCCAAAAGAGACCTGTCCTACTTTTGGCCATATGTATTTTCTGAAGGGTAACTTATGACACCATAAGTATAAAAAAACAACATAAAATCAAAGTTACTTGTAGCCTAATTATATATTTACAGAAAACCAACAACTTAATAAGAACCTCTCTGGGTTTTCAAATTGTCCTCAAAGTTGAACCCATCTAGAGCCGCATTAACATATACTAAAAATATCAACTGATAACAGCGCAAATTCAGTGCAAATCTCTATTAATTTGTATAATACATTTTATATATAACTAGTCCTAGAAACAAGGACAATTATTAAGTCTGAAAATTTCTCAAGAAATAAAAGACATTTTGTCATAACAAATTTAATTCAATGTTCATGTTTATAAATACTTTATACCTAATATAAACTATTATTTCAGATTCAACATTGATAACCTGTATGAAGACAGGAAATATCTCTTGAATGTTAATCTTACTTTGAGCTTTGAAGCAGCCGGACCAGTGACATCACACCATGTCATCTTTGAAAATACCTTGTTACCAAAACAAAGCTGTGACTGGAGTTCTGACTTCCACATTTCAAGTAAGACTGGGTTACTTATATTGTATGTAAATTCCACACAAATTGTAGATATGGAATCTATTTACAATGTCGGAAAATATTTTTTTTTATGTATTTCAGAAACAGGTATAAAACCAAGTATTTGGTGAGGTTTTATGACCTGTTTCTCAGCGAGTGCAAATAAATTTTATATTTACTGACAATGTACGTATATTGTGTTTACCCTGCAATATCAAGAAGTCTAAAACAACTGACAAATTTGACAGAAAAGAGCAGAAGCAAATATCATTCCAATCGGTTTCTAAGGTAACCTCTGTAATGTACATACTATACTGTTACTGTTTCTTATCATTCTACATGAATCAGTTACCAGGAGAATGTTATTTATATTATAATAGACCAATAAAGAAAACAAATGATTTGTACAGCTATATGTAATAATGATTTGTAGGATAATGCATTTATCTATTTTATTTTTTGTTAAATCATTAATTTTACTCACAAACTGAGTTAAATGCTTATTTGCTGGAAGACTCATTTAAAGAGATGTTCAACAATGAATTTATTTTATTGTCATAATAGACATGATTTAAATATACTTTGATGCTGATGAATTTTGCAGTTCAGAAACTAATGCATTGTGGGAAATGTGTACACCATTTCCCCAATCATGGGAGGTAGTAGATTCAGACAGTGATTTATTATAATGTCGTCTTTGTTTATTCAGATTTTTCCTATGACAAATGGGCTACAGATAGAGGTCACGACCCTGGTATGTCTCTACCACCTGACCTTTTGGCCAAGTTATTAGAGGAAACCAATATACAAGGCTATCTATTGGAGCCTCAATGTGAATACATGGCAGGTTGGACAACAGGTAAAAAAAAAATTCCAATGAAAGACTATTATACAAATGGACAAGTAACATAACAAGTGGAAATAAAGCAAGAAAATGTGAATTCATTGCAGAATCATTATTAAAAATGTTTCGATGGTTATCAAATCAAGATATATAACATCAGTTATAATAATACATGACTCATGGCGAGTTTAATTATTATCAATGATTTGTATATATTCCCTTTGATCTTATTAAGTAACTTGCCTGATATTAACATGATATCACTGTTTTCTAATATGACGTTATAATGACGTCACTTGACGCCACATGACCAAATTCTCGATAAGCATACTATTATTAATATGTTTTGATCGAAATAAAACTTCTCATCGCATCTCACCTTCGATGTGGTATTGTTCTGAGAAATTGATTCTCGCAAAACAAATCAATGATAGTATATGTTTAACAAGCAACTGACATGATATTGATATAATATTGCTGTTTTCTAATGTGACGTTATAATGGTGTCATTGACATCACCTTTTCAAATCCTCGATCAATGTACTGTTGTTATGTTTTGTTCAAAATGGACTTTTCATTGCATCTCACATCTCGACATTCGTCTTCAATGTGATATTACTATGAAAAATTGATTCTCGCAAAACAAATCAACGATTAGTATATATTTATTTGACTTTATATAATGAGAATTGAATAAATGTTCTCTTTATAAAAAAAATATGGATTCTGGTGTAATATCATGAAATAAAACCTGAGAAGTTGATAACATCATTTTATAAGAGAATTGTATTTATCTCCATTTATATTTTGATAAAGAAAAATAAAACTAATAATTCCCATAAAATAAAATAGAAAAAATACATTCACTACAGATACCAAGAAGAGTTTAAGATACCAAAGGGAGGTAATCAGAATCCGTAGATCGAAGTAGGACAGGCAACACAATGGCCAAAAGAAAAAGGACAAACGGACAAACAACAATCTACAAAACATCACACATAAAAATAATGATTGAGTAACATGAACCCCACTAAAAACCAGGGGTGAACTCAGGTGCTCCGGAAGGGTAAGCAGTTCCTGCTCCACTAGTGAGGTGTATTTCTGTATTTAACTTCTTCAGTAATATTTCTTGATCCTAATCTTTAGAGTTAGGGGTATGGTGTTAAATACCACTTACAACAATATTTCATTTATATCGTGGCGGTCAGTTTTATTCGTAGTGGGAACTGGTGAAAACCACAGACCTGCCGCAAGTCACTGACAAACGTTATCACAAAATGTTGTCTTGAATACAACTCACAACTTTAGTGGTGATGGGCACTGATTACAAAGGTAGTTGTAAATCCAACTACCATACAATCACTATGCCCCCCTCCCCCCTAATCTTTTGGAACAATAAATTTAGCAAATACCAAAGAACAAAAAAGCCTATAGGTTATTCAATATATGTATATTTGATTTGATGAAGGAAAAATATTTGTGCCATATTCTTTTATAGATTGTGCCATGAACCAGACACTTCCAACCCTCTCACCTGCAGTTTCCTGTCATGTGACCAGTTTTTGTACTGGCATACAATGCTGTGTACATAATGAACTTCTTAATCGTACTTTAGAAATCGGTATTCTGCTTGATCCGTGTGAAAACAGACTAAGTCTTAGTATAGAACAAACTCGTTACAATACTACACTTAATGAAGTTAAATGGGGTAGGTATATAGTACATCATGTGTTTTAATCTCTACTTTTGTTCTTGAAGATTTATTTTAGCTTTCAAGAAGGTTTTGATTTGGTTTTGTTTTATGGTGTTTAACGGCACTTTCAACAATTTTTCATTTGTATCGTGGCGGTCAGATTTATTGGTAGAGGACGAAGGTGGTGGAAAATGTCTTCTGTTGAAGTTATTCATGTTATATCACATGTATTAGTTTGAAAAATTTCAGAAGTCACTTTGTGATAAGGCATCAAAACTAAAACATTTTGGGGAAGCGTTTTGAAAAAAAAAATGTAATTGCGTTCACATGACACTGTCATGTGTTTCGTCATTGTCAGATGTTGAATCTTTTCAAAAACGTATATTTCATGAGTTTTTGATAAAATGTTTCAGCTGAAGCGATTTCGAAACCATCAGAAAATTGACTACATGTGAACGTACAATGCATTTTCAAAACATTTCCGATGAGTTTTAAATGTACGTCTGTACTCACTGAAAAGAGGAAGAAATAGACTTCAATAAAATATGATGATAATTAAGACTGCTAAAGAAACAATGGTGTTACGGTTATGTTGTTTAACACCACTTTCACCGATATTTCAGTTATATTGTTGTGGTCAGTTTTATTGGTGAAGGAAACCAGAGTACGTGGAGAAAACCACTGACCTGCCGCAAGTCACTGACAAACTTTATCACCTAATGTTGTATCAAGTACATCTCGCTATGAACGAGATTCTAACTCACAGCATTAGTGGTAATAGGCACTGATTGCACAGGTAGTTGTAAATCTAACCACCATACCATCACGACCATGACAGTCCCCAATGAAAACAACAGATAAAGTACTATATTAAATTATATAATACAAAAATAGTGATAACAGAACAGATATATTATGTCATTTTTATTAAACTTTTTGATTTTTTTCTGTTGCTAGAATTTTCAAAACAAATATTTTTGAATATTTATGCAAAAATTCACCTAATAAATTGATTCATGTGAAATATTTGTGAATCAGGGGTTTTATGCGAAATTCACATGTGTGAAATTTTGCCATTATAAATCTATTGTAAATTATCATTTCAGGTATAAACCAATACTTCAATCTACAGGGTATGATACAAGTCGAGTAAGTATTTAAAATATCTACTCTGAATCATTTAAATTCATCGATACCATATTTCATGGTATGAGGAAAAGTTGTAATTTTGTTAAAAAATTTGTGGATCGCTGCTATAGTCAGTTCATATATATACAAATAGAGGAACACATATTTGTTGAATTCATAATTTTGTTGTTTGAAACTATCCACACTAATTGGTATTCTATTAATAATACTTAATTCAGTATTTTATCAGTTTCTTCATTGAATCAAGAACAACTAAGTAATTATTGGTAGATCTATCAAAATGTCATAAAAACATTTTTATGCCCCCGCGACAAAGAGTCGGGGGGGGGGGGGGGGGGCATATTAATTTACCCCTGTCCATCCATTCGTCCGTCCAGATATAGATATAGATACATGGTTTGTCTGGCTAACTCCTCCTACAGTTTTGGAGCTACAGCTTTAATATTTTGTAGGATATTTATACACATAATGGAGGTGTGCATGTCCACAGGATTTTGTTTTTTTGCAAATATTCTCCAAATGACAGGTAGTTGGACTTAGTAATTTTTTTCGTACTAGCTGCATAAAGGGAACATGGTTTGTCCGGCTAACTCCTCCTACATTTTTAGAGCTACAGCTTTAATATTTTGCAGGATGTTTATACACATAATGGTGATGTGCATGTCCACAGGATTTAGATTTTCATCAAATATTTGATAATGACAGGTAGTTGGACTTAGTCATTTTGTTATGCCCCCGCGACTAAGCTGATTCTAGATAGAATTATACCCATTTCACCACAGGTAATACCTTTATATTTACATATCAGGAATGAAAAATTAAAGGTACTATCTGTATACAAGTTGAGTATGATAGAACATCATACATAGTGTTAAAGAACTTTTGACTTGTTTATAATTTCTTATGGTCAGGCGGGGGCATCATTTGTGTCTTACAGACACACTTCATTTTTAGAAAGTCACTCCTAGCAAAACAACTTTGTCCATAATTATCAAGTGCAGGGGCATACTTCTTTTCTAGTTCTCTTAATATTTTCAGTACTATCTAGTTTTTGAGCTGACCTGGCTGGCAAGTCAATATTTGCCATACCATATCTAGATTTCATACTTTTTTTCCTTGAAAATTGTTTGGTCAGCCTTTTGACCTGTCTCTGTATTTAACATCATTTTGTGTTGTAAATTTTTACTATTTTGTCAAGAGTAAAATAAACCACTGTATATTTTAATTATCTTTCTAGGTACAATATTGAAGACTTGTACTCTGGGAGATTTTACTTATTAAATGCCAGAGTATTGTTTTGTTACGACTTCTCTCAGCCATGTACTGAAGCTTATACTGTACTTAATAATACCCTGCTACCTAAACTTACCTGTAGCTGGACAGAAGGTTTTCTTATACCAGGTAATTAACAATACCATGCTATCTAAGCTTACATGTAGCTGGACAGAAGGTTTTCTTATACCAGGTAATTAACAATACCATGCTACCTAAACTTACCTGTAGCTGGACAGAAGGTTTTCTTATACCAGGTAATTAACAATACCATGCTACCTAAACTTACCTGTAGCTGGACAGAAGGTTTCCTTATACCAGGTAATTAACAATACCATGCTACCTAAACTTACCTGTAGCTGGACAGAAGGTTTTCTTATACCAGGTAATTAACAATACCATACTACCTAAACTTACCTGTAGCTGGACAGAAGGTTTTCTTATACCAGGTAATTAACAATACTATGCTACCTAAGCTTACCTGTAGCTGGACAGAAGGTTTTCTTATAGCAGGTAATTGACAATACCATGCTACCTAAACTTACCTGTAGCTGGACATAAGGCTTTCTTATACCAGGTAATTAACAATACCATGCTACCTAAACTTACCTGTAGCTGGACAGAAGGCTTTCTTATAGCAGGTAATTGACAATACCATACTACCTAAACTTACCTGTAGCTGGACAGAAGGCTTTCTTATACCAGGTAATTAACAATACCATGCTACCTAAACTTACCTGTAGCTGGACAGAAGGCTTTCTTATACCAGGTAATTAACAATACCATGCTACCTAAACTTACATGTAGCTGGACAGAAGGTTTTCTTATAGCAGGTAATTGACAATACCATGCTACCTAAACTTACCTGTAGCTAGACAGAAGATTTTCTTATACCAGGTAATTAACAATACCATGCTACCTAAACTTACCTGTAGCTGGACAGAAGGCTTTCTTATACCAGGTAATTAACAATACCATGCTACCTAAACTTACATGTAGCTGGACAGAAGGTTTTCTTATAGCAGGTAATTGACAATAACATGCTACCTAAACTTACCTGTAGCTAGACAGAAGATTTTCTTATACCAGGTAATTAACAATACCATGCTACCTAAACTTACCTGTAGCTGGACAGAAGGTTTTCTTATACCAGGTAATTAACAATACCATGCTACCTAAACTTACCTGTAACTGGACAGAAGGTTTTCTTATACCAGGTAATTAACAATACCATGCTACCTAAACTTACATGTAGCTGGAAAAGAAGGCTTTCTTATACCAGGTAATTAACAATACCATGCTACCTAAGCTTACATGTAGCTGGACATAAGGTTTTCTTATACCAGGTAAGGGATCCATCATGGCTGTGATCGTATGTTAGTTGGATTTATAACTACCTATGCAATCAGTGCTTATCACCACTAACGTTGTGAGTTGGAATCCTACTCAGGCGAAGTATACAACATTAAGTAATAAAGTTTATCAGTGACTTGTGACAGGTCGGTGGTTTTCTTCCGAGTACTCCAGTTTCCTCCACCAATAAAACTGATTGTCACAATATATCTGAAATATTGTTGAAAGTGGCATTTAACACCATAGACATAACCATATACCAAGTAATTTATATTTGTCATGTGATCATACATCAATAAATAGCCTTCGGTGGTGTAATGGTTAGCTATTTCCCCTCAAGTGGGGTATATCGTGGGTTGGGGCTCCAAGCAGGACAAACCAAAGACTATAAAATTAGTATTTACTGCTTATCTGCTGAGCGCTTTGCATTGAAAAGTAAAAATAAAGACAGGTTGGCTCAGAATTGGGATAAAGTGTCCAGGTAGAAATACATTTCTATCTATAGACAGTTAACATTGTTTCAGTGAGCTAACATTCTAAGAATCCAACAACCACAGGTGTGATTCTAGTATAAAGAGGACATCATCTGATTGAAATGTAACTTGTTCTTGCCGTGATTTAGCTAAAAAAAATAGCTGATTTATCATTAAAAAACAATTACTCTTTCCCTCACACACACATCCATAAGCTTCAGAAGAGTATTTCAATTGTTTGATCGACCGAGGGAGAAACACTTGCAAATGTTTTTTTTTCTCATGGTCAAAATTAATTAGATTTTCACCAATGAAAAACTAATATATTGTATATTTATATTTTTTTCTCATTTGTAATTATTATTATTTTTAATTTTTATTTCAGTTATTGCACAAAACTCTTGAGGTTAAACTGTTAAAAGTTTTAGTCTGATTTCTTCATTATATATTGAATAAATAAATTTATATATGCTGTCAATTGTAGA
The DNA here is from genome assembly GCA_963383655.1 of Bathymodiolus septemdierum. NCBI lineage: Eukaryota > Metazoa > Mollusca > Bivalvia > Mytilida > Modiolidae > Bathymodiolus > Bathymodiolus septemdierum. The sequence goes on along the minus strand of OY726530.1, from coordinate 52,210,552 downwards.
TTTTACTTTGTCTACCTGGTACTCTGATCATGGGCAAAATCCAGGGAAAGTGCTGGATGAATGGGCGTCGTCTGTTTTTCTGGATGACCTAGGATTATCTCCCTTCCTAGAAACATCACCATGTAATATTGACCCTAGTTTTGTGTATGCTAACAGTGAAGGCTGGACAAACGGTAAGTTTATAATTCACCTGACCATATCAGCAATGATCGTCAATAACATTTTATTATACGTCATGAATATTAATAAGGATATACTCGCTTTCTATTGGTTACGCTTTGTCATGTGATTTTATTTTATTTAAACTAGGCAGTGGAATGTTCCTTTTACTGTAAATGTAAAATATCTGATAGAAAATATATATTAACTTATTTTTTGCCTGTTTTTAGAAATTTCAGATCAATTTTGAAAGGAACTGTAAACATGTTAGAAAATATATATTAACTTATTTTTTGCCTGTTTTTAGAAATTTCAGATCAATTTTGAAAGGAACTGTAAACATGTTAGAAAATATATATTAACTTATTTTTTGCCTGTTTTTAGAAATTTCAGATCAATTTTGAAAGGAACTGTAAACAGCAATGGCCAACAATTCCACTAATATCAACAAAACAAACAACCATCTCTTACCTCACTGAACACATCAAAGACCACAACATGTAGCATTGAAAATCCATGTCCTGGCTTTGACAGGCATAAAAATGTGGCAGGATTAAACAGGTTAATTGGATCCCAACGCACCTTCTCTGAAAAACGAATTTCTAACGACAATACAGATATCAACAAACAATTAAAAAAAAAACCTGCACACATTTGCTTCCTCCTGGGTTTAGATATAAGAGTACCTTGACATGATTACATTCCTGCATATTTTGGGGCCGTCATGGTAGTGATTGAATGGTAGTTGGATTTACAATTACCTATGCAATCAATGCCTATCACTAATAACATTGTGACTTCAAATCCCGCTCGGGCGAGGTGTACTCGATACAACATTATGTAATAAAGTTTGTCAGTGACTTGCCACAGGTCGGTGGGTTTCTCTGGGTACTCTGGTTTCCTTCACCAAGAAAACTGACAGCCACGATATAGCAGAAATAATGTTGAAAGTGGTGTTAAACACCATAAAACCAACCAACTAACCTACATATTTCTTTTATTTACAGAATGCTCTAAAACTTTGAATCTACCAAATATTGCCATGGCAACAAATCATACAAGATGTCTAATGACAACAACATGTACAGCCGTGGATTGTTGTACTGACGTAGATTTTATACCGAGGTCGTTTAAGACTTTCGTCCATATTGATCCGTGTACACAGGAGATGGTAATAGGAATAGAGAAGTTCCGGAGAAATATTTCTTTATCAACATACAACTGGGGTAATCATTATATTGGTCTAAAAATAAAATTTAGAGGTATGATGAAGAGGATACCATCATAATCAGAATTATTTTTGTATTTGACACTTTTTTTTTTACTATACCTCTGATCATACCATGAGATTAAATCTTACAACTGTATCGATGGTGTAATGATTAGCGTGTTTGCCCCGGGTGGCGTAGATTGTAGGTTTGAGGCCAGATCTATAAAATTGGTATTTGTTGCTTTTCCACTAAGCACACATCATTAAGAAGAAAGAAAAGAGACTGGTTGGCTCAAAATCAGGATAATGTGTTAAGTGGGGCGACATGTCTATCCACGGACTGTTGTTTCAGTGAGCTAGCACTATGAAAATCCAACTAAGGGTGTTGGTCTGGTACGAAGTGAACCTCGTCGTCATTCCATTGAAAATGAATTTGTTCTCGCCATGATATAGCTGAAAAATTGCTGAGTTGGTGTTAAACAACAATCACTCACTAAATCTTATAATGTTGAAATTAATTATTATTTTATCCTTGCTACTGCTGTAGCACTTTTCATCTGAACATAATAGAGATTTGACTTTGTCAGTTTCAGTGATTGTTGATCAGTGATGACACACAATACAGCAAGGCTTTAACAACATTAATAAATAATCAATCATCATATCTAACAGCTTTCAAGATTGCTTGTGGTCTACTTCCATTGGTCAGTAATGTTGCATATTCCCCGCCTTTTGCTTTGAGTGACCTTTTTATTGATGACAATTTCTGTTTTCAACAAAACCACAAAGTGTCACAATTCCAAATAAAATTTGCCTATCAATTTCTCAATATTTAACCTAAACTTTTCATGCAGATTATAATTTCGTCAATTTTTTGTTTTTTATAGATACTGAGGAACACTTTTCACTGAACGGTTTTATAGCAATAACGTAAGTAGTGTGTTTTTTGTTTGTTTGTTATAGTTCCTTTTATATATATTTCAACATTTTTATTTTTCAATTAATTTTTTTTTTAAATGTTCATTTTAATTATTATTTATGAGACAAAAATGAAAATGTTTTTTTTTATGGATGAGGAATTAAAAGGGGACACAAATATGACATTACGCATATTTGTAAGGTATACACAATAATTTTTTTCACCTAATTTTTATGCAGTATTTTTCTTTGAATTGATTTTGACAAGCAATGGATTTCAAGTTATAACTCGATTACACCAGAACTGGTGGATGAGGAAGACCTTGTCAGATTGCTGCAGTCGTAACATACTGCTTCGGCATTGACCATTTATTGAAGGAGCTATTGCTCTTTTTGAGATAGAATATTACATAAAAAAATATTGCAATTGTAATTCCTCCAGCATTTTAAATGGAAATTCCTTAAAACTGTGCATGCTTCCTTATTACCATAAGGAGATATGTATGTTGTTTTGGCAGGTTGTTAGAATCATTTTTGGAGTAGTTTTATTGCCCACCTTGAATATGTGAGAGAAAAAACCAAATGATAATAAACCCAACAGAAGTTGCTTTTGTACGGGAAACTCCTACATTTTAAATAAGTGTTTTATTGTGACAATTTGATAGATACATTTTTCAAACTACTGATAGATTGTACATATCTTCTACAGAATAACTTTCTGAATTGATGGAGTGAGTGAGTGATTGTTGTTTAATGCCAATTCAGCTATTTTTCAGCTATTTCATGGCGAGAACAAGTTAATTTTCAATGAGATGATGATGAGGTCCGCTTTGTACCAGACCAACTTGCTGGGTTGGATTTTTATAGTGCTAGCTCACTGAAACAACAATCCATGGGTAGACATGTTGCTCCACTCAGACACATTATTCTGATTCTTATCCAACCAGTCTTTGCTCTTTCTCCTTAATGCTGCATGCTTAGTGGAGAAGCAACAAATACTATTTTTATAGTCTTTGGTTTTACCAGACCGGGGCTCGAACCCACTATCTATTGCACTCAAGGCATGCTGACCATTACACCACTGATGAAGTTTGAATGAATCTATGGATGAATAAATGGGAGACTTATGTGTTTGAATAGAAAGACAATCTATAATTGTTTTGTGTGTGTAAATTTTAGTTATCGCATAGAATACCTAGCGGGAGAGATGACTTACTGGGTGAAGAAGTTGAACATTAGTGTTTGTTACAACGCTGGCATGTCATGTGACATTATAGCTCCTGTACTAACGAACACGCTGTTACCTAGAGATTTATGTCCATGGAACACAGAATATTTGATCACAGGTAAACAGACATTGTAATCAAATAAAGTCAAACCTGCCATAAAGGACACAGCTATATAACATCACTATCTTTAAAGGGCAGCCTCATTTTTCCCATTAATGGATAGTGCATATAATTTTAACCTGTATATAAAGGGCAACTGCTCATAAAGGACACATTTTCAGATTCCCTTGAGTGTCCTTTATATACAGGTTAGACCGTATTTGGTTATAATTCTATTCTTACTAGAATTTATCAATAACTCATAATCCGATTGGATATCGTCACTTATTCTACGTCATTCGAAAGGAATTTATAAATCAATATTTCCGTTTGCCGGACTAATTTTTTTTGTAGCGTTAAGCGTAGGAATATGAACAAATAATCCACCAAGAATTATTAGTATTTAGCATCGAAAACAAACACGATGTCCAAGAATAAAAATTATAAGGATTAAACACTGTGTTTTTAGGAAATTATGTATGTATAAACTCTTATACATAGACAATTTCCTAAAAAACAGTGTTTAATCCTATAATAACAGTGAGTATCAGGGATGTTGGAAATTGTAATAAATGATATAAATATACAATTTGCTATGGCAGTGAGTAGTAGTGTCAGAGTTATTGAAATTAAGTTTGACTTTAAATAATTAATTTTCAATCATTTTTCCAGAATAAGAGAGTATTATGGTAGTTATATAGTGTACAAATATTCAAATGTATACACATATAGACTAACGTTATTTATGAAGATCGAGAAAGACATTATCACTCGTAATGCAGAGAATCTGATTAAATGAGCTGTGATACTAATAATAATGTATATTGAGTGTTTCAAAACTGACATTATTGTTTTTATCTATTATGTCATAATATATTTGATGTCACTCTGACATTATTGTTTTTATCTATTATGTCATAATATATTTGATGTCACACTGACCGAGAATTTTCAGTATCAGTGTCAGTTCGTAGATACTGAAAATATCCCATTAGTGAGTTCAAAAGAAAAACGTATAAATTACCGAAAAAATTGAAACTGGTTATCTTATATCCTGATAAGTCGTTTCCTTGGAAAACTCAAAGTTAAGATGTGGTTTGTGTGTAGTAACTTCCATTTAAATTTGGGGTTGTTCTGATCGTAATCCAAATCATATGGTAGTTGAATTTACAACTACCTTATGCAATCAGTGCCTATCACCACTAATATTGTGAGTTTAAATCGGGCTCATGGCGAGGTGTACTCGATACAACATTATGTGATAAAGTTTGTCAGTGACTTGCAGCAGGTTGATGGTTTTCTCCACCAATAAAACTGACCATCACAATATAGCAGAAAGATTGTTAAAAGTTGCGTTAAACACCATAGCCATAGCCATAACCCCACCCTTTTTTGTTAGACTTAATATGTATATTTGTAGGTTTCTCATTAGATGTCTGGTTTTGTGTATTTGTAGGCTTTACATTAGATACCTGGTTGTCAGACAACTTTCCATCCATTGGAGGACGACCTTTACCAGACTATGCTATAGCACTACTGCTGGAGAAGCTGGGAATTTCTCCGTACCTTCCATCAACACTGTGTCTCAATACAGATTTATATATGTCTGCTACAAGTGGAGGATGGATTAATGGTAAATAGAGTTGTCTCCCTTTTATAAGGCCACCATTTTCTGCACTGAACAGGGATAAAAAAAAATCAATTATTTAACTGATTTCAGCTAATTCTATTTTTCTGTGAAAAAAAACATTCTTAGAGTTGAAATCCTCTATGTATTGCTTATGTGTTTCTTCTTTATCATTTTTTTTAGAAAAATGTAGGTATTATAAAATTGGGTTAAAATGCTCGGTTGTTTTTTTTAAAGTCACTTCTTGCTGTACAAATCAATATATGGAAAACTTATATAATTTTGTATCAGACCTACCTGTAGTGTTTGATCTTTTGAAAGAATTCTTAGTGAAATACACTAGGCCATGTACATAACAGATTATCGAAATTATTCTAGACCCTGCATCTTATTTAAAGGGGCGACTTGTGTATGTACAAAAACAACAAAATCTTGCATTTTCGTCCCTGCGTCATTAATACAGGAGCAGCTTTTAGTGAGGAACGTATGGTAATCCTTTATGAAATTCGACACTTTAAATATTATGCAGATGCCAGTAAAATATTAAGATTTCCCAGTGAATGAAAAAAAAACAGTATTTCGCTCGATGAAATAAAAATTGCATGATGTTATGGTAGCAATGCCATCGCAATCAAAAATGTCATTGGACATCCCACAATGAAAAACAGGTTCCTTTTTGAAACCTTCTATTAGCATAAACAAAGAAGATGTAATATCTATGTAATATCTATGTAATATCTATGTAATAAACAGTATAGCAACTCTAATAATGCGCTCGTGCACTAACGTGCAATTGTCAATTACTGCACTGTTCCTGTGATATATTTTTGATATTTGGAATGCAATAGTATATATACTATAAATATTTATAAATGACAGTATCTCACATTGAGATGTTGATGTGTACATATAATGTATATACAGTCAAACCTGCTTTAAGGGCCACTTCTATTAAGTTACAGTCAAACCTGCTTTAGTGGCCACTTCTATTAAGTTACAGTCAAACCTGCTTTAGTGGCCACTTCTATTAAGTTACAGTCAAACCTGCTTTAGTGGCCACTTCTATTAAGTTACAGTCAAACCTGCTTTAGTGGCCACTTCTATTAAGTTACAGTCAAACCTGCTTTAGTGGCCACTTCTATTAAGTTACAGTCAAACCTGCTTTAGTGGCCACTTCTATTAAGTTACAGTCAAACCTGCTTTAGTGACCACCTCTATTAAGTTACAGTCAAACCTGCTTTAGTGGCCACTTCTATTAAGTTACAGTCAAACCTGCTTTAGTGGCCACTTCTATTAAGTTACAGTCAAACCTGCTTTAGTGGCCACTTCTATTAAGTTACAGTCAAACCTGCTTTAGTGGCCACTTCTATTAAGTTACAGTCAAACCTGCTTTAGTGACCACCTCTATTAAGTTACAGTCAAACCTGCTTTAGTGGCCACTTCTATTAAGTTACAGTCAAACCTGCTTTAGTGGCCACTTCTATTAAGTTACAGTCAAACCTGCTTTAGTGGCCACTTCTATTAAGTTACAGTCAAACCTGCTTTAGTGGCCACTTCTATTAAGTTACAGTCAAACCTGCTTTAGTGACCACCTCTATTAAGTTAGTCAAACCTGCTTTAGTGGCCACTTCTATTAAGTTACAGTCAAACCTGCTTTAGTGGCCACTTCTATTAAGTTACAGTCAAACCTGCTTTAGTGGCCACCTCTATTAAGTTACAGTTAAACCTGCTTTAGTGGCCACTTCTATTAAGTTACAGTCAAACCTGCTTTAGTGACCACTTCTATTAAGTTACAGTCAAACCTGCTTTAGTGGCCACTTCTATTAAGTTACAGTCAAACCTGCTTTAGTGACCACTTCTATTAAGTTACAGTCAAACTTGCTTTAGTGGCCACCTCTGTTAAGTTACAGTCAAACCTGCTTTAGTGGCCACTTCTATTAAGTTACAGTCAAACCTGCTTTAGTGGCCACTTCTATTAAGTTACAGTCAAACCTGCTTTAGTGACCACTTCTATTAAGTTACAGTCAAACCTGCTTTAGTGGCCACTTCTATTAAGTTACAGTCAAACCTGCTTTAGTGGCCACTTCTATTAAGTTACAGTCAAACCTGCTTTAGTGACCACCTCTATTAAGTTACAGTCAAACCTGCTTTAGTGGCCACCTCTATTAAGTTACAGTCAAACCTGCTTTAGTGACCACCTCTATTAAGTTACAGTCAAACCTGCTTTAGTGACCACTTCTATTAAGTTACAGTCAAACCTGCTTTAGTGGCCACTTCTATTAAGTTACAGTCAAACCTGCTTTAGTGACCACCTCTATTAAGTTACAGTCAAACCTGCTTTAGTGGCCACTTCTATTAAGTTACAGTCAAACCTGCTTTAGTGACCACCTCTATTAAGTTACAGTCAAACCTGCTTTAGTGGCCATCTCTATTAAGTTACAGTCAAACCTGCTTTAGTGGCCACTTCTATTAAGTTACAGTCAAACCTGCTTTAGTGACCACCTCTATTAAGTTACAGTCAAACCTGCTTTAGTGGCCACTTCTATTAAGTTACAGTCAAACCTGCTTTAGTGGCCACATCTATTAAGTTAGTCAAACCTGCTTTAGCGACCACCTCTATTAAGTTACAGTTAAACCTGCTTTAGTGGCCACTTCTATTAAGTTACAGTCAAACCTGCTTTAGTGGCCACTTCTATTAAGTTACAGTTAAACCTGCTTTAATGGCCACCTCTATTAAGTTACAGTCAAACCTGTTTTAGTGACCACCTCTATTAAGTTACAGTCAAACCTGTTTTAGTGACCACCTCTATTAAGTTACAGTCAAACCTGCTTTAGTGGCCACCTCTATTAAGTTACAGTCAAACCTGCTTTAGTGGCCACCTCTATTAAGATACAGTCAAACCTGCTTTAGTGGCCACTTCTATTAAGTTACAGTCAAACCTGCTTTAGTGGCCACTTCTATTAAGTTACAGTCAAACCTGCTTTAGTGGCCACTTCTATTAAGTTACAGTCAAACCTGCTTTAGTGACCACCTCTATTAAGTTACAGTCAAACCTGCTTTAGTGGCCACTTCTATTAAGTTACAGTCAAACCTGCTTTAGTGACCACCTCTATTAAGTTACAGTCAAACCTGCTTTAGTGGCCATCTCTATTAAGTTACAGTCAAACCTGCTTTAGTGGCCACTTCTATTAAGTTACAGTCAAACCTGCTTTAGTGACCACCTCTATTAAGTTACAGTCAAACCTGCTTTAGTGGCCACTTCTATTAAGTTACAGTCAAACCTGCTTTAGTGGCCACATCTATTAAGTTACAGTCAAACCTGCTTTAGCGACCACCTCTATTAAGTTACAGTTAAACCTGCTTTAGTGGCCACTTCTATTAAGTTACAGTCAAACCTGCTTTAGTGGCCACTTCTATTAAGTTACAGTTAAACCTGCTTTAATGGCCACCTCTATTAAGTTACAGTCAAACCTGTTTTAGTGACCACCTCTATTAAGTTACAGTCAAACCTGTTTTAGTGACCACCTCTATTAAGTTACAGTCAAACCTGCTTTAGTGGCCACCTCTATTAAGTTACAGTCAAACCTGCTTTAGTGGCCACCTCTATTAAGTTACAGTCAAACCTGTTTTAGTGGCCACCTCTATTAAGTTACAGTCAAACCTGCTTTAGTGGCCACCTCTATTAAGTTACAGTCAAACCTGCTTTAGTGACCACTTCTATTAAGTTACAGTTAAACCTGCTTTAGTAGCCACCTGTATTAAGTTACAGTCAAACCTGCTCTAGTGGCCACCTCTATTAAGTTACAGTCAAACCTGCTTTAGTGACCACTTCTATTAAGTTACAGTTAAACCTGCTTTAGTGGCCACCTGTATTAAGTTACAGTCAAACCTGCTTTAGTGACCACTTCTATTAAGTTACAGTTAAACCTGCTTTAGTGGCCACCTGTATTAAGTTACAGTCAAACCTGCTTTAGTGACCACTTCTATTAAGTTACAGTTAAACCTGCTTTAGTGACCACTTCTATTAAGTTACAGTCAAACCTGCTCTAGTGGCCACCTCTATTAAGTTACAGTCAAACCTGCTTTAGTGACCACTTCTATTAAGTTACAGTTAAACCTGCTTTAGTGGCCACCTGTATTAAGTTACAGTTAAACCTGCTTTAGTGACCACCTCTATTAAGTTACAGTCAAACCTGCTTTAGTGGCCACCTCTATTAAGTTACAGTCAAACCTGCTTTAGTGACCACTTCTATTAAGTTACAGTCAAACCTGCTTTAGTGGCCACCTCTATTAAGTTACAGTCAAACCTGCTTTAGTGGCCACTTCTATTAAGTTACAGTTAAACCTGCTTTAGTGGCCACTTCTATTAAGTTACAGTTAAACCTGCTTTAGTGGCCACCTCTATTAAGTTACAGTCAAACCTACTTAAGTGGCCACTTCTATTAAGATACCTTCAAACCTGCTTTAGTGACCACCTCTATTAAGTTACAGTTAAACCTGCTTTAGTGACCACCTCTATTAAGTGACAGTCAAACCTGCTTTAGTGGCCACTTCTATTAAGTTACAGTCAAACCTGCTTTAGTGACCACTTCTATTAAGTTACAGTCAAACCTGCTTTAGTGACCACTTCTATTAAGTTACAGTCAAACCTGCTTTAGTGACTACCTCTATTAAGTTACAGTCAAACCTGCTTTAGTGACCACTTCTATTAAGTTACAGTTAAACCTGCTTTAGTGGCCACCTCTATTAAGTTACAGTCAAACCTACTTTAGTGGCCACTTCTATTAAGATACCTTCAAACCTGCTTTAGTGACCACCTCTATTAAGTTACAGTTAAACCTGCTTTAGTGGCCACCTCTATTAAGTGACAGTCAAACCTGCTTTAGTGGCCACTTCTATTAAGTTACAGTCAAACCTGCTTTAGTGGCCACTTCTATTAAGTTACAGTCAAACCTGCTTTAGTGGCCACTTCTATTCAGTTACAGTCAAACCTGCTTTAGTGACCACCTCTATTAAGTTACAGTTCAGCCTGCTTTAGTGACTACCTCTATTAAGTTACAGTCAAACCTGCTTTAGTGACCACTTCTATTAAGTTACAGTCAAACCTGTTTTAGTGGCCACCTCTATTAAGTTACAGTCAAACCTGCTTTAGTGGCCACCTCTATTAAGTTACAGTCAAGCCTGCTTTAGTGACCACTTCTATTAAGTTACAGTCAAACCTGTTTTAGTGGCCACCTCTATTAAGTTACAGTCAAACCTGTTTTAGTGGCCACCTCTATTAAGTTACAGTCAAACCTGTTTTAGTGGCCACCTCTATTAAGTTACAGTCAAACCTGCTTTAGTGGCCACTTCTATTAAGTTACAGTCAAACCTGCTTTAGTGGCCACCTCTATTAAGTTACAGTCAAACCTGCTTTAGTGGCCACTTCTATTAAGTTACAGTCAAACCTGCTTTAGTGGCCACTTCTATTAAGTTACAGTCAAACCTGCTTTAGTGGCCACTTCTATTAAGTTACAGTCAAACCTGCTTTAGTTGCCACTTCTATTCAGTTACAGTCAAACCTGCTTTAGTGACCACCTCTATTAAGTTACAGTTAAACCTGATTTAGTGACCACCTCTATTAAGATACAGTCAAACCTGCTTTAGTGACCACCTCTATTAAGTTACAGTCAAACCTGCTTTAGTGGCCACTTCTATTAAGTTACAGTCAAACCTGCTTTAGTGACCACCTCTATGAAGTTACAGTCAAACCTGCTTTAGTGGCCACCTCTATTAAGTTACAGTCAAACCTGCTTTAGTGACCACTTCTATTAAGTTACAGTCAAACCTGCTTTAGTGGCCATCTCTATTAAGTGACAGTCAAACCTGCTTTAGTGGCCACTTCTATTCAGTTACAGTCAAACCTGCTTTAGTGACCACCTCTATTAAGTTACAGTTCAGCCTGCTTTAGTGACTACCTCTATTAAGTTACAGTCAAACCTGCTTTAGTGGCCACCTCTATTAAGTTACAGTCAAACCTGTTTTAGTGACCACCTCTATTAAGTTACAATCAAACCTGCTTTAGTGGCCACCTCTATTAAGCAATAACTTGTATTATGTGATATTCATTTTCATTTCCAGTACATTTCATATTTAATTAAACATGTATTTAGTTTTTAGTATTTAATACTGGGTACTAATAGTTAATGCAGATATTTAGAGCATTATACATTTATTCCAGATTGTCCACTGAGTACCGACATTCCAGATCTTGACCCCAGTTATACAGACATCATATGTCATGTAACCAGTCAATGTACAGGAGTTCAATGTTGTGTGGTCTCTAAAGAACTGAGGCTGTCATTCAATGTCAAGGTTGAATTAGACCCATGTGACTACACTATCACTGTAGGGGTTGATACCTTCGTCTATAATGTATCATTACAAGAATTCACTATGGGTAAATATCTTTATTTCTTTAAAGACTCCCCATTCAGGTAAAATTTGAATTTTCTGTGGTTTAAATAACTCCATTTTGTATTATTCAGGGTGCTTCAGGAGTATGTAGACCAATTTTTTTTTCAGAATTAACAGCTAATTTTAGGCAAAAATAAATTGGAATTTTCAGAAATATATTTAAAATTGTCAATATTTTAAAATTTTATTGATTGATTGGTGTTTAATGCCATATAATACCCATTTATATCTTGATTTCCTGATTTGTTATGGATTATTTAAAATATTCTATATTTTGAAATTAATTTTTGAAAATGATTTCTTCAAGTTTTCTTTTTTATTATTGACATTTGAAATAAATGGTATGTAATTATCTTCAAATCATACTTTTCTCTCATAAAATATACAAAAATTTGAAAATAAGGTGGAGGTCTCCTTTGTAATTGCCTTGCTTACCCTAATACAAATGTATTGGTTTTTAAATGTGATGTACCATAATTATATTAGGGCTGTCATGGTTGTGATCGTATGGTAGTTGGATATATAATTACCTGTGCAATCAGTACCTATCACCACTAATGTTGCGAGTTCAAATCCTGTCCATGGCAAGATGTACTCAATACAACATTATATGATAAAGTTTGTTAGTGACTTGCGTCAGATTGTTGGTTTTCTCCGGATTCCTCCACCAATAAAACTGACCACCACAATATAGCTGAAATATTGTTGAAAGTGGCATTAAACACCATCAGCCAAACCATTAATTATATTGAATGGAGAAAAAGCCCAAAATTTCCTCTGATGTCCTTACTTTAAAAAAGAGATGTTCCAAAATGGTGGATATAGTTTAGTACTAATGTTTCTATACTTAGACAAATTTAATGAGGTAAAATTATAATCTCCATGTATGTTTAACCTTTGTAGGTGAAGAGAGACAGTTCTCATTGGGCGGTGTAGTCAAAACAATGTAAGTAAGACAATAATTCTATTTTATCTGCATCAATTGGTTTACTGAAAACATGCATTCTAAAAGAGAAGAATGTATTTAGTGAGTGTTCCATTATAAGTCATGTGATATGTTACAAGAATCTCTATTGTGTTAGAACCACATTGGTCGTGTAATGATTTGCATGATCGCCTAGCGTGGGCTAGATTGTAGGATTGATCCCTGGTCGGGCCAAACCAAGCTATGAAAATGGTATTTGTTGTTTCTCCACTCAGAACCCAGGATTCAGGAGCAAAAGCCTGGTTGATCAGAATCATGATAATGTGTCAGAATGAAGTGACATGTCTATCTGTGGACTGTTGTTTCAATGAGCTAGCACTATAAAAATCCAACTACGCATGTTGGTCTAGTACAAAACAGACATAATTATCATCTCATAGAATGTAACTTGTTCTCGTCATGATATAGCTGTTAAACACCAATCACTCACTCACTCTATTTTGTTAGTATGGTAGTATGATTTACACAGTCTTTGCCTTAATGTTTTTCACCTACTTCCCCGAAAGCCAAATTAAAAAAAAAATTCTATTTATTCAAACAAATTCTTTCATAATTTTCACTTGTCCGAATCCAGTTTTACTTGTCCCGGGCTTCGGGCAAGTGGGTTAGTGCGAAGACTGTTTACATCTGTCTAGTATGCGATTAGTGACCATGAGCTCTAATGTTTATAAAATTACTATTTTCTTCAAATTTTGTTATGTAATATTAATTTCAATCAGAAATCTTTCAATTGTTCAAAATGAAAATCATAAAACTTTTTCTTATATTGGAGGAGATTATAATTTGTTTTCTTATAGAATCTTTTGAAAAGAACAAACAAATTATAAGACGCAGTTAAAAAATATCTATTGAAAAGTACTGTAACTTGATTGGCTGGTTAATGTAGTTCAGTAGTTATGTATAACTTTTTCAACTTTGCCAAATACCAAATACCAAAATACCAATTTTACAGTCTGAATTACAAAACTGTAACATTTGGAAAACTGGAATGGCAAATTTGGTCAGTGTAAATTCTCTTATTGCCTGACCAGGCCATAGGTAATAGTGAATGTAAAAGTTGATAGTAAAATCACAGTATAATTTCTATACCTTACAGATTTACAGTGTATGATTTATCAACAACGAACTCTTACCTAATGTCAATGAATGTTAGTGTATGTACCCAGACACCGTGTGAACAAACTTATGTTGTACTAGATAATGTCTTACTACCAAAACTACAATGTACATGGAACGCTACTTTTTCTGATACAGGTAAGTTATCGGAACTTTTACCTAGGAGTAAATACTATTGTATTGATGGTGGTTCTTTGAGTGTCTGTGAAATCAAAAAGAAAATTTCATACATGTATGAAATATTCATTTAAATAACATAGAGTGCTCCCTCATTATACTGCCATCAAAATTCCAAATATTCAAAAAGCATGAAGTTTAAATAGTAATTTCCTCCTCATAAATAATTTGGTGACTTAATCCAAACAACACAAATTACAAAAACACCATTGACAACTTTACATGTTGACAGACACTAAATACAAAATGGTCGACACATGATGTTTTTTCTGTCTGAAAAAAATATTAAAATGTGTTGTTTGTTTTTAATGTGCACCCCCCCTCCTGCAAATTTAAGAATCTAGTTAAAATTTAGCGCATTAAACAAAGGAAAATATGGTAAAGGTATTTCAGTTATTTTTAATCACAAAAATAAAAAGAATATAAAAATTTATAGAAAGCTACAGTGAAACCTGTCTGAATTGAACCTCCTTGGGACCAACTTTTGTGTTCAGAATAGACAGGTGTTCTGTTTATACAGGTTGAATTAACAAAAATTACCTATGTTTGGACTTGATTTAAAGTTCAGTTTATACATGATACGGGTTTATTTAGGGTTCTGTTTAGACAGGTTTCACTGTGTATGATTTAATGTTGACATTAGTTACGTTTGAATCCCACTCGTGGCGAGGTGTACTTGATACAACATTATGTGATAAAGTTTGTCAGTAACTTGCGGCGTATCCAAGGTTTTCTCCGGGTACTCTGGTTTCCTACACCAATAAAACTGACCGCCACGATGTAACTGAAATATTGTTGAAAGTGGCATTAAACACCATTCATTAACCTAACCCTAGTTATAGATTATCCTCCTTGATTGGTATTAATGGTGTAAATATATAATTTTTGTATATTTGCAGAATTTTCTTTGACTGAGTGGATGGGGAAGAATGGCGTGACGGAACCACTACAAGACTATGTTATAGCTATATTGTTGGATGATTTGGCTGTCTCTCCTTACCTATTATCTACTTCCTGTGACAGAGGGAGAAGTCCTTATAACAATAAAGTTACTGATGGCTGGAGAAATGGTATATATATAAATTATATAAATATTATGGTTTATAGAAAAATGATGTGGTTTGATTGGATGCCCACCGGGGGTATAAAGGTTATGTTATGACTAGCCTTAGATATATATCACATGACCTATAAAGGGGGGGGGGGACAATTATGTACACATTCTACCACTTTCTGTCATTTATATTTTAAACCAGAAATATCTTTATTTGTGATAGTTATACCCATATATATATGTTATATTTGATAACAGACATATTAAAAAAATTGTTCCAATATTTGGGAGGTCTTTTTAAAAAAATCTAGCATATATACAATTATGAATTGCTGATTTTGTTATGTTGACCTTTTCTGTTCATTCATTAGGGCCCATGAAACTGGTTTAACTCGACCACTATTTATTCAAGTGCCAAGGAATTGAACACCATGTATTTGTGTGTTAGTGATATCGATCTTTCTATAATTTTTGAATTGGAATTTAATAGTTTTCCGATTGTGTTATATTGTTTTTATTTTATTGCAGTTTGTACCAATGATTTACAAGTCGACCTGACATCTATCGCTGAGAGTGATAACGTGACGTGTGTGTTTAATTGTTACACGGTCACATGTTGCTATGATGTAATACAGATAGACAGAAGCATCATGTCAAGTGTACAGATTGATAAGTGTAAATCTGAGATGAAGTTAACAATAGAAAGGATTACACAAACAATATCTCTCTTGAATTACGAGTGGGGTAGGTACCGTGTTTTAGAAATTAATTGATTTTGCCAACATTCCAAAAATACCATTTATGTATATGATCTGCATACCGGTGCGGGGCCGTTGTGGTTGTGACATGATTTTTTTTTAATTTAGAAGAATTTTTATAAATTGATATTATAATGTACAAGAAGGATATGTTTAGTGATATCGATCTTGCCTCTTTCTACAAGACTCCAAGACTTTTTATTATTTAAGGAATATTTTCAGTTTTTGAACAGGTTATTCAATATAACCCAGGTTTGGGGCAGTTTAAGCTTAATAAAGCGTGAAGCGGTTTATTAAAAGCATAAGCTTTCCCAAATCAGGTTATGCAAGTATAACAAATTTTAAATATTCCTTATAATTTAATTTTTACAACAAAGTATAATGATTCCTCGATTTGAATTACGATTATTTAATGGGACTATTTTAACTTTTCTGTGGCAAATGAATATGTTGGTGATGTCACAATACCAACCCAAGTTATCATGTATAACCACTGTTGCATCAGGCAGATCAGCCAATCAGATTGCAGTCTTCACATCAAATTATATTATTGTTAATTAATTAATTTTTACCATTTTGTAGGTACACCTCAGACCTTCGCACTTGTTGGTGTGTTTAGAATTGAGTAAGTATTCAGAGGGACTACATCTGTTTCAAATACGAGTTTTATGCACAATTATAAAGGTCCAATCAGAGCACTATATATAATAGTTACATTGTTCTGATTGGACAAACAAGGGGCCACCGTGATCATATGGTAGTTGGATTTACAACTGCCTATGCAATCATTGTCTATCATCACTAAAGTTGTGAGTTCGAATCCTACACATGGTGAGGTGTACTCGATACAACATTAAGTGATAAAGTTTGCCAGTATCAACAAACTGACTGTGATTCTGTTTAATATGAGGCAGGTGTAACCTGAAACGCTCCCGAAGAACAGTCATTTTTCTTCCTGTTTACAAAATATCAAGCTTAAAAATAACACCATCTAAAATTCAAAACTCGTTTTCGTAACCGCTACCGAACATTGTTTCATTTTTATTTCGACTAGAGTTCCGGTTTAGGTCACGTGATTTTTCTTTTAATTTTTTTCCGGTTTGGCAGCCATATTGTTGAAGATTTTGAAGTGCCATAGTACCTATTCATACTTCTACTATTAACACTCCCGAACTTCGGGAGCGTATTATCTGTCAGCATGATACATTATGACGTTACCGATAAAAACAATAACGTCAAAGTATTGAAGGTCTCTATCACAGATCATTCTATCGGTCTCACTGCGATATTAGTCATGTCTGTCTCAACTTCAAAACTGCTGTTATTCTATATATATATTTATATAAATCTGGTTGAAGAAAATAACATCAGTGAATTCTACACTCACTAAATCTCTGACAACATGTGCTGTCATAAAAGAAAAAATGCTGGCTACTGGTTCACACTGTTGGGGACTTTATATATTGCAAAATTAGCTAATAAATGTAAATTAAAATAAAATGCCATGGAATAAGTTACCTGTCTTTTTCATTTGATAGCTACACTATCTTTGACCTGAAGTCCGAGGATAATTATCTGATCTATATAACACTTAGTGCTTGTTTTGAGGCAAGTGGACCATGTATGTTTAGTACGACCATATTTAATGGATTTAGACTACCACAGCAGTCGTGTACATCGGGGACAGACAGACTAGATGACACATGTAAGTATAACAGTCAGATCTAAAAATATAGGTTTGGTTGAGGTTTATGGTGTTTAACGCCACTTTCAACAATATTTCAGTTATATCATGGCGGTCACTTTTATTTGTTCGAGGAAACCGGAGTACAGGAGAAAACCACTGACCTGTCGTAAGTCACAGACAAACTTTATCATATAATGTTGTATCGAGTACAGCTCACCTTGAACAGGGTTCGAACTCACAACTAAAGTTGCTTTTTCTATAATAGCTAATGAAATTAAGTTGATCAAGGCCAAATTATTTATTTTCTGCATATGTCAAGAGACGGAATATGAAAGAAAATGATACGCCTCTGCGTAAAGGTAAAATGGTTGTTCCCTTATAGGCAGAAATGAATGAATGACATGTAACAGTACTGTATAATGACAAATGATTTAATCAAACAGGGACCATCGTGGTCATGCTCGTATGGTAGTAGGATTTACAACTACCTATGGAATCAGTGCCTATTAACACTAACATTGTGAGTTTGAATCTCAATCATGGCGAGGTGTACTCGATACAACATTATGTGATAAAGTTTGTTAGTGACTTGCGGCAGGTCAGTGGTTTTCTCCAGTACTTCGGTTTCCTCGAATAGATAAAAGTGACTGCCATGATATAACTGAAATAGTGTTGAAAGTGGCGTTAAACACCATAACCCTTTACCCTTTAATCAAACAGACTAAAATTACACATATAATTTCTCCATGCAAGATGCTACAGAAAATGTTTTAATTTCATCTGACATTTTTATGTTTCCTTCAGAAATGTATAATTCACATTTTTTAATAGTTGAAAAATAATGCTTTTCAAATTTTTGAAATAGAAGAAAAAAAGATCATTAATTTTGTATTACGTATGAATTACAAATCGCATTGAGCATGCTCCAGTTAAAATTCAGTGTTGTTGAGTTAAGCTTCATATTATTTTATTTTCAGTTAATTTCAATAATTGGCTACAATCCAAAGATATACCTATTGCTACGGTTCCACTTCCAGAGTGGGCAATCACAAAACTGATAGAAGATTTGGGCATGGCTAAGTTTATACCCACTACACAGTGTTACATTGAAGGAGCAGATGGATGGAACAATGGTAAATGTTAAAATACTTTGTCTGATTTTAGAAGCCGCATCTGGGGTGTAATTTTTTAGCATGCTCGCTTCGATTGCGGTGAATCATGGGTTCGAGCCCCAATCAGGTCAAACCAAAGACTATGAAATTGATATTTGGTGCTTCTCCGCTAAGCATGCATCATTAAGGAGAAAGAGCAAAGACTGGTTGGCTTGGAATCAGGATAATGTGTCGTGTGGGGCGACATGTCTATCTGTGGACTGTTGTTTCAGTGTGCTAGCACTATAAAAATCCAAATAAGCGTGTTGGTCTAGTACAAAGCAGACCTCAACATTATTTCATTGAAAATTAACTTGTTCTCGCCATGATATTGCTGAAAAATTGCTGAGCTGGCATTAAGCAACAATCACTCACTCACTCACTCACTCACTCACTGATTTTAGATATTTGGTTAGGCTTATGGGTAATTAATGCCACTTTAAACAAAATTATGGTAATATTTTCGTGATCAGATTAATTGATGGAGGAAACGTTGTACCCATAGAAAACCACCAATTCAACCTGCCACAAATCTGAAACTTCCAAATGCAAAAATATCTATGACATTAAAATCTATAGAAATCTAAATTCTGGCTTTGGACAGAGACAAAAATGTCCTGAGGTTAAACCATTTTAGAAGAACAATTTGGTAGACTCATAATTTAGTCAGTATCAGAAAATTTATATGAGAATTATTGTCATTTTAACAGCACATGTATTATAACTTTCAACAACATTTCAGTTTATATTTTGGTTATTAGTTTCATTGGTGGAGTAAACCGGAGAACCCGTCAAAAACCACCGACAGGCCCCAAGTAACTTGAATCGCCTATACCTCTCCACCGATGAGACATCATTTACCAACTTTATAATCGTGATACACAATGATTACATCAGTAAATATACAGTTCAGCCTGCTTTAGCGACCACCTCTATTAAGTAATAACTTGTATTATGTGATCTTCATTTTTATTTCCCTATGTGGTACATTTAATGCTAATTAAACTTGCACAAAGTGCTCACCTGTGTTATATGAGCCTATTTCAATGTTCTCTTTGATTGTACATCCAAAGTGGGTATGGTGTTTAATGCCACTTTCAACAATATTTCAGTTATATCGTGAAGGAAACCGGAGAAACCACTGACCTGTCACAAATCACTGACAAACTTTATCACATAATTTTGTAATGAGTACAGCTCGCCATGAGTGGAATTCAAACTCACAACATTAGTGGTGATAGGCACTGATTGCACAAATAGTTGTAAATCCAACTATCATACGATCACGACCATGACAGCCTCTACTGTACATCCATGTAACAAACAGAAGTCAACAATATGAGATTTATTGATGATGAAAATAAAATTATACATGGTTTTCTCCAGATTCTCCGGTTTCCTCCACCAATAAAACTGACTGCCACGATATAGCTGAAATATTGTTGAAAGTGGTGTTAAATACCATAAACCAAACCAACCTAAAATTATATCCTCTGTCTTGTTAAATTTTCAGAATGTTCTAATGTTTTGAATACTGCTATGATTGAGACTACAGACAGATTAATCTGTAGTATTCCATCTGGTTGTCATGGTGTTAGTTGTTGTATGGACATACCTCGACTCAACAGATCACTGGAGTTATCCATGTTAATAGAACCCTGCTCTAATAAGTTCTTACTCAAGATAGATCAGATGACAACAGAAATTCCTCTGTCAGATGTTTCTTTTGGTAATTTATTATTAATTTATTACAGTAAAACCTGTCTTAAAGAGACCTCACCTATGAGAAAATACAGTAAAACCTGTCTTAAAGAGACCTCACTCATGAGAAAATACAGTAAAATCTGTCTTAAAGAGACCTCACTCATGAGAAAATACAGTAAAACATGTCTTAAATAGACCTCACTCATGAGAAAATACAGTAAAACCTGTCTTAAATAGACCTCACTCATGAGAAAATACAGTAAAACCTGTCTTAAGTAGATCTCACTCATGAGAAAATACAGTAAAATCTGTCTTAAAGAGACCTCACTCATGAGAAATTACAGTAAAACCTGTCTTAAAGAGACCTCACTCATGAGAAATTACAGTAAATCCTGTCTTAAGTAGACCTCACTCATGAGAAAATACAGTAAAACCTGTCTTAAGTAGATCTCACTCATGCGAAAATACAGTAAAATCTGTCTTAAAGAGACCTCACTCATGAGAAATTACAGTAAAATCTGTCTTAAAGAGACCTCACTCATGAGAAATTACAGTAAATCCTGTCTTAAGTAGACCTCACTCATAAGAAAATACAGTAAAACCTGTCTTAAGTAGATCTCACTCATGCGAAAATACAGTAAAATCTGTCTTAAAGAGACCTCACTCATGAGAAATTACAGTAAAATCTGTCTTAAAGAGACCTCACTCATGAGAAATTACAGTAAATCCTGTCTTAAGTAGACCTCACTCATAAGAAAATACAGTAAAATCTGTCTTAAGGAGATCTCACTCATGAGAAAATACAGTAAAATCTGTCTTAAAGAGACCTCACTCATGAGAAAATACAGTAAAACCTGTCTTAAAGAGACCTCACTCATGAGAAAATACAGTAAAATCTGTCTTAAGGAGACCTCACTCATGAGAAATTACAGTAAAACCTGTTTTAAGGAGACCTCACTCATGAGAAAATACAGTAAAATCTGTCTTTAAGAGACCTCACTCATGAGAAAATACAGTAAAATCTGTCTTAAAGAGACCTCACTCATGAGAAAATACAGTAAAACCTGTCTTAAAGAGACCTCACTCATGAGAAAATACAGTAAATCCTGTCTTAAGTAGACCTCACTCATGAGAAAATACAGTAAAATCTGTCTTAAATAGACCTTACCCATGAGAAAATACAGTAAAACCTGTCTTAAAGAGACCTCACTCATGAGAAAATACAGTAAAATCTATCTTAAAGAGACCTCACTCATGAGAAAATACAGTAAAACCTGTCTTAAATAGACCTCACTCATGAGAAAATACAGTAAAACCTGTCTTAAATAGACCTCACTCATGAGAAAATTCAGTAAAACCTGTCTTAAGTAGACCTCACTCATGAGAAAATACAGTAAAATCTGTCTTAAGGAGACCTCACTCATGAGAAATTACAGTAAAACCTGTTTTAAAGAGACCTCACTCATGAGAAAATACAGTAAATCCTGTCTTAAGTAGACCTCACTCACGAGAAATTACAGTAAAACCTGTCTTAAAGAGACCTCAATCATGAGAAATTACAGTAAAACCTGTCTTAAATAGACCTCACTCATGAGAAAATACAGTAAAACCTGTCTTAAATAGACCTCACTCATGAGAAAATACAGTAAAACCTGTCTTAAATAGACCTCACTCATGAGAAAATACAGTAAAACCTGCCTAAGAGAGACCTCACTCATGAGAAAATACAGTAAAACCTGTCTTAAGTAGACCTCACTCAGGAAAAATTACAGTAAAACATGTCTTAAATAGACCTCACTCATGAGAAAATACAGTAAAACCTGTCTTAAAGAGATCTCACTCATGAGAAAATACAGTAAATACTGTCTTAAATAGACCTCACTCATGAGAAAATACAGTAAAACCTGTCTTAAATAGATCTCACTCATGAGAAAATACAGTAAGACCTGTCTTAGATAGACCTCACTCGTGAGAAATTACAGTAAAATTTGTCTTAAATAGACCTCACTTGTGAGAAATTACAGTAAAACCTATCTTAAAGAAACCTCACTCATGAGAAATTACAGTAAAACCTGTCTTAAAGAAACCTCACTTATGAGAAATTACAGTAAAACCTGTCTTAAATAGACCTCACTCATGAGAAAATACATTAAAACCTGTCTTAACGGGACCTCACTCATGAGAACATACAGTAAAACCTTTCTAAAAGAGAGTGAGTGAGTGATTGTTGTTTAACGCCAACTCAGCAATTTTTCAGCTATATCATGAGATGATGATGAGGTCCGTTTTGTACTAGACCAGCATGCTTAGTTGGATATTTGTAGTGCTAGCTCTCTGAAATCCGGGGATAGACATGTCGCCCCACTCTGACACATTATTCTGATTCCAAGCTTCCCGTCTTTGCTCTTTCTCGTTAATGCTGCATGCTTAGTGGAGAAGCAATAAGTACCAATTTCATAGTCTTTGATTTGACCCGATCGGGGCTCAAAACCACGATCTACCGCACTCAAGGCACGCACTTTAACCATTACACCACCGATGCGGTATACCTCGGTCATGAGAAAATATTTATAAATGAGATTTTTTTTAATTTATATTTATATTTGATTTCTTGGTATTTAAAAAAAGAAAGATTTATGAATGTTAATTATAAAAAAAGATTGATTAATTTAAAAAAATTAAATACTTTTTAAAAATAAGGAATATATTTATACATGTATATTATTTAATCATTTATTAAGATTAAAAATGTAAGTTTTAATATTGAAAAATGAATTATAGACATTAATAAAGTAAAGAGATTTAAATGATGAAAAAATAAGCACTAAATTCCATGGTGGCCTGTTTTAGGAAAGGATTTTCAAAGGCCATGTGATCTTTTGCTATCACTTGGCATCCGTCGTCTTTCCCTTCGTCCGTGGTACATTGTAAACTTTCACATTTAAATCTTCTCCTCTTAAACTACTGAAACAAATTAAATTTGTCTGGGATGGTCCTTGGGTTGTCCCCTTTCAAAATTGTGCCTGACAGCTCCCGACTCCATTCAAGATGGCTACTGTTGCTAAAAATAGAAATTTCTTCAATTTTCCATTGCTGTTTTATTATAAATCAAAATGGGCTCAATTTTTAATTGCAGTTACATGGCAATGAGTAGCTTAACATATATTGGGGATTTTTCTGTGAAATTTTTCTTTCAGCCGATTTATACTGATTATGCAATTAGGCATATTTTGATAAAAGCTCACATTTCAATTTTTTTGGTGTTTTTTTCAGGAAATTTGTACTGATTAGGCATATTATGGAAAAAAGTCACATCAAAATCTTCTGCTAAAAAATTTGAGCTGAAATGATCTTTGGTTGACAAACTTTCTCTCAAAATTGTTTGTGACTCTCCCATTTTCTATCAACTTTAGAAGTCAAATTGAAAGCAAGATGAGCCTCTATTTGTGATATTATTTTCAGGTGCACAGCAAACATATTCGGTATTTGGTGTAGTTAATATGATGTAAGTATATAAACAATGCAACTCTCCTCTATGTTGTCAAGGTAACTCAAGTACAATATATTTTCAAGTTACGAGAAAACAAAATCAAGATGTCATGTCAGAAATCGAAATCTCACGATTTAGCACCAACTCAGCAATTTTTCAGCTATATCATGGCAGGAACAAGTTAATTTTCAATGAGATGATTATGATCTTCGCTCTCTACTAGACCAACACACTTAGATTTATTTTTGTAGTGCTATTTCACTGAAACAACAGTCTATGCATGGGTAGACATGACACTTCACTCGGACACTTTATCATGATTCCAAGCCAACCAGTCTTTACTCTTGTTATTTTCTTAATGGAGAAACAACATATTCCAATTTGTAGTCTTTGGTTTGACCCGGCACTGGCTTGAACCCACAGTCTACCACACGCGAGGAGAGCACACTAACCATTGCACAACTGATGCAGTTTGTATTTCCCTAGAAAAGTTTTTGCTCTTTGAATGACAATTGTTACGAGGTATATTTTATCAATTTTAGAAAATAAAAAAACGTTAGAGAATACCAAAGGGGCAATCAAAAATGGACAATCCAGAGAAACTGAAAACATAGGATACACAAGACAAAGAAAAATACAATGCAATATGTGTGGACACCTAATGCAATGAAACACAAATAACGTAAATAAGACATCAGCCCTCCT
Organism: Bathymodiolus septemdierum; assembly: GCA_963383655.1. NCBI lineage: Eukaryota > Metazoa > Mollusca > Bivalvia > Mytilida > Modiolidae > Bathymodiolus > Bathymodiolus septemdierum. The sequence continues at coordinate 52,186,026 of OY726530.1, read as the reverse complement.
ACAAACAACTGGAGGTAAAGACGAAACAAACAAACACAAATAATGTAAATAAGACATCAGCCCTCCTACAAACAACTGGAGGTAAAGATGAACCGAACAAACACAAATAACATAAATAAGACATCAGCCCTCCTACAAACAACTGGAGGTAAAGACGAACAGAACAAACACAAATAACATAAATAAGACATCAGCCCTCCTACAAACAACTGGAGGTAAAGACGAAACAAACAAACACAAATAATGTAAATAAGACATCAGCCCTCCTACAAACAACTGGAGGTAAAGATGAACCGAACAAACACAAATAACATAAATAAGACATCAGCCCTCCTACAAACAACTGGAGGTAAAGACGAAACAAACAAACACAAATAATGTAAATAAGACATCAGCCCTCCTACAAACAACTGGAGGTAAAGATGAACCGAACAAACACAAATAACATAAATAAGACATCAGCCCTCCTACAAACAACTGGAGGTAAAGACGAACAGAACAAACACAAATAACATAAATAAGACATCAGCCCTCCTACAAACAACTGGAGGTAAAGATGAACCGAACAAACACAAATAACATAAATAAGACATCAGCCCTCCTACAAACAACTGGAGGTAAAGACGAACAGAACAAACACAAATAACATAAATAAGACATCAGCCCTCCTACAAACAACTGGAGGTAAAGACGAAACAAACAAACACAAATAATGTAAATAAGACATCAGCCCTCCTACAAACAACTGGAGGTAAAGATGAACCGAACAAACACAAATAACATAAATAAGACATCAGCCCTCCTACAAACAACTGGAGGTAAAGATGAACCGAACAAACACAAATAACATAAATAAGACATCAGCCCTCCTACAAACAACTGGAGGTAAAGACGAACAGAACAAACACAAATAACATAAATAAGACATCAGCCCTCCTACAAACAACTGGAGGTAAAGATGAACCGAACATTGTGTTCTTAAGCTCACTTAAAAGAACGGTACACAAGACGAAGAAAAACAAAGCAAAAATACAATGCAATATGTGTGGACACCACTAAACGCAGACAAACACAAATAACATAAATAAGACATCAGCCCTCCTACAAACAACTGGAGGTAAAGATGAACCAAACAAACACAAATAACATAAATAAGACATGAGCCCTCCTACAAACAACTGGAGGTAAAGACGAATAGAACATTGTGTTCTTAAGCTCACTTAAAAGAATCTAATTGTTTACATTTACAGCAGGAAACTGTTTATGAATCAATGTGTAAATTTGTTGTAGTTATGAGATTAAAGAAATAGTGTTTGAGGACCAATATGAAGTTAACCTGACCTTGACCGTATGTTTTGACCAAACTTCATGCGAGATTCAACATCCTGTGTTTATTGGGGCAAATCTGACTAAAGAAGTCTGTAACTGGACATCAGAATTTAAAAACTCAAGTATTACATTGCATATCATTACAATTTCATAATCTAAGATCTATTGTTGATGTAAATTGGTTGGTTTGGTTTATGGTGTTTAATGCAACTTTCAACAATATTTCAGTTATATCATGACAGTCAGTTTTATTGATGGAGGAAGCCAGAGTACCCGGAGAAAACTACCGACATGTCGCAAGTCACTGACAAACTTTATCACATAATGATGTATCGGGTACACCTCACCATGAACGGGGTTCGAATTCACAACTTTAATGGTGATAGGCATTGATTGCACAGGTAGTTGTAAATGCAATTTATTTACTATGACCGACCTAATGACCAAGGTTATTCCAGAAACTTGTTGTACACACTAAGTTATATTTTATTTAGTATCTAAAGTTTTATTTCAATTTCATTATCTTGTGTATCATTTGTCACCTTGACAACATAATCATACCTGCCAAGTAACCCGTTTTCGTCGGGTCACACCCGGAAATCGAGCTTGTCACCCGTCGGGACACGGATTTCACTACGATGACCCGGAATTGGTCCAGATATTAGAAATATTTATTTATTTATTCGGAAAATATCGGGATTTTACCTATCGAAAGGACAACAATCCGAATGGTCAACTACATTCAACAACAATATACCTTCGAGGCAAGTAGTTAGCGATGATTGGGTCTTTTACAATAAAGTTTTAATCCCCTTGTGGAAAGTTTGAGTTGTTTTTACAATAAAAAAGTTAAATAATTTCTGCAAAATGTCTACTGGAAGGAAGAGGTCCTTATCAGGGCCTGCTTGTTCTTCACCCGCTAAACGAAAGAAATATTTATGCAAATATTAAAAAGCTTGGGAAGCAGAATTTAGTTGGCTCAGTCACGGTGATCGTAGCGTAAATGTTGCATATTGCATTCTTTGTAAATCACATTTATCTATTGGATCCGGTGCAAAGAATGACCTGACAAGGCATGCAAAGTCACAAAACCATATGCAGCTGGAGATGGTTTAAAGGAAATCAAAATCAATGTCTTTGTTTGTAACAACGCCAAACAATTCTTTGAAGAGTAATATTGAACAGTTTTGGGGGGCAATGGGGAAACTTGATGACATTTTTTCTGGAACAAAAAGATTTGGTGTTCTTTCAAAACTTGCAAAAACTTTATTAGTATTACCAAACAGTAATGCTGATTCTGAAAGAGCTTTTTCAATCATTAAGAAGATACACACTGAATTCAGATCAGATTTGAACAATGACATCATATGTGGGTTACTGAGCTGTAATTTCAATCAACATCAATGTTGTTATGAATATCAACCATCTCATGATCTGCTTCTGTTCTAAAATCTGCAAAGAGTGCAACTAGTGATTATAACCAGAGCTTAGAGTCTATGACATAGTTTATTGATACAGCTGTTTATTTGTACATACATGTATGATCATTAATAATACATATTAAACTAAATATGATATCATACGATTTACAATAATTATGGTCGAAAATGTCGTTACGCGTTATGACCCTCATTTTCATTTAGGAATGAGGGTCATGACCCTGATTTGGTGTTTCAGAGGTTGGCAGGTATGTATAATGCCATAATTTTTGTCGATTATTCCTAGCTGTTGCATTCTAAAGGTGCATATACAATCAAACCTGTATATAAAGGGCACTTAAGGGAAACTGAAAATGTGACCTTTATAAGCAGTTGTCCTTTACAGGTTAAAATTATATTCACTGTTCAGTAATGGAGAAAGTCAGACTGCCCTTTTATTGACAGTGATTTATTATATATTTGTGCCATTTGAGGCAGAGGGGTCCGGGTGGCTCAATGAGTTAGGTAGTTGGATTACCTAAGAACTCATACAAGCCTATCACCAATATGGCGTGGGTTCACGCCCGCCTTTGTAAGTTACAAAAAAGGGTGCACTCGACTCGCAGCTGCAAGTGATAAGGTTTACCAGTTGCTTGCCCATGGTTGGTAGTTCTCTCCGGGTACTCCGGTTTCCTCCACCACTAAAACTGGTCGCCATGATATAGCTGAAATATTGCTGAAAGTGGCATTAAGCACAATAAATCAAATCAAACTTGACATGTGCACCTGTTTTAAGCACAAAGTTGACCTAAACACTTTGATAGGTCCTTCATATATTGGAAGGGAGGTTGGTAAGGTTACAATTTGATCATCTTAGCACAATATCCTTCAAATTGTTCAATAGGAGCAAGAAAAGCTGGAATTGAATTTGAAGGAAATATTTGACTGAGTAAATGCAGCTAGTCGACCTTGTTCTATTGAAAATTATGATTTTAATTTCAGTAGAATACCAAGGGACCGTCATGGACGTGATCATATGGTAGTTGTATTTACAACTACCTATGCAATCAGTGCATATCACCACTAATGTTGTGAGTTTAAATCCCGCTCAGACGAGATGTACTCGATTCAACATTATGTGATAAAATTTGTCAGTGACTTGCGAAAGGTCGGTGTTTTTTTTGGGTACTCTGGTTTCCTCTACCAATAAAACTGACCGCCACGATATAGCTGAAATATTGTTGAAAGTGGCATTAAACACCATAAACCTAAACCTAAGCCTCCTTCAAATTGATCACTGGGAGCGAAAAAGTTAGAAAAGAATTTCAAGGAAAAATTTGACCGTGTAAATGCAGCTAGTCGACTTTGTTCTATTGACAATTATGGTTTTAATTTCAGTAGAATGCCCAGCTTTGTTTCATAGTTTTGGCAGTGAACATTTGCATAAGAATTGCTAATAGATTTTATTCAGGTTGGTTTATGGTGTTTAACACCACTTTCAACAATATTTCAGTTATATCGTGGCATTCACTTTTATTAGTGGAGGAAACTGAAGTACTGGAGAAAACCACCGACCTGTTGCAAGTCATTGACAAACTTTATCACATAATGTTGTATCGAGTACACTTCGCCATGATTTAATTCAAAATTTTACCAAATGAGAAAAGTTTTTCATTGTTTATTTTTTTAGAGTATACTTACATATTGTAAGACTTAAAAAAACCTGATTTTATCTATTGTTGTAGCTTTTTCCTTGAGCACCTGGTTATCAGAGAGAAATTTGACCTTGAACTCAACCCTCAGTGACCTCCAGGTAGACAAATTGTTACAAGATTTGAGATTGATAGATTTCATGGATAGTTCGAGTTTGTGTGACAATGACATTTCACCGTTTGATTCAACAGGATCTGATGGATGGAATAATGGTTAGTTTTAAATCCAGAATTTATTACCAGTACATGAAAGTGAGAAATAACAAAACTAAAATGAAGAGGTTCAAAAGATTTCATGTGTAAAATCTGCGAATAAAAACAGGCTGTATTTTAAACTGGGTAAGCAGCGCGGTCAAAAGAACGTTCTAATCTTGAATCTTAGACATAATATATTTTAGAAGTATATATTTTTAGAAGTTGTCATGTGTATTAAAGAGAGCTGATGGCCTTAACCTTCATTTAAATATTAGATAGTATAACTAGGTCATTGTAAGACATAATAATGAAACAATAGTCAACTTTGAACCAAAATATGTTTTTACTCTCGACAGAATGTACAGATACTGACGTCATACTACCTAATATATCATCACCTGCTGCCTGTCATATCAATGCTGGTTGTAACACGACGTCGTGCTGTGTAGAGGTTGGAATATTGAAGAGGTCACTATATGCTGTCCTGTTTCTAAACCCTTGTAGATACAACCTTAAAATTCAGCTGGAAAAACTAGTGATTGACGTTGACCTCTTCACCTATACTTGGGGTAAGGTTATATGTCTTATCATATGAATATTCATGAGTACACCTATACTTGGGGTAAGGTTATATGTCTATCATATGAATAGCCATGAGTACACCTATGCTTGAGGTAAGGTTATATGTCTATCATATGAATAGTCATGAGTACATCTATACTTGGGGTAAGGTTATATGTCTATCATATGAATAGTCATGAGAACACCTATACTTGAGGTAAGGTTATATGTCTATCATATGAATAGTCATGAGTACACATATACTTGAGGTATGGCTATATGTCTATCATATGAATAGTCATGAGTACACCTATACTTGGGGTAAGGTTATATGTCTATCATATGAATAGTCATGAGAACACCTATACTTGAGGTAAGGTTATATGTCTATCATATGAATAGTCATGAGTACACCTATACTTGAGGTATGGTTATATGTCTATCATATGAATAGTCATGAGTACACCTATACTTGGGGTAAGGTTATATATCTATCATATGAATAGTCATGAGAACACCTATACTTGGGGTAAGGTTATATGTCTATCATATGAATAGCCATAAATTGGTGTGTATATGTTTTTATAGTGCTATAATAAATGGACATAATTGTTCGTCACCACCGATTTTTCCCTATTTATATCATATAAACCATGATTTTTCAAGGAAAGAAGAAGGTAATTTCTTGACCAATTTTGCTGAAATTTACACTCACAAACAGGAATGTTTTTGAGGTTTTCCATCATAATCTTTATGATGTTTTACCATACAATGCCAAATACAGTATGGAAGTTTTTATTTAAGCTGCATTGTATTAAGTTTTTGTTGAATGATTGTTACTCCATGTATTTTATTTTAGGTGAAAGAAAGCAGTACTTTTTATATGGTGTATTCAGACTTGAGTAAGTAGTGATTAGGTTACTAAATAGATAACTAAAAAGAGTGTGCATTTTTTTCAGTATGTACTAACTACTTCTAGAAATAATTATTTTATTTCCCTCATGCTTTTAATAAGAAAATATTACAAATCATCTTTAAAAAAAACTAAGTCTCTAGCCAGTGCTATACCATTTACTTTTTTTTTATATGTGTATTATTGAATGGCACTGTCATAGTTGTCATCATTGTTAATGGTTTCCATGCGATAGCTTCAGTTCTAGTTGACTGTTCCTTCAGAGTCGTTAACACAGCATGAAGGTTGCATTGAATTTGGGTATTGTAGCAATAGATGTTTCTAGACAAGATGTCTCATTGTTCAAAAATTTGTGTTTCTGGGATTTTGTACATTGTTATGAGGTTTTTTTTAAATCATTAGTAAATTCTGTTTCTGAAAATGTAAAACTTTGTTATGTAACTATTACTGTTTTTGACATAAAAGGGGCCAAAAAGGACAGATTTTCAATTACAGTAGAGTTCGTTTATAGCAAAGTCCAGAGGACTCTCGATATTAGTTCGTTATATACATCGTTCGTTATAAGAGAAACAATGTAGACTTACCTCCCCTTTTGAAAATCGTACAGTAGAACTTCGCTGGCTCGAACTCGAAGGGACTGTCAAAATCTGTTCTAGCTATCGGTAGTTCAAGCCATCGAGGTTGCGTAATTTTAGAGAGAAAAAAATCTGGTTCTGACCAGGGCAGTTTCATTACGCTATGATAACTGATGCACAGTAAAGTGGGCCTTTATCGTAAACAAATATTTAATCCTTTAGACAGTTCTCAAAGACTACGGCTTCTGAATACCTCTTTGGTATCTTCAAATGTTCCTTAGAAACATTTTTTCAACTTTGTTCACGATCTATTTTATAAACAGCCAGAAATCTGAGGTCGGGTATTAACACTTGGATCGATATCGGTATAATGCTGATAATTCGGATATAAATTTTGAATGGCCAATATTAAGATTGTAGCCATTTTCCTTTTTTTTCATTTGAATTTGAAGAATAATTGTTTCTTTTTGGTATTATATACACATAAAAACTCAGGTTAATCGAAATTTCAGAACGAGTACATTTCTTTTGGTTTTGGTATTTAGATGAACCTTGAGACCACACAGTTTGTTGTTTAATTAAAGAGTCTATCATCAAAGAAAAGATAAACAATAGCGAATGAATTAATCTCACACATGACTTTGTTTTTAATTTCTTTAGCTTGTGCATCCATTCATTAAAATTTAGATTACGTTTTATTAATTTTAATGCAATAAGTTAGCACGTGTGTTATTAATTGACAACTTGTTACTCACATCAATACCCATTTTATTATTTGAATATTTTAAAGAAAAGTCTTGATTGACATCATTAACAACATCAAAGGTGGGATTATTGATTTTTTAATTATCAATAACGGAAGTGTCAAGTGCACTTGACCATTCTAATATGTGATTGTCCGTGTGTAACGAAAGACAGGTAAACGATTTGTTTGTTCAGCAATTTTCTTGGTTATATCAGGTCAATTTTGAATAATAAAAATGTTGTTTGGATTTAAAATTCTCTTCGTTATAAGCCTGATTTTCGTTATAAAAAATTTGTAATAGGCATTCAAAAATACATTGTTTAAATAGCGATGGGACCGGGGATTTATCTTTACTTCACTATAAGCCTGATTTTGTTACAAGCCTGTTCATTATAAACAAACTCTACTGTATTATTATTATTTTTTTTTCATCCAATTTTGATACAATTTAGAGTCTAATTTGATCATAATATGATTGGTCATTTCAGATTCATGATTAACCATGATTGGTCATTTCAGATTCATGATTAACCATGATTGGTCATTTCAGATTCATGATTAACCATGATTGGTCATTTCAGATTCATGATTAACCATGATTGGTCTTTTCAGATTCATGATTAACCATGATTGGTCATTTCAGATTCATGATTAACCATGATTGGTCTTTTCAGATTAATGATGAACCATGATTGGTCTTTTCAGATTCATGATTAACCATGATTGGTCATTTCAGATTCATGATTAACCATGATTGGTCATTTTAGATTCATAGTTAACCATGATTGGTCATTTCAGATTCATGATTGAACATGATTGATCATTTCAGATTCATGATTAACCATGATTGGTCATTTCAGATTCATGATTAACCATGATTGGTCATTTCATATTCATGATTAGATATGATTGGTCATTTCAGATTCATAATTAACCACGATTGGTCATTTCAGATTCATGATTAACCGTGATTGGTCATTTCAGATTCATGATTAACCATGATTGGTCATTTCAGATTCATGATTAACCATATAGTGACAGAGAAAGTCTATGTAATGGATGCCAGTCTAAAAGTTTGTTTTGAAGCTAGTAATAATGGGAGCTCCTGTTTACTAGAGTTTACAATACTAGAGGATACCAGAATAAAATATCCTATCTGTAATGCCAGTAGTAGTCTAGACACTCTTCCATTTGAAGGTAACAAATTTACCTGTAATTTTATTTAATTTGTAATTTTATTTAATTTGTAATTTTATGTGATTTGTAATTTTATTTAGCTTGTAATTTTATCTGATTTGTAATTTTATCTGATTTTAATGCATTAAATATGTATAGTAGTCCTCCTCCTATAAAACCACTCCCACCAAAGCACCCTCCTCTTATCAGACCATATTCCGAATGAACTGAAATAGTAAATTACTACTAACTTCACTCCCTTAAAAGAGGCCACCTGTCTTATAATGCCACTCTTTTGTTGCAGAAGGGTTGGACTACTGCATTTTATATTTGCAATTAAAATTTTTGTGGGTTATATTGTTTTAACTAGACATAAATAATAACCTCTTCAACATCTTCAATACCTCATTCTTAGAGGCATAAAATTAAAACATTACTATAGTATAAACCTCTATCACAAAAGGACATATTTAAGCTTTCGGAATCTGTATATCACATTGACACAGATAAAAATATGGGAAAACACCAATTTTGTAAGGGCCGTCATGATCATGATCTTATGGAAGTTGGATTTACAGTTTACCTGTGCAATCATTGTCTATCACCACTATCGTTGTGAGTTCGAAACCCGTTCATTGCGAGGTGTACTTGATACAACATTTTGTGATAAAGTTTGTCAGTGACTTGTAACAGGTAAATGGGTTTCTCCGGGTCCTCCGGTTTTCTCCAACAATAAAACTGACCGCCATGATATAGCTGAAATATTGTCGAAAGTAGTGTTGAGCAACATACCCCCCCCCCCCCCCCTCTGCCCAATTTTTTAGAATGAATACATACACATATTTAACTGTTTCTAAGGCACACTTATCCATTATCCAACTCCATTCCAATATTTGATGGGCCAATCAAATGTGTTGACGCCATGTTTTGACATGTCAAATTTGTGTTTGAAGCAAATTTGAAGGAAAAATTTGACCATGGAATTGCATCTTTAGCAGATGGAAATAGGCGGAATTCCATCAACTTCCTTCAAGTTTCTGTCAATATTTGATGGTAATAGAAGACTCAGCATGGGAAATCTGGAACCATTAGAATCTGCTGTTTAGAATATATGTGTTTTGGAATTTATTAAATATTTTTAATATTGCTTGTATTTTTTAGGACTAAGTCTTGACTTTTGGCAGCCGGAAGTTTGTTTATTTTTCAATGGGAGCGGACTGTTCATAGAAGAAAGTAAGTTCATATCTTCCAGAAGATTATCATGATTAACTATCAAGATAATCTTAAATGGGGAGCTGTCGTGGCCGTGATCGAATGGTAGTTGGATTTACAACTACCTATGTAGTCAGTGCCAATCACCACTGATGTTGTGAGTTCGAATCTCGATCAGGGCGGGGTGTACTTCATTATGTGACAAAGTTTGACAGTGACTTGCGACAGGTCAGTGGTTTTCTCCAGGTACTGTGGTTTCCTCCACCAATAAAACTGACCGCCACGATATAACTGAAATATTGTTGAAAGTGGCATTAAACACCATCAATTGCAAATGACAAAATGGTGTAGGGGCCGTCGTGGTCTTGATCATATGGTAGTTGGATTTACAACTACCTGTGCAATCAGTGCCTATCATCACTAAAGTTGTAAGTTTGAACCCCGTTCATCATTGCGAGGTGTACTCGATACAAAATTATATGATAAAGTTTGTCAGTAAGTTGGGACAGGTCGTGGGTTTTCTCCGGATACTCCAGTTTTCTCCACCAAATAAATCTGACCACAACAACATAACTAATGTTGAAAGTGGTGTTAAGCACCATAAACCTACTAAAAGAATTTGCATTATTTGATTGATTGATTGTTGCTTAATGTCTAACAGCAAATATTTCATGCATATTCAAGACACTGAATTACTTGAACGTTAATTTTTAATACGTTGCCATAGTAACTACAACAGAGATGATGACAACAGAAAATGAAACAGAGTCAACTACCATGACAACGACTACCGAAGCACCAACAACTACAACAGAACCTACAACTACGACAGAACCTACGACTACAACAGAACCTACGACAACGACTACTGAACTTATGACCACTACGACAGAACTAACGACCACGACAACTGTCATGACAACAAATAATTCAACAGAAAACACTACAGAATATACAGGAACAACCGTGACCATGACAACAGTTACTACGGTAACAACAGAGGAAGCGACTACATCAACAACGACGGAAGAAACTACAACGACAACAGAGGAAGCCACAACAACTGAAGCTACGACCACCACTACCATAACAACAACAACAATAGACCGTAAGTATGGCATACCTATTGTAACATGACGGGTGCCACATGTGGAACAGGAACTGCCTACTCTTCTGGAGCACGTGAGTTCACCCCCAGTTTTTAGTGAGGTTCATGTTTCTCGATCTTTAGTTTTCTGTGTAATGTTTTGTAGATGGTTGTTTGTCCTTTTTATACCCCCGCTCGACAAGAGTCAGGGGTATATAGGGATCCTCATGTCCATTCGTCCGTCCCTCACACTTTTAGTTTCCGGATAATAATTAAAGTACCACTCAACCAAATCTTTTCAAACTTTCACACATTGCTGTGTACCATGAAATACAGGTTAAGTTCGATTACGGTGTATTTCACATTTACCGGTCCTGAGTTATGGCCCTTTTTCTCTTAGAAAATAGGGACTTTTTAGGTTTCCGAATGCTATTTAAAGTACCGCTCAACCAAATCTTTTCAAACTCTAACACAATGCTGTATACCATAAAATACAGGTTAAGTTTGATTATGGCGTATTTCACATTTACCGTTCATAAGTAATTGTTACACTAGTTCACTTTTCTCAGCATTCCTTCATTACAAGTGTGTTTCCATCATATGTCTTATAATCAGTGTTTTGATGTAAATAGTGAAAGAAAAAAGGAAAGGATTACAGGTAATCTGATTTAAATTAATTTGGCAAGCAATAAAAAGTTTACTACATTGTGAATTACAAAATTTGTAAATTGTTGATGGCCATGAAATGAATAACTTGTAAGATAAATCACAACATGTTTCATTCCTTTCATTGCCTCATTCAAAATTTGGAATGTGGGGGTATCTGTGATCACCAGATCAACTTTCTCTAGTTCTTTTGGCTATAGTATTGTCTGTTTTTCTTTGATTTACAGATTCTGATTACCACTTTGGTATCTTCAAACTTTCCTTGTATTAATCATGTGATACATGTTGAACCAGTAGCTGGTCACATGACCTGGTTGACTTGTTATGTTTCCACATGTTGAACCAGTAGCTGGTCAGATGACCTGGTTGACATGTTATGTTTCCACATGTTGAACCAGTAGCTGGTCACATGACCTGGTTGACATGTTATGTTTCCACATGTTGAACCAGTAGCTGGTCACATGACCTGGTTGACTTGTTATGTTTCCACATGTTGAACCAGTAGCTGGTCACATGACCTGGTTGACATGTTATGTTTCCACATGTTGAACCAGTAGCTGGTCACATGACCTGGTTGACTTGGTATGTTTCCACATGTTTTATATATATATTTTCAGACGTATATAAATATTTAGTATTAACCTAGTAACTTTGAGATCCAGTGGGACAGATATATTGTATGGTTGTCACCTGCTTAGTTGTTTGTATAATATACTTTATTTCCTGTGACTGTATGATGAATTCTTCATCATCCTATACAATATATTAAAAATTGCTTAGTTAGATTGCTGTCAAATTATAATATTAATTATTTTTGTACCATCTACACACGCTTAGACGCATGTCTTATATCTATCTCTAGATTTTCCTTACGAGACAAGGTAACACTTCGACTACTGAAGCTATTTTTTTAAAGCGGATGTGGTCTAGGGCACTGAACATAAGGCTAAGCGATTGGTGCTGCAGTGTATCAATGGTGTGAGTTCAAATTCAGTCGAGGGAAAAACAAATATTTGTCAGCTCAAAGATCTAATTCTAACACTGTTTGGTTTAATTTTCAGACATATATATACATATATATATATATAATATATGTGTATTGTCAGAAAATTTATGTGTACAAGCTTTTGAAACAAATGGAAAAGCGAGCCTTTGCTGTGAATATATGTTCACAATACTGACTGCTCATCCCGTCAAAACTTGGCTTACATCTACAAACTGCAATATTTTGTAATGTCTTGAAAGGACTTGTTCCATTCCCATGTCAACATACTTACATGTAAATTAGCAATTAATTTATAAAATATTATACCCAACAAAAATAATCCAAGAATGTCAGAAAAAAATAGATGAAACCTTTTAAGTAGCAAGTATTGATTGATTGATTATTGTTTTAACGTCCAACGAGCAGTATTTCAGCTAAATTCAGAATGAGAACAAGTTCAATAATATATAAAAACTATATAGAAATTAGGGAAGGGATGGGTCAACAGGGTCAATGACTTTTGACTTCCACTGAAAAGTATGAAAAACATGGAGAGTTTGGTAGAGATGAAAAGTTTAGTCTTTTATAGTGGCTACAATGCGCCTATCCTTTTTCATAAAAGAGCTATCTAGCATGCAGGGAGCGTGACACTCTTCAAACATGTTACCCATTGTGGTCCACGGTCAGACATTCTGTATTATAACCTGACAACCCATGAAAACTTAGATGCCTAATTTAGTGCAGCCACCATGTTTCTGGAATAAGCTTCATCAGGTACACTCAAGCTTAAAAAGATTGGAAAGCTAAGTATTGAAGAGTCTTTGAAACAAAAAAACCAACAGCTTTCACATTCACTTTTATTGTTGTTGAAATCTTTAAATCCAGAAAAAAATTGAATAAAAGTTAACTTTATTGTTCTACTTTTAGCATGCGCTGGTGTAAATTTTACTGCCCTTGGTGAGGAGAGCTGTGAAATGAAGTGGGACTGTACAGCAGTAGCCTGTTGTCTAGCTATAGACTATGTCCCTGGGATACGCAGTACGGAAATTAGACTGGAATTTAACACCTGTACTAGCAATGGCAGTGTAGAGATGACTTACAGTGTTGAACGTAAAACAGGAACGATAAACTTTGACACTATTGCCACTGGTAGGTGTAAATAAGTAATATTAATACCACAGTTAAATGGTTAAGCAATCGAATGCGTAAAACCGTGGTATAAATGATTTGTATCATGAAGCCATGCAATATCACATCTAGGTCGTTGATTATTACACCGCTCTCCGAGAGTAATAAAACTACAGCCCAGATTTAAAGTGTGCAATATCTCGTATCTGCATGTATTATTTCATAATTATTAGTTGTTGCTTACATTCTGGTATATAAACCATAAATAGATCAAAGGAAAGGAATGCATTCATGTTACAAGTCAACGATATCTTTTTTAGTTCGGTGTGTTTTAAAAAGTGTCAACTGGTTAATATTTTATTTTTGAACACAACAAAATATGAGATTTATAACATCACAATTTACAAAAATTCAAAACTGTGACAACAATATTGGTTATGTATAGAACATTTCATAGCCTATAAGAGTTTGTGAGCAACGATCCCAAATATGAATAACATCATACAGGAAAACTTTTGTATTCTGAATATCAAAAATAATTCACAAGTAACTGAGCAATGAAGTAATTCATGAATGCATGATTTCGCATGAGTGAATTATTGTTTGATTACGAATTATTTATTTTTCGTATTCAGGAATGCCAGAGTAGTTGTGTTGTTTATTACATAGAGTTTGCTCTGTTTTTTTGTGCTAATAAGAAGTTTAAAAAAAGAAATTTTGTTTGTTTGTCAGACGCTCAATTATATTTTCAATTGTGATGCCACACAGTGAATACCAATTTTTCTTTCATTTGGAAATCTGGGGCCGTTGTGGTCATGATCGTATTGAAGTTGGATTTATAACTATCTATGCAGTCAGTACCTATCACCACTAAAGTTGTGTGTTTGAATCCCCCTTGTGGAGAAGTGTACTCGGTACAACATTATGTGATCAAGTTTGTCAGTGACTAACGACAGGTCGGTGGTTTACTCCGGGTACTCCAGTTTCTTCCACCAAAAACTGACAGCCACAATAATATAAATGAAATATTGTTGAAAGTAGCATTAAATACCAAATTCATTGATAGTAGTTTTCATAACTCTTTTTATTTTAACCAGGTACCACTCACCAGATTGATGTTGGAAGTGCCTTCCAGTTAAACGTCACCTTTGATGATGAAGACATGTATCGCCTGTATATCTCAGTTGCCCTGAGAGCGTGTGAAATTTCACCTTTCCCAGGAACCTGTGAGACATTTGAAGTCCTGGCCTACTCAAACATCTACAAGAATTGTCCCGGTACACATTTTACTCGTAGAAGAAAAAGAGATGTCAGAGATTGGTCTTTCAGGAGTCGATCACTAATGGCCATAGATGAGAGTGACTTTCTTGATAATAGTATAAAAAGAAATCTCCTTGAAGTAGAAAAGAAGAAACTTAGAATAGTAAAGAGAGCAACTACAGAGTAAGTATTTTATTTGTAAAACTTCTGACCACATCTTCTGCAATGGGGTATAGCTTATGGTGTTTAACGCCACTTTCAACAATATTTCAGTTATATCATGGCGGGCCGCAATTCATTGACAAACTTTATCACATAATGTTGTATCGAGTACACCTCGCATGAGTGGGGTTCGAATTCACAACGTTGGTAGTGATAGGCACTGATTGCACATGTAGCTGTAATTCCAACTACCATACAATCACGACCACAATGGCCCCGGCATTGTAAGGGGAGGGGTCTCTCTTGAGGGGGACAATTTAGTAGTGTTTTACTATCTAAGTGTATTTGCCATTTGACCTGAAAAGAGGGGTGGCCTTTTGGGGGGAAGGGATCTTATAAGAGGGGGACAGCAGCAGAGGGAACAGTACAATATATCTGGATAGGAATATATATGTGTGTTAGGGGTACTGAGTTTGCTTCTGGTTCTACAGTTTTTTTATTAGATTTTTGACTGCAGTATTTTTTGTTTTTCATTTTTTTCTTCAATCCCATTAGAGGGTTTTTTTCTTGAGAGATTATTTGATTTGATTTTGTTTAACACCAAGTAAGTTTTTTTTTTTTTTTTTTTTTTTTTAGATATATAAGGGTGAGAACATGTTACATTTCAATGATATAGTGATCTTGTCTGCATTGTTCTAGACTAACATGCTTAGTTAGATTTGTATAGTGCTAGCTCAGTGATAAAACTATCCATTGAAAGACATGTCCATCCACACAAACACAGTATCCTGATGCAGAGCCAACCAGTCTTGTTTTTTCTCTTGAAGGGAAAAACAGGAAATATTAATTTTGTTTTTTTTTACCTGACCAGGGATCGAACCCACAATCTACTGCACTTTAGGCAAGCATGCTAATCATTACAGCACAGAGGCTGTTTGGAGTGAACCAAGACATATATGTATGAATGTTTACCAATACATTTTATACTATAACGTAGTCCCTCTTCTGCAATGATAAAGTCGCCATATAAGAAGGGTAGCCTCTATTGAGGGGTAAAATTTAGTACATTTGTATTATTATACTATCTCAGTGCTTCTGAACTCTGTCCTAATAAGAAGGGTGTCCTTTGGTGGGAGTGGCCTAATAAGAGGGGTGTCCTTTGGTGGGAGTGGCCTAATAAGAAGGGTGTCCTTTGGTGGGAGTGGCCTAATAAGAGGTGTGGCATTTGGTGGGAGTAGCCAGATAATGGGTGAAATACTGTATTGAAATATCATTTGTAACATTCCTTACAACCATGACTTAGCAGAAAAAATCTTTCTATTTTTAGACCTGATGTAACCAACTTTAAGGACGGCATTAAAATCTTGCTAGACTGTGATGCTACCAATGAAGAAATTCAAGCTTATGTTTCCCAGGTCAAAAGTTATGAGGTAAAAGTTAAAATATAATATCATTATTACGCGTTTTATTTTCATTTCGTTTATTAAATGATTTAGGTGCAGTCATGGTCATGATTGTATGGTAGTTTGATTTACAATTACCTGTGCAATCAGTGCCTATCACCATTAAAGTTGTGAGTTCAAACCCCGTTCATGGCGAGGTGTACTCAATACAACATTATGTCATAAAGTTTGTCAGTGACTTATGACAGGTGGATGGTTTTCTCCGGGTACTAGGGTTTCCTCCACCAATAAAATTGACCGCCACTATATAACTGAAATGTTGTTGAAAGTGGAGTTAAACATCCTTGACCCTAAAGGATTGATGGAAATGATGGTCACAAAATATTACTGTATATAAAAGAAGATTGGGTAAAAAATTATTCTGTTAAATAGTGAAGTAAGTTGAACAATCTTGTTATTTCCAGTGCAATCCGAGGTTAGGTTAGGTCGGCCCTTTATCGTCGAGTGTCAAACGCTCTTCTTTTTGTACGAGTATGAGGGCCTCATGGAAGATTAGTTATCTGTGTAACCCTCTATAAATTAAGAATTTATTATTATTATTATAAACTTATTATGTACAATATAATATTTACTGTCTTGAAACTGGTATTGATAAATAGCCCAGTAGTTTCTCTAATTTTTTTTATCAATATCATTTTTCGACTATTTTCGTTTTTCTTTAGGTTTCCCAATTTTTTTAATTATTTTATTTTTCGACTATTGCTTATTATGGGAGATCATTCATTGTCTTATTTTTTGTCATTTTTGTAAAATTGACCAAAATGGGGGAGTTCTTAATAATCATAAAATTAGAGAAGTTACGGTACTATTGATATGTTTGTTTACAAAATATAAATTTGATGTTATTAGTTACAAAAGAGACAGAATAACCTTCAGAGCACTAATTTAGATGGTAATGACAGAACAACTGGTATCCGGTCAGCACTGAAAGCTCTAGGAACCAGTAATCCTGCCACTATTTACATCAGTAGAGAGAAATTTAGTGGTACTTTTGATGTTGTTGGAGGTTTGTAGTAGATTTTGTTTTTGATTTAATACTTATATTTCAGATAGGGAGTGAGTGAGTGATTGTTGTTTAATGCCAACTCAGCAATTTTTCAGCTATATCGTGGTGGGAACAAGTTAATTTACAATGAGGTCATGATAAGTTTCCCTTTGCACTAGACCAACATGCTTAGCTGGATTTTTATACTACTAGCTCACTGACACAATAGTCCCCGGATAGACATGTCGTCCCAATCAGACGCAATATACTGATTCCCGATCAGGGCGCTAACCAACGATTTACCGTACTCGAGGCGAGCACGTTAACCATTACACCACAGGTTAGATTTCAGATAGGTAAATACACACTATATGTATATTGTAGGATAAGATCAAATTTATTTGTACGAGCTTTAGAAACTGGTCGAAAAGCCAACCTTTAGCAAGCCTTTCTGTCCTTTTTAGAAACGAGTGCAAAGTCAGTTAATCAGATATTGTGTTTATCCTGCAATGTGAAAATGTTTTTAAAAAAAAACGACAGCGAAATTTGACTAAATGAGGAAAAACAAGCATCATTCACTCTACAAGAATCGTTTTTTATTTGTATGCTAGACAAATAAAGCAGATAATTATTTATATGCCTTTATTGTACAGCAAATGTTATGATTGGAGGATAATTTATTATATTTGATTGACACCAATTACTCATCTTTCATAAAGCTTGACATGATGTACTGTAATATAAATATATTAAGGAACAACATGTCAAAATTAAATGTCTCAAATTGGTGTTTAGTTCTGACCAAAAACAAATATATTTACTGGTTATTTGTGGGAATGTCAATGTTACTATATATAGAATATTATTAGCTTTGAAGGTCGAGATAGACATTATCACTAATATCGTGTCAAGTCTGATAGAACGAGTTGTGATTCTAGTGATAAAGTATGTTGAGATCTTCAAAACTGACATTATTGTTTTTATCGGCAAGGTCATGAGACATCACACTGACCCCTATAAGAGTCAGTTCTTTTACACTGATAATTTCACTCGATGAGATCAAGAAAAAATATCGTCGTGATCGTATGGTAGTTAGATTTATAACTACCTATGTAAGCAGTGTCTATCACCACTAACAGTGTGAGTTCGAATCCTGCTCAGATGAGGTGTACTTGATACAACATTATGTGATGAAGTTTGTCAGTGACTTGTGACAGGTTTGTGGTTTTCACTGGTACGTATACTCTGGTTTCCTCCACCAATAAAACTGACTGCCATGATATAACTGAAATATTGTTGCAAGTGGTGTTAAACACCATAATCCTAATCCTGGATAATATCCGAAAGAGTAGCAATTAATATGTGTGAATTAGTCACATGTTATATCTCATTCAATGAAAACATGTACATTTTACCTGTCTAATCCAACACACCAAGGGACCAGGGAAATGTGTCAGATTGTACAGGATGTCAGAACCTGTCTAATCCAACACACCAAGGGACCAGGGAAATGTGTCAGATTGTACAGGATGTCAGAACCTGTCTAATCCAACACACCAAGAGACCAGGGAAATGTGTCAGATTGTACAGGATGTCAGGACCTGTCTAATCCAAAACACCAAGGGACCAGGGAAATGTGTCAGATTGTACAGGATATTGGAATACTCAGGTTTTATTTTAGGTAACAAAAATACTTTGGGACCATAAATTTTTGTCGGAAAATTCAGGTGTCAGATTGCACAAGTTCCACTATATAATAAACTATTTTATTTCTAGGGGAGGCTTTATTTATGTTGATTAACAGTAGTAGTTTACGTAACGATCAACAGTCCTATATCATAGGGAGAGGCCTGTCTCTAAACGGAACCAAGCTTCTAGCAATTAAGTTAGCTGGCATGAGTATTACAGATCTCAGAAATCTCATGGATGTTAAACACATGAACACATTAACAGTAAAAGAACTTCTACAAGACATCAGAGATCTAACAAAATCATTGGTATGATATGGTATTTTTAAATTGTGAAAAGGGGTTGTCGTGGTTGTGATCATATGGTAGTTGGATTTACAACTACTTATGCAATCAGTGCCTATCACTACTAAAGCTGTGAGTTTGAATCCCACTGAGGCGAGGTTTACTCGATACAACGTTATGTGATAAAGTTTGTCAGTGACTTGCGGCAGGTCGGTCGTTTTCTCTGGGTACTCCAGTTTCCTCCACCAATAAAACTGACTACCACGATATAACTGAAATATTGTTGAAAGTGGTGTTATAACATCATGACACTAACCCACATAAATTGTGAAAAATATAAATAAAAAAGGGCGATTATGAACCCAAGATTGTTTTGTTTAGACCTGTACAACAAATTTGAACTCATAGATGTTAGCTTTAAACAGGTACACATAAACATATTTTGTCTTCCTAAACAGTCTCCAAGCTATATCTATTTGTTTAACAGGATATTTCTACATTTTATCAGGATTTTGATTTTCTGCATTTGTTACCACAAAATTGCCGCTTGTTTGAACTTGTTCCTTTTCTTCAATTTTTTTTTTGTATATATGTATGTATATACTTTGTTTTTCTAACTCCTTAGACTTTTTTAAGGGCTGTCGTAATCGTGATCGTATAGTAGTTGGATTTACAATTACCTATGCAATCAGAGCTTACCACCACTTAAGTTGTGAGTTCGAACCCCATTCATGGTGAAGTGTACTTGATACAACATTATGTGATGAAGTTTGTCAGTGACTTGCGACAGGTCTGTGATTTTCTCTGGGTACTCCGGTTTCCTCCACCAATAAAACTGACCACCACGGTATTAATGAAATATTGTTGAAAATGACGTTAAACACCTCAAAGCTAAACCATAAACCTCATCCTTAGATGTTTTTAAGCCAGAAGCTATTTATTTTACAGGACATATACCAAAGCTGTGCATATATATCAGGATTTTTATTTCCTTTATTTTTTCGCTGGGGCTTCATATTGTGTGGTACAGGCAAAGGAAATGTAAGAGTAAGAAATCTCTGTTTTTTTTATTAAGTGCTGTACAGGAACATGCTTCAGTGTAATTTAAATTAATTTATATCTAGCTGACTAGATATAAGAAAGTGTCACATGATTTTTTTTCTCTATTTCAGTATTTTGATTTTTATGACCAACTTTATAGTGATAGAGAAAATACCTTCACATCAATTGATCTGACATTGACTGGTACCCTAGACTTCCCAAGACAAGACGTACAAGCTATGGAGTATACCAAGGATTTCTTACTGGGTGGACTGGTTCCCATGACATTTGGTAATTTTATTTTATTGTCATTTCTTTGGATATTTTCTGTCGATTCTTGACATACAGCCAAACCTCTATATAAAGGCCACTCAAGAGAACCTGAAAATGTGGCCTTTGTGAGCAGGTGCCCTTTATATACAGGTTAAAATACCAGTCAAACCTGTATATAAAGGCCACTCAAGAGAACCTGAAAATGTGGCCTTTATGAGCAGTTGCCCTTTATATACAGGTTAAAATTACAGTCAAACCTGTAAATAAAGGCCACTCAAGGGAACCTGGAATTTTGGACTTTACGAGCAGTTGTCCTTTATATACAGGTTAAAATTATATGCAGTATTCATTAATGGGAAAAATTTATAGACAGTGATTTGTTATACAGAGGTGTCCTGTAAGGCATGTTTGGATGTATGTGGAATCATATACGAGTAGATCCCATTCTTTCAGAAATGTCAGCTGTTGAAAATAAAGAACATTGCAATACATAAATTTCTTAAAATAGGAAATGGAATTTAAACATTTGGACTACATATAAACATGTACCAGAGATATATATCAATTTTATTAAAAAAAAATCCTGCATTAATTGTTGATTTGGTGGTTGAGGAGATAGTGGAGCCATTACACAGATATTTGTCACCATCGAAGTACAATTGATGCCGGCAAGTCTTGAGATACAATACAGTTATCGTCGTTCTGATGTAATTTCTTATTTAAAAAAAAAGGCATTCAATTTCAATTTTGATTACTAGTAACTAGATATTTTTTCTGCATGTTTGACAGCATCAGTTGCAATTGATGATACTGACCAATCAGAAAAGGAGCTACATAAACAACTATATTAGAATTAAATATTAAATCTCTGAATAAATCTTTTGTTTTTATTTTAGAAAATTCTTCAGAACTTCTTGAATTGGTGTAGTACTTATAAAAAAAAATACTGAATATACAAAAATCATCCACATTTGTGAATTATACAAAAATCATTCAGGGTATCATCTGCCCAGTAGTCAGTGCCTCGGCATTAACATGGTTTATTACATATATTTCTTATCTAAATTTCCAGTTCTTAAATCATGTAATTATTATTAAAACTAAGGTTCTCCATAGCCGATTTTATTTTTTTTGCTCACAAAGACTTAAATTTGTCGATTTTGAACGTACCTGATGAAGGTTATTCCAGAAAATATGATATCTATGTTATTATTATCACTATTTTAATATTTTAAGTTTTTGTATGTTTTTTCTCTAGTTTTTAATATTGGAGGATATTATGGTATGAAGTTCTTTGTTGAGGCCTCTGTGTTAGGAATGACAGCCAAGACTGGTATTGAACCATTTGGTGGAGCCATTGTTTATGGAGAACTACAAGTTGGTTATGCTGTGTCGGGAGTGCTGAGACTAGAAGGACAGATATTAGAACTGAAATTCCCAACAATGGCTGAAATTTCATACAATAAATTCCCATTAGATGTTGGGTAATGATTAACAAAGACATTATAAATAAAATAAAAAATTGTGTTAATTAGAAAAGGAAGTGGATTGATTGATTGGTGTTTAATGCCAACTTTAGCAATATTTCAGATATATCATGGTATAGAGACTTCGATCTTCAATATTAGTCATCAGGCCAGTCAATAAGGGGCTGTACCAGGTACTTTTACCTGCCTTAGATGGTCTTTGGTTCCTCCTGATCTTAAAGAATGTTGTATTCATGAATATTGTTCAACTTTTAATAAAAAGTACTGCCTATAAATGGTGAAGTACTGATACACTTGAAAAATATTGAAAGTGCTGAGTCATGATAACTTTATTAGACATTTACCTCATTCAACAGAATAAATTGTTTGTAACAATGCCATTGCAATGTTTTCTTCATGGCAACCCAATCCCTCTTATTTCAAAACGATTTTGCAAATCACTTGGTGAAGCAGACGCACTGCATGATTTTCTAGGGATCATCGTGGTCGTGATCGCATGGTAGTGGGATTTATAACTACCTATGCAATCAGTGATTACCACCACAAATGTTGTGAGTTCGAACCCCACTCAGGTGAGGTGTATTCAACTTGCGGCAGATCAGTGGTTTTCTCCGGGAACTCCGGTTTCCTCCACCAATAAAACTGACCGCTACAATATAGCTGAAATATTGTTGAAAGTGGCATTAAACACCATAACCCTAACCCGTGATTTTCTAGACGTCCTTAAATTATTAATTTTTTTTTGTAGCCTTGAGATGACACTGAAGTTAACACCTACCAAGTTAAGTCTAAATGCTGCTGTTACCCTTGATATAAACCTGTTTACTAAAGAATTATATAAGAACCAGTTGTGGTATTATACTACACCTACGATACAGAAGAAGGTCATTAATGAGCACAACATTGAATTAGACAGTAGTCCTCCTCAAATATCATCTTTTGTTGGTCAACAGGTAATCTTTCTTCTAGTATAGATTCACACTTATACAATCTAATTAAGAAGAGTTTGAAGATACCAAAGGGGTAATCAGAATCCGTAAGTGGAAGAATAACATACAGCATAATGACCAAAAGAAAGAGGAGAAAAGGACAAACAACGATCTACAAAGCATTACACAAAAAACTAAAGATTGAGTAACACGAACCCCACTAAAACATGAGGGTCAACTCGGGTGCTCCGGAAGGGTAATTGAAATTAGGGGTTTGTTGTATAATAGTCCCCCTCCTGCAAGGCAACTCCCACCAAAAGCCACCCTTTTATTAGTTTAGGTTTTAAGTGCACTGAGTTAGTAATATACTAGATAATTGTCTCCTTCAAGAGAGTCCACACTTCTTGTAAGGCCACTTTTTCATTGCGGAAGGAGTACCGGTATCCTTATAAGAGGGGGGTGGGGGTGGGCTTCTGTATCTTTTTTTTATCATTTTCTTCTTTAGCGATACAGTAATATCTAACAACATCTCATTTGGGTTCATATCAGGTAAACTTTGATTCATCTTTTATCATCCAATCTATGCAAGCCAGTTAAATATATATTGACCAATCAGACGACAGCTCTTGGTCTGTAGTAGGTTTTAAAAAGTAGACTCATCACTGATTGGTCGGTTGAGAATATGAACCCTGACATGACCCCAAATGGAATGTTGTTAGATGTTAGTATATTACCACTTAGGGTGGTGGATTTATTTTTCTCCAAAATATCCAAAAATTTAGACATCATATCAATGCTGCGTTCATATGACACAAATCTGGTTTCTGCCCAGGTCGAGCAACGGATTTTGATCATTTAAAACAGTGTAAACCTGTTCCAAACGTAAATTCTGGAACAGTATCAGAAACCTCTGATCATGATTTCCAGGAACACAAAAAAAAAGATGTTGCAAAATCACCCAAAAAATATTTCCAGTTGGAATGTTTTCTAACAGTCTGTTGGGTGCGTGAAACAAAAACAATTTTGGTCTAGAATTATATGTTTTTAATAGGTGATATTTGGTACCTATTCTAGCAAGAGCAATGGACAGGAAAAAGAATTTGAGGATAATTTTTTTTATAATTTGTAGATACTTGAACCTTGTAAAAAATCAGAGGATAATTTTAAAGCAAATAAAAAATTCACAAGTTGTTACAACATTAAAATCTTGTACAGATTATGGGACAAAATGTGTGTTATTATTGTTGAACTTTGCACTTGAGGGACCATTTTGTCCACAGTAAAGAAAAATAACTCCTGTAAATATGCGCAAATAGTCTCCATACAAAATTTCAAGAAATCCAAGATTGTCAACAAGGTTAATCTGTATAAAGAATTAACCTCTCTCCCACCAGACACATCATATTTAAATGCTTATCATTTATGGTTTATCTTCTGTTTGCTAAAATTGATGGTTGGTTTGGTTTGTTTATGGTGTTTAATGCTACTTTCAACATTATTTCAGTTATTTCGTGGCGGTCAGTTTCATTGGTGGAGGAAACCCAGAGTACCCGTGGAAAACCACCGACCTGTTGCAAGTCACTGACAAACTTTATCACATTATGTTGTATTGAGTACACCTCATCATGAATGGGGTTGGAACTCACAACTTTAGTGGTGATAGGCACTGATTTCATAGGTAGTTGTAAATCCAACTACCATACGATCACGACCATGACCGCGCCCAACTGATTCATCTTCCATTTGCTAAGATTGAAATTTTTTAAAGTGAAATATAAATTTATAATAATTTAATAATTATTGAAAGTAATGTATAGTTTATACAAATATATTGTAAAACTGAATATTGTATATTGTTTAAATATAAACATAAAATCAAATGTTTTTTTTTTAAAAAGTCCTCCACACAATGCTCAGTTAAACAGATAAAACATAGAGACTACACCCAGCCTCTGTTTGAGATATCAGTACATGCCGAGGATGACAGAAGTTGTGTACAGCTGACAATGGACGTAGGGACAGCACCAGGTAGCAACGATGTTCTTGAGGCATTTAAGCTAGGTGGCCCTAGTACTATACTGAATGAGGTATTAAATAAATGTTAAGAGAAAACCGAAGGGGTAATAAAAAATGGACAATACAGAGAAACTGGCAACAAGACAAAGACAAACAAAACAAAAACACAACACAAGATGTGTTGGGGACCACTATATGCAAACAAACACAAATAACGTAAATAAGACATGAGCCCTTTACTTTTACAAGGTCTTGTTATTGACTAAAAGGGGCCTTTTGTGGCTATTCTCATACGGTAGTTGAATATATGAAGGAGGTTGGGGAGGACTTTTTCTTTAATATATGAAGGAGGTGGGGGGAGGACTTTTTCTTTAATATATGAAGGAGGTGGGGGAGGACTTTTTCTTTGACTGCAGGATTTGGTCTATTTAGGCTTGGGAATACTAGATTTAACCCTTTGATAAATATAATAAATAAAAAAACTTCATTTGAAACCCTTTCATACGAGTAATTTTTGAAAACTCTTCATAAATGTACTCAAATAGACAGGAATATTAAAAAAAAAAATGATCTTTTAAAAAGTGGATAATTGAAAAAAATATTTTGTTGTATTTTTTTTTTTTTTTTTTTCACAGCCTTTGAAAGTAACTGGAATACCACTGTACTTTACTGTGTGGGCAGAGAATGGTTCTGGTGGGAGGTCAAAAGCAATTTGTTCACTACTATCCTATGATATAACAGAACCAACTGGTAGACTTGCCGCTGACTTCATATCTACCAGTAATCCTGCCGTCTTGAGAGCATCCGTCGTCACGGCAGAAGATTCAACATTAACTGTAACACAAGTTGGTGTAGGGTATGGTAAAGGTGTTTATGGAGATCAGGTTGTTCCGTGGACAGATGTTCTTATTGAACCTCAGGACCTGACAGTTTCTCAAGGTATGATGTTTTTTTTATAAAATGTTAGCCAATTGTTGACTTAACTGACATTATACTGTGAATTCATACTAATTTTCATGGCTAGAGGTTAATGGTGTTTAACACCACTTTCAACAATATTACAGTTATATCGTGTTGGTCAGTTTTATTGGAGGAATACCGGAGAAAGCCTGTCACAAGTCACTGACAACCTTTATCACATATGGTTATATCAAGTACACCCTGCCATGAGCGGGATTAAAACTCACAACTTTAGTTGTGATGGGTACTGATTGCACAGGTAGTTATAAATCCAACTACCATGTGATCACGACCACGACGGCACCTTTGTTGACTTGGATTTACCTAGCTGACATACTGTGCATTCATACTAATTTTCGTTCTTTGAGGAAAAATGATAATTTCATAGATATGTAAGTTCATGGATCCCTTAATTTTTACAAACCATCAGAGTATGTTAACTTTTATATATATATAGAGACAAATATTCGTTGAACTCTGAATTTCATCGTTAGATACTATCTACAAAATCATTTGTATCTAATAAAAACAGACCGAAACATTCACTGAGTAAGTTTACTCTAAAGTTGAAGAACACACAAGATAAACATGTTATCTTGGAGTATGATAAAGATGGGCAATCAGAAAAAACACAGAAGATAAACACATATGTTGCTAATCAGAAAAAAACACAGAAGATAAACACATATGTTGTTAATCAGAAAAAAAACCACAGAAGATAAACACATATGTTGCTAATCAGAAAAAAACACAGAAGATAAACACATATGTTGCTAATCAGAAAAAAACACAGAAGATAAACACATATGTTGTTAATCAGAAAAAAACACAAGATAAACATATGTTGCTAATCAGAAAAAAACACAGAAGATAAACACATATGTTGTTAATCAGAAAAAAACCACAGAAGATAAACACATATGTTGCTAATCAAAAAAAAACTACAGAAGATAAACACATATGTTGTTAATCAGAAAAAAACACAAGATAAACACATATGTTGCTAATCAGAAAAAAACACAGAAGATAAACACATATGTTGCTAATCAGAAAAAAACACAGAAGATAAACACATATGTTGCTAATCAGAAAAAAACACAGAAGATAAACACATATGTTGCTAATCAGAAAAAAACACAGAAGATAAACACATATGTTGTTAATCAGAAAAAAAACACAGAAGATAAACACATATGTTGTTAATCAGAAAAAAAACACAGAAGATAAACACATATGTTGCTAATAAAAAAAAAAACACAGAAGATAAACACATATGTTGTTAATCAGAAAAAAACACAAGATAAACACATATGTTGCTAATCAGAAAAAAACACAGAAGATAAACACATATGTTGCTAATCAGAAAAAACCACAGAAGATAAACACATATGTTGTTAATCAGAAAAAAACACAGAAGATAAACACATATGTTGCTAATCAGAAAAAAACACAGAAGATAAATACATATGTTGTTAATCAGAAAAAAACACAGAAGATAAACACATATGTTGTTAATCAGAAAAAAAACACAGAAGATAAACACATATGTTGCTAATCAGAAAAAACCACAAGATAAACACATATGTTGCTAATCAGAAAAAAACACAGAAGATAAACACATATGTTACTAATCAGAAAAAAATATCATGTGCATCAATGCACTAAGAAGAAGAATTAGGCCCCATAAATCTAGTTGAACCCTGCCACTTTTTATTGAAGTGCCTGTTTCAAGACAGGAGAGTGAGCAGTCATTTCTATGTGTGTTATGGCTATCAGTTTTGCCTATGTTTCTATGATTTTCTAATTGTATTTTACGACTGTTCTGACAGTGTAATATTTCTTAACATTTTCATTTTATCATGGAGTTCATCATTTTCGTTTATTTTGATTCGTTGATGTTCATCTTCCGGTAAAGGTAAATTTATTTCATAATGTATATTACAGCTGAAGACCCAAGCAATGTAAAAGTGCTAGACATATTCACAGGACCTAGGATAGGCAGACTTGTCGCTCCACCAGCTGCTCTAGGAATGTACAAGAATAATTCGGGCGATTGTGCACGATCGTGTGCCGACATGCCTTCCACTGATTGTCAGAGCTTTAATTACGACTTCCTGTCTGGGAATTGTGAGTTATTGAACGGAATACAAGGATCAGAGTACAGTCTGTCGGAGTCGGCACTTTACAGGCATTATGAACGATTAGGTGGTGGTAATATTTACAGATTCGTGTACACAAATCTGACCCTGCACCACAATGTCACATACTACTTGAATTTCCGCATGGTTAATTATCTGGGTTATGAGAACTACATATCATCCGACGCTGTCATGCTTGATTTGACCTCTCCAGAACCAGGTGAGTTAATTAGTCATAAATATGAGTGACTTTTGTGATATAAGATTATTTTTAAAATCACCATAAATATTTAAAAAATATGATAAAGTTGTAAGATTATTTTATTATTGTGGAAATATTTTCTATTGGTTTTTGTCCTGTGGGACTTATGTCTATAGTTACAGATAATAAACAGTAAAGAATACCAAAGGGACAAATTATGATTCTATGTTACTAAATACTATATATCAGGAGGTCAAGATTTTTTACTTGAAAGAGTAACTTCTTCAATTATAAAATCTCTGGATATTTGTCAATTAGACCCTAAAGTTCACATAGATTTCTTGTAAAGAAAATACTGTCCTTGAGCAATGGAACAATTTGGTATTAGATTTTGTCAATGAAACCAATAGTTCACTTGGACTAGAAAATGCTATTATGTGTACTTAAGGGGCCATCATGGCCTATCGCCACTAACATTGTGAGGTGTGCTCAATACAACATTATGTGATAAAGTTTTGTCAGGGACTTATGCCAGTTTGTTGGTGTTCTCTGGCTACTCTGGTTTCCTCCACCAATAAAACTTACCGCCACAATATAACTGAAATATTGTTGAAAGTGGCGTTAAGCACCATAAACCATATGTGTACTTAAGAAATTTGGTGTCTGGACTTTTTCAAATTAATATAATATACCTATATTCGACATAGAGTTATGATTATGAAAAAAAAGTTTAAACAGTGATGGTCATCAATTCCACCAATATCAACAAAACAATCACCTCTCATCTAATTAACTGATCTCATAGTACAGAAAATACTGGCAATTGAGAAATTTGGGACTTACTTCGACTTTGTCAATTAGAAAAAGAAACGGTACATGACATATGGGAACTTTTTGTGTTTTTGGTGTCAATTGGTGTGTTTTTGGACTTAATTGGGAATCCAAAATGACCATCGTCTGGTTTTTTTTTATATTTCCATTTTGTATGAAATTAATGGGAGAGTGTATTTTTTAATATCTAAAAGTAATGTTTCATTATATAATTTCAGGAGAAATCTACAATAGAAGCAGTGATAGTACAGAAACGTTAGCCTGTCTAGACTTGATACCTAGTAATAGACCTGACTGGAAAGTCTGGTGTCATGGAGTCAACAGTGCTGTCAAAAATCATAGGTTTGTGAATTACAGAGAAGAAAGTTTTCCTCTGACCAGCTGATAAATGGAAATAAAATGTTTCAAACTTGGTCCAAACAGCTAGGAAATGAGGGTAGTTTGGCACTGTACAGGGGTTTTCTTCCTTTTTTCATCAGAGAATACTTTCTTCTCTGAAATCAAATCATAAAAGGAGAGAATGGCACTATTTTTATGCCCCCGTCTTTAGTCGCCTGTGTCAAAGCGCTTTGAAATTCTTTGAGTTTGATGCCATCTTTACGTGTATAGCAACGTAAAGACCCCACATGACGTAGCATAACTACAAGCCAGGTGCATGGGTTTTGTGCACACGAGTCATTGAGCGATCAACAGCCCACATTTTTATCATGACGGGGATAATCAGTTTTACGCATATCCATTTGTCCTGCATTTCGTTCTGCTCGATATTAACTTCCCCGGAAGTAAATCATTTGAAATTTACACACAAGGTAAGGGACAGTAAAAGGAAGGCCAGGTTCGATGTCATACTTTTTTTAAACTTTTTCCTTGCTAGAGTTATGCCTGTTTGCTTAGCTGAAGCTTGTAATTAGGCATCAGTATCATATTGACACATTTTTCTTGTCTTTGACCTATAGGAAATGTATTACTCTATCACTGTAAATTAAGGCCCAATTATCCCTTACCTTCATAGTTGACTTTAAATTGTCATTTTTTGTACGACCACAAATCACTTTCTGTCATATTTTTTTTAGGATTGTAGTTGATGGTCCAGGATCTTTAACTGTGTTTAATGGTTTAGTGTTTATGAATGATTTGACACATACCAGATCAAACAAATACATCGCAGGTACGTAGACAACAAACAAATACATCGCAGGTACGTAAACAACAAACAAATACATCGCAGGTACGTAAACAACAAACAAATACATCGCAGGTATGTAAACAACAAACAAATACATTGCAGGTATGTAAACAACAAACAAATACATCGCAGGTATGTAAACAACAAACAAATACATCACAGGTCTGTTAACAACGAACAAATACATTGCAGGTATGTAAACAACAAACAAATACATAGGTACGTAAACAACAAACAAATACATCGCAGGTATGTAAACAACAAACAAATACATCACAGGTATGTAAACAACAAACAAATACATAGCAGGTATGTAAACAACAAACAAATACATTGCAGGTACGTAAACAACAAACAAATACATCGCAGGTACGTAAACAACAAACAAATACATCACAGGTACGTAAACAACAAACAAATACATAGCAGGTACGTAAACAACAAACAAATACATAGCAGGTACGTAAACAACAAACAAATACATAGCAGGTACGTAAACAACAAACAAATACATAGCAGGTATGTAAACAACAAACAAATACATAGCAGGTATGTAAACAACAAACAAATACATAGCAGGTATGTAAACAACAAACAAATATATAGCAGGTACGTAAACAACAAACAAATACATCGCAGGTACGTAAACAACAAACAAATACATAGCACTGGTACGTAAACAACAAACAAATACATCGCAGGTACGTAAACAACAAACAAATACATAGCAAGTATGTAAACAACAAACAAATACATAGCAGGTATGTAAACAACAAACAAATACATAGCAGGTACGTAAGCAACAAATTGATTACATTTATTTGAAATTTCTTGACTATCAGTATAACCTAGTGATTCTAGGTATTAGTACTAAATAGCTTGTACAGTATACACAATGTTAACATTTATTTAATTATGACCCTGTTATTATACTGCCCATTTTTATGTTGTCATTCATGTATGCGATAGTATGCAGTCTTTTTGCGTAGAAGCAACTATGTGCTTGTTTTTTATTGTTTGTTTATATCTGCATTGCCATTGGAGATTCAGTTATCAAGAAGGGAGGGTCAGGATCCTGTCAACCGATTTACCCTGTCACATTTTTGTGCCTGTCCAAAACCAGAACCTGGATATTAATTGGCATATTTGGCCGTTTCTTTTATGGTAAATGATTTGAGGTTAGAGGTAGTTGTTCATTTTGTTGATATTGGTGGAATTGTGGACCATCACTGTTTAAGCTTTCTTTTTATAATTCAGTTATATTGTGGCCGTCAGGTTTATTAATGGAGGAAACAGAGGTGCCAGGAGAAAACAACCAACCTTTTGAGCAAGTCACTGACAAACTTAAGCTCATGAAGTAATAGCTAGAACATGAAGCCACAGTCAGAAATCAAACTCATCACTAGTACTGTATTAATGATACACACTGATTTGCAGAGATAGATGTAAATTTGACGACCATATGATTATTGTCCCTTCTTTTACTAACTAATTCACCACTAAGAACTTAGTGATTCTCTTCATAATTTTTCATTCAAAACAATTTTCCAAACACATTAATATATTACAGTGAAACCAGTCTAAACTGAACCTTGAATAAACTGTAATCCTGTATAAACCTGAAACCAGTCTAAACTGAACCTTGAATAAACTGTAATCCTGTATAAACCTGAAACCAGTCTAAACTGAACCTTGAATAAACTGTAATCCTGTATAAACCTGAAACCGGTCTAAACTGAACCTTGAATAAACTGTAATCCTGTATAAACCTGATACCAGTCTAAACTGAACCTTGAATAAACTGTAATCCTGTACAAACCTGAAACCAGTCTAAATTGAACCTTGAATAAACTGTAATCCTGTATAAACCTGAAACCGGTCTAAACTGAACCTTGAATAAACTGTAATCCTGTATAAACCTGAAGCCAGTCTAAGCTGAACCTTGAATAAACTGTAATCCTGTATAAACCTGAAACCGGTCTAAACTGAACCTTGAATAAACTGTAATCCTGTATAAACCAAACTTTAAACAAAGTCACAATGTAGATAATCTTTGTTTATTCAACTTGTAAAAACCGAACACAAAAGTTGGTACCAAGTAGGTTTGATTTAGACAGATTTCACTATAGTTATTAATATAATTTATGTTTCTCTTACAGCTAACTGGAATGGATTTTCAGACAAGGAAAGTGGAATTCTGGGATACACAGTTGCCGTGGGAACATCTCTCTGTGGGGATGATGTTTATCCACACCATGATCCACAAAGTCATTTGTTTGATGAGTCACAGTGGACCAACAGTGCTATGATTAGTCCGATAGTATTAACTGGTAAGATTGGTCCAGTTCTTTGGTAAGATTGGTCCAGTTCTTTTGTAACATTGGTCCAGTTCTGTCGCAAGATTGGTCCAGCTAGTTGGTACTATTGGTCCAGTTGTTTGGTAAGATTGTTCCAGTTCTTTGGTAACATTGGTCCAGTTCTTTGGTAACATTGGTTCAGTTCTTTGGTAACATTGGTTCAATTCTTTGGTAACATTGGTTCAATTCTTTGGTAACATTGGTCCAGTTCTTTGGTAACATTGGTTCAGTTCTTTGGTAACATTGGTCCAGTTGTTTGGTAACATTGGTTCAGTTCTTTGGTAACATTGGTTCAGTTCTTTGGTAACATTGGTTCAGTTCTTTGGTAACATTGGTTCAGTTCTTTGGTAACATTGGTCCAGTTCTTTGGTAACATTGGTCCAGTTCTTTGGTAACATTGGTTCAATTCTTTGGTAACATTGGTTCAGTTCTTTGGTAACATTGGTTCAATTCTTTGGTAACATTGGTTCAATTCTTTGGTAAGATTGGTCCAGTTCTTTGGTAACATTGGTTCAGTTCTTTGGTAAGATTGTTCCAGTTCTTTGGTAACATTGGTCCAGTTGTTTGGTAACATTGGTTCAGTTCTTTGGTAACATTGGTTCAATTCTTTGGTAACATTGGTTCAATTCTTTGGTAAGATTGGTCCAGTTCTTTGGTAACATTGTTCCAGTTCTTTGGTAACATTGGTCCAGTTGTTTGGTAACATTGGTTCAGTTCTTTGGTAACATTGGTTCAATTCTTTGGTAACATTGGTTCAATTCTTTGGTAACATTGGTTCAATTCTTTGGTAAGATTGGTCCAGTTCTTTGGTAACATTGGTTCAGTTCTTTGGTAACATTGGTCCAGTTCTTTGGTAACATTGGTCCAGTTCTTTGGTAACATTGGTTCAATTCTTTGGTAACATTGGTCCAGTTCTTTGGTAACATTGGTTCAGTTCTTTGGTAAGATTGTTCCAGTTCTTTGGTAACATTGGTTCAATTCTTTGGTAACATTGGTCCAGTTCTTTGGTAACATTGGTCCAGTTCTTTGGTAACATTGGTTCAGTTCTTTGGTAACATTGGTTCAGTTCTTTGGTAACATTGGTTCAGTTCTTTGGTAACATTGGTCCAGTTCTTTGGTAACATTGGTCCAGTTCTTTGGTAACATTGGTTCAATTCTTTGGTAACATTGGTCCAGTTCTTTGGTAACATTGGTTCAGTTCTTTGGTAACATTGGTCCAGTTCTTTGGTAACATTGGTCCAGTTCTTTGGTAACATTGGTTCAGTTCTTTGGTAACATTGGTTCAATTCTTTGGTAACATTGGTCCAGTTCTTTGGTAACATTGGTTCAGTTCTTTGGTAACATTGGTTCAATTCTTTGGTAACATTGGTTCAATTCTTTGGTAACATTGGTTCAGTTCTTTGGTAACATTGGTTCAGTTCTTTGGTAACATTGGTCCAGTTGTTTGGTAACATTGGTTCAGTTCTTTGGTAACATTGGTCCAGTTCTTTGGTAAGATTGGTCCAGTTCTTTGGTAACATTGGTCCAGTTGTTTGGTAACATTGGTCCAGTTCTTTGGTAACATTGGTTCAATTCTTTGGTAACATTGGTTCAATTCTTTGGTAAGATTGGTCCAGTTCTTTGGTAACATTGGTTCAGTTCTTTGGTAAGATTGTTCCAGTTCTTTGGTAACATTGGTCCAGTTGTTTGGTAACATTGGTTCAGTTCTTTGGTAACATTGGTTCAATTCTTTGGTAACATTGGTCCAGTTCTTTGGTAACATTGTTCCAGTTCTTTGGTAACATTGGTCCAGTTGTTTGGTAACATTGGTTCAGTTCTTTGGTACTATTGGTTCAATTCTTTGGTAACATTGGTCCAGTTCTTTGGTAACATTGGTTCAGTTCTTTGGTAAGATTGTTCCAGTTCTTTGGTAACATTGGTCCAGTTCTTTGGTAACATTGGTTCAGTTCTTTGGTAACATTGGTTCAATTCTTTGGTAAGATTGTTCCAGTTCTTTGGTAACATTGGTTCAATTCTTTGGTAAGATTGTTCCAGTTCTTTGGTAACATTGGTTCAGTTCTTTGGTACTATTGGTTCAATTCTTTGGTAACATTGGTCCAGTTCTTTGGTAAGATTGGTCCAGTTCTTTGGTAACATTGGTCCAGTTGTTTGGTAACATTGGTTCAGTTCTTTGGTAACATTGGTTCAATTCTTTGGTAACATTGGTTCAATTCTTTGGTAAGATTGGTCCAGTTCTTTGGTAACATTGGTTCAGTTCTTTGGTAACATTGGTTCAATTCTTTGGTAAGATTGTTCCAGTTCTTTGGTAACATTGGTTCAATTCTTTGGTAAGATTGTTCCAGTTCTTTGGTAACATTGGTTCAGTTCTTTGGTACTATTGGTTCAATTCTTTGGTAACATTGGTCCAGTTCTTTGGTAAGATTGGTCCAGTTCTTTGGTAACATTGGTCCAGTTGTTTGGTAACATTGGTTCAGTTCTTTGGTAACATTGGTTCAATTCTTTGGTAACATTGGTTCAATTCTTTGGTAAGATTGGTCCAGTTCTTTGGTAACATTGGTTCAGTTGTTTGGTAAGATTGTTCCAGTTCTTTGGTAACATTGGTCCAGTTGTTTGGTAACATTGGTTCAGTTCTTTGGTAACATTGGTTCAATTCTTTGGTAACATTGGTTCAATTCTTTGGTAAGATTGGTCCAGTTCTTTGGTAACATTGTTCCAGTTCTTTGGTAACATTGGTCCAGTTGTTTGGTAACATTGGTTCAGTTCTTTGGTACTATTGGTTCAATTCTTTGGTAACATTGGTCCAGTTCTTTGGTAACATTGGTCCAGTTCTTTGGTAAGATTGTTCCAGTTCTTTGGTAACATTGGTTCAATTCTTTGGTAACATTGGTTCAATTCTTTGGTAACATTGGTCCAGTTCTTTGGTAACATTGGTTCAGTTCTTTGGTAAGATTGGTCCAGTTCTTTGGTAAGATTGGTCCAGTTGTTTGGTAAGATTGGTCCAGTTGTTTGGTAACATTGGTTCAGTTCTTTGGTAACATTGGTCCAGTTCTTTGGTAACATTAGTCCAGTTCTTTGGTAAGATTGGTCCAGTTGTTTGGTAACATTGGTTCAGTTCTTTTGATAATTAGGTTGTCCTTATTTTAACACAAGGTTTTATTTTGACTGTCAATTATGACCGTTCACAAATATGAACGATTTTTATAAAAATAACACAAATACTCCAAAATATTAAAACTGTAGATAAAACTTTTGTGATACATTAAAACTTACATGTCAGGTCATGCATTTCTTGTGTGCTTAATGGAAATTTTGCAGATGAAGATTTTTTATCAGTAAAAAATATCGAAAATTAACATTCCTAGACAGAAGACATCTCTAAAAATCAAAAAGGTACATACTTATCTAATTTAGATATGTAAAATGATAGGCATTTACCAATTTCAATTCTCGTTTTATATTATTTATGTTTTAATTGTTAAATATTCTTCTTTTTGTTGTCCTTGTTGATAAAAATAACAAGATATTTTCATTGAAAAAGCATGAGAGATCCGAATGTAATTATATCATTTCGTTTGTTTTTTGGAGGCCTTTTCCCCCCGATTTGTATCATACCTTGTTTGTAAATCAGTTTGAGAATATAAAAACATGTTGTCTCTCAAACTTAATCATATTTTCTGAATCTTAATGATGTCTTAACTAAAATATTAATGGAAAGTCTGGTCCTGGCTTGAGACAGCCACAAACAAAGTGTATTAATTAATACTACAATTTCTTTTTGTCTATTTTTCAGATAACAATTACTACATCACAGTAAGAGCATTGAATTTTGTAAAACATGGAGGACCATTAGGGACAAGTGTTTGTCACAGTACCACTTACACCATTGACAATTCACCACCGATTATCTATGAAATCTTCAATATACAATATGACGAGGAGAATTTTAACCTGACATTAGAACACAACTCAGCGTTAGTATTTGAAATCTAATTTTAGTTAGAATCGTTTTAAATTTTTTCACCTTCACTTATTTTTCATCATTTGAAGTTTATAGGAATGTTATTCTATCATCGTAGGGACCGTCGTAGTCGTGATCGTATGGTAGTTGGATCAAACAGTGCCTATCACCACTAAAGTTGTGAGTTCGAACCCTGTTCAATTCAACATTATGTGATAAAATTTGTCAGTGACTTGCGACAGGTCAGTGGATTTCTCCAGGTATTCCTGTTTCCTCTACCAATAAAATTGAGCACCTCGATATAACTGAAATATTGTTGAAAGTGGAGTTAAACACCAGAAACCAACCTTCTATTATCACATGACATGACTTCATAAGTGATATCCTATGGATACTGCTGCAGGATAAAGATGATATATGTTAGAATTATTGGAATACAAAAGCTCCAATGTATTTACCTCTGATTGCCAATAGATGAGTGGGCTGTCGTGGTTGTGATTGTATGGTAGTTGGATTTACAACTGCCTGTGCAATTAGTTGCCTATCACCACTTAAGTTATGAGCTTGAAGCCTGTTCATGGCAAAATGCAACATTATGTGATCAAGTTTGTCAGTGACTTGCACTTGTGGAAGGTCAGTGGTTTTCTCCTGGAACTCTGGTTGCCACGATATAACTGAAATATTGTTGAAAGTGGTGTTAAACACCATAACCCTCACCCAATTAATGATTTTCTATTTTGTCATGTTCATGAATAATATTTGTTCGTTGCTTTTTGCCTTTTTATTGTAATCTTGTCTTCTTTTTGTAGAGATCCACAGTCAGGATTGGCCTATGTAGAACTTTGTCTAGGGAGGAGTAAACAAGATTGTCTAGAGATGGACTGGGTACGGTTTGACTACAGCACCAAGATCAGCCACATAGTACAGTTATCTGATGGTATACCTGTATATGTCAAGATCAAAGTGATCAGTAAAGGTGAGTTAATTACAATTATCTGATGGTATACCTGTATATGTCAAGATTAAAGTGATCAGTACAGGTGAGTTATGGTAATTACAATTATCTGATGGTATACCTGTATATGTCAAGATCAAAGTGATCAGTACAGGTGAGTTAATTACAATTATCTGATGGTATACCTGTAAAATGTCAAGATCAAAGTAATCAGTACAGGTGAGTTAATTACAATTATCTGATGGTATACCTGTATATGTCAAGATCAAAGTGATCAGTACAGGTGAGTTAATTACAATTATCTGATGGTATACCTGTATATGTCAAGATCAAAGTGATCAGTACAGGTGAGTTAATTACAATTATCTGATGGTATATCTGTAAAATGTCAAGATCAAAGTGATCAATACAGGTGAGTTAATTACAATTTCTGATGGTATACCTGTATATGTCAAGATCAAAGTGATCAGTACAGGTGAGTTAATTACAATTATCTGATGGTATACCTGTAAAATGTCAAGATCAAAGTGATCAGTACAGGTGAGTTAATTACAATTATCTGATGGTATATCTGTATATGTCAAGATCAAAGTGATCAGTACAGGTGAGTTAATTACAATTATCTGATGGTATACCTGTATATGTCAAGATCAAAGTGATCAGTACAGGTGAGTTAATTACAATTATCTGATGGTATACCTGTATATGTCAAGATCAAAGTGATCAGTACAGGTGAGTTAATTACAATTATCTGATGGTATACCTGTATATGTCAAGATCAAAGTGATCAGTACAGGTGAGTTAATTACAATTATCTGATGATATACCTGTATATGTCAAGATCAAAGTGATCAGTACAGGTGAGTTAATTACAATTATCTGATGGTATACCTGTAAAATGTCAAGATCAAAGTGATCAGTACAGGTGAGTTAATTACAATTATCTGATGGTATATCTGTATATGTCAAGATCAAAGTGATCAGTACAGGTGAGTTAATTACAATTATCTGATGGTATACCTGTATATGTCAAGATCAAAGTGATCAGTACAGGTGAGTTAATTACAATTATCTGATGGTATACCTGTATATGTCAAGATCAAAGTGATCAGTACAGGTGAGTTAATTACAATTATCTGATGGTATACCTGTATATGTCAAGATCAAAGTGATCAGTACAGGTGAGTTAATTACAATTATCTGATGATATACCTGTATATGTCAAGATCAAAGTGATCAGTACAGGTGAATTAATTACAATTATCTGATGGTATACCTGTATATGTCAAGATCAAAGTGATCAGTACAGGTGAATTAATTACAATTATCTGATGGTATACCTGTAAAATGTCAAGATCAAAGTGATCAGTACAGGTGAGTTAATTACAATTATCTGATGGTATACCAGTATATGTCAAGATCAAAGTGATCAGTACAGGTGAGTTAATTACAATTATCTGATGGTATACCTGTATATGTCAAGATCAAAGTGATCAGTACAGGTGAATAATCAAAACATATATATCTGATTTAGTGCTAACAACATCAGGTACGCTCAAAGTCAAAAGATTGGAATGCCAAATGATTAAAAAGATTTGGGAG
Source organism: Bathymodiolus septemdierum (assembly GCA_963383655.1). Lineage (NCBI taxonomy): Eukaryota > Metazoa > Mollusca > Bivalvia > Mytilida > Modiolidae > Bathymodiolus > Bathymodiolus septemdierum. Next base: position 52,146,546 of record OY726530.1, on the reverse strand, counting down.
CAGAATACCAAACATAAACAGGATAGCCAAATTTGGTTAAGGGTTATGAGCTTATGGTGTTTAATGCCACTTTCATCAATATTTCAGTTATATCGTGGTGGTCAGTTTTATTGGTGGAGGAATCGGAGAAAACCACCGATCTGCCGCAAGCAACTAGCAAAGTACGGAAGAGTTGGGTTACCCAATAACAAATTAGGTTGACATTGATTTTATGAACATATGGTATACCTGTTAATGTCAATTTTCAAGAATTAGCTATGAATATCAAGCTGTATCTGGCATAAAAGATCATCGCGATATGTAGATTTGAAGGCTACATGGTCTAAGCTTAGATTTACAGACTTGTCTATCATAGGCTACAATTAGGAACATTTTAAAACATTGTCTTCTTAAAAAACAGCTGTGGAAATGTAATAGTATTTGTTTTGAAGTTTCGTTGTGATATGAACATTTTCAAGCATTAAAAACAGCTTCTCGTGCAATAACAAGCTATTTTGTATTGCTTCAGCTTTGATTAAAAATTCATATTTAAGAAATAATTCATGGTAGCCATAGTTTGTATCGAGTTTTAACATGGGTAACATTATTTTCATAAAAATCTGAATGCACATATGCAAATTAGAATATATCGTGAATTTTATAATGAAGGACGTCATGTTAGAATTTAAAATTTACAAAGAATGATTGATTTTGTTGTTTGTTTAATTCAGTCGACTTAAGAGCCATAAAGAGTGCAGATGACTACATCATTGTGGATAGAACTCCACCTATAGCAGGACAAGTGTATGATGGATCAGTTCTGGGTGTGGATCAATCTTTTACAAATGTTAACAGTTCTGTAAGTAGCTTATCTTATCTTTTGAAATAAGTCCATAGCAGAATAGAGCTCTATTTTTGTTAGGAGCCATCTTGGTCGTGATCATATGGTAGTTGGATTTACAACTACCTGTGCAATCAGTGCCTATCACCACTAATGTTGTGAGTTGAATCCCACTCATGGTGAGGTGTACTCGATACAACATTATGTAATAAAGTATGTCAGTGACTTGCGACAGGTCGGTTATTTTCTCCAGGTGCTCTGATTTCCTCCACCAATAAAACTGACCATCACAATATAACTGAAATATTGTTGAAAGTGGCGTTAAACACCATAACCAAACCAAACCATTGGATTTTTGAACTGCAGTGGTATTTTTTCCTTTTCATATTATTATTTTCCATTTATATTTTCAGATATGTGTTAACTGGGCCAAGTTCATAGATTCAGAATCGGATTTAAGCCATTACATGATCAGTGTCGGCACAGAACCAGATAAATCGGTCATAGACATCGTAAACCTGACACAGTATGACTCCAATGTCAACCAAGCCTGTCTGAGTCCAGTGGTCAACTTACAGCATGGAAAGACTTACTATACTACTGTGTGGGCATTCAACAAGGCTACCAAACAACAGAATGTATCTAAAACTTCTGATGGTGGTAAGTTTTCAAGCAGATTACCCTAGGGTAAATTCTTCTCAAAAGTGCAATGTTCATCTTTACAGTCATTTTTTTCATTTGAATCTTTTTGATTTTTCTTATCAGAATCGGAATAATTCTTGGAAGCCATAGTTTATATCATATTTTGACATGCATAACATTATTATCGCTCAGGATAAAAAAATCTACTAAAGTAATGTTGTCCGTGTTAAAATCTGAAACAAACTATGGCTTCCTTTAATTATTTTTTAAAGCAATCATTTAATACATATTCAGATTCAGTAATATTGTTTTAATGTGCTTTTTAGTTTTGTTTGATCTGACAGTACCAATGGCAGGGGAGGTAATAGATGGAATACAAGCAGGCTTTGTAGACTTGGAGTATTCTTCTAGCCCTGCTAGAATGGAAGGACAATGGAAAAATTTCTCTGATCCTGAGTCAAATATTACCAAATATGCAGTACAAATTTTAAGTGCTGGGTAAGTGTTTTTTTTTTTTAGATAAAGGCCAGATCCAAGCTTTCCAAAATGTCAAACAATCTCATGCTAGCCAAGTCAAAATCTGGGTCGTAGTATGATGAATTGTGGGTGAAAAGGTCTATTTAATTTCTTGTTAATAGCATCTCCTACTGCTTTCTAAGCTGATGAAAACTAGCTGTTATTATACACTATGATTAGAGGTCATGTTCAGATGAACGTGTGATATGCCAATGAAAATGAAGCCAGCAAAATCATAACAGTACCTTGAGAGCTTTTTATAATCGCATCTCAAGCATAAAACCCTCTGATTGGTTGATTTTTTAATATAAGTACAGTCAAACCTGTCTTATGTGACCTTCCAAGGGAACAGTGAAATATGGTCACATAAGACAGGTGCTCACTTAATACAGCTTTAATTGGTATGAAAAGCACTGAAGATTAATAAAATTTAGTCCACATGATACAAGTTATTGCTTAATAGAGGTGGTCACTAAAGCAGGTTTGACTGTATTCATATATAAAGTTCATCTGGATATGACCTCTAAGCAGGTTATTTAGCATATTATAACAGCTGATTTTAAACAGATCAACATTCTAGAGCTGCAACGTTTTCAACATGTGATACCTATTTTGTGTCATTCATTCCTCCTACAGTCACTTGCGACCTGTTGATGGTTTTCTCCAGGTACTATGGTTTCCTCCACCAATAAAACTGACAGCCATGATATAGCTGAAATATTGTTGAAAGTGGTGTTAAACACCATAATCCCTTCACTTCCCCTCCTACAGTTCTATGAACATTCCTGATACTTTCTAGAATGATTAAATACATTTTGAAGTTGTTCTCCACACCTTGTTGAAGCTTTCCAGATTTATTTTTGCCAAATTTCTCGATATTTAAGAAATAGTTGATGGTCCATCATGCCATTGTTTGTCATTTTAACATGGGTATTATTATTTCGTATAAAGGTAAACCTGATGATGCGTTTTATTTCTGAATGATTGATATTTTTTACCAAAGTTATTGTCCACTTGATATTTAAATACATTACTGCGAATGTTCAATTTGAAACAGTTCTATAGGGGTCATCATGGTCGTGATCGTATGGTAGTTGGATTTACAACTACCTATGCAATAGGTGCATATCACCACTAAGGTTGTGAATTCGAATCTCACTCATGGCGAAGTATACTCGATACAACATTATGTGATAAAATATGTCAGTGAATTGTGGCAGGTCAGTGGTTTCTCTGGATACTCTGATTTCCTCCACTAATTAAAACTGACTGCCACGATATAACTGAAGTATTGTTTAAAGTGGCATTAAACACCATAACGCTAACCGCTGAAATGGTTGATATGAGATTGACAAATTTTGTTTTTGTTTTTAGAGATTTGTCACATGACTATAAACTGATCAAAGATTGGATACAGTACACAACCGAGATTTCAAGTGTATCTATGCTGAATTTAGAGCTGGAACACAAGGACAGGGTGAAACTAAACGTCATGGCTACAAACGGTGCTGAGAGTACCGTCACGGCTGAAAGTAACGGATTTATAGTAGATCTGACACCACCAGAGTTGGAATACATTGGAGACGGAACTGTTGCTAACAAGGATATTAGATTTCAGGTAAATATTTGATTCAGTTTCTGATAACGAAAATTCAGTATAAAGCAAAATTCATTGCAATCAAAATAAGGACCGAGTCATACAAACATTATTTAATTTAAGAAGAGTGAAGATACCAAAGGGGTAATCAGAATCCATATATCGAAGAAGAACAGACAACACAATGTCCAAAAGAAAAAGTACAATAGGACAAACAGCGATCTACAAAAGACACACATAAAACTAAAGATCGAGTAACACGAACCCCACTAAAAACTAAGTGTCAATTATAACTTGAAATTGCTTGAAATATACGTGAAATTAATTTGATAATTTAAGTGTCAATTATAATTTGACATTAATTGAAATATACATGAAATTTATTTAATGGAGTGGACTAAAAGGGAACAATACTCAATTTGTTTTATTTAATCCTATTTTAATGGGTTACAGTCTAACATTGGTCCCTATGCGAAATTGAATAAAAAACAATTTCTTAAAATCCAGATTTCATTAAATATTGAACACAAACAGACTGTATGAATAATCATGTAAGCGATACAGGCTCAGGCGAGCCTCTAGTTTTTCAGTATTAATTGTAAAGAATTATATTTTGATTATTTTCAGTCAAATCTAACAGAGGTATCAGCCAATTTCAAGTTTTCTGATCCGGAGTCACAACTTGATCATTTCAAAATACAGATCTATGAGAAATACCAGAGAACAAGGAGACTAATAGTACCAAGTAAAGTTTTAAACATTATTCAAAGGAATATAATAGATATAGAATAACAGCAGCTTTGTAGGTCGAGACAGACATTATTACTTGTATCTCAGCAAGTCTGACAGGAAAAAGTGATAATATATGTCGAGATCTTCAAAACTGACGTTTCCATCAGTGACATCAAAATTTGTTTGACGTCACACTGACAGATAATTTTCGATATCTGAATCAGTTCTTTCACATGTGAGTTACGAACTGACCTAATATTTTGGTGAATCAAGGTCAGTTCAGTGATCCAGACTTTATCAGTGGCACACATCAAAGGGAAAATGTTCAATTTACTGATAAACTATATCTTTGTAGTCAGTCAACTTTAAAAACTGACATTTATTGTTTACATTGGTATATAATAACAAAGTTGTCAAGATGTTGTGCTCTAAACAAGTATGATAGTAAAAAAGGATATAAAAATGTCTAGAAATGTAGACCAAGCAAAAAGTAGCCAACTTTATGATATGCTTTGCCTGTAATGTGTTAATTCAAAAGTGATTTTTTACAATATAGAAAATTAAAATTGCAATTATAGCTAGTCTTGGCCAGTGGATGGACATCATGGATAGTAATATTACACAGTACACACATTCTGGTCTGACCCTTAACCCTGGTGGAAAATACAGTATGAAAGTAGGAGCTGTCAATAAGGCTGGTGCCATTACTGCATTTGAAACTGATGGTGTTGTTATTGACAACACACCTCCTGTAGTAAGTTTAAAGAATAATTCATAGAAGCCAGGACTGGGTTACACAAACCTCAATTGAATTTAAGTCTCAATTAATCCTCAAGTGTAAATCAATACCATGAACATTTCAAGTACTTAAATTTAATTGAGGCATAGTTTTTAATGTAGTATTGAAATGCATTACATTATTTTCATAAAAAAAATTATCCTAAGCAATGACATTGTGATTTTACAATTTAAAACAACCACATATCAATGTCAACAACATGACACTCCCAGGAAGTCGACAGTTTACAAAGTCAAGTTTGTTGGGTATTTTCCCCATTACATTTTCTCTTGAGATGAAACAATTTCATTTGTTAATTTTCTTTCACTTCCTATCCATTTTGTTTCATCAGACAGCAGTGACAGAACGTCTCTATTTTATCTTTGATACATATGTAAAATCTAGAGAGAATCAGAACACCAATATTGGCCATATAAAGGCGGCCAATACAAGTAAAAATTCCGTTTTGGTCAACTTTGTCCCGTATTGGCAATGTTGCACTATCTGTATCACAAAGGCAGTTTTCATCTTATTTATGTCAATATAACAGTAGTTATTTAATAATCAATTTTATAACATAGCCAATGAAGGATGTCATATTATAATATATGATAATCTATTAAAAATAGATTTCTTTACTGTTTTAAGATGACAAAAGAAAGTTATAATTCATAAATTACAGAAAGTTCAATTTTTCAATCACAATAGTTTTTTACAGGCTATTATGTTTAGGCCCTTTGGTTTAGGTTATGGTGTTTAAAGCCACTTTCAACAATATTTCAGCCAGATTGTGGCAGTCAGTTTTATTGGTGAAGTAAACCTGAGTAATCTGAGAAAACCCACTGACCGCCAATCTTTTGACGATGAGTGTATCTGAAGAAGATTATTCCAGAAAGGCATAGTTTTTATTGCCTTACAGTTAGTTAAATATATAATTGTACCCTATTTTAGATGCAGTCGATAAAAGTGGGGACGTTATCTGGTGGACATGAGGTGATTACTAATAATGGTTCCATACAGCAAGTAGATACACAGGGTATAAAAGCCACCTGGAAAGGAGTAGATTCTCAATCTGGTATCTTAGGGTACCAGGTTGCTATTGGAAATACTTCAGGTTTGTATATTTATAGAAATGAGGGCATACATGTATTAGTATTTATCCTGCAATTGTGTGAATTTGGGTCAAATAAACTTCAGTGATATATAGTCATGGACCTAATAAAGCATTTCTGGTTCCTGATTCATGTAAAGCGACAGAAAGAAACGGTAACAGTATAAGCACTGACGTCAAAGATGAAGCCATTGAAACCGATTAGTACGACGATTTTTTCAGACAATTTGGCAGTTGTTTTGGACTTTTTGATATAGCAAGATAAACACAATATATGTACGTTGTCGTTAAATATATGTCGTTTAGACATTTTTGTTTGGAGAACCACAGTTTATCTTTTATTCATTGATAGAAAAACTTGTTTTTCATGCTTATTCTTGCATTATTTCAATTTTAAATTATGCTTTGAAATAAACTATGGTTAGTTTGCCCAAAACCTGACTTTGTATTATTTATACTTATGTTGTTTTACTCTTTACTGCTTTATATTCTACTCGGCCACTGTATCCGGGATTACCTGGTGTATCCAACCTTGGTGTGTATATGTTGTAAAACACATCAAGTGTTGCCAGGGAGGCAGAGAAGAAGCTGTGTTGTATGGCCTGTGGTGGTAACTGGAAGTGGGAGGGGGTCCTACATAAATTCACAGATTAATTGTAAAATTAATTTGCACTCGCTGCGAAACAGGCTAGAAAAACTCACCAATGGCTTGCTTTTCTACCTATTTCTAAAGCTCGTACAAATAAATTATATATTTTCCGACAATGTACGTATATTGTATATGTACCTGTAAAACTCAAAAATATTACAATATTCATTCCTGACTAAATAAACAGTATAGAATATTTCTTCCTCAAAGAAAAAATAATATTATGGTGTTGTTTGTAATAGATTATTCAAAGGACCAAATATTAGGTGGAACAAATATAAGTTCACAACCCAAACTGTCAGTACAAAGTTTTTCTCTTTAGGTGGTACAGATGTTTTGGACTGGACAGACTATGGAATAGAAACTGGAACCTACATTAATGGTTTGACCTTGATCATGACCAATACATATTATGTCAGTGTGAAAGTTCAGAATGGAGCTATGATGTGGAGTAGTCCCGTAACTTCTACACCAGTTCTAATAATAGGTGGAAATAAGAAAGGTATTTATAGATCCAGGATTTTTTAAGGGGGTTTGATAGACTCTCGATGCAAGATGTTCTTGTAGCTCAGGGTTAAAATCCTTTTTTAATAGTCATAGTTCAAACAAAATTTCGACTTTATAATCCTTCTTGGTTTTCAAAAAGTGATGGGGGGTTGGTACAAAATCCCAACCCCTTCTCCCCTTGCATATGGATGTGTCCATTTTATATCACCGCATTGATTATTGGTCTATTACAAGGTGTGCTCGATACATCTTTATGTGATAAAGTTTGTCATTGACTTTTCAGAACCATGTCTTAAATGACGTGAAAGGAAAATGAATCGAGTTACTCTTCTAAAGTTATGTCCGTTGACCCAAAATACATAGCCACATCATTATACTGTCAAGCAAATGGCATATTAACAGTTATGGTGAGCAACCGCAAGCTCTCCTGAACCAATTATGTAAAATTTCTTCATGATTCTGTTAATACAGATTTCACTGTGTATTTTGTATAATAGGTATCATAGTTGATGGAGCAGACGGCACAAACACAGGCATGCTGGGAAAAGACATTGATGTTACTTTAGATGTCACCACGGTAACTGTACAGTTTGAAGGCTTTGAAAGTGCTGATCAGGGAATTATGGGATATGAATGGGCTGTTGGGACGACACCTGGTGGAGAGGAGCTACAGGGGTATACAAAACAAGGAATTGTGTTAAAGGAAGAAATGTCGGTAGCTGGAAATGGTAATTTTTTTTATTATTAAAGATGATAATTAGCTATCTGGATCTTAATTTAATCCCATTAACAAGACAACTGTGATTTCTTCCAATTTTTTTGTTTAAAATTAAAAAAGACTGATATAATTAGCAGATAAAAGTAATTATTCCCTTCAGTTGGAATAAGGATCGTCATGGTCGTGATCGTATGGTAGTTGGATTTACAACTACCTATGCAATCAGTGCCTATCACCACTAATGTTGGGAGTTCCAACCCCGTTCATGATGAGGTGTACTCAATACAACATAATGTGATAAAGTTTGTCAGTGACTTGCGACATGTCAGTGGTTTTCCACGGGTACTCTGGTTTCCTCCACCAATGAAACTGAATGCCACGATATAACTGAAATATTGTTGAAAGTGGTGTTAAACACCATGTATTATTTATTGTAGGTATAAGTAGTTCTGGTACAGCCCAGACAATGGTATCTTTAGAGAGAGGAATGACTTACTATACCACTGTTAGAGGTATTACTAATGATGGTAGTATCATACAGGTAGAATCAGATGGGGTCTTAGTTGATGGAACACCACCTACAATCTCGTTTGAAAGGTAATTTTATTTGATTAAAACTAAGGTTCTCCTCCCTCATGTATAGGTGAACTTAGCCGATTTAGGCTATCCTGTTTTAGGCCTTGGTTTTCTTGCTAGCAAAGACTTTTAAATTATTTGGCTTTCAAATATTTTGACTTTGAGCATACCTGATGAAGGTTAATTCCAGAAATGCGTCATGTGCACTAAATTTGATATCTACGTTTTTTTATTATTATTTTTTTAATGGTCTTTTTAAGCTTACATACCTTGCTCTCTAGAAATGAAAATACAAAAAAATAATGTGATATGGTATTTGAAACTTGTGCTCAATTACAGTTTAAGTATTTTTCTTAAAAGTCATGTGGCTTCCTTTTTGCAAAATAGAAGCAATGTATATACCAGAGAAACATATATTCGTAGAAATGTTGCTGGTGCTTTATCAAATCGATAAGAAGAGTTTGAAGATACCAAAGGGGTAATCAGAATCCGTAAATCGAAGAACAGACAACACAATGGCCAAAAGAACAAGAACAAGTACAAAAAGACAACGATCTACAAAAACATGCACATAAAACTAAATATCGAGTAACAAGAACCCCACTAAACCTACCCAATCCACGCATAGTTTGTACTTAATGAAGTGGATTAAGTAAGAGAAAATATGCTAATGTGGGTTGGTAAATAATGAGACATGAACACCATCCACTTACACAGATTGTCTGCATTACACAAGTGTTCCCCACAAATTGATATATGAAAATACATTACCAAGGAATAAAACTTTCGAATTCGATTTACATACTCGTATTACAATATCGTCCAATCAAAAAATTGGATGATTTTGGAGTACGAGTACAAACTTCGCACTACGAAAGTTTTATAACCGTCGGGACAACTTCTGAATTTGGAACCCATTTATACTTGTAGTCTGAGTGGACATACAACAGCCGACACTACAATAACAGAAGGTGGAACACTTTATCAGACGACATCGACCATATATGGACAATGGCATTACAATGATGCAGAAACCGATATAGAGAAAGCATGGCTATCCTTGGGTACCTACCCTCAAGGAGAAGATGTCACTCCTAGGTCGGAGGTCAACATTTCTACCCTTGGGGAGAGTAGCCTACCTCTTGGGTCAGTGACACCTCAAGACAATGGTAAGTTGATATCTCATTAGATTTTATCATAGCTGTTTTTGTTGTACAAATGTCAACATGTAGAAATTGTTCAGTCAACTTATATACCACATATGTGTTGTAATAGTATAGTGTGTGCTTCAAGTGCAGTAGATCGTTGATTCAAGTTCCAGAGGGATCAAACGAAAGACTATGAAATTAGTATTTGCTGTTTCTCTATTGAGTACACAGAATTTAGGAGTATGAACAAAAACTGGTTTGCTCAGAATCAGAATAATGTGTCTGGGTGGATCTACATGTCTATCCACAGACTGTTGCTTTACCATAAAATTCCAAACTTAGCGTGTCGATCTTTTAAGTACAAAGCGGACATCATCATCATCTGATCGAATATATTTTGTTCTCACCATGATATAGCGGAATAATTGCTCATTAGGCATTAAACAACAATCACTCACTTTAGTCCATTTGTATTGCACAAATTATATGAGTTAAAAAGCTATTATTTTTTCAGAGTTTTATTTGTTTCTTTTGAATAATTTAGCATCATAATTATGGAAAAATTTATTAGGAAAAAATATTAATAACATAACAAGTTTTTTAGGTGAAGGATATAATTTTACAATTTATTTCCAACAGGAAAACCAAACATTCTGAATTTATGGGTACAAAATTCAGTAGGACTTGTGTCTACATCATCTTCTGCTGCTGTTGTCATAGATACCACACCACCAGATGGAGGCACTGTGGAATGTCCAACATTTGTTGCTGTAAGTATATAGTTTTACAGATATCTTCAATTTATCTTGTTCCTCCTAAAACATGTTCACAATGTGTGATGTCCCAGAAGCTTCAGCTTTTTACCCAAACAATGGATGAATAACAAGGTAAGTGCTTCAGGCTCAGGTGAGCCTCTTGTTGATATTTTAAGATATTGTTTTTCGATGTTTTTTTAGTGTTTGGAGGATTGTTTTTCACAGAATATGGCCGTTACACGAGATAGGAGAGAGTGCAGGGCTAATTTTAATTTGAATGAACTTATTTTTACATGTTTCAGGCATTTGGTCAGATTCAATGCACATGGTCTGGTTTTGTTGACAAACAGAGTGGTATAGAAAAATTTATTGTTACCATGGGAACATCACAAGGATCAACAGAAATGTTTGGTGGAGAAGACGTGAACGGAGACATCAGTGCTTTCAACTTTAATAGTATTTATTAAAAACTTATTTTCATCTAATGTTTGTACTGTTACATATACATTTTTTTTTTTTTTTTTTTTTTTTTTCTAGGTTTTATGCAAAATATATTTGAACTTTAAGCTTAATTCCACTTTCTACAAGATCAAATATAAGATTACAAATTTTCCCTTTGAAATCAACATACAGAGGTTTAACTGTACTTTTGCATTTTTCCCATAGACTTGAAACGGTTAAAATGTCAGAATAAAGTGAACCAACATCTATGTAGGACAACTCTTACACAAATGTATTTATCTAAATACCCCCGATACTGTACAGGTAAATAAACATTTTAAAATGATTCCAGTTTCTCAATTAATTGATGCATTTTATTTCAGATGTCAGTCAGTTTATGATTCAAGATCAGTCTTACTATGTTACAATAACAGCTGTCAATTATGTTGCCATGGAAACCTACATCTTCTCTGATCCAATCAGAATAGATGCCACGCCCCCTTCATATGGGAAAGTGGTAGATTTACATACAACTTACAGAGTAAATACCACTAATTCTACACAGACAGTCCAGATGAATGCAAAAATATGTAGTACAGATATAGGTAGGTGGCGCTTATGTAGTGGGGTGTGAAAAAACATGGATGTCAAAAGCAGTCCTCACGATGAGCACCAGTCCTCCGGCCAGAGACCAGTAAACCTTTTTCAGAATAGTAATTTTTTTTAGTTTTTATTTAGAACTATGTAAAATAAATTCAAAAATTTGATTCGGACCAGTAAATTCAGATTTTTATTTTGAGGACTGCAAAAGTATCAATCATGTTGCTCAATCTTAAGTTTCTGTGTAATGTTTTGTAGATCATTGTTTTTTCTTTGTCATTTTCCTTTTGACCATTACATTGTCTGTCCTTTGATTTATGGATTCTGATTACTTGTTTTGTGTCTGCTAACTTTTCTCAATATTATATAATATCTAGAGATGTGATGTTCTGCTCTAGCTATTTATTTGTGAAAGAGACCCAAATTTCTTACAATAAAGTTGAAAATGCATAATGGAAATGCAGTAAGAATGATTGGATCAAATGAAAATACCAGATGCAGACTAAAGAAAAAATGATAATACTGATCTTACAGTAGCAAACAATCATCCTTGTATGTTGGTGGTGGATGGAAAAATGATACTGTATACACGAAAAAATATGAATTCATTGAAAAATATTCTGTGATTTATTTAATTATAAGATTTATCTCACCATATATCATTGTATTCAGTGTAATTTTCAGAGTTTTGATTGGTCACATTTAAGTTTTTAATTTAAAAAGATTCAATAGAAAATGCATTGTTTGATCATAAATTAGCGGGTTTTTTTTGGTGTTTTTTTTTACAATCAGGAGTCCAGATTAGTGTTACTGCATGTATATGTAATTTATTAATTTTTCATTTTTGCCTTCACATTTAGACTGTGATGCCTTAGATGCCATTTGTACAGAGACTTTCTCAACCGTGCCTGTTACCTGGCAACCTTTTACTGATCTAGAATCTGTCCAGATTAGTGTTACTGCATGTATATATATTTATTATTTATTTCTTTTTTTGCCTTCACATTTAGACTGTGATGCCTTAGATGCCATCTGTACAGAGACTTTCTCAACCGTGTCTGTTACCTGGCAACCATTTACTGATCTAGAATCTGGAATTGTACGGTAAATATATTCTATGCTTGTAAATATAAAATGGATTCATGATTTTTTAATTGAACTGTTTGTGTTGTATTATTGAGGGTCACAATACACCTGTCATACATTGTTTGTGTTGTATTATTGAGGGTCACAATACACCTGTCATACATCAACAGATTGTGTTTGTGTTGTATTATTGAGTGAGGGTCACAATACCCCTGTCATACATGAACAGATTGTAATGATAACCATAGTTCTAATTATTTTTTTAATTATTATTGATTATAATCAATAACATTAAAGATCAAACTGTATTTAACTGCATCGGTGGTGTAATGGTTAGCATGCTTCCTCGAGTGCGGTAGATCGTGGGTTCGCTAAGCAAGCAGCATTAAGAAGAAAGCTCAAAGATTGGTTGGCTCAAAATCAGAATATTGTGTCAAGAGTGGAGCGACATGTCTATCCGCGGACTGTTGTTTCAGTGAGCTAACACTATAAAAATCCAACTCAGCGTGTTGATCTAGTACAAAACAGACCTCATCACCATCTCATTGAAAATTAATTTGTTCTCGCCATGATATGGCTGAAAAATTCCCGAGTTGGCATTAAACAACAATCACTTACTCACTCAATATGGAAAGAAAAGTTTAAACTTTATACTATGAGTTTTAGTCCCACCATCCCTATCATTTGTTAAACTGTATATTAATATATGACTTATCGTTGGATTTTTAGCTAGAATAAAATGACTGGTGTCACTAGTGAAGCAGGAACTTCTTCTGAACACCAGAGTTTACCACTCATAAATTAATGGGATTCATATTGCTCGATCTTTAGTTTTTATAGACAAGTTGTTGTCTTTTTGTTCTTATTCTGTTGACCATTGTCTGTCCTTCTTTGATTTTACAGCTTTTGATTACTCCTTTGCTCTATTCAAACATTGTTTATAGATATGAAATGGCAGTCGGGACAACACCAGGTGGAGCTCAAATACAATCATTTACTGCCATTCCTGCTGGATCCCTGTATCACACTATAGGTGGCCTTAGTATGACAGGAAATACAATTGTAAGTAACCAGTACAAATGCTAGAGGGAGCTTGTATTTGACTAGTTATCATATTTCATAAACTATGTTTTCTTGCTCAATCATCAGAAAGGAAAAAAATTCACAGCCACTACAGCTTTCAAGACATCAAAATTCAGCAGCAGATATTAAGAGGATGAGAATGCTGTTTACCATCAAACGTCAACCGCTATATAGTTTTCACTACAGTTAGCGTGTTATGAACCTGAAAGTTTTATCGTGGTTAGTTCAGCCCTTTTTTTGTGTGTAAAATTGAAAGAAAATGTTATCATTACCATTATTTTGAGCAAACGTTTAACGTGAATTGTTTAAAACGTTATGCCCCATTCCCGTCCTGCTTTGACTAAAAATATATTATTATCATTTCTGTATTAATTCTAATTATTAACTGTACAAACTGAATATTTTTCTAACCAAACACAACCATTGGTCCCAGGAAGATTTGGTTTAGACAGGATCCATTGCATTAGGTTTTACAAATACAGTTCAACCTGTCTTAAGGGGGTACCATACACTACAGGGAGATAACTCTTTAAAATCAGTTGAACGTTTTGATCATATGATGTTTGTATGCAGATATCAAGCATCTCGGTGATCAAAACCACAGAGAGAAAAGCTGCTAATGTGGCTAGTGAATTTATAGCTCTGAGTCTGTTGGTTGGAATTTGTTAAAATTTTGATATTTATTACAGTGGATATATTCAAACACACTGCCAAAAAAAATAAGAAAATTAAACAAGCAGATCAAATTTGACCTGAAGTGTATGGTACCACCTTAATTGACCTTACAAGGTCACATAAGACAGGTGGTCTCTAAATACAGGTTTAATTTATATGAAATACATTAAGAACAGAAATTAAAATCAAGGTCACATAGTACAAGTTATTGCTTAATAGAGGTGGTCACTGAAGCAGATTTGAGGGGCTGTCATGGTCATGATCGTATGGTAGTTGGATTAACAACTACCTGTGCAACCAGTAGCTATCACCACTAAGGTTGTGAGTTCGAACCCTGTTAATAGTGAGGTGTACTCAATACAACTTTATGTGATAAAGTTTGTTCGTGACTAGCAGCAGGTCGGTGTTTTTCTCTGGGTACTCCGGTTTCCTCTACCAATAAAACTGACCGCCACGAGAAAACTGAAATATTGTTGAAAGTGGCGTTAAACACCATAACCCAAACCAACCACTAAAGCAGGTTTAACTGTGTGTGTTTTTATTAATTACAGGTGTATGTCTCAATAAAAGGAATCAATGGAGCCGGTTTGTCTAGTATTGCATCATCCAATGGAATCTATCTGTCATATGTCAGTCAAGGGTTATCTCCCCTGAACAATATTGGTGTAATGGACACATTGGAAGAAGACTCGCCAGTTGATGTGTGAGTTACCATGATGATTCTCAAATCTAGAATTTTTTTTTTTTATTATTATGAAAAACCAAATAACTTATTTTCCTATATTAACATTTTCATTCTTACTTCTTTTTTTTTTTTCTTTCTTTTTTTTTTTCTTTTTTTTTTTCTTTCAATTTTTGCATTTTTTAATTTGTTTTCAATTTTTGCATTTTGTATTTTTGTTTTGTTTTGCAAAATGACAGAATCTGAACCAAGCTGGTTACTCTATAGCTAATAAATCTTGGGAGTTTTCTTTGTTGTGTAATATTATGTTGGGATAACAAACCATTGCTTAGAAATTTTTATATTTTTTTATCACAGACAATTACAGGACAGTACCAATACATACAGAGCCAAATGGGATGTCTCTGGAGATCCTTGCCCCGTTGTCAATTATCAGTGGAAGATACAAAGATTGGACGGGTTGGTTGTCGAGGACTGGAGAGACATGGGATGTAAGATTATGACCAAAAAAAACCAAGCATATAAATATTTTGTCCTATGAACTTATGAAACTACCGTGATGGTATGGTAGTTGAATTTACAACTACATATGCAACTAGTGCCTATCACTCCTAAAGTTGTGAGTTTGAATCCCTCTCATGGGGAAGTGTACTTGAAACAGCATTATGTGATAAAGTTTGTGACAGGTCGGTGGTTTTCTCTGGGTACTCCGGTTTCCTCCACCAATAGAAATTACAGCCCCAACATAACTGAAATATTGTTGAAAGTAGTATTAAACACCAGAACCCTGCAGTCAATGCTGTATATAAAGGACAATGAAGGGAACCTGAACCCTAACCCTATGAACTTAAAATTCCTTACACACGGATCTAGAAATTTTCAGTGACAAGTATCTGCTTCCATAGAAACAATTTTACTGGATAATTTTTATATGATAATAATTGTCAAATTTTTGCACATTCATGAATAACTGCATTGTTTGGTTACTTGTGATTTTACTTTTGTTATTTGGGTTAGGGGGGTAATATGGTGTTTACCACCACTTTCAACAATATTTCAGTTATATCGTGGCAGTCTTTTGTTATTTGGGTTAGGGGGGTAATATGGTATTTACCACCACTTTCAACAATATTTCAGTTATATCGTGGCAGTCTTTTGTTATTTGGGTTAGGGGGGGTAATATGGTGTTTACCACCACTTTCAACAATATTTCAGTTATATCGTGGCGGTCTTTTGTTATTTGGGTTAGGGGGGTAATATGGTATTTACCACCACTTTCAACAATATTTCAGATATATCGTGGCGGTCTTTTGTTATTTGGGTTAGGGAGGTAATATGGTATTTACCACCACTTTCAACAATATTTCAGTTATATCGTGGCAGTCTTTTGTTATTTGGGTTAGGAGGGGTAATATGGTATTTACCACCACTTTCAACAATATTTCAGTTATATCGTGGCGGTCTTTTGTTATTTGGGTTAGGGGGGTAATATGGTATTTACCACCACTTTCAACAATATTTCAGATATATCGTGGCGGTCTTTTGTTATTTGGGTTAGGGAGGTAATATGGTATTTACCACCACTTTCAACAATATTTCAGTTATATCGTGGCAGTCTTTTGTTATTTGGGTTAGGAGGGGTAATATGGTATTTACCACCACTTTCAACAATATTTCAGTTATATCGTGGCAGTCTTTTGTTATTTGGGTTAGGGGGGTAATATGGTATTTACCACCACTTTCAACAATATTTCAGTTATATCATGGCGGTCTTTTGTTATTTGGGTTAGGGAGGTAATATGGTATTTACCACCACTTTCAACAATATTTCAGTTATATCGTGGCGGTCTTTTGTTATTTGGGTTAGGGAGGTAATATGGTATTTACCACCACTTTCAACAATATTTCAGTTATATCGTGGCAGTCTTTTGTTATTTGGGTTAGGGGGGGTAATATGGTATTTACCACCACTTTCAACAATATTTCAGTTATATCGTGGCGGTCTTTTGTTATTTGGGTTAGGGGGGTAATATGGTATTTACCACCACTTTCAACAATATTTCAGTTATATCGTGGTGGTCTTTTGTTATTTGGGTTAGGGAGGTAATATGGTATTTACCACCACTTTCAACAATATTTCAGTTATATCATGGCAGTCTTTTGTTATTTGGGTTAGGGGGGTAATATGGTGTTTACCACCAATTTGAACAATATTTCAGTTATATCGTGGCAGTCTTTTGTTATTTGGGTTAGGGAGGTAATATGGTATTTACCACCACTTTCAACAATATTTCAGTTATATCATGGCAGTCTTTTGTTATTTGGGTTAGGGGGGTAATATGGTGTTTACCACCAATTTGAACAATATTTCAGTTATATCGTGGCAGTCTTTTGTTATTTGGGTTAGGGAGGTAATATGGTATTTACCACCACTTTCAACAATATTTCAGTTATATCGTGGCAGTCTTTTGTTATTTGGGTTAGGGAGGTAATATGGTATTTACCACCACTTTCAACAATATTTCAGTTATATCGTGGTGGTCTTTTGTTATTTGGGTTAGGGAGGTAATATGGTATTTACCACCACTTTCAACAATATTTCAGTTATATCGTGGTGGTCTTTTGTTATTTGGGTTAGGGAGGTAATATGGTATTTACCACCACTTTCAACAATATTTCAGTTATATCGTGGTGGTCTTTTGTTATTTGGGTTAGGGAGGTAATATGGTATAACCACCACTTTCAACAATATTTCAGTTATATCGTGGTGGTCTTTTGTTATTTGGGTTAGGGGGGGTAATATGGTGTTTACCACCACTTTCAACAATATTTCAGTTATATCGTGGCAGTCTTTTGTTATTTGGGTTAGGGGGGTAATATGGTATTTACCACCACTTTCAACAATATTTCAGTTATATCGTGGCAGTCTTTTGTTATTTGGGTTAGGGGGGGTAATATGGTGTTTACCACCACTTTCAACAATATTTCAGTTATATCGTGGCAGTCTTTTGTTATTTGGGTTAGGGAGGTAATATGGTATTTACCACCACTTTCAACAATATTTCAGATATATCGTGGCAGTCTTTTGTTATTTGGGTTAGGGGGGTAATATGGTGTTTACCACCACTTTCAACAATATTTCAGTTATATCGTGGCAGTCTTTTGTTATTTGGGTTAGGGGGGTAATATGGTGTTTACCACCACTTTCAACAATATTTCAGTTATATCGTGGCAGTCTTTTGTTATTTGGGTTAGGGGGGTAATATGGTATTTACCACCACTTTCAACAATATTTCAGTTATATCGTGGCAGTCTTTTGTTATTTGGGTTAGGGGGGTAATATGGTATTTACCACCACTTTCAACAATATTTCAGTTATATCGTGGCAGTCTTTTGTTATTTGGGTTAGGGGGGGTAATATGGTGTTTACCACCACTTTCAACAATATTTCAGTTATATCGTGGCAGTCTTTTGTTATTTGGGTTAGGGGGGTAATATGGTATTTACCACCACTTTCAACAATATTTCAGTTATATCGTGGCAGTCTTTTGTTATTTGGGTTAGGGGGGTAATATGGTATTTACCACCACTTTCAACAATATTTCAGTTATATCGTGGCAGTCTTTTGTTATTTGGGTTAGGGGGGTAATATGGTGTTTACCACCACTTTCAACAATATTTCAGTTATATCGTGGCAGTCTTTTGTTATTTGGGTTAGGGGGGTAATATGGTATTTACCACCACTTTCAACAATATTTCAGTTATATCGTGGCATTCTTTTGTTATTTGGGTTAGGGAGGTAATATGGTGTTTACCACCACTTTCAACAATATTTCAGTTATATCGTGGCAGTCTTTTGTTATTTGGGTTAGGGAGGTAATATGGTATTTACCACCACTTTCAACAATATTTCAGTTATATCGTGGCAGTCTTTTGTTATTTGGGTTAGGGGGGTAATATGGTGTTTACCACCACTTTCAACAATATTTCAGTTATATCGTGGCGGTCTTTTGTTATTTGGGTTAGGGGGGTAATATGGTATTTACCACCACTTTCAACAATATTTCAGTTATATCGTGGCAGTCTTTTGTTATTTGGGTTAGGGAGGTAATATGGTATTTACCACCACTTTCAACAATATTTCAGTTATATCGTGGCAGTCTTTTGTTATTTGGGTTAGGGGGGGTAATATGGTGTTTACCACCACTTTCAACAATATTTCAGTTATATCGTGGCAGTCTTTTGTTATTTGGGTTAGGGAGGTAATATGGTATTTACCACCACTTTCAACAATATTTCAGTTATATCGTGGCAGTCTTTTGTTATTTGGGTTAGGGGGGTAATATGGTATTTACCACCACTTTCAACAATATTTCAGTTATATCGTGGCAGTCTTTTGTTATTTGGGTTAGGGGGGTAATATGGTGTTTACCACCACTTTCAACAATATTTCAGTTATATCGTGGCAGTCTTTTGTTATTTGGAATGCAGGACTAGTTATGCTATAATACTCACATATTTCATTGTAATATGATTGATTTATTGATTGATTAGTGTTTAATGCCAACTTTAGCAGTAATTCTGCTATATTGTGGTGTTCATTGTAAAACCATTGGACCCTTATACTTTTGAGACAAAGATTTTCGACTATCTGTCATGTATAGATTTGACAGTGTTTTTGTCAGCTATTAATTCAACAAATCATCTGTGATTTCACGTAACTTCATTTCAAACTGAATAGAATGTATCTCCAAAATGTAATATCAGTGTAAAATATGTTTCTCAAATATCTCATTTCAGTGCTGACAGAAGGGATGGTGGATGGATTGTCTCTACTGAATGGAGAATTATATTACTCCCTTGTAAAGGTGACCACTGCACTCGGCTATTCCTACATTCTAAGATCTGACGGGGTCACTATTCAACAGAATGCTCTACTGCCAGGACGTGTCTTTGACGGAGATATGGCAGGATATGATTTAAATGTTCTCCCGTCACAATCCATTGTCTACGGTAGTTGGGACGGTTTTGGTTTGCCAGCTGATACCATCGCTCAGATTGATATATTAACAGGTAATAGTTATCTTGCAAAATTCTATGTATCGACATTTAGTCATGTGACCAAATCGTACAAAATGTCGCCATGACAGGCATTTGCTGTTCTACTGAACCCTTGACATATTCATACATGATATACAGTAGTGCTTCTCTTATAACACCACTCCTTCTGCAATGATCAAGTGGCCTCTCTTGAGGGAACCATTTAGTGTATATTTTTTGTATTTTGCCATCTCAGATCAGTGGCTTTTGATGGTAGTGGCCTTATAAGGAGAGAGGACCACTGTTTTGTTAAATTTTATTGTTGTCAAATGATGAAGGAAAAATATCAGTGGAGAATATTTTCTATGTTTTACAGAACAGAAAATATTTTATTCAAGTTATGTAAAATCTACCTGTAATAAATCAGGTATTTGAAGGGAATTAACAATATTGCTAATTTGTATTTAAAAATGGTTTGTTGTATGAAAATGTTTTTTTTTGTTTTTTTTTAGAAAAGTAGACCAAACATCTTGTTGTTCTAAGTAAATTGTAATGTATGCATGGCTGTTGTATTTTTTTTATTTTTCTGTTTCATTTTGGTATAGGTAAGACCACAATAGATATAATATATAGGTAAGACTACAATAGATATAATATATAGGTAAGACCACAATAGATATAATATATAGGTAAGACTACAATAGATATAATATATAGGTAAGATTACAATAGATATAATATATAGGTACGACCACAATAGATATAATATATAGGTAAGACCACAATAGATATAATATATAGGTAAGACCACAATAGATATAATATATAGGTAAGACTACAATAGATATAATATATAGGTAAGACTACAATAGATATAATATATAGGTACGACCACAATAGATATAATATATAGGTAAGACCACAATAGATATAATATATAGGTAAGACTACAATAGATATAATATATAGGTAAGACTACAATAGATATAATATATAGGTAAGACCACAATAGATATAATATATAGGTAAGACCACAATAGATATAATAATCAATCAAGTTTGGTTGAGTTGAAGATTATAGACAGTAAAATAAAATTTCAGTATACTAAAAGGGGAACTTCCCTACTTTTTCCCAGCAATCTCACTGAGTTTGTATATTTGTAGGAAAAACTGGTATTCAGATAAACCAAGAAAATATTAAAGCTCAGCCTCTAGACCAAAGGATTGTTAAATATGAGGTTGCCTTGGGAACCGACAGGAGATTCGCCAAGACGAGGGATGACACAGTACCCTTTACTGATGTAGGACTGAACAAATCTGTCACCTTCTTTGACCTTAGTTTGACCCCTGAAGCGGGACGTTATTATTTTACCGTGAGGGCATACAGTTCTTCCTACTCCATGGTGGAGGTATCCTCTAATGGGTTTTATGTAGGATTTAATGGAGGTGTAACAGGTATGTATGAATCGTATAGAAAATCTAGAGGGGGGTAGAAGGGATTCTCATCCCAAATTTCCTTGAAATAAAGCGTCGTTTCTTAAATCTCAAAAACTAAAGAATCATTTCCAGAATCCCCATTAATTTAATCCCAAAATCCCACAGTTGAAATGCCAAATTCCCAATTCCTGTGAAATAAAAGACTCAATCTTGACGTCAAGAAAAAGGTCTTTCGCCCCTAATTCATGCTTCAGGCAAAACCATGACATATGTATGATTTACCATTGGTAACACTCTAAGGCTGTTATTCCATCCAATAGAAATGAAAGTTTTCCTCTGATCAATGCATTTCATCCTTTATGAGCAAAATATTTGGAAATAAATTCAATCAAACTTCAGGTCCAAACTGCTAGAAAATGAAGGTACAGTGTATTTGGGTACTAAATAGGAGGTTTCATCTTTTTTCATCAGTGAGCATCATTCATCTCTGTTCCAAATACATGTATATACTGAAACTTTATATGAAAAATATAAATCAAGTTGAAAAAAACTATTTATTTGCAAATTGGACATTTTCCCTGGGTTGATGTGTGCCGCTGATATTGTCTGGATCACTGAACTGACCTTGATCCACAAAAATATTAGATCAGTTCGTAACTGACTCCGATATTGAAAAGTATCGGTCTGTGTTATCAAACACATTTTAACGTCACTGATAAAAACAATAACGCCAGTTTTGAAGATCTCGACATACATTATCACTAGTATCACAGCTTGTCCTATCAGACTTTTATGCAATACTAGTGAAAATGTCTGTCTTGACCTTCAAAACTGCCGTTATTCTAGATATACTATGGCAGGAATTGTTGGATTATTGTTGCTTGAACACGTTTGAAGATCTGCCAAATATATTCTGGTATATTAGGATACAGCAGCACTCCTATATCTCTACAGATTCTAATCAATTCACATTGAAGATTTTAAGTAAAGTTCAAAAACTAGAATTTATTCAACAAGATTTAATGTAGTTTATAAATACCCTTGATGATGTTAAAGATTTCGATTATTTTGGAAAAGTTAAATTTTAAGATCAGTCAGGAAATATTATGGGCATAAAGCTATAAATTGAAAAATTCTGAATAAATTCAAGCTACAGCACCATCTCAAAAGTATTCGCGAAAACAAGATGGCGGACGTCAACGAGTTTGAGTTATTGCTCTTTGCACCATTAAGATACACTAGGTAAAAATGAAAAACTTACCTTAATATTTTGTGAGGTAACCCTTCGACCGTATAACTGCCAGAATCCTGCGTGGAATAGAGGTATACAAGTTCTGAATGTAATCCACAGTAAAGTTCATCCAAATATCCTGAATGGCAGTAAACAGTTCTTGAGGAGTATTTATGTTTCCTGCTGCATTTTATAGCGATCTCTTGATGCGAAGCCACAAATTTTCAATAATATTTAAGTCCAGAGACTGAGCTGGCCATGTCATGCCATGAATGTCATTGTCTCGTTTGAATTCTTCAATTATGCAGGCCCGATGGACAGGGGCATTGTCATCTTGGAAACGATAAGGTTTGTCTGCAAAATGACGGGCTAAAACGGGCCAAAGATGATTATCAAGGATGTCACGATATTTCACAGCATTTATATTACCATCAACCTTACATAAAGTTCCCACACCATACCATGTAATGCACCCCCAGATCATAACAGACACCTTCCTCTGATATGGCGGACACATGCACTCGGGGCGGTAAGCCTCATTCGAAGATCTCCACACGTACACACGGTTATTTTGTCCAATAACTATCTGCGATTCATCACTGAATATTACTTGATTCCAGTGTAAATTAACAGTCCGTCTCCATCGTTCCAGACACCAAGAAAGTCGTTTCTTTTTGTTGACCTCTCTGACCACCATTTTCTCACGAACAACATGTCTAAATATTTTGTTTTTGTGTAAATAACGCTGTATAGTCTTTGGGTGGACACGAACAACCCCTCCTTCATTGAAATCATTGGTAATTTCTCTTAAAACCTTGCCACGATTCTTTTTTACCGTCCTCAGTAATCTAACCTCACCGCGTCATGTCACTTTCCTTGGTCGTCCAACTCTGGGAATGTTTTCAACATTACCTGTGCTGTTGTACTTCTTCCAAATTGAACGAATTGTAGATTCAGGTATATGCAACAATTTCACGATCTCACAATTTCTATGCCCTTCCCGTTTCAAATTCACAACCAGTTGTTTCCGATCCTCACTCAGTTCCTTTGACTTGCGACCCATCTTGAAAACACGTCTGTTTATTTGTAAACACGTAGCAGACGACCTTAAAATTACGTCACATATTTGGGGAACGTTCAAAAGGGTAACTCAAGACAGCTTAAAACTATGTAATTCTTTTTATTACAACAAAAAACATTGGTGACAATTTCAACTCGTACTACCGATCGCAGCCATTTTCTTATTTTCGCAAATACTTATGAGGCAGCACTGTAATTTATACAGAAACTTTTCAAACTAATAATTTCTGTATTTATATAGACAAGATTTAAAGAGTCTTGTTAGATTTTAATTTTCATGTATGACCAAAGAAATACAATTTCTAAAATATATTTACTTAATCTGAATGATGCAAATTTAGTTTTCATGACACTAACTTAGGTTTTTAGTGAACTGCCATTTTGTTTGTCCTGAATTTAAAATTTTAATATTTTGCTTTGTCAAGAGTTATCCCCCATTTTGTGTTTAGTTTTTAGCTCACCTGGCCATAGGCCATGTGAGCTTTTGTCATGGGTAAGCGTCCGTCGTCCGTCCGTTAGCTTTTCACATTTAACTCTTCTTCTCTGAAACCGCTGAACAGATTTCAACCAAACTTGCCATAAATGTTCATTGGATGATTCTCTACCAGATTTGTGTGTAGATCATAAATTCAACATGGCTGCCAGGGCCAATAACGTGTTCTGATTGGCTGATATTTTAAAAATCTTCCTGTACTAAACTTATGAATCGTTTGCCGATCGGAAATTCAAGATGGCCGCCATGACTCGACGTAGTTTTAACATAGGACCCTACGGAAAAAATGTTTAAAAGTCTTCTCCTCTGAGTCCATTTAAAGCAAACATGGCATGAATGGTCCTTAGGTGGTCAACTTTCAAAATTATGTCCTGTGACCCCGACCTCCATCCAAGATGGCCACCGTCGGCGGACATAGTTTTAACATAGGACCCTATGGGAAAAATGTTTAAATTTTTTTTCCTCTGAAACCAGTAAGCCAATTTAAAGCAAACATGGCATGGATGGTCCTTGGGTAGTATACTTTCAAAATTGTGTCCGGTGACCACTACCTCCGTCCAAGATGGCTGCCATGAGCAGACATAGTTTTAACATACATTGTAGATCCCTATGGGATTTGAATAGTAAAACTTAGATGTATTAGGCATGCAGACATTCTTAAGGGGGCTTATTTATGTCAGGTGAGCGATACAGGCTCACCTGAGCCTCTAGTTACAGATTCTTTCATAAAAAATATCGTATAATAACAAACTTTCTATGCATAAAACATTAATATATAAAATTTTATTTAAATTTATTTTAAAGCTGGAACCATCGCAATGGATTCTGTATTGAGTACTGGTACCTTTGTCGATGTACAATTTAGTGGGTTCCAGTCACAGATAGAAATTATGATGTACTATGTAGCTCTGAGTGACAACACAGACGCCACTGCCACTAGCTGTACCCATTATGTAAGTACTGTACAATGAAGATAGAATGTAGTAATATAGAAGTAATATACAAATGATGATTAAGAACCCAGAAGTTCGAAAATTATATAATATTAGGAAATTACAGCTATTATTGGATACATTATGAATTTAGTTGTATTAATAATTCCTTTCATTGTTTACTGTGTAAAAATGTATGTTTATAAATTGAATATGAGAGATAAAATATGATTTATTTGCTTATGGTATTGTATTCTTACTACAACTGTACCAGTATTTATTTATTTAATTATATTGTTTATTGTAAATATTTGTAAACCTTTGAGGTTTCCTGGCACCCAGAGGTAAATTGTTCACAGGTGTAATATAGATATAATAAAAAAAAAAAAAGATAGAATGTAGGAGATTAGTGAGTTTTTAATGATCCCTTTCACTGACACCGAGTGGCAAATTTTTACCTAACCATATCCTTTTATCAGGATTAAAGATCTTAATGTTAGAACAGCAAAAACTCATTAAAAATAATGGTAAAAAGAGGGTAGAGAGCTTATATGCTAGATATTTCATATTTATTCAACAACAACACTCTCAAGTGTATTAAAGCCAAAATATTCCCTTTCAATCAGAAATAAATGTACATATCTATTAGAATCTTCCGAAACTAGTATTGCCATCTGGCGTCAAGAATACCCCCAAAATTGCTATATTTAGGATGTGCTATGGAGAAAACGGCACGGTGAAATTTTTTGAAACTTTGGCAGATAATGTATTTAGACATAACTATTCCATGATGCAAATTAAAAAAAAATTGAATGATGGGAAAATTTTAGGGTAGCCCAGGTCTACCTTCTTAAAGTCAATACTTAAATAAATGTGTCGTTATGTTCATTTTATGTGTTATAATCTTGCTTTATCTGTGTTGTATTATAGGTTGATGGTGGAGATACGACAGATGAAGAGAAGATGAGTTTATTTACAGAATATAACCTGACTAATATCAAAACAGACACATTTATAAAACTAGACGGGTTACATCTGACAGCCGGACAGACATACTATGTCTTTGTTATGGGTATGTTGATTTTTACATGATTTGGCTTCACGGTCCTTTAACTTTTTAATTATTTGAACTTATCCAATCAAGAGAAAGTAAATTTTTGATTCAGTGTTCTCATTGGCTGCTTTTTTTAGTATGAGTACAAACTTGTGCTCAAAAATTTTTCTGACCATAATGCTTGAACTTGCGTTCATAAGAATATTGAGTATAAGTTTCATGCTAGAGCTAAAAAAAACGACCAATCAGAATGCTATATCTAACAAAACCAGTGTTCTGATTGGATGATTTTGGCAGTACTAGTGCAAAATCATACTCAAACGTTGCATGACCTTAAGGCCAGCTATCTATGTTTTGAGCACTTTTTATCTGTTGTTTTTATATACATTTGATAATTCATGTACTTTTGACATTTCAGTTTTCCCCATGCCCCATTTTATTGGTTGAAATATTTGTAGACATGTCTCGCACTAACTCTTCTTTACGTAGACAAATTTTTGTCTAACTTTACAAGATTATTAAGAATGATGGTATGATAAAGGTATATATACTTTTTTGATGATTGTCATTTTTGTCGTTCCACAGTTATGGGACTTTAATCCATTGAAAAAAGTATGTTGTTAATATGATTTTTATTAGTATTGACGGTCTGTGGGTCTGTCTACTATTTGAAGATTTTCACTTTTGTAATTCTAAAGTTATGGGACTGTATATCCTATGAAAAAAATTAGCATATTGTAAACACATCACGAGCTAACTCTACTATATCTTGACTGATTTGTTTTCAAATTGTACAATTTTTTTTTAGGAATGGTGGTGTGAGGGTCTCTTAGTTTTTTTTGACAATTTCCACTTATGACATCACCAATAAAACAGACCACCATGACATAAGTGAAATATTGTTGAAAGTGGCATTAAACACCATAACCTTAACTCCACTTTTGACATTTACTATTTTGATTTGAAATTTATAAAATATTTTTATCAGATTCAAACCTGATTTTTAAGTAAGGCATTTATAATTAGACCTACGAATATCTCTTGAAGTTTTTCATATTTCGTCCAAATTCAAGATGGCTGCCATTTCATGACATAAATCTCTATAAAACATTTAGTTTTCATGTATGTTGAAAATTTAAATTTGAAATTGCTGCAATTGTATGTTTTCAATATATTATTTAATAATGATTTTGCAGGAGTGGACAGATCTGGAGAATGTAATATGACACACCATAGCTTTATCATTGATGATAATCCTCCATTGTTTGGTAGAATGAAAACAGGACCCTACTTTGACATGGTAAGTTGACAGATATAGAAAATATATAATATTTATACTACATGGTATAAATGATTTGTAACATGAAACCATGCAATATCACATCTAGTTCGTTAATTATTTTACTGCTCTCTGAGAGTAATAAAACTACAATCCAGATTTAAAGTGTGCAATATCTTGTATCTGCTTGTATTAATTCATAGTTCTTTGCTGTTGCTTACATTCTGGTATATAAACTATAAAAAGATTAAAGGAAAAGAATGCATTCATGTTTTAAGAAATTAAGGCCATTCTTTGTGTATTAAATAAACTTTAACCCAGGTCCATGAAACTTTAGAAAATATTTGCACACATATATGTACATCTCCCAATAGTGGAGGTGTTTGAGAATGAAGCATTGACAATTAAATTATTGATCCTAATATTTCTATGATGTATTTGATTGGTTTTGGTTTGGTGTTAGTTTATGCCACTTTCAACAGTATTTCAGTTATATCGTGGCAGTCAGTTTTGTAAAACTGCAGAACTTAACAGAACACGAGCAGTGACAAAACCAGAGGCAATGATGTTCCAACCGATAACAACATTGAATCCATTGTCGTCAAGTGCCGACCTTTTCTCAAAGTATTTCAAAGTTATGTTTCCTGATTCCAAATTAGCCTCTGGTGTGAAAAATGTTTGATCTAAATTTATCCCCTTGCAAAGAATATGTTCCTTTAGGATAAGGGGAACTGTCCCAAATCTTTACATTATTTCTCTCTCTTTGCCCAAACTTCAGGCCTAAACATAGTTATGGTAGTTTGAAATTTACTCTTTTTCTAGGGGGCATGTTGCCCAATTTTTTTTTTTATTCC
The DNA here is from genome assembly GCA_963383655.1 of Bathymodiolus septemdierum. NCBI lineage: Eukaryota > Metazoa > Mollusca > Bivalvia > Mytilida > Modiolidae > Bathymodiolus > Bathymodiolus septemdierum. The sequence goes on along the minus strand of OY726530.1, from coordinate 52,118,030 downwards.
TTTTCTGCATTTTTTCTTTAATATTGTAATGATCATTGTTTTATTAAAGGCTTGCATGATTATGTTTAATTAGCTATGAATAAGGAAATAACCATGATAATGACAATTTATTGTTGTATATACAACAGTTTCTTTTCGTTTACAACAATTTTCTCAAAACTACTGACAACAATACAAAACTACTAATAAGTTGGCTGGTGAACTACTGACGACAATGCAAAACTACTAATAAGTTGGCTGGTGAACTACTGACAACAATACAAAACTACTGATAAGTTGGCTGGTGAACTACTGACGACACCAAATAGGGGTAAGCAGGTCTGATCGTAGTAAAACTAGAATTAATAATTTACATTTATTACAGCCGATCTCCTACACCTCGGACAGTTCATCATTATACGTGTACTGGGAGAACTACACTGATCCTGAATCTGATATCAAACTGTACCAGGTATCATTGTGGAGGAATAGTTCCTGTGCTCCTGACTCAGAATATGAAGTAGAAGTGGACTGGATAGACTTAGACAACAACTTTACAGAGTATACATTTGTTGATCTGTCTTTACAGGTATTACATTATCATATAGAAATGATGTACTGACATTTATCTTTACTAACATCTTCACATACATAGCTGACTCATTATAAATCAATAATACACACTAAAAGCACAATTAAATAAGAAGAAATTTTTGGCAAAGACACCATTTTACTATATTTTGGATAAAATGTTGTTGTGTCGCAATATGTGTGACTGCAGTTATTTATTGCACAAATCTTGATCAGTATTGTTTAAAGCAGAATATTATATTGCACGTTTTTGTTAGCAATATTTTTTTTTTTATGGAATATGTATGTGCAATAAGCCTTTTCATGTATAGGGACACTTTTAAACACAATAGACAACATCACGATTTTGAAATTAGTTTAAAAATACATTGTATGACATTCGTCAATTCTGAAATTGCTGATGAAATATTTTCTCCCAAACCACATAAATTAATATCCACAAGGTTAAGTGAGTGATTGATGTTTAACACAAAGTAGACAATTTTTCAGCTATATTATGGTGAGAACAAGTTACATTTTGTCGCCCCACTCGGACTCATTATCCTGATTCCGAGCCAACCAGTTTTCGCTCTTTCTCCTTTAATGCTGTGTGCTTAACATAAAAGCATCAAATACCAATTTTATAGTCTTTGGTTTGACCCGATCGTGGCTCGAATGTACAATCTACGCACTCGAGGTGAGCATGCTAACCATTACACTACCGATGCAGTTTTAAGATCTTTGATATCATTGGAATATAATACCGCCAGGAATATAAATATTGTATTGTAATTTGTCAGAATAACATGCCGTATACAGTGAAGTTACGTGTAACAGATGGAGCAGGACATTTTATAGAAGACCAGTCCAATGCCGTCTTGTATGATGGTAGTCAGCCTACAGCAGGAACAGTCGTAGCGGGACCAGATTACAAAAATTATCAAGTCTGGTTCAGTTCTTCTTATGAAGTATCTGGTAAGTTAGAATAAATAGAGGTATGAACATTATGAGTGAGTGATTGTTGTTTAACGCCAACTCAGTAATTTTCAGCTATATCATGGCGAGAACAAGTTGATTTTCAATGAGAGGATGATGTCTGCTTTGTACTAGATCAACACGCTTAGCTGGATTTTTATAGTGCTAGCTCACTGAAACAACAGTTTGCAGATAGACACATTATCGTGATTCCGAACCAGCCAGTCTTTGCTCTTTCTTCTTAATGCTGTGTGCTTATCGGAGAAGCAACAAATACCAATTTTATAGTGTTCAGTTTGATACGATTGGAGCTCAAACCCACGATCTACCACACTCGAGAAGAGCACACTTAACATTACACCACTGATGCAGTTGAACATTATGATATGTCTCATTGTATTCCTATGCCATCCTATTAATGAATAGATTGTAAGCTCCCACATACCCCAGCATTTCTATTTAAAAAAATATTAGGCTCACTATTAAGGTTTGGTTTATACCTGTATATGTCTCAGCAAGTGTCAACCATATAACAGTCTCCCACCCTCACCCTCACTGGATTTCAAAGTTACTTGAGATATTGGGTAAGTATTAGATATTTATATAGTTCTGAAAATTAAACCCAACAGTGTTAGAATTAGATTTTTCAGTAGAAATTTTGTTTCTTTCTATCCTCAACAGGATTCAATCCTTTGATACACTACAGAACCAACCACTTAGCCTTATGTCCAGCACCCAAGACCACTCAACCACATCGGCTACATGTATATTATATATATTGTTGTATATTTTAGAGAGGTCATATGTCCATTGTTGTAAGTCATTTTTAGTCCACCTGTACCAAGGGTCTATCCCTTTGATTCTAGAAAAAAAGTACCTCACTTAATGATTATGTTTTCATTTTCAATATTATAGGTACGCTCCTTCACATGGCCTCCCCTGTCCCAGATATATGTCCTAATAATCCAGTCTCTGTAGTAAGTGATACAGCCTGGCAGACGGTCACACAGACAGGTATGGAGGATCCCAGTGGGGAGGAATGGAACATTGTTTACAGGACAGAGAACGTTGGTAATCACGCTTATGATGACGAGATTTGGATCAAACTTGCTAGAGATGTCAGTAATGAGAGGCTCTATACAGGAGGATACTACAGAACAGCTGACTTCAGTGGTGGAGGCGTTTACCAGGTTTGGTTTTTTATTCAAATGGAATTGTCTTTTCTTTGCTGTTTTTTTAGATTTTCATTAGACAATACATATCTAACCTCTGATTTCAGTAGTGAAGGTGTTTACCAGGTTTGTTTTTTTATTCAAATGGAATTGTCTTTTCTTTGCTGTTTTTTTAGATTTTCATTAGACAATACATATTTAACCTCTGATTTCAGTAGCAGAGGTGCTTATAAGGTTTTTTTTTTTTTTATTTAGATGGTACATTGAAACATGTGTAAACTGAACCCTGAATAAACCGAAATCCTGCATAAACCGAACTTTAAATAAAGTCCTAATGTACAAAATCTTTGTTAATTTAACCTGTATAAACCAAACACCTGTCTATTCTGAACACAAAAGTTGGTCCCAAGGAGGTTCGGTTTAGACAGATTTCACTGTATTGTCAATTCTTTGTTGTATACATGTATTAGTTTTTAGTTTTTCAGTAGACAATATATATCATACCTGAGATTTTTTTTTTATTTAGATGGTATTGTCTTTTCTTTGTGGTTTTTAGTATTTCTGTAGACGAGTACATTTTGCATATCTAACCTGAGAAATCAGTTCAATTTGTTTTTGCTTCGTAAATAAGTGAAGGGTTATGGTTATGGTGTTTAATGCCACTTTTAACAATGTTTCAGTTATATCGTGGCAGTCAGTTTTATTGGTGTAGGAAACCGGAGAAAATTACCAACCTGCCTCAAGTCACTGACAAACTTTATCACATAATGTTGTATCGAGTACATCTCGCCATGAGCGAGAGGTAAATAAGTATGTATTTTGAGATTTGTGTTTTACAACCCATTTTACTGCATGGGGGTTCATTTTGCAAAAATGTTATCGTTTCTAGAAAAATTTTAGCATTTAGGTTTGTTTGGCACATTTAGTGAAATGTGAATAAAGATAAAAATTACATTATGTGATAAAGTTTGACAGTGACTTGCGATAGGTCGATGGTGTTCTTCGGGTACTCTGGTTTCCTCCACCAATAAAACTGACCGCTGCGATATAACCGAAATTTTGTTGAAAGTGCTGTTAAACACCATAAACTAGATCAAAATTATAATATACTAGTAATATGTTATTGGTGTGCCCTGTAGATAGTATATATCTACTTGTTATTTCTAGGTGTCGGCTCAAGTTGCCAATGGCGATGGCAATGCTGTTACAGAGATACTGTTGTGGGAGGGTTCTGTAGATGGTATAGGGACATACAACCATCACAGGGAGTCAGACTGGACACTGGGAATATGTAGCTGTTGTTTCATGACTCCTATATCAGAGGTTTGTTTTATTAATTTGTAATTTTGATATTTTTTCTTTTATCTCACTGAGGAGTATTGTCATTATCAATGTACTGCTCTGATACTGAATCTTATCACTCAGAGTAACATCAAACACATTATGACTTAACTGATAAATATAATAATGTTAATTTTGAAGGTCTTGACATATATTATCACTTATGTCACAGCTCCCCCTATAGGAGGGGCCGTCACGGTCATGATCGTATCAGTGCCTATTATCACTAAAGCTGTGAGTTTGAATCCCGCTCAGGCGAGGTGTACTCAATGTAACATTATGATAAAGTTTATCAGTGACTTGCGACAGGTCGGTGGTTTTCTCCATGTATTCCAGTTTCCTCCACCAATGAAAACTGAATGCCACAATGTAGCTGAAATATCGTTGAAGGTTACGTTAAATACCATAACAATAACCGTAAAGTTAAGTCATGTTTTTTTTAGATTTTTTTGACTTTATAATCATTAATGTAAAATGTTTTTTGTTTTACAGAACTGTACTGTATGCAACTGTACAAAGTATTTGCTGGACAAGTTTGGTAATGAAACTGTTACACCACAACCGTCAACTACCATGGTAACTACCGCTGTTACCACGACAGCCGTTTATGAAATAATAGATATTAATGATATCGGTAATCAACCAACCACTCAACCAAATACTACTGACCCAATCAACCAGCCTGTTGATACTAGTGTACTCCCGGCACGGCCATCTTGTGGAATACAGATTGTTGCAGGTTTGTGATTTGAAATGCCATATTCTTTCTTATTTATACATCATTTTCTAAAGGAAACAGAAATCTTAGCAGTGATGTTCAGACAATGTTCCCACCATGACAATTATTACTTGTCTGAAAATATAGAAACTCTCAGGACAAGGACAAAAAAATATTTATTTGTTTTACTGGTAACGGAAACTGGAGTACCTGAAGAAAATCAACAACTTGTCTCACCCTATATGGAATTTACTGACACTGTATACAGTTTAACCTATATTAAGAGGTCATCTTTGTGACAAAGAAAAGGTGGCTCTATAAGACAGGTGATCTCTTAAAAGAGGTTCAATTCATAGGAAATTTTCTATGACAGGGGATAAAATGTGACCTTTTAATACAGGTGACTGCTTGATAGAGGTGACCGCAAGGATATGTTTGACTGTTTATCATACTTATCTCATTGTAGAATAATTTAATTGCATTTGATCTTGACAGGAACAACTCCATATATGGTATCATGGTGTAGATTGTACAATGATTCCTTGTCTCCACTCTTCACTGATAATGATCTAGATTTTGACCCATCAGCTGGTTTCCATGACTACAAAATAATTGTGGATTATGAGAAATATGACCAGATTGAGGTAAATATATGTTTGAATATATGCAATAAAAGATATTTTTAAGTTATAAACAATTAAAAGTTTGTAGAGGTGCAATATGTTTATTAAAGTCTTTGAAATATTTACTGTTGCCATGGATAACAAATGAATGAAAAAAAATATTGCTTGCTCAAAGTTTTTCCTTTCACAAAGAAAAAAAAAATAGTTATATTTTTTTGTTCTGCAGTTATTCCCCTATTTACTTTATCTGGATGCCGGGGTACCAATGTCCTATAAACACAATCTTTCATTTTTATAATAAAAGCTTATCTGTGTTTTTTTGTTGTAGAAAACTTGGTGCTTCAAGGTATACATTGACCAGACGTTGTACAGCAAGTTGTGTGGTATCCCAGAATTCAGTTCAGACACAAAACTTCTCTTCCACGTCTTCAATAAAAATAATGTCGTTCCTCCATTGGTGGATTTGTTTGATGTGTTTTCCACCAAAGCTTACTTCAAAAATGTAATGATGCCTCCCTCATCACAGTTCCTGTGTAGATATGGAGACCCATTCTATGGTGGTACCATTCCTATTGATAGATATGAGGCTGGTATAGGGTAAGTACACAGTGTCCAATCATGATCATATATTTACATTATATGCTCATTTCATTTAGAAAGCCTCATATGTGATTGGTCAAAATGTTGACACGTGACTTCGGAATTGAAACTTCATCAGTTAATAAAGCGTACAACTATTCAATTACACACAATAACTACAGTTGAAAATGTGGAATATTAAAACAAGTATATAATAAATTTAATTGTATTTAATAATGTAAGCATGTAATTTTAAAATATTGAATACAATTTTGTGTAGCTTTATAGGATTGTTAAAGCATTGACAGAGGTACATCTTTTATATATGTTCTTTGGTCAGTGCTTTTACACGCCAATAAAACTACAAAAATCTTAAATGTATTTAGGTATACACTTGCTTGTAAATTATAGTAAAGGTCATGTGATCACATACATGTATCGTGTGATAATTTTGTTTCACAGTTTGAATAGCTTGCTGCAGTGAGTTGTATAATGAGAGGTAGTATTGTAGCTAGAGGGGGGATGCGAGTCTGCTCAGGGCGGCACTCATGTGTCTGCTTTATATAGATTGTATTGAAATAAAAGTGTGTGTGTGTGGGGAGGGGGGGGGGGGGGGGGGGTACTTCTCATTTATATGTATCAGTTGACTCATCAAGATATGTTTCACCTTTAGTATCTAAAAAGCATATTTATCGTAAATTGGCAAAAAATAAAGGTGCTATGGGTTTTTCATTATTTTTTTTTTCAGTTTGAGCTTTAATTTCCCTTTAAGACTAATGTAACATGAGATAAAACTCTCCAGAGGGATTTTGAAATAATATGTATCAAACTTCAGTGCAGCAATACTATAAAGTACTATAAAAGACCTTAACCGATTTTGGTGATCCTGTTTAGGCACTTTGGTTTACTTGCTCCCAAAACTTTTAAAATAATTTAGCTTTGTAACCTTTAGACTTTGAGTGTGCCTGATGAAGTTTATTCCTTAAACGTGTCATGGGCACTAATTTGATATCTAGGTATGGTACAATAAAGCCTGTCTAAACCGAACCCCTTTGGGACAGAAGAATTTGTTCAGTGTAGACAGGTGTTTGGTTTACACAGGTTCATATTACATAGCCATTTAGTAAATGAGACTGCAAAGTGTGTCTGGTTTATGCAGGTTTTCGGTTTACTCAGGGTTCGGTTTAGACAGGTTTCACTGTATTTTTAAATGACACATATCTTGGTTTAGGGCTAGGAATATCTATACCTAAAAAGCCTGTATGTGTTGTTACAACACATGTGCATGCACACTATCAAGTAAGCAAGAACTTCTTTATCCTTGTTTAGGACTAGCAAGCTGATGACAGATGTAGCACCATATCAACAAGTATTAGATCCATGTATACCATGTTACAGCTCATGTGCTCCTTACACATGTAAAATAGACTGTAGTTCTACTGAACAGATGCTACTTAACTTTACCATAACTGGTCTAGATTTACCAGCCAAGAAGGAGGAGCAAAATTCAACAGGACAGCTGGTAAACGTGTCTATACCTTATTACCTAACAGGTTTGTATTACTACAGTACTTTTGTCCTAGGTATTATCCTCTAGGTCATATTAGCGTTTTAGCTAGAATTCTCTCCCTTTTATAATGCCACTATTAACATTTTTAGCTACAGTTATCTCCCTTTTATGATGCCACTATTAACATTTTTAGCTACAGTATTAGTAGTCCATCTCTTATATCATGCCACTCCTGCCAAATACCACACTTATCGGGCTAGATTTCAGATACACTGAGATAGTGAAATAGTACTAAATTATCCCCCCTCAAGAGAGGCTTATAAGGATACGTTTTCATTGCAGCAGGTAGATTAGTATAAAACTTCTGTCTTTTTGGTATGCAATAGATTTGTAAGTCAAAATAGTATTATTATTTTGTTTTGGTGTCTGTTACTATGGTTATCAGATTTGTTGTGTGTACACATGTGTACACAAGGATTTCGGGTATCTTTTACTTTTTATATCTTTATAAATTAATTTTAGAGTCACATGTCATTTTATACGTGTTTTGATTGGTTTAAAAAGTTGAGGTTATTTTCTTATGTACTGAATCTGAAAATAGACGTCATTCTCAAGGTGTCTCGTGCTGTTGTCATCAGGCGATTTTCTTTAAATGAGGCACCTTTGGGGGTTATTTAAATTTATTTCCGATTATTTGCCTTATTTTGAAAAAAATTAATATATTTTTCAATATCATAAAAAAAAGTTTGAATTAATCTATAAGGATTGATCGAAATTATTTGTTCAGTTCATTCGAAATAACCTCAATCAGATTGTACACACCATCCGCGGGTTACACTGTTTACAACCTGATTGAGGTTATTTCGAATGAACCGAACAAAAATTGCGATCAGTCCTTAAATGTTTAATTATATTTTCAGTGAAAGCAGTATTAAGTTCAGGAAGTTCAGCTTCTTCATCGTCGTATGTTTTCTATGTTGATAATACGCCACCTATATTTGACCTTAATGAAATGACGCCCATGTATGTTGACATAGTACAAGGGGAGTTCACTCCAGTCAGATTTCAATCGTCCAATAGTACCATCAAAGCCTTTTGGAGATGTTATGATGAAGAGAGTGTAATTGTGGTAAGAAAAAAAAGCTGAAAACTTCATATTAAATTTGTGTGCTGGTTTTTTATTGATTAAAAAAGTTTAAACAGTAAGGTCAACAATGTCACCAATATCAACAAAACAAGCAACTATCGCTCACCTCTCATTGAACAGGTCAACAATGTCACCAATATCAACAAAACAAGCAACTATCGCTCACCTCTCATTGAACACAAGTCACTGACAAACTGTATCACATAATGTTGTAACAAGTACACCTTGCCTGAGCGGGATTTGAACTCACAAAATTTGTGATGATAGGCACTGATTGCACATACTGCCATATGATCACGACCATGATGTTCAGTAATTGTTTCAAAGTGGAATAGTGTAATTTGTCAAACAGTAGAATGTTGGCCTTCGAGTGCAGAAGATCTTCTGTTTGAAACTTGGTCAGGTGAAACCAAGGACTATAAGAAAAGTTTGAAGATACCAAATGGATAATCAGAAGCTGTAAATCAAAGAAGGACAGAGAGTACAAAGACCAAAAGCACAAACAATGATCTGCAAAACACTACACAGAAAACTAAAGAATTAGCTACACAAACCTTGCTAAAAAATGTGGGTGAATCAACGTTTAGTTCAACAAAGGCTCTAAATCCATGCTGACAGATATTAATGTTCATACGACAGTCTAGAGACATACAAGAAGTATTCTATGAGCAGATGGCAGAATATGGAATGCTGGGGGGACTTGGAAAAATTATATCAACAGGGCAATCTGGAATGAAAAACATTTGAATCTCAGTTTTGTATTTGAAGACTTGCCTAGGTATAGGCTGCATTAATTGCTCTGGAAGGGTAAGAAGATCCTGCTCTACTAGTGATATTTGCTTCCATCTCCTCTTAGTATGCAGCAAAAATGAATAAGAACAAAGACTGGTTATCTTATAGTACAAGTTTGTTTCAATGAGCTCCCACTAGAAAAATCTAGCTCAGCGTAGGTAGCTGAGAGTGTATCCATTAAGTGGTATTTGGGATGTGGTCAGCAGTCAATGAACTTTCCCACCCAACCACCGAGATCCCCTCTATTTTGGGATCATATTTTATTGGAGCCTTCCTGGTTTAGATATGTACATATTATATAATAACCTGTTGTAACTATAGCAACATTACGCAAACCAAACATTTTTAAAATTTTAAATCTGTTGATTTTTGAAGTTTTCTGTTTTATTTTAATTAGGATAACCAATGGTGTGTTGGAACATCAGTAGGTGGTGATGACATCCAGCCGTGGACAATGGTTGGACTGAGTCAGATAGCTACCAATGATAGCTTAGAGGGAGTTTTACAACATAACAAGATATATTATGTCTCTGTTAAATGTACCAATGGAGCTGGAATGGTCACAACATATAACGAACAGACTGGTAAGTGAATGATTAAAGTTTATATCGTTTTTATGACCAGATTTGGTATGGTTTGTGGTTTATGCTGTTTAACGCCTCTTTCAACAATATTTCAGTTATATTGTGGCAGTTAGTTTTTATTGGTGGAGGAAACCAGTGTACCTGGAGAAAACCACCGACCTGTTGCAAGTCACTGACAAACTCTATCACATAATGTTGCATTGAGTACACCTTGCCATGTAGGGGTTTGAACTCACAACTTTAGTGGTGATAGGCATTGATTATACAGGTAGTTGTAAATCCAACTACCATATGATCATGTCCATGATGGCCCCAAGTCCATTTTGAGCAAAGCATATCAATGATAAGATCTTTATAGTTCAGTAAAATTACAATTCGATCTCAAACAAATTGTAACAGAAGAAAAAAACCCAGTGCAATTGTAATATCTTAGTAACTATAAACACTATATAAAAAATCTAGAAAAATCGAAAATTGTTCAAGTCATTAAATTTCAATTTTAACAAGTCAAAATTACGGTTGTATTTTTGAACTCTTATAAAGAATCACAAAGGGAAGCAACTTGTCTTGAAGATAAATAAGAATCGTTATATTTACATTAAGAGATCATTCTTTGTGACACTTAAATTCCACAATGACATATCCTTCATTTTAATCATTATACCCCCCGCAACGAAGTTGTAGGGGGGTATACTGGTTTCATCATGTCCGTCCGTCTGTAGACAAATCCTATGTCGTACGATAACTTGAGTTGTGTTTCTTAGAATCAGCTGTTTACTGGTGAAGAGAGGAGGATCCCTTTCTTTTTTGACGATTTTCACTTTTGCCGTTCCAGAGTTATTGGACTTGATATGACGGAAAATAGAATTTTTACCCTATGTCGTATGATAACTTGAGTAGTGTTTCTCAGAATGTTTGAAATTTTATCAGCAGCTTACCGGTGAAGAGAGGAGGATCCCTTTCATTTTTGGTCGGAACAATCGGTAATGTTTTGGTTATGGAAATAGGTTGGACAGATGTGGGGAGCGGGGGGTATATCTTAGTGAACTGTGCTCACAGTAATACTAGTTTTGAATGTACAGGTTTTATTTGTGTGTCATAGATGACTTAGCGAAATTTTTAGTGCTTGTTAATATACCTGAACTGAAACTTGGGTACATTTGGTCGGGGATGTCCTCAGAATTCTTCTTCATATCAATCGTTAAGTAAAACAATTATGATAAATATTGACCGACGATGTAAGACAACATTGTTTTCATATTTTACTCAGGTATGGCTTAACAGAAACTTTTTATTGAAAATGTAATAGCAAAATTAACGAAGCGAGGTAAAGAATTCGGTGTCCCATTAGAAATAAAAATGGTGAACATGTAATGTTACATCTCTGTAGAGAAAGTCAAGGGCATATTCATTCATTGAAATTGTCATAGGAGAATATGAAACATGGACCATTAACCTTCTGATGGAGTATATTATTTGATTTTCCATAGGCATATAAAAAAATAAGCATATTTTGGAACATTAGATTTGAATATGCTTGCAAAAAAAGTTGTTTGTGTTTTTAAGTAGTAAGATGCATATAAAATGGACAAAATATGTTTGTAGTCAGGACATTTAGTGTATCAACATGCTCAGTATGTTTTTTATGATGTGCAATTATGCATATTTATACCACAGCTTTAATTATTTTTATTTGCAGGTGTTCGTGTTCTGTCAGAGCCCCCTATTATAGATGATGTTGTAGTAACGATTCCAGATTCAACGGCCTTAGGAGGTTCTATCATACCAAAAAGTGCCAGAAATTCTACATTTGATTTATCTATAGGAATGACATACACAATCGGTTCTGATCAATCTATTTATAGATATGGTAAGTAGAATAGGGAATCGCTGTAGGAATGTCAGTAGAACAGGAAACCCTTTAGGAATATCATTAACAATTGGTTCTGGTTAATCTATTTATAGATATGGTAAGTAGAACAGTGAACCGCTAGGAATGTCATTCACAATTGGTTCAGATCAATCTATTTATAGATATGGTAAGTAGAACAGGGAATCACTGTAGGAATGTCATTCACAATTGGTTCTGGTTAATCTATTTATAGATATGGTAAGTAGAACAGGGAATCGCTGTAGGAATGTCAGTAGAACAGGAAACCCTTTAGGAATATCATTAACAATTGGTTCTGGTTAATCTATTTATAGATATGGTAAGTAGAACAGTGAACCGCTAGGAATGTCATTCACAATTGGTTCAGATCAATCTATTTATAGATATGGTAAGTAGAACAGGGAATCACTGTAGGAATGTCATTCACAATTGGTTCTGGTTAATCTATTTATAGATATGGTAAGTAGAACAGTGAACCGCTAGGAATGTCATTCACAATTGGTTCAGATCAATCTATTTATAGATATGGTAAGTAGAACAGGGAATCACTGTAGGAATGTCATTCACAATTGGTTCTGGTTAATCTATTTATAGATATGGTAAGTAGAACAGTGAACCGCTAGGAATGTCATTCACAATTGGTTCAGATCAATCTATTTATAGATATGGTAAGTAGAACAGGGAATCACTGTAGGAATGTCATTCACAATTGGTTCAGATCAATCTATTTATCTTCTCTTATTTCTATATAGTTTTCATATATTATTGAACTTGTTTTCGTATTGAATATAACTGAAATACTGCTCTCTAAACGTTAAGCAATAATCAATTAATCAATCAATCAATCATGTAATAAATAGAAACTGTATATATGCATTCATTCATATTTCAGACTGGTGTTTAGGTACTGATGAAGACAAGGATGATATATTCCCCTGTACCTGGATTGGCCACAATGTAAGTGGCACTATTAAAATTCAGAATGGCTGGCTGACCATAGACAATAAGAATATTAGAAGACTCTCGGAATTCAACCCAAATCAAAACACTTCCTTATCTGAAACAGAACGAGTCAATGAAGATAACAACAAATTTAAAATGGAGCCGGGACGAACAATATTCATGACATTACAAGTGTGTAACGAGGCTGTATTATGTACCTCTATGGCCATTGGAACCGTTCTCATTGTCAATGATAGATCAGTATTATACACAAGTCATTATATAAGTATTGATGTAATAGAAGGTCAACATTTTAGACGAAGAAAGAGGCATCCACATAACAAAGATATGGAAATTAATGTTGATGGTAAATACACGAAAATATTTAGGCTTGTTTGTTTACTTGATGGTATTTAACACCAATTTCAACAATATTTCAGTTAAATCGTGACGATCAGTTTTATTGGTGCGGAGGACCCGGAGAAAACCACCGACCTGTCACGAAAATATTTAGGTGTTATGTACAGTAGTCCCATTAATATAAGGTCACTCCCGTCGAAAGACACCCCCCTTATCATGCCAAATTTCAGATGCTCTGAGATAGAAAATAATGCTAAGTTGTCCCCTTTAAGAGAGGACACCCTTCTTATAAGGCCAGTTTTTCATTATAGAATGGTGTCCTTATAAATGGGGGACTACTATGCATAAACAATATATTGTTATATGTTTGTTTGATGGTGTTTAATGCCACTTTCAACAATATTTTAGTTATATCATGGCGGTCAGTTCTATTGGTGGAGGAAACCGGAATACCCCGAGAAAACCACCCATATGTAGAGAATTGTCTTAAAGCAGATGTAATAATAGGGAAGTACATGGTCTTGTGATAAATGACATTCAATTTGTCACAATGTAAGCAATAAACCACCAAATAAGATTTTGGAGGACAAGTATTGAATTTGTGATTTTATAATTTTAACTTCTATACTACATTTGTACATTGTTTGGCACAGAATTTAATTATTTTGGGGGGCTGTCATGGTCATGATCGTTTGGTAGTTGGATTTACAACTACCTGTGCAATCAGTGTGTATCACCATTGACTTCTTTAGTAGATTCTGTAGCTGCTACAAAAAACAAAATTTTCCGTCTTTTCCCAACTCTCAATACTTTTTCAGAAGCATGGGTATACATTTATGAGCATTGACTTACTAGAGTGTATTCTTTACAGGTTTGCTAGAGGGACAGAGTTTATTGTTACAGCCATTAGACAATGGAACAGTCTCGGTAACCTATGGATCATCTGCATCCAGTGACTTTGTACCTTACATCGTTAATCCATATATAACCGGAGATAAAGTTGAAAGACTTCTTCATGAAAGGTTTATATTTTAAAAATTGAAATCATAGTTTCGTGTTTGCTTGTTCAACAATGTTTAAGATAAGTTATGGTTAATTGAAAATATTTAATATTGACTGAATGTATAATAATAATAATAATAATTTTTTATTGATCTAAAAATCCAAACAAAGGATTATCATCAATACAGAACATGACAAACACATCTAAGACAACTTTAAGTACACAATATTTGATAACATAATACACAATAGTTGATAACATAACAGCTGAGGAAAGACAGAGTTATCTCCCATACAATACAAATGTATAAAATTTCAAGTTACCTCCCATTGACAATTAAAGATGTATGTATTCTATTTAAGAAATAAATCATGACGCTTGGGATAATATACTAATATCTGCCAGCTCAAGTTAAAGCTAAAGCATAAACTGGCTTCCATGAATTACTTCCATTGGAAGACGGTAATTTATATTTACGTTTGCGGACAATGTCGCACACAATTTATGCTGCCAAATTCGAGCAGACGATAACTCATCAACATGTACTTTTACGACGGGAAAGTCAGTCACATATACTTTTACGACGGGAAAGTCAGTCGTAGTGCACGTCCCATATTATTAATTTTAGATATATTGATTTTTTTAGTGAATATAGATGTTTAAAACGTTAACAACCGTGTAAATAATTTTATTTTGTGATTTTATAACCTGGCTTAAATATGTACCGTGCATGTGCTAATGAGATTTTGTCATCTGATTGACCGCTTGTTTGTTTGCAAAGTGAAAGAAGGATATTAGAATGTTGTTTATAGTATGAAGCCATATCATATTATATTTGATATCATATGTCACTTCATTCTCATAATTGTGTAGTATTTTTGTATATCCATGTACTTGGATCACACCTATCATATATATATGTGTGTGTGCTATTATCATCATAAACATCATTATAAGTCTTTGCCTTTGGGCAACAGTTTAGTTATAAGGTCAAACAAAACAACTTTTGCCTTCTTTGAACTCTGTCAAGAACTGTATAATGTATTTTAGATGGATAGAAAGTCAGTACACATTTGGGTTGTCACCAGTGGGACACGTTGCTATGCCAAAACCTATAACTATGATATACGATAACTCGGATTATGATACCAACAATGGAACGAAAATAATAATTACCCACTGGAATCCCAGTAAGTATAAAGTGAGTGAGTGATTGTTGTTTAATGACAATTCAGCAATTTTTTAGCTATATCATGGTGAGAACAAGTTATTTTTCAATGAGATGATGATAAGGTCCACTTTGTACTGGGCCAACACGCTTACTTGGATTTTTATAGTGCTAGCTCATTGAAACAACTGTCATGAGTAGACATGTTGCTCCACTCTGACACATTATTCTGATTCCGAGCCAACCAGTCTTTGCTCTTTCTCCTTAATGCTGCTTGCTTAGCGGAGAAGCAACAACTGAACAAGTACCAAATTTATAGTTTTTGGATTGACCCGAGCCCTCTGGATTGACCCGATCAGGGCTCAAATCCACGACCTTACCGCAATCGAGGAGAGCACGCTAACCATTACACCACCGATGCGGTCAGTAAGTATAAAAGACAAATTTCAAGAGACCTGTTGTACATTCCTGATTTGAATTTTAAATTTGATTGTTTTTATATAAGAGTTATTTAGTTATTTGGCCCTTTGGTTTTCTTGCCCTGAAAGACTTGAATTATTTGGGTTTCAGTTTTTTTTTTACTATACTTGATGAAGGTTATTCCAGTAAGGTGTCTGAATTAGATATCTATGTTTTTATTACAATGACTGTCATATTGTTAAATGTAGCTGCTTTTCTTTAAGTCATCGACAAACTTTATCACATAATGTTGTATCAGGTACACCTCGCCATGAACGGGGTTCAAACTCACAACTTTAGTGGTGCTAGGCACTGATTGCATAGGTGGTCATAAATCCAACCACCATGTGATCATGACCAAGACGGCTCCCACTTTTTATTGAAGTGCCTGTACCAAGCCAGGAAAGTGAGCAGTAACGTATATGTATATGTGTCTTAGGGGTATCAATTTTCCTTCTGCTTCATAGATTTTTCAAGTAGATTTCGGAACTGTTCAACAGTGAGTTATAAAACTGGGGGCCATCATGGTTGTGATGGTATGGTAGTTGGATTTACAACTACCTGAGCCTATCACCACTAAAGTTGTTAGTTCGAACCCTGTTCATGGTAAAGTGTACTTGATACAACATTATGTGATAAAGTTTGTCAGTGACTTGTGACAGGTCGGTGGTTTTCTCCGGGTACTGTGGTTTCCTCCACCAATAAAACTGACTGCCACAATATAACTGAGATATTGTTGAATGTGGCATTAAACATCATAAGTGAAACCAAACCAGTTATAAAAAGGAAATATAATGAATGCTGGTTATCTTAACAAAATTAGTTGACAATTTTTTTTTTTTCCAAAAACAGGAAGACAACAATGGGAGATAACTAGCAGATCTTGTTTAGGTGTTAATGGCGTAACAGATTTAGAAAAACTAGGAGGATTCCATAACAGTACAGTAACCATAAAGGTATGTTAATAACAGACAATACATTTGTAATTCTACAGTCATCAATCATCTGATAGTATGATTTAACAGTAGACGTTAGACCGTAGGAATATCTAGATTGAAATATGACCTCTGTTTTCTTTAAACAGTAGACGTTAGACCGTAGGAATATCTAAAATGAAATATGACCTCTGTTTTCTATAAACAGTAGACGTTAGACCGTAGGAATATCTAAAATGAAATATGACCTCTGTTTTCTATAAACAGTAGACGTTAGACTGTAGGAATATTTAAAATGAAGTATGACTTCTGTTTTCTATAAACAGTAGACGTTAGACCGTAGGAATATCTAAAATGAAATATGACCTTTGTTTTCTATAAACAGTAGACGTTAGACCGTAGGAATATCTAAAATGAAATATGACCTCTGTTTTCTATAAACAGTAGACGTTAGACCGTAGGAATATCAAAAATGAAATATGACCTCTGTTTTCTATAAACAGTAGACGTTAGACCGTAGGAATATCTTAAAATGAAATATGACCTCTGTTTTCTATAAACAGTAGACGTTAGACCGTAGGAATATCTAAAATGAAATATGACCTCTGTTTTCTATAAACAGTAGACGTTAGACCGTAGGAATATCTAAAATGAAATATGACCTCTGTTTTCTATTAACAGTAGACGTTAGACCGTAGGAATATCTAAAATGAAATATGACCTCTGTTTTCTATTAACAGTAGACGTTAGACCGTAGGAATATCTAAAATGAAATATGACCTCTGTTTTCTATAAACAGTAGACGTTAGACCGTAGGAATATCTAAAATGAAATATGACCTCTGTTTTCTATAAACAGTAGACGTTAGACCGTAGGAATATCAAAAATGAAATATGACCTCTGTTTTCTATAAACAGTAGACGTTAGACCGTAGGAATATCTAAAATGAAATATGACCTCTGTTTTCTATAAACAGTAGACGTTAGACCGTAGGAATATCAAAAATGAAATATGACCTCTGTTTTCTATAAACAGTAGACGTTAGACCGTAGGAATATCTAAAATGAAATATGACCTCTGTTTTCTATAAACAGTAGACGTTAGACCGTAGGAATATCTAAAATGAAATATGACCTCTGTTTTCTATAAACAGTAGACGTTAGACCGTAGGAATATCTAAAATGAAATATGACCTCTGTTTTCTATAAACAGTAGACGTTAGACCGTAGGAATATCTAAAATGAAATATGACCTCTGTTTTCTATTAACAGTAGACGTTAGACCGTAGGAATATCTAAAATGAAATATGACCTCTGTTTTCTATAAACAGTAGACGTTAGACCGTAGGAATATCAAAAATGAAATATGACCTCTGTTTTCTATAAACAGTAGACGTTAGACCGTAGGAATATCTAAAATGAAATATGACCTCTGTTTTCTATATACAGTAGACGTTAGACCGTAGGAATATCTAAAATGAAATATGACCTCTGTTTTCTATAAACAGTAGACGTTAGGCCGTAGGAATATCAGAAATGGAAAATGACCTCTGTTTTCTATTAACAGTAGACGTTAGACCGTAGGAATATCAAAAATGAAAAATGATCTTTGTTTTCTATAAACAGTAGACGTTAGACCGTAGGAATATCAAAAATGAAATATGACCTCTGTTTTCTATTAACAGTAGACGTTAGACCGTAGGAATATCAAAAATGAAAAATGATCTTTGTTTTCTATTAACAGTAGACGTTAGACCGTATGAATATCAAAAATGGAAAATGACCTTTGTTTTCTATTAACAGTAGACGTTAGACCGTAGGAATATCTAAAATGAAAAATGATCTTTGTTTTCTATTAACAGTAGACGTTAGACCGTAGGAATATCAGAAATTGAAAATGACCTTTGCTTTCTATTAACAGTAGACGTTAGACCGTAGGAATATCTAAAATGAAAAATGATCTTTGTTTTCTATAAACAGTAGACGTTAGACTGTAGGAATATCTAAAATGAAATATGACCTCTGTTTTCTATAAACAGTAGACGTTAGACCGTAGGAATATCTAAGATGAAATATGACCTCTGTTTTCTATAAACAGTAGACGTTAGACCGTAGGAATATCTAAAATGAAAAATGACCTTTGTTTTCTATCAACCGTAGACGTTAGACCGTAGGAATATCAAAAATGAAAAATGATCTTTGTTTTCTATAAACAGTAGACGTTAGACCGTATGAATATCAAAAATGAAATATGACCTCTGTTTTCTATAAACAGTAGACGTTAGACTGTAGGAATATTTAAAATGAAGTATGACTTCTGTTTTCTATAAACAGTAGACGTTAGACCGTAGGAATATCTAAAATGAAATATGACCTTTGTTTTCTATAAACAGTAGACGTTAGACCGTAGGAATATCTAAAATGAAATATGACCTCTGTTTTCTATAAACAGTAGACGTTAGACCGTAGGAATATCAAAAATGAAATATGACCTCTGTTTTCTATAAACAGTAGACGTTAGACCGTAGGAATATCTTAAAATGAAATATGACCTCTGTTTTCTATAAACAGTAGACGTTAGACCGTAGGAATATCTAAAATGAAATATGACCTCTGTTTTCTATAAACAGTAGACGTTAGACCGTAGGAATATCTAAAATGAAATATGACCTCTGTTTTCTATTAACAGTAGACGTTAGACCGTAGGAATATCTAAAATGAAATATGACCTCTGTTTTCTATTAACAGTAGACGTTAGACCGTAGGAATATCTAAAATGAAATATGACCTCTGTTTTCTATAAACAGTAGACGTTAGACCGTAGGAATATCTAAAATGAAATATGACCTCTGTTTTCTATAAACAGTAGACGTTAGACCGTAGGAATATCAAAAATGAAATATGACCTCTGTTTTCTATAAACAGTAGACGTTAGACCGTAGGAATATCTAAAATGAAATATGACCTCTGTTTTCTATAAACAGTAGACGTTAGACCGTAGGAATATCAAAAATGAAATATGACCTCTGTTTTCTATAAACAGTAGACGTTAGACCGTAGGAATATCTAAAATGAAATATGACCTCTGTTTTCTATAAACAGTAGACGTTAGACCGTAGGAATATCTAAAATGAAATATGACCTCTGTTTTCTATAAACAGTAGACGTTAGACCGTAGGAATATCTAAAATGAAATATGACCTCTGTTTTCTATAAACAGTAGACGTTAGACCGTAGGAATATCTAAAATGAAATATGACCTCTGTTTTCTATTAACAGTAGACGTTAGACCGTAGGAATATCTAAAATGAAATATGACCTCTGTTTTCTATAAACAGTAGACGTTAGACCGTAGGAATATCAAAAATGAAATATGACCTCTGTTTTCTATAAACAGTAGACGTTAGACCGTAGGAATATCTAAAATGAAATATGACCTCTGTTTTCTATATACAGTAGACGTTAGACCGTAGGAATATCTAAAATGAAATATGACCTCTGTTTTCTATAAACAGTAGACGTTAGGCCGTAGGAATATCAGAAATGGAAAATGACCTCTGTTTTCTATTAACAGTAGACGTTAGACCGTAGGAATATCAAAAATGAAAAATGATCTTTGTTTTCTATAAACAGTAGACGTTAGACCGTAGGAATATCAAAAATGAAATATGACCTCTGTTTTCTATTAACAGTAGACGTTAGACCGTAGGAATATCAAAAATGAAAAATGATCTTTGTTTTCTATTAACAGTAGACGTTAGACCGTATGAATATCAAAAATGGAAAATGACCTTTGTTTTCTATTAACAGTAGACGTTAGACCGTAGGAATATCTAAAATGAAAAATGATCTTTGTTTTCTATTAACAGTAGACGTTAGACCGTAGGAATATCAGAAATTGAAAATGACCTTTGCTTTCTATTAACAGTAGACGTTAGACCGTAGGAATATCTAAAATGAAAAATGATCTTTGTTTTCTATAAACAGTAGACGTTAGACTGTAGGAATATCTAAAATGAAATATGACCTCTGTTTTCTATAAACAGTAGACGTTAGACCGTAGGAATATCTAAGATGAAATATGACCTCTGTTTTCTATAAACAGTAGACGTTAGACCGTAGGAATATCTAAAATGAAAAATGACCTTTGTTTTCTATCAACCGTAGACGTTAGACCGTAGGAATATCAAAAATGAAAAATGATCTTTGTTTTCTATAAACAGTAGACGTTAGACCGTATGAATATCAAAAATGAAATATGACCTCTGTTTTCTATAAACAGTAGACGTTAGACCGTAGGAATATCTAAAATGAAAAATGACCTTTGTTTTCTATCAACCGTAGACGTTAGACCGTAGGAATATCAGAAATGGAAAATGACCTTTGTTTTCTATTAACAGTAGACGTTAGACCGTAGGAATATCTAAAATGAAAAATGATCTTTGTTTTCTATTAACAGTAGACGTTAGACCGTAGGAATATCTAAAATGAAAAATGATCTTTGTTTTCTATAAACAGCAGACGTTAGACCGTAGGAATATCTAAAATGAAAAATGACCTTTGTTTTCTATCAACAGTAGACGTTAGACCGTAGGAATATCAGAAATGGAAAACGATCTTTGTTTTCTATAAACAGTAGACGTTAGACCATAGGATATCAAAAATGAAAAATGATCTTTGTTTTCTATAAACAGTAGACGTTAGACCATAGGGATATCCAAAATGAAAAATGATCTTTGTTTTCTATAAACAGTAGACGTTAGACCATAGGGATATCAAAAATGAAAAATGATCTTTGTTTTCTATAAACAGTAGACGTTAGACCATAGGAATATCAAAAATGAAAAATGATCTTTGTTTTCTATAAACAGTAGACGTTGGACCATAGGAATATCAAAAATGAAAAATGATCTTTGTTTTCTATAAACAGTAGACGTTAGACCATAGGAATATCAAAAATGAAAAATGACCTTAGTTTTCTATCAATAGTAGACGTTAGACCGTATGAATATCAGAAATGGAAAATGACCTTTGTTTTCTATCAATAGTAGACGTTAGACCTTAGAAATATCGAAAATGAAAAATGACCTTTGTTTTCTATCAACAGCAGACGTTAGACCTTAGGGATATCAAAAATGGAAAATGACCTTTGTTTTCTATCAACCGTAGACGTTAGACCGTAGGAATATCAAAGATGAAAAATGACCCCTTTTTATGCACCATTTTTTTTTTAGGTATGCAACACATGGGCCACCGATGATGGACAGAGTATAGATTTTATGGTCTACGAGACTCAGTTTTCTAGGACACGTGTATTAATTGACTTGGTGAACACTCCACCTGAGTTAGATGGACCACAGAATATAACATTCTCTGAAGATGAAGGTAAGATATTATGGATGTTTAATTATCTATTTTTATGGTTTTAGCAATACAAGTACAGGTTTTAAATAGACTCTCCCTGTTTTTAGCAGGACTTCCATGCAATATAATATCGAGAAACATATCAAATTTCAGTCTAATATATTAGGATTTATTGCCATGGTTTCAAAATGATTGATATACATGTGGTATATTGACCCTGGGGTCGATTTTTTAGGGGTTCAAAATACCATATGATAGCGGGCTAAATGAAACACTTTAGAAATCAATTTTGTAACATACTAATTTAACCCATTTACAGCCCATGTTTTCATTCGACGTAGTTTTTCATTCGTACATTCATATATCATATTTCACCTACATACACTAAGAGTGTCCTCTTTAAATAATAGCGCATCTGTATACACCTATATATAAGAAGTGACCTGCCCCCTCCATGTACTATGCTTGAATTCAATATTACTTGACACCATTTACCACCACCACCCACCATGTTCATCTACAGATTTACTATGGTTTAATTTGTTATTTGTTTGGTATCCTGTTTCAGGCTCCCTACAGAATCCATTAAAAGCTACAGATTTGAAAGGAGACCCAGTTTTATTACCCCTGTCTTTCCCCCCCCCCCCCACCTCCCCCCATGTTCGTCTACAGATTTTATATATTTAATTTTGTTTGATATCATGTTTCAGGCTTCCTACAGTATCCATTAAAAGCTACAAATCTAATGGGAGACCCAATTATATCCCCTCCCCCTCCCATGTTCACCTACAGATTTACTATGGTTTAATTTGAAATTTGTTTGACATCATGTTTCAGGCTTCTTACAGTATCCATTAAAAGCCACAGATTTGGAAGGAGACCAAGTTTTATTTTACCTAGACCCATCAGCAACATATGAAATAGGCAATGCAACATTAACTGTTGATGGACTGTAAGTAGTTACAACTATTTTTTTTTTTTTTTTAAACTTTTAGACATTTGTTGGACTCATAAAATTAGTTTAGCACCATCACTTTATATTGGAGTGCCTGAACCAAGCTAGGAAAGTGAGTGGTCATGGAAAACAACCATGGCCCCCATTGGAAATTCTTGTTTCTGATTGGCTGGAATTTTTTTTATTTTCTCATCTGAAAGTACAAAGACCAATGAATTGTTACTTTGTATGGTTGATGTGTGGGAGACTTTCAACAAATCTTTCTCATTTTATGCAGATTTACAACTAATATGGCTGCCATAGGCAGTCCTTGTTTTGTTCCTCTCTCACTTAAACCAGGTGAGTGATACAGGCTCTTGAGAGCCTCTTGTTTAGTTACATTTTCCTTAATTTACCAGAACTGCATCTTTGATGTAATGGTTAGTGTGTTCACCTTGAGTGTTGTAGATGGTGGATTTGTGCCCCGATCGGGTACAAGTACCTTGAGTGTTATAGATGTTAGATTTGTGCCCCAATCGGGTACAAGTACCTTGAGTGTTGTAGATGGTAGATTTGTGCCCCGATCGGGTACAAGTACCTTGAGTGTTGTAGATGGTAGATTTGTGCCCCGATCGGGTACAAGTACCTTGAGTGTTGTAGATGGTAGATTTGTGCCCTGATCGGGTACAAGTACCTTGAGTGTTGTAGATGGTAGATTTGTGCCCCGATCGGGTACGAGTACCTTGAGTGTTGTAGATGGTAGATTTGTGCCCCGATCGGGTACAAGTACCTTGAATGTTGTAGATGGTAGATTTGTGTCCCGATCGTGTACAAGTACCTTGAGTGTTGTAGATGGTAGATTTGCGCCCCGATCGGGTACAAGTACTTTGAGTGTTGTAGATGGTAGATTTGTGCCCTGATCGGGTACAAGTACCTTGAGTGTTGTAGATGGTAGATTTGTGCCCCGATTGGGTACAAGTACCTTGAGTGTTGTAGATGGTAGTGTGGCCCGATCGGGTACAAGTACCTTGAGTGTTGTAGATGGTAGATTTGTGCCCTGATCGGGTACAAGTACCTGAGTGTTGTAGATGGTAGATTTGTACCCCGATCGGATACAAGTACCTTGAGTGTTGTAGATAGTAGATTTGTGCCCCGATCGGGTACAAGTACCTTGAGTGTTGTAGATAGTAAATTTGTGCTCTGATCGGGTACAAGTACCTTGAGTGTTGTAGATGGTAGATTTGTGCCCCGATCGGGTACAAGCAAAGACTAACATTGGTACTTGTTGTTTCTCTGCTAAGCACGCAGCATTAAGACAACAACTGGTTGGCTCAGAATCAGAATACTGTGTCCTAGTGGAGCGACATGTCTTAACCCATGCACTGTTGTGTCAGTGAGATAGCACTTTAAAAATCCAACTAAGCCTGTTGGTCTAGTACACAGCAGACATCATCGTCTCATCCAAATGTAACTTGTTCTTACCTTGATATAGCTGAAAAATTTCTCAATTGGCATTAAACAGCAATCATTCACTCATTCTTTTTTTATTGGAGTTACCTCCCATCTCTGTCATTGAACTAATCACATGTCTTCCCAACCTTGGTATATCATGCTCCTGTTTGATGTGTCATAAATTTAACTATAAAGTCAAACCTGCTTTAGTGACCTCCTCTATTAAACAATAACTTGTATTATGTGACCTTCATTTTTATTTCCCTTCATATTGCATTTCATATCAATTAAACCTGTATTAAGTGACCACCTGTCTTATGTCACCATATTTTACTGTTCCCTTGGAAGGTCACACAAGACGGGTTTGACTGTATTATCTGTATTTTAGGTTGATTTACACACCATGTAGTGACTGTACAGGGATAGAGATTATCCCCATCTTATTACTAGAGAACCAGACAGGAACAGATGTGCTACCAGCTAACACTACCGTATATCTCAGGATTAATGTCACAGCTATCATTGATCCTCCTGTTTTATTTCTGACTCGCTTTGGAGTGTCGATATTATCTAGCGACCCAACTGAGCCAACTATTGTAAGCTTATTGTGCTATTCATCCTTTTCTGGGGCCGTTGGGGTCGTGATTTTATGGTAGTTGGATTTACAACTATTTGTGCAATCAGTACCTATCACCACTAATGATGAGGTGTACTTGATACAACATTATGTGATAACATTTGTCAGTGGTTTTCTTCAGGAACTCCAGTTTTCTCCACCAATAAAACTGACTGGATTAAACACCATGAACCTAAACCTTCAACCTTTTCTTTGTTTTACGTTGTTAATTTAATTTAATTCATTATTTATTTAACGAGGATTGCTGACGGCCAATGGCTACAATCGGTTTTCTTCAAAGTACATACATGAATACAGAATTTGAATCAATTACATGATTGACCTTCATTTATTTTTAATAAACTTTATATTAAAACTATGTCATGTGACTTTCCATGATTTGTCTGAAAGGACGAAAATTCCTATTTCCTGTGAACTGTGATTGCTTAATTGTTTTTTTTCCCATGATTTATGATTTGGTACCCCAGTTAGTATGATAAATTAAGGGGTGTGGTCAATAATAAATGCTCACTATTTTCATTCTTGAAGTTTTAAGAATCAGTTAGACTTAATAGGAAGTTCGTTCACAGTGTTATTTATTTACCTTTCTAACCAGAACCCTGAATAAAAATGGAATTCTCTATAAATCCCAATTTAGGAAATCTATGTGCTATGGACATATTCTTATATTTTTTTTCTGTGACAACCCAATGTTGATGAATATGTATATATCTCTCTCTATATATAGGAAAATAATGTTCATTCATGTAAAAAAATAGAAAAAGGACTTATTTGTAATAGATCAAACTGTTAAATACAGGTATACTTAGAACAGAAGACATTATTTAATGAAGACAATGTGTCACCAACATGGACAGCTGTTTTAGGAGCCTATGATGTAGAACTTGGTGATGTACTAACTGTTGTTTCCCAGAATACCTCATTAGGCATTCTGAACTTTACAGAGCAATCAACCTCTGTACCAAACATTACCTCTTGTACTTCTTCAAAACAAAGCTCAGTAAGTAGATTAAATAGCAAAAATGGTAAGAATGAAATAATTACCTTTTTTCAAAAGATATGTAGAATAACAACAGTTTTGAAGGTCGAGACAGACCGTTATTATTGTTAGTATCGCAGTAAGTCTGATAGGACAAGCTGTGATACTAGTGTTAATGTATGTTGAGACCTTCAATCAAAATTGACGTTAATATAAAATAACGACAATTTTGAAGGTCGAGACAGACAATATTACTAATACCGCAGCAAGTCCGATAGTACAAGCTGGGATATTTGTGTTAATATCTGTCGAGGCCTTCAGAACTGACGTTATTGTTTTTATCAGTGACTTCATAATGTGTTTTACATCAGATTTACAGATAAACTTGCGCATGTGAGCTACGAACTGACCTAATATTTGTGTGGATCAAGGTCAGTTCAGCGGCACACATAAAAAGGGAAAATGTCCAATTTGCCGATAAATGTTTTTATCCGTATTAAACGTCATAATGTGATGTCACACTGACAACATCGGAGTTGGTACTAAAAATATCACTGTGAAATCAAAGGAAAAATGACCAATTAACCGATAATACTGTATATACACGACTATAAGTTTATTTACCAATAATTTGGAATGCCTCTTCATTCTTATTCCTCCAGGATTTATCGTAGGCTCATTTATAAGTCGGACCCAGATACGTGACAACAAACAGGTGTACAAAATATTTTGATAAGTTTACATTATATTATTCTGTATAAATAAAATAAATTTATTTTCATTCATTATTTCATATTTTATTTTGTCTTTGGTTTGGTATTTTATATCCATATTTCCCACTCAGTGTATGAACGTAAACCAGAAAATCCTGATAAAATTATTTTTTGAAATTTTTAAACTTCTAGTAATTGGATTAATTTTTCATCTTTAAAACTGCTAAAAGCATAATTTTCTTAAGCAACAATGTCACATGTTTGAAGTCATGCATGATGCACATGTGTATTATAGCATTAGAACATGTTGTGACCAAGGCTGGATTGTGATATTTTGTTGGGGCCCCTAGGTTAATGAAATTATGAGGCCCCCTCAGATGGAGTCGCCCCCTAACTCGTGATATATTTTAGTGATATTTACATAGCTTAAAAATTTATATTTGAAAATGTTTTAGCAGGGCCCTCAAGCTTGCAGCCTATGCTAGCCTAGAGGATAATCTGGCCCTGGTTATAACAGAAATATAACATGCCTATAAAAAAGAATATATGTAAATACAGACAAACATTAATATAAGAAATACAATGTTCAACCAGATACTAACCATCATCAACAAGTTGAAGATTATGTTAGAAACTGAACATAGCAATTTGTTCAAACGCGTGTTAAACTGCACATAGCAATTTGTTCAAACGCGTGTTACAGCGTGTTACACATAACAATTTGTTCAAACACGTGTTACAAATATAATGTGAGGTTAAAAACTCATTATAAATTTCATCAAGTAGTATTTTATAGAGGAGACCACAGCATTAAGCTCGAATATGTCAACCACACAATTCACAACTATGGACTTTGGTAGCCATTTCCATTCAGATATAATACGAGGCGAAATTTTAATGATTTTTATTTTCTCTAACTTTAAAAGAAGAAAATTAAAACGTGTTAATTAGCAACTTTTTATTATATTTTAGGCGACAATGTTTCCCTGCGGCTCACTAGGCCTGCGCAAAGATCGGTCAGACGCGAGCTGGTTATACATGAATATAGTTTACAAACAGAACTACAATGATACAGGTGTTGACGAAGTCAAGATTTACATTACAGATGATAATAACGTCTCGTCCAGCGTCATCACGTTACAGTTAACTATTTTGATATCACCATGCTACACCAATGGGGAATGTACACGTAAGTCATTTCATGTGACGTAAAAATATTATGGTCGCCTTCATGAATTTTGTCATTGCTGGAGCAATTGTATTTAGGGATTTCTATTTGTAGCAATAATGTTAATGGTTAATTTAATTTGGAAATAATTTAACTTTCAATTCAAATTTCTGTGCTAAAAAATGTATTGAAGGCTCATTATTTACCTGTGTTTAGAGACCACCTTATTTTCTTTGTAGTGATCTTGTAGGTTTCTAAGTTAATATAATATAAAACAAAATTCACCCCACAAAATAACTGAAATATTGCTAAAGTTGGCATTAAACACCAATCAATCAATCATGGCCTCTCTATTGAGTGGTCTTTGAAGACAGGTTTGACTTCCACACAAGAAGGGTCAAATGTGTCTATAAAGTGTCATTTGTTGTTTTTTTTAAGCCAAGACAGGAAGTCCCTACCCATGTGAGGATCTCCACAGGGTTGACAACTTTACCCAGTATTATGACTGTGCATGTAAGGCAGGATGGACAGGAGAATTCTGTGAGATTGACATAGATGAATGTGCAGCTAGTCCCTGTTCAGATCCTTACGTCTGTTTTGATGCAATCAACTCGTTCACTTGTTCCTGTCCTCTCGACGACCCGGACTGTGATGCCCTGCCATCGTGGATCTTTGCTCTAGCAGCCATTGGCGTTATTATTTTGATCATTATTATTCTTGGCCTACTCTACAGACGGAAAGTGAATAAGAGGTTGGTTTAAAAAGTGAAGCTTATTATCTTGAAGTCTTATATGTCATCTTTTGTAATAAGTTTAAGTGATATTACAACCTCTTTGTAGTATTAATACAGAAACCTCAATTTAGATACCATGTGCAATATGTAAACTTTAGAGAATACCGAAGGGGCACTCAAAAATGGACAATCCGGAGAAAATGGGAACATATGGTACACAGGGCAAAGACAAAGAAAACAAAAACACAACATACTATATTGTTGGACACCACTATGCGTAAACAAACACAAATAATGTAAATAAAACAATTTATAATAAGATAATTCAAAGAAAATATTTCATCCTTCGACCGTGAAAGAGCTATTTCATCTATATTTCTGTAATGCAAAGAATGTTTTATAAGTACTCATGAATAATTTAGGTCTACAATGATTTCTCTCTGTCATTCAACCACACCTGATTTGAGAATGAACAGATCGCAATTACATGTGTATTCAGACCATGTTACAGTACTGGTACGGGTTTATTGAGGAGTACTTATTTGAGAGACTGAAATTTTATGTTATTTATAAAAGAATTAATCATTTCCTTCATTTCAAATGTTTGTACTATGGTAAAACATAATTTAAAGAAAAACATACAACAGAAGTACCTCTATGGTCATGTTAATTTTCTGTAAAAAAAAATATGACATTTAATGTGCTCCATACTTTTAATTTTTTTCCAGTGGACACTTCAAGTAGGTTGAGAAATACATTCCCTGTCATGGAGAAAAATATGACATTTAATGTGCTCCATACTTATATTTGATTTTTTCAGTGGACACTTCAAGTGGTTTGAGAAATACATTCTCTGTCATGAAGAAAAATATGACATTTAATGTGCTCCATACTTATATTTTATTTTTTCAGTGGACACTTCAAGTGGGTTGAGAAATACATTCTCTGTCATGAAGAAAAATATGACATTTAATGTGCTCCATACTTATATTTTATTTTTTCAGTGGACACTTCAAGTGGGTTGAGAAATACATTCTCTGTCATGAAGAAAAATATGACATTTAATGTGCTCCATACTTATATTTTATTTTTTCAGTGGACACTTCAAGTGGGTTGAGAAATACATTCTCTGTTATGAAGAAAGCAAAGAGTACGAAGTGGATGAAGAGGAACAATCATTTGGTTCTGTGTCAACTCTGACCTCTGTTATGTCACAAGAGTTCATCAACCTCAAGTATGGTAAGATTTCCAAACCTCATGTTAACTCATTATACCCCCCGCAACGAAGTTGTAGGGGGGTATACTGGTTTCACCATGTCCATCCGTCCGTCCGTCTGTAGACAAATCCTATGTCGTACGATAACTTGAGTTGTGTTTCTTAGAATCTTTTAAAATTTTATCAGCTGTTTACTGGTGAAGAGAGGAGGATCAATTTCTTTTTTGACGATTTTCACTTTTGTCGTTCCAGAGTTATTGGACTTGATATGACGGAAAATAGGATTTTTACCCTATGTCGTATGATAACTTGGGTAGTGTTTCTCAGAATGTTTTGAAATTTTATCAGCAGATTACCGGTGAAGAGAGGAGGATCCCTTTCATTTTTGGTCAGAACAATCAGTAATGTTTTGGTTATGGAAATAGGTTGGACAGATGTGGGGAGCGGGGGGTATATCTTAGTGAGCTTTGCTCACAGTAATACTAGTTTAACTCAAATTTTATTTCTTCTACAGTTTATTGTGTCAAACTGTTACTACTCCTGGTTACTTCTACAGTTTATTGTATCAAACTGTTACTACTCCTGGTTACTTCTACAGTTTATTGTGTCAAACTGTTACTACTC
The DNA here is from genome assembly GCA_963383655.1 of Bathymodiolus septemdierum. Classification (NCBI taxonomy): domain Eukaryota; kingdom Metazoa; phylum Mollusca; class Bivalvia; order Mytilida; family Modiolidae; genus Bathymodiolus; species Bathymodiolus septemdierum. The sequence goes on along the minus strand of OY726530.1, from coordinate 52,087,463 downwards.
CTGGTTACTTCTACAGTTTATTGTGTCAGACTGTTACTACTCCTGGTTACTTCTACAGTTTATTGTGTCAAACTGTTACTACTCCTGGTTACTTCTACAGTTTATTGTATCAAACTGTTACTACTCCTGGTTACTTCTACAGTTTATTGTGTCAAACTGTTACTACTCCTGGTTACTTCTACAGTTTATTGTATCAAACTGTTACTACTCCTGGTTACTTCTACAGTTTATTGTATCAAACTGTTACTACTCCTGGTTACTTCTACAGTTTATTGTGTCAAACTGTTACTACTCCTGGTTACTTCTACAGTTTATTGTATCAAACTGTTACTACTCCTGGTTACTTCTACAGTTTATTGTATCAAACTGTTACTACTCCTGGTTACTTCTACAGTTTATTGTGTCAAACTGTTACTACTCCTGGTTACTTCTACAGTTTATTGTGTCAAACTGTTACTACTCCTGGTTACTTCTACAGTTTATTGTGTCAAACTGTTACTACTCCTGGTTGCTTCTACAGTTTATTGTGTCAAACTGTTACTACTCCTGGTTACTTCTACAGTTTATTGTGTCAGACTGTTACTACTCCTGGTTACTTCTACAGTTTATTGTGTCAAACTGTTACTACTCCTGGTTACTTCTACAGTTTATTGTGTCAAACTGTTACTACTCCTGGTTGCTTCTACAGTTTATTGTGTCAAACTGTTACTACTCCTGGTTACTTCTACAGTTTATTGTGTCAAACTGTTACTACTCCTGGTTACTTCTACAGTTTATTGTGTCAAACTGTTACTACTCCTGGTTGCTTCTACAGTTTATTGTGTCAAACTGTTACTACTCCTGGTTACTTCTACAGTTTATTGTGTCAGACTGTTACTACTCCTGGTTACTTCTACAGTTTATTGTGTCAGACTGTTACTACTCCTGGTTACTTCTACAGTTTATTGTGTCAAACTGTTACTACTCCTGGTTACTTCTACAGTTTATTGTGTCAAACTGTTACTACTCCTGGTTGCTTCTACAGTTTATTGTGTCAAACTGTTACTACTCCTGGTTACTTCTACAGTTTATTGTGTCAAACTGTTACTACTCCTGGTTGCTTCTACAGTTTATTGTGTCAAACTATTACTACTCCTGGTTACTTCTACAGTTTATTGTGTCAAACTGTTACTACTCCTGGTTACTTCTACAGTTTATTGTGTCAAACTGTTACTACTCCTGGTTGCTTCTACAGTTTATTGTGTCAAACTGTTACTACTCCTGGTTACTTCTACAGTTTATTGTGTCAAACTGTTACTACTCCTGGTTGCTTCTACAGTTTATTGTGTCAAACTATTACTACTCCTGGTTACTTCTACAGTTTATTGTGTCAAACTGTTACTACTCCTGGTTACTTCTACAGTTTATTGTGTCAGACTATTACTACTCCTGGTTACTTCTACAGTTTATTGTGTCAAACTGTTACTACTCCTGGTTACTTCTACAGTTTATTGTATCAAACTGTTACTACTCCTGGTTACTTCTACAGTTTATTGTGTCAAACTGTTACTACTCCTGGTTACTTCTACAGTTTATTGTGTCAGACTTACTACTCCTGGTTACTTCTACAGTTTATTGTGTCAAACTGTTACTACTCCTGGTTACTTCTACAGTTTATTGTGTCAGACTGTTACTACTCCTGGTTTCTTCTACAGTTTATTGTGTCAAACTGTTACTACTCCTGGTTACTTCTACAGTTTATTGTGTCAAACTGTTACTACTCCTGGTTACTTCTACAGTTTATTGTGTCAAACTGTTACTACTCCTGGTTACTTCTACAGTTTATTGTGTCAAACTGTTACTACTCCTGGTTGCTTCTACAGTTTATTGTATCAAACTGTTACTACTCCTGGTTATTTCTACAGTTTATTGTGTCAGACTGTTACTACTCCTGGTTACTTCTACAGTTTATTGTGTCAAACTGTTACTACTCCTGGTTACTTCTACAGTGTATTGTGTCAAACTGTTACTACTCCTGGTTACTTCTGCAGTTTATTGTGTCAAACTGTTACTACTCCTGGTTACATGTCTAAATATTTTTAAATTATTCTTTCATACAAGAAAAGTTTTAAGATTCCAAAGGGAGGTAATCAGAATCTGTAACTCGAAGAAGGACAGACAACACAATGGCCAAAAGAAAAAAAGACAAAAGGACAAACAATGATCTACAAAACATTACACATAAAACTAAAAGATCGAGTAACACGAATCCCACTAAAAACGGGGGGTGAAATCAGGTGCTCCGGAAAAAAACAATACAATATTTTCCATTATGTAGTTTTTTATACTGATTTTGTTGTTAGATATTTCTAGATGGTGTTATAAACAACATTCTAATATGACATCGTTTTGTTGCTTTGTAAACAAATCAGCGATGTATTTCTTTGTAAATTCTCATTGATAGATTTAAGCCAGGAGATAAACTCAGGTGATAAAATTATTGAAACTATTCTTAACTTTTTAAGAACGTCTATATTCACCGAAAATAATCAACATATCAAAAAATTAATAAATATGCAATGTAATTAAAATGTGTGGTCACAATATTATTGTTACGGCTGTTCCTTCAATGAGAGGTTCCCGTTGGAAAAGCACATGTTGACGAGTAATTGTATGCTCAAATTTGGCAGGGTGAAAGTGAAAGATAGAACAGCCAACCTGCATCACATAAATTCTGTACGACCTTGCCCACAAACGTAAACATAAATTGTCTCCTTTCTCATCAAATTGTACTACCGTATTTGTACGGTTAGACATATCAGAATTGAAATAATTCATGGAAGCCATACTGTTTTGTGAGTTTTAGCGTGTGATGGCAGGATATTAGTAAATTGAATCCTACCAACCCATGTAAAAACTCACAACACAGTATGGCTTTCATTAATTATTCCTTAAATCTACCATAGCAATTTTCCAAAAATGAAAAAATAAAATTTTATGAAGAGAAATTATTTTGTTTTATTACAGATCAAAATTTATCAGACTTTGATGGAAGTGATGATAGAGTAAGTATAGATTTAAATGATGCCAATAAAAATGTCAGATGAAGTGCAGCAATAAAAACCCTGGACTGAGTTGTACAAACCTCAATTAAACCTTAAGTATAAATTGATTTCAAGTAATTTTAAGTGTCAATTAAATTTAATTGAGGTTTGTACAACCAAGTCCTGCACTTCTTCCAAATTCTCTCCTATTTGATACATTAGTCTCCCTCTAATAAGGCAACTACCACCAACAGCCACTCGTCATATTAGGTCAATGTTCAGATGCACTGAGACAGTAAAATACTGCATTTATTTTCAAACATTTGTTTTGCTTTACAAATCATCTTTCCTGAAATCTTGTGTAAAAAGCCTGTCCAATCCAAGATCCTTCTTATCTAGATTTACATGTTTCCTCTACATAGATATACTATATACCTCCATCTTCTACCTGTTTCTGAAGCTCGTACAAATAAATTCTATATTTCCCGACAATGTACCTATATTGTGTTTTATAATCCTGCAATATCAAAAAGTCTAAAAACAACTGCCAAATTGTCTGAAAATAGCTGAAACAAGCGTCGTTCTAATTGTTTTCAATGGTATCATCTGGACATCAGCACATATACTGTTACCTTTTCTTTCTGTTGCTCTACATGAATCAGGTACCAGAAATGCTTTATTAGGTCCATGACACATAACACTGAAGTTTATTTGACCCCCTTTTATTAGAATTCAAAATCACACAATTGCAGGATATAATGGATTATATTTTGATAGGTGATGTTAATTTTCCTATTACAGGACATTGAAGGAATGAATTACATGTTTCCTCTACTTAGAATGGATTATATTATGACACAAAATGTTATTTTTTTCTATTACAGGACTTTGAAGGAATGTTTTCACCGCCACCACCGTACAAGCCCATGTCTGAATTGGAAAGAATGAATTTTGTAAAGGTGAGACAATTTTCTTTTCAAATAATTTTTGTTGTGGTTACTCATAATTTTACCTTCCATTTTGATTTTGTCACTGTATAAGAATAAACTAAATGTCTGATTGTTATTATTGTTTCCTACAATTCCTACAGAAGTGCCAATTTAATTGTCTTACATTGACCTGCATGTTTAACTCATTGTTCTCCCTTCGTGGGAATCCATTGCTATTTTGTGGCTTCATTTAAACTGATCTCTTTCATTAAAGACTGCTTTAAAGGCAGAGTAAATTACAAAAACAAATTTAATGAGGAGTTTCATTGAGTCCTATGTGGTTCTGGCAATTACAAGGTTTTTACCATAGACATGATATGTTTGAATGGAATTTGTGAGGAGATTTTAAAAGGAATGGCCTTGTCCCTAAAAGGGAGGAAAGAATCCCACTTATATGTTTAACTCTGCCACATTGTTGTGCTTCTCCCAGGTGTTTGAAGAAAGACTGCCCAGTGGAGTGGTTGGGTATATTGTCCATCATTACTGGTCAACATTTTATTTATATTTTACAGGACATTAGAGTGGAGTTGGATACAGATCCATTTTCTAATAGAATAGAATGGGAACAGGTTAGTAATGTTTGTCACTTAAATTTCCATTTTTATCTCATCAGAGCCAAAGGCTCAGGTAACCATTTACCGTCACTTGTCGTAAGCTTTTCACACTTGGATTTGTTTCTGATATTCCATTTCACTACAATTTTGAAATTTTATTTAGATAGATGAATTACTGGTCAAGTCTGATTTTAGGATATCTTACACAATGCAAGCACATTAACCAATATCTTACGTCTTACAAACTTCTAGGAATATCATTGGTTTAAAGTGATCACGTGGAAACCGTGTATATTCAATACACGGTCAGTAAATTTTTAATACATGGTTAGTAGTAGTTATCTCCCCTCTTTCTTTCAAATCAAAGATGATGTTGAACAACGAGATGCCGGCAAGTTTCGTCCTGACAACAGACGTTGAAATTATAAACAAATGTATTAATTTAAACAAAATATTACAATAAAAAATTAATTGACCCGATTAATTTGTCCCCAAATGTTAGTTCAATGATTTGACCAATGTAATATTCCATAAGTCACCAAATATTGTTATAGCAGAACATATGAATCACTTACACAAAACACAAAAATTACATATTTATTAGTTTTGATGAAGTTACATTAAATCCCTCATTCAAAGGTAATCAGTCAGATATATTTGTTACACAGTGTGTTAGTGACCTAATATGATACATACCGGGTCAGTAAATTCCATATTAAATTTACTGACCCCATATGTATCATATTAGGTCACTAGCACACTGTGTAACTATATTACACTATGTTGTCAATTCTAGGTGATTAACACCCATTTTCATCAACATTTATGTTATTTCATGGTGGTCTATTTTTTTTTTATTAATGCAATTGTGAGAAAGAAAAAATTGTTAACCTAGCAAAAGAAACAGACAAGAAAGAAACTAAAATATGTAGTAATAGTGGAAGAGACTAATTGTAATATGATGGTTGCCATGGTGAACCCTAGTCCATTAGTAAACATAATGATAAATACAATATGAACTTGACATGATACTTTTGGACCATAGATTTTTGTCGAATGTCACAGTATGTCGGAAAACTCAGGTGGCAGATTGCACAAGTTCCACTTATATATATATATATATATATATATATAAGTAAGTGGAACTTGTGCAATCTGGTTTAATTTTCAGACGTATATATATATATATATACGTCTGAAAATGAAACCAAACAGTGTTAGAATTAGATTTTTGAACTGTCAAATTTTTGTTCTTCCCTCGATGGGATTTGAACTCACACCATTGATACACTGCAGCACCAATCGCTTAGCCTTATGTCCAGTGCCCTAGACCACTCGACCACATCCACTCCCTTATATATATATATATACGTCTGAAAATTAAATCAAACAGTGTTAGAATTAGATTTTTGAGCTGTCAAATTTTTGTTCTTCCCTCGACGGGATTTGAACTCACACCATTGATACACTGCAGCACCAATCGCTTAGCCTTATGTCCAGCGCCCTAGACCACTCGACCACATCCGCTCTATATAGCTGAAAGAATACCCACTTTCTGTTCCACAACAATTACTCACTCACTTGCTCATTTATGGATATTAATTTCAATACATAAAAAGGAAAGTTAAAAGAGTGGAAATATGAAATATTCTATCATGCACTAATGTCTATTACTGAAAATAGAGCATGCACCTTAAACAGTAACTCATCACTAGTGGAGTAGGAACTACTCGCCCTTCCGGAGCACCTTAGTTGAAACACAGATTTTTGTGGTGGTTCATGTTGCTCAATTTAAGTTTCTGTGTAATGTTTTGTACATCATTGTTTGTCCTTTTGTCTTTTTTTTCTTTTGGCCACTGTATTGTCTGTCCTTCTTTGATTTACAGCTTCTGATTATCCTTAGTGCTGTTTGGTATCTTCAAACTGCTTTTTGCATCATTAGATTTTATAATTTCTAATTTTAGTGTTTTCCACCACGATCTGAATGGGTAACGTATGGACGCCATCAAAGATCAGACTTTAATCCACTTATCGATACTGTCAATTCTAAAAAAACGCCAACACCCACTCCAGTCCTAGAGCCTGTGGTAGAATCCAATCCCCCCAAGAAGGCAGGAAAGACTGAGTATGTGTCAATGACACGTCACAAGAAGTCTTCATTTAATTATATGACTCTTCGTGAAGGTACTCTTCATAAAACTACATCCGAAACGACGTTTGACGAGAATTTCAGAGTGGAAACGCCGCCAACACAAATGTCCCTTCTGAAGTCAAATAAGAAATTAGCTTCTGATGTAGTTGTACTACCAACAGCTAAGGTTGCACCCGCTCCAGAAACTATCGTGGAAGTCTTACCCCATACTGATGGTCCAAGATTTAATCTACCGAAGTTTCCAAAACTGCCTGATCCAACTCCAATTCAGACTTGGAGGTGGCAGACCGATGTGGCTGTATATGAGGACCGTCCAAGTACATCTGGTATCTCATCTTCCAGCGGAGAAAAACATGAAGACTCAGATGCTATGCCCAGTTCATCCAGTGAGCAGTTTGACTTGACCAAGGTTCCTCCTCGACCAATGTCAAGAAATACGGCAAGATGGGCTCCTTCTGCTGTCACCCATGAATCAAAGAATACTCGGCAATCACAACCTGACAGCTCTGATGATGATGATAGCTTTGACGAGTCTAGATCAACAGGTAGACCTAAATCTAGATACCGTGTACGTGAAGCAAAGCCTGATGATTCCAAATACAAAGGACCTTACAGCAACTATCCTGATTCTCATGCACCCATGCTGTAACTTCTCATGTGCCAAATAATGACCTTTGTGTTGGTAATAAAGTAAAATATATCTAAAATGAACCCTGAATAAACCAGAATCCTGTATAAACCCAATGTTAAATTTAAAGTACTCTTGTAGGAAATCTTTGTTAATTTTACATGTATAAACCGAACACTTGTCTATTCTGAACACAAAAGTTTGTGCTGAGGAGATTCGTTTTAGACAGATATTCAGCAAAATTAAAATTGTTGTCATTGTTTTCTTTGATTTGCTGTTTTTCTTTATAGACTTTGGTTTTTATATGTCTTTATATTGATAATGTAACTTTCTGTCAAGATGTGTTAACAAAATAGTTTAATACCAGTTTTTGTATTGTACAGGGATAATTTTTTCAGTTATTTAACTGATTTCAGCTATTTTTCTCTGATAAAAATATTCCGAAACTTGCAGGACACCGTCAGAATAATTTTTAAAAAAAAGGACGTTTTGAAAGTGGGTGTAGATGTTTTCAGCTATTTTCATTGATTTTTCAGCTATTTTATTTTCTCACCAGAATCATACCTGATTGTAAAGCTGTGTTTCTTTGTAGATTTTGGTTTTTTATGTCTTTACATTGCAAGTGTTTCTTTTCTGTCAAGATGTTTGTTATTTACTTGGTTAATTATTAACAAAATCGTTTATTACCCGTCTTTATATTTTTAAAGATTTGTGTATTATGTCAATTTGTGTATTATGTCATGTAATTTAACTTGGTATTTTATTTGATGTATAATTACAAAACAAAGCTATATAAAATGCATTATTTAAATTAGAATCTGTTTCAAACATTTCTGATGATAAGACTTATATTTTCAAATTTATTTTAAAAATTGAAGAATGGTGATAGTTAATGTAAATTTAGGCTATATCAGCTGTAAAAAATTGAGGGGAATTAGGGGTTATGGTGTTTAATGCCACTTTCAACAACATTTCAGTTATATCGTGGCAGTCAGCTTTATTGATGGAGGAAACTGTAGTATTCTGAGAAATCCACCGACCTGCTGCAAGTCACTGTCAAATTTTACCACATAATGTTGTATCGAGTACACCTCGCAATGAGCGGGTTGTAAAAATTGAAAATAGATCTGTACCATAATAATGTGAATTTTCTATGTTTAGATTGGAAGTCTTCAACAGTTTTAATTGTGTATAAATATTTTTATTTTGAATAATTTATTGTTTGGGATTTGATATAATATTTTATGTGTTTACATGCAGCAAAATTGGACCAACTGAAAAAAATGTTTTGTATTTTAATAGTAGAAAAGTACTGCAGATTCAAGGCTGTGATACATGTTTGAGCATATCTGTGATTAACAATGTTTTGTTTTGTTGATAAAATTTCTTTTCTGAAAATGTTGTTGTTTTGTAATAATTGAAAATATAAAAGTAAACAGTACTTATCAAGAATATACATATAGCTAATCACAACATGAAGCACTCCTCTGACAAACATAAAACAGTAATGGTAGAGCATGTAACCACAAGAACATGAAGCACTCCTCTGACAAACATAAAACAGTAATGGTAGAGCATGTAACCACAATAACATGAAGCACTCCTCTGACAAACATAAAACAGTAATGGTCGAGAATGTAACCACAAGAACATGAAGCACTCCTCTGACAAACATAAAACAGTAATGGTCGAGAATGTAACCACAATAACATGAAGCACTCCTCTGACAAACATAAAACAGTAATGGTTGAGAATGTAACCACAAGAACATGAAGCACTCCTCTGACAAACATAAAACAGTAATGGTAGAGAATGTAACCACAATAACATGAAGCACTCCTCTGACAAACATAAAACAGTAATGGTCGAGAATGTAACCACAAGAACATGAAGCACTCCTCTGACAAACATAAAACAGTAATGGTCGAGAATGTAACCACAATAACATGAAGCACTCCTCTGACAAACATAAAACAGTAATGGTTGAGAATGTAACCACAAGAACATGAAGCACTCCTCTGACAAACATAAAACAGTAATGGTAGAGAATGTAACCACAAGAACATGAAGCACTCCTCTGACAAACATAAAACAGTAATGGTCGAGAATGTAACCACAATAACATGAAGCACTCCTCTGACAAACATAAAACAGTAATGGTTGAGAATGTAACCACAAGAACATGAAGCACTCCTCTGACAAACATAAAACAGTAATGGTAGAGAATGTAACCACAATAACATGAAGCACTCCTCTGACAAACATAAAACAGTAATGGTCGAGAATGTAACCACAAGAACATGAAGCACTCCTCTGACAAACATAAAACAGTAATGGTCGAGAATGTAACCACAATAACATGAAGCACTCCTCTGACAAACATAAAACAGTAATGGTTGAGAATGTAACCACAAGAACATGAAGCACTCCTCTGACAAACATAAAACAGTAATGGTCGAGAATGTAACCACAAGAACATGAAGCACTCCTCTGACAAACATAAAACAGTAATGGTTGAGAATGTAACCACAAGAACATGAAGCACTCCTCTGACAAACATAAAACAGTAATGGTTGAGAATGTAACCACAAGAACATGAAGCACTCCTCTGACAAACATAAAACAGTAATGGTTGAGAATGTAACCACAAGAACATGAAGCACTCCTCTGACAAACATAAAACAGTAATGGTGGAGAATGTAACCACAATATCATGAAGCACTCCTCTGACAAACATAAAACAGTAATGGCCGAGAATATGTAACCACAAGAACATGAAGAACTCCTCTGACATACATAAAACAGTAATGGCCGAGAATATGTAACCACAAGAACATGAAGCACTCCTCTGACAAACATAAAACAGTAATGGTCAAGAATGTAACCACAAGAACATGAAGCACTCCTCTGACAAACATAAAATAGTAATGGTTGAGAATGTAACCACAAGAACATGAATTGAAGCACTCCTCTGACAAACATAAAACAGTAATGGTTGAGAATGTAACCACAAGAACATGAAGCACTCCTCTGACAAACATAAAACAGTAATGGTAGAGAATGTAACCACAAGAACATGAAGAACTCCTCTGACATACATAAAACAGTAATGGCCGAGAATATGTAACCACAAGAACATGAAGCACTCCTCTGACAAACATAAAACAGTAATGGTCAAGAATGTAACCACAAGAACATGAAGCACTCCTCTGACAAACATAAAATAGTAATGGTTGAGAATGTAACCACAAGAACATGAATTGAAGCACTCCTCTGACAAACATAAAACAGTAATGGTTGAGAATGTAACCACAAGAACATGAAGCACTCCTCTGACAAACATAAAACAGTAATGGTAGAGAATGTAACCACAAGAACATGAAGCACTCCTCTGACATACATAAAACAGTAATGGTTGAGAATGTAACCACAAGAACATGAAGCACTCCTCTGACAAACATAAAACAGTAATGGTTGAGAATGTAACCACAAGAACATGAAGCACTCCTCTGACAAACATAAAACAGTAATGGTTGAGAATGTAACCACAAGAACATGAAGCACTCCTCTGACAAACATAAAACAGTAATGGTAGAGAATGTAACCACAAGAACATGAAGCACTCCTCTGACATACATAAAACAGTAATGGTTGAGAATGTAACCACAAGAACATGAAGCACTCCTCTGACAAACATAAAACAGTAATGGTCGAGAATAACCACAATAACATGAAGCACTCCTCTGACATACATAAAACAGTAATGGTAGAGAATGTAACCACAAGAACATGAAGCACTCCTCTGACAAACATAAAACAGTAATGGTTGAGAATGTAACCACAAGAACATGAAGCACTCCTCTGACAAACATAAAACAGTAATGGTAGAGAATGTAACCACAAGAACATGAAGCACTCCTCTGACATACATAAAACAGTAATGGCCGAGAATGTAACCACAAGAACATGAAGCACTCCACTGACAAACATAAAACAGTAATGGTAGAGAATGTAACCACAATAACAAAGCACTCCTCTGACAAACATAAAACAGTAATGGTCGAGAATGTAACCACAAGAACATGAAGCACTCCTCTGACAAACATAAAACAGTAATGGTTGAGAATGTAACCACAAGAACATGAAGCACTCCTCTGACATACATAAAACAGTAATGGTCGAGAATGTAACCACAAGAACATGAAGCACTCCTCTGACATACATAAAACAGTAATGGTCGAGAATGTAACCACAATAACATGAAGCACTCCTCTGACAAACATAAAACAGTAATGGTAGAGAATGTAACCACAATAACAAAGCACTCCTCTGACAAACATAAAACAGTAATGGTCGAGAATGTAACCACAAGAACATGAAGCACTCCTCTGACATACATAAAACAGTAATGGTCGAGAATGTAACCACAATAACATGAAGCACTCCTCTGACAAACATAAAACAGTAATGGTCGAGAATGTAACCACAAGAACATGAAGCACTCCTCTGACAAACATAAAACAGTCGAGACAAGTCTGAAGATACAACATGGGTAATCAGAAGCTGTATATCGAAGGACCATGAACTCACTAAAAATCAAGAGAGAACTCAGATGCTCCTGAATGTGAAGTTTCTTACCTACTCCACTGGTGGCACCCGTCATGTTACTCTTGTTGAAAAAGACGAAAAGTCATTGCAAAGAGGAGGGGATTCTGACTATGACAAACGAAACATATTGGTGGTCATTTGTGAAACAGATATTCCGTAACTGTCAACCAAGTCATGATGGCGACTGTACAACTTTTGAAGTGATGATTTCAACTTCACCAATAGGAACCTTTGATTCAGTAGCTTCCTTGTTAGCAGCAACTCACTGTCAAGGAAATCCTGATAGGAACCACAAGCTTTGTAATATCGGATCATCTGAGAGATGTATACTCCATATGCAGGTGCTGCTGGAATGTTGCTACACATAAATGGAAAGTTCGCAATTGTTTATGTCGTAAAATTTCGTTCTTAACCGGCCATCACTGTCAATTTTTAGGTAATGGTCAAGGTATTAAGCAAACCTAGTTGTATCTTTCTGTGATATCCTTTATTTCAAAATCGTTTATATAGATGTTTGCAGGCCTAGTTTCTGATATCCGATTATATAGACTAAAAAATTTACATTACAAGTCATGAATCTTGCTTTTGAGGTATCTGACTTTTATCCTTCCAGAGTTATGCCCCTTAATTATGTATAAAATGATGGTTTTCTTGGTTTACAGTTTCCGATTTGACTAAAATGTTAAAATTACATTGTACATGAAGATGGATAATATACATGTTCATATCAAGTTTTGATATGATGATTTTATTGGTGTCAAAGCATTTTCTAACTCTTGATATCCATATAACTAAAAATTGTAATTGTATTTAATTATATGGGTGCAACATAGGAAGATTTTGAATTTTAAGTTCCAGAATTGTGCCCTTATTATGTGAAAAATATGTATTTATTGGTTTTCTGGAACAATCTCAAGTTTATAATATCAGATTTAATTTTTTTCAAATTAATGGATAAATTACAGGTTATAGCATCAATTTAGAATTTTAAAACTAGATCGAAATTTACAACATAAAAGGTGCTTATATATAATTAGTATCTGTTTCCTTGTGATATTCCTTACATGGTCTTCTTCAGACCTTGTGTGAGATGGTCTTGCCCTTCATTCAAAATGACCCCAATGAAATGCTTTTGATTGTTTATATATATAATCTTTGACAACTTTCTTCAGAACCCCAAGAAAAGGGGGAAGGTCCCTGGGTGGTACCATTCCAAAATTGTGTCTATTGGTCCGGTCCAATTAGTAAACTACAGAGTAAAATTGTCAGACAAATGAAGTATTAATATCTCTGATATCATGAGCGACTATATCCTCTCCGGGGCATATTTTTACTTCCGATTTTCTGTTTACACATGGAAAATTAACAATTAAAATGTTTCATAGGAATGAATTTTAAAAGTATATAATAAGTATTCTATCATTTTGCGGACTAACGCCCGCTATAAAAGAAAGTACGACATCTTAGTTGTTGGTATTTTTGATTAAAATCGTGACAAATAAAAAAAAAATGTGGCTATATTTCTTTTAATACACCATAGCTACCAGAGAAATAATTTCTTGCTACCATTCAACCACGAACAAATCCACCGTTGGAGTTATTTCCACCAATTCTAACGTCTTACTTTTGCAGGTTTGTCGGACAACCTGTAGGAAAATTAAATATACAGCTACAATACTATACAATTACGGCCCTCGGAAGAGGTGAATAAACCGATTCAGACGGCCGTAACTGTTTTATTATACCGAACAAACAGTTGAAATATACTGTTTAATATTTGAATTGTTAAAGTATTATTCCATTAGGGTTATTCACTGGACGTTGTAATTTTCGAGTGTTATTCACCGTTGAATAATAGGGTTATTCAATGGACGTGTGTAATGCTTGAGGTTATTCACCGTTGGCGGCGATTAGAAGCAAAAATATCCAGATTATTTTATGTCATGTGATTATCTTTTAACCAATAGAATTGATTCTTTATTATGTGAGGTATAATAATAGTAATTAATACACTATTCAATCGTCTGATACTCTCCACTTATCACCAACCATTGATCACGCTACAATACGCTAAATCAAACTATCAGAACTTGTTATGTCGTGAATTACGATACTGTATTCTCTAGAGTCGCAGATTTTTAGATTTATAGGTTACATTCTGTATTCTTCAACAATAGGAACATATATATATATATATGTATATATATCGTCAATTAAGAATCGCGCCATACGATTAAAAAAAAAAAAAAATTATGACTTAGTTATTCCGTTAACATTTGCACAATAAAAACATGCGAAAATGAACAGTAATAGGCCTACAACATGTGGTCTTTCATACTGCTATGGCCTTCGTATTTCTTATGTGTTTCTCTTCTATTTATTCTCGTATTCTTTCTGATAATTTGTACGTGTACATGACTGAACTTGTATACAGATCAAATGAAAAACAAAAAATACCACACTAGCCGAACATTTCCAAAATCCAACCGACAAGTCGTAGAAAGTGAGGGAAAAAATTGATTCCCCTAACACACATACACGACCGCTTATTTTCCTGTCTTGGTACAGGCACTTCAGTAATACGTGACGAGGTTAAATCTGTTTCATGAGCCCTTGGTGCAATGATACGGTTGATTGATTTTATGGTGTTTAACGCCACTTTCAACAATCGTGGCGAACAGTTTTATTTGCGGAGGAAACTAGAGTACCTGAGAAAACAATCGACGTGTCGCAAGTCACTGACAAACTATATCAGATAATGTTGTATCGAGTACACCTCACCGTGAATGGGGTTCGAACTCACAACTTTAGTGGTGATTAGGCACAGGTAGTTGTAAATCCAACTACTGTACGATCAAGACCACGACGGCCCTCTGAAATGATACGGATGTGCAAATGCTTTCCACATGTGAGTAAAATGCCAACCCTCATACATAACCTGGCGGACAATGCCAACCCTCATATATAACCTGGCGAACAATGCCAACACTCGTATATAACCTAGCAAACAATGCCAACCCTCATATATAACCTATCGAAAAATGCCAACCCTCATAAATAACCTATCGAACAATGCCAACCCTCATATATATAACCTGGCGAACAATGCCAACCCTCATATATAACCTGGCGAACAATGCCAACCCTCATATATAACCTGGCGAACAATGCCAACCCTCATATATATAACCTGGCGAACAATGCCAACCCTCATATATATAACCTAGCGAACAATGACAACCCTCATATATATAACCTATCGATCAATGCCAACCCTCATATATATAACCTGGCGAACAATGCCAACCCTCATATATATAACCTGGCGAACAATGCCAACCCTCATATATATAACCTGGCGAACAATGCCAACCCTCATATATATAACCTAGCGAACAATGACAACCCTCATATATAACCTAGCGAACAATGCCAACCCTCATATATATAACCTGGCGAACAATGCCAACCCTCATATACAACATAGCGAACAATGCCAACCCTCATATAACCTAGCGAACAATGCCAACCCTCATATATAACCTGGCGAACAATGCCAACCCTCGTATATAACCTAGCGAACAATGCCAACCTTCATAAATAACCTATCGAAAAATGTTAACCCTCATATATAACCTAGCGAACAATGCCAACCCTCATATATATAACCTAGCGAACAATGCCAACCCTCATATATAACATAGCGAACAATGCCAACCCTCATATAACCTAGCGAACAATGCCAACCCTCATATATAACCTGGCGAACAATGCCAACCCTCGTATATTACCTAGCGAACAATGCCAACCCTCATATATAACCTGGCGAACAATGCCAACCCTCATATATAACCTAGCGAACAATGCCAACCCTCATATAATAACCTAGCGAACAAGGCCAACCCTCATATATAACCTAGCGAACAATGCCAACCCTCATATATAGCCTGGCGAACAATGCCAACCCTCATATATAGCCTGGTGAACAGTGCTATGAAAATCTCCGTGACACAGAAGTTGTCATATGTATAATATTAGTTTTATTAAAGAGAATCATAGTACACAGTGCCATCGTAATTAAGACATTATAGTGAAACAATAGTAAACTTTGAACCTAAATCTAATAGCCAATCAAATCGTTCGTCATTTGTACAAAAGAGATATGACATAATGTCTGATTACAAAGATGTAAAAAAAAAAAAAAAAAAACAGTTGCTGTTCCTAATATTCATACCTGGATGTTTCCTGTTTGTGTACACGTCAAAAATATGGCTGTACCGTCACCGGTCGATTTCCCGCCATTGAATACTGATACAGGAGTGTATTTCGCCAGTGATTGACAGTTTACAATAACCTTAAAATAATTTCAATCCCAATTTTATGAAACATGAGAAACATTTGTTCAAAAGTTATAATTCTTGACAATTATTAACTAATTACACAAAAATGTAAACCCTAAAGTTCGATATACTGCACACAAAAAAATTCTCGATTTTGCATGCAACATACTTGGTAATTTTAAATTTGATATATGCATGGAAGATAATATATACAGGTTTTTTTAATTGTTTGTTTATATATGTATTTTCGTTGGAGATCCAATTATCAGAGGGAGACAGTCACACCTTTCCATGATAATTGATTTCACCTATTTAACCCCGCCACAGTCTTGCACCTGTCCTAAGCGGCCAGGACATGGATTTCCAACGCCATATGTGGAGGTTTTTTTGTGCTGAATTATCAGAGGTGATATAGGTGGTTGTTTGTTTTGTTGATATTGGTGGAATTGTTGATCATCACTGTTTAAATTTTATTTTCATAATGATCATGTGGTTCTCTCCAGGTACTCCGGTTTCCTCCATCAATAAAACTGACCGCCACGATATAACTGAAATATTGTTGAAAGTGGCGTTAAGCCAAACCATAATAATCATAGATCCATTTTTATCCAAATACTCCAAACGGCATCTACTTTTAAAAATGAAATATCATAATTGTTATTATAATACGATATCTTAATTGCAGGAGTATGTATAGTGTAATAGACAATTCTAACTGATGTGTTTGTATATGTTATTTGTTGGTATCATGTTGTTGTTGTTTTATATTGACTAGGGAACAAATTCTAATCAAATCCATGCCATTCATGATAGTGAAAGATGAAAATATCTATAAATTAATATTAATACCTGCTTTCCTTGTCTCCAAATATATGGTTCCGGAGCAGAACAATACTTTGCAGCAGTGACCTCATCGGCTGCTGCTCCGTTCATTGGACAAAATCTAGCTAAATGGTAGAATATTGACTGTTTCTTTTGAACATCATTATCCACATCCGGGCCATAGCATCTAGCTAATACAGAACAAATGGTTTGATTATTTGAAAGACAGAACCAGCATGCAGAACCAATAGTTTCAGTGATGGAATGATATGTAGTTTAACACCTACTCAGCAATTTTCAGCTATATCATGGCGAAAACAAGTTAATTTTCAATGAGATGATGACGAGATCCGCTTAGTTGGATGTTTTATAGTGCTAACTGACTGACATAACACAGTCCACGGATAGACATGTCACCGCAATCGGACACATTATCCTGATTCCGAGCCAACCAGCATTTGCTCTTTCTCCTTAATGATGCGTTTTTAGTGGAGAAGCAACTCATTTTGTGGTCCTTGGTTTGACCCGAACGGGGCTCGAATACACGATCTACCACACTCGAGACGAGCACGCTAACCATTACACAATCGATGCGCTTAAACTTTTACCGAAAAATTATTACAAAGGAATAAACAATGGCAGGATATGGATTTCGTGTTTGTGTTTTGCACTGAGTAAAGATGAGATGTGATTGTTCATTTTGTTAATGTTGCTGGAACTGCTGACCATCACAGTTTAAACTTTCTTTTCATAATGATATTTATGATTGTGCAAAATGTATATAGGCTGTCTAAAAGTAATAAAAAAATAATAAAAGCTTGACAAAAAAAGTTTCTAAGAGTGCTTGCTCGGATCGATAAATCTTCATCAAATAATATATTGGAATTTATATTAAAAACATAACTAGATACCAAATGAACCGTTTTGAAAATATAACTTTAGAACTTAACCTTTTTTTTACTTATCTCGTGAAAACATCACGCAAAAATAATTTATGTCATCACGACCATGTGTCATACAAATTCATGTCTTGCTTCGTCTGATTTCCCATCGCGCAGATGTACAATTGGGGGAAATAGCGACTGATGCAAAACTACTCATAGTTCTTACAAAAATTAACTGATTAGGCTAGAAAACAGAAAAGAAAACAAGTTTTGTCAAGATGTAATAAAACAATAATCATTATATGGAATGGCTGGTTGGACTTCTGATACGTACTAGGTGGCGTCGTGGTCGTATGTTAGTTGGATTTATATCTGATATGAAATCGGTGCCTATCACCACTAATGTTGTGAGTTCGAATCCCTCCCAGGCGATGTGTACTCGATACAACATTATGTGATAAAGTTTGTCAGTGATTTGCGGCAGGTGAATGGTTTTCACCGGGTACTCTGGTTTTCTCCACCAATAGAAATGACCCCCACGATATAACTGAAATATTGTTGAAAGTGGCGCTAAGCACCATACAAATAACCTCCTGCAGTGGGATTATTTTTCCGACTAACTGCATATAAATATATCAAATACAATATGACGTTAATTATTACGATTGTTGAACGGACGAAGCAATTGACATAACAGTGTATAATTATCTCCCTTTTTCCACGTGCTTTATTTGAACATGTAGGTATTTACCTGTGGTACCTGGTTTTCCACCAATTTGATGCCAACTGGGAAGTTTGTTTGGTATAACGTGCCACTGAGATTGTGTGGTTGTTCTAGGAGCATGTGGAATTATGTGCCATGTAGCAGATGTTGACCCTTGTGGGATTTTCTGCCACGATGCAGCTGCCGTAGTTTTATGGGGGCCTTGTCCTTGGTTGCCCTGACCGTTATTTGGTATATACCCTGTTTGCCCTTGATTTGTTCCTTGGTTATTCTGAGGTCCAGTTACACTAAGTCCTTAGACGGCAATAAAGCAAATCAATAGTGAATATACGTGATTTAACCCCCAGTTGTTTGTAGGAGGGTTCATGTCTTATTTATGTTACAAATGTATTTGTTTTTGTTTGCGTATGATGGTGTCCAACAGGTATTGACTGTATGAGTAACGCATGGTGGGTGTCTTATAGGAGGCAGGAGGTGCTTATCCTTCGCGAGCACCTGAGCTCACTCCCGGTTTTTTGGTGGGGTCCGTGTTTAGTTTGTTGTGTTGTTCTATTACGTTTCTATTGTTGTGTCTTTACGTTCTGAGAACGTAACTCACAGTTACGTGTTGTGATGTCCGTTATGATTTCCACATAAAAACGATATTCGGTTCGTCTTTACCTCTTGTTGTTTTTTACGTCACTTGTGTTTGTTTGCACATAGTGGTGTCCAACTCATATTGTGTTGTGGTTTCGCTTTGTTTTTCATCGTCTATGTTGCCAGTTTCTTTGGTTTGTCCATTTTTGATTGCCCTTTCGGTATTCTCTAACGTTTATTTAATATAATAACGGTCATTGTATCCATAAGTATATCTTTCGAACAGTACGCCGTTTTATACTTGACTGTATGTTATCCTCATTCATTAAACTAAGAGTTGTGAGTTCGAATTCCGCTCATGGCGAGGTGTACTCGATACAGCATTATGTGATAATGGTTGTCAGTGACTTGCGGCAGGTTAATGGTATTCTCCGGGTACTCCGGTTTCCTCCACCAACAAAACTGACCGCCACTATTTAACTGAAATATTATGCTAAACACCATAGCCATAACCCTAGTTAATTAAATAAAGAATTGAATTAAATTAATACAAGAAATTAATGCAAAAAATATTTTATTTAATAAATTATTTCTAGACATTTGATTTTTCTGGTGTTTTTATTTTCATCTATAATCTTTCTTGTTCAAACTGAGGGATAAAACAGAATTTGGAAAATAAATGTCTCCGAAGAAAAAGAATACAATATACAATTATGGCCCTCGGAAGAGGTGAATATCCAAAATTGTCAACCCCACTAGGGTTATTTCCCCGAGGGCTTTAACCCGAGGGAAATAACCCTAGTGGGGTTGACAATTTTGGATATTCACCGATTCAGAGGGCCGTAACTGTTTTATTATACCGAACAAACAGTTGAAATATACTGTTTAATATTTGAATTGTTAAAGTATTATTTCATTAGGGTTATTCACCAGACGTTGTAATTTTCGAGGGTTATTCAATGGACGTGTGCAATTCTTGAGGATATTCACCGTTGGTGGCGATTAAAAGCAAAAATATCCAGATTATTTTATGTCATGTGATTATCTTTTAACCAATAAAATTGATTCTTTATTATGTGAGGTATAATAACATTAATTAGTTTCGTATTATAATTAATCACTTAAAAAGACGTAGATATCTAATTTAGTGCGCATGACGCATTTCTGAAATAAACTTCATCAGGCAGTTCAAAATAAAAATATTGGAAAACTAAATAATTTAAAAGCTTTTGGAAGCAAAGAATGCAAAAGGTCTAAACAGAGTTGTCAAAATCAGATAAATTAACATACGTTTGGGAGAAAAACCGTATGTTCCAATAATAGATATATCTAATATCTCAGTGATAGTGATAAAAACGTAGATATCTAATTTAATGCGCACGACGCGCTTCTGGAATAACATTCATTAGGTATATGTATGCTCGAAATCGAAAGATTAGAAAACTAAATAATTTAAAAGCTTTTGGGAGCAAGAGAAATCAAAAGCACATAAAGAGGATAGCCACAACCGGCTAAGGTCACTTATGGCTGAGGGATGAGAACCTTAGTTTCAAAATAATCTTTTAGGAGCTGTAAGTTCTAATAATAAATATGTCTAATAAACCATGTCAGTGACAAAACAGTGACTCTTGGGCGGATGATATCCTCTGGGAAAAATAGTCCACCAGCAGAGGTATCGACCCAGTGATAAAAACGTTGATATCATATATTATTTAAGAAATAATTCATGCCGGCCATACTTTATTGTTATTCAAATATGGGTAGGCATTATATTCATGAATATTTAACCCGAGCGATAAATAATTCATGCCAGCCATACTTTATTGTTATTCAAATATGGGTAGGCATTATATTCATGAATATTTAACCCGTCATGAATATAATGCCTACCCATATTTGAATAACAATAAAGTATGGCCGGCATGAATTATTTCGATTCTAATAGGACAAATACGGTAATTTTAAAATTCGAGGCGGTCAAGGTGATGCGCTGGTAGTGGCTATTCCATCAATCTCCTACGGAATTTTAGAAATGGTAAAATTTGGAATTAAGAGATGGAATGCGAAATTGTGGTTGAAACTGTGGCTTAAAATACCGAAAAGAATTTTATTGACAAGGTTCAATATAAATTTTATTACAAATAAACAACTTTAAATAATTAACAACGAAATTACCAGTTGAACGCAGCCAGTCGGACCGGAGTTAAAGGGAGATAAGCATGGAGACAGTGAACGAAAGGTAAATAAGTAAAATGTTTATTCCTGGTTTACGATGTTAAATGTGAAGGTTCCTCCCGAAATCTTAGCATACTGTAAGAAATTAATTTTTAGATAAACAATAGAAAATCGCTAACCATGAAGAATTTTCTGAAAATAGTTAGTGTTTATGTAGGTGTTGTTTTTTTTTTTAGCTCAGCGCGCATGTGTGGCCTATATTTGATTGTTATTCAAATATGCCTTTATTTGTATACAGAATACGGGACGTCATATTAGAATTATAACTAGTTTACCCCCACCACTTTTTATTGAAGTGTCTGTGCCAAGCCAGGAAAGTTAGCGGTGATGTGTTTGCATGTTAGGTGTATCGATTTTGCCTTTTTCTACGATTTTTCAATTGGATTTTGGAACGATTCCGGTAATGTGGTGTTTCTTGGTTTACATTTTATAATGTTTTTTGACAGATACAAAAAATGTAAAGTACGCGTCACATGTATACATACCAGGTACGTTTGTTATGATGTGATGACATAATGGTGACGTAATCAATGTATCTAAAAAAAAATAAGTAAAACGAACTGATTACAATAAATAAAATCATTCCTTCGTTAAGATAATCACAAAGATTTCCGTCCAGTTATTACTTAGTAACCCAATCCTCATGGTCGGTAGTCAATGGCTGAACACACTCAGATACTCTCCACACATCATGATGAGTGGAGAGCGAGTATCGGAGCGTGCTCAGTCATTGGTTACAGACGATGCTCATTTTTATGATGTAGCTATAATCTTAAATAATTATATTTGTTACTGATATATTAAAAATTAGTGTTATATGTCTCCTAATTTATTGATATTTTATTAATGGAATTATAAACTACAATGAAAGGAAAAATATTCTCACATGAAAAATTCTAAAAGATCATTTTGTATATGCGAAACATTTTGTTTAATAACAAACCGTAAGATATGACTTTTTTGTGTGATTGTATTGCCTTGAGGTGTGTTTTTGCAAGCCATGTAAATGATCTTCAATATCTAGATACTGCTGAATATAGCATATTATCTGATGTTCTCCCGGAAAAAGTAGAATGTTGATTTGGCAATCAACCACCGTTTAATAATCAATGAATGGGCATAGTGGGCTTCTGATTGCGTCACAGTCAAATAATTACGTAAGGTTTCTTTACATCAGATCTTACGTGTATATACTTCCCTTCATTTGATTTGCAAAATCCATAACAATCCCCTGTCTGAACAAAAACAGCATGCGACTTTTCCCCTTATCACATAATTACGGACCTGTGTAATAAGTGCCTATCACCACTAAAGTTGTGAATTCGAATCCCGTTCATGGTGAGGTGTACTCGATACAACATTATGTGATAAAGTTTGTCAGTGAATTGCAACAGGTTTTCTCAGGATACTCCGGTTTCCTCCACCGCCATGATGTAACTGAAATATTGTTGAAAGTGGCGTTAAGCACCATAAACCAAACCAAACCTAATTACAGAAGACAACTGAGTCTCATCAATGAACAGGTTCAGATGCTCAACCTGCCTAAACTGACAAGTATAAAAATAAAAACGTAGAAATCAAATTTAATGTGCATGACGAGTTACTTACTGGAGTAATCTTTATCAGGTACGATCAAAGCCAAGATACTTGAAAGCCAAATAATTTAAAAAGTCTGTGGGATAAAAACCAAAAGGCCTTATACAGGATAATGTCAGGATTAAATAGGCCTATACAGGATAATGTTAGGATTGAATAGGCCTATACAGGATAATGTCAGGATTAAATAGGTCTATACAGGATAATGTCAGGATTAAATAGGTCTATACAGGATAATGTCAGGATTAAATAGGCCTATACAGGATAATGTCAGGATTAAATAGGTCTATACAGGATAATGTCAGGATTAAATAGGCCTATACAGGATAATGTCAGGATTAAATAGGTCTATACAGGATAATGTCAGGATTAAATAGGCCTATACAGGATAATTTCAGGATTAAATAGGTCTATACATGATAATGTCAGGATTAAATAGGCCTATACAGGATAATGTCAGGATTAAATAGGCCTATACAGGATAATGTCAGGATTAAATAGGCCTATGCAGGATAATGTCAGGATTAAATAGGCCTATACATGATAATGTCAGGATTAAATAGGCCTATACAGGATAATGTCAGGATTAAATAGGCCTATACAGGATAATGTCAGGATTAAATAGGCCTATGCAGGATAATGTCAGGATTAAATAGGCCTATGCAGGATAATGTCAGGATTAAATAGGCCTATGCAGGATAATGTCAGGATTAAATAGGCCTATACATGATAATGTCAGGATTAAATAGGCCTATGCAGGATAATGTCAGGATTAAATAGGCCTATACATGATAATGTCAGGATTAAATAGGCCTATGCAGGATAATGTCAGGATTAAATAGGCCTATACAGGATAATGTCAGGATTAAATAGGCCTATGCAGGATAATGTCAGGATTAAATAGGCCTATACAGGATAATGTCAGGATTAAATAGGCCTATGCAGGATAATGTCAGGATTAAATAGGCCTATACAGGATAATGTCAGGATTAAATACATGTATGTACATACTTGGATTAAATGTCAGCATTCCAGTACATTTCTTTACTTTAAAATCTACATCTACATTAAGATAGCCAAGCTGGAAAATAAAATATGCTTAGACTATTGAATGAATAGACACTTACAGTCAACCCTGTTTACAAAGACCACTCAAAGGAGAGTCAACACATTGTCTTAAAACACAGGTGGTCTCTTATTATTTGGTATCTTCAAACTCTTCTTCTTACAGGAAAATGTTTATATGAAATGTACTATAATGGTTACTGAGAAGCATGGCTTTTAACACAGGTTGTTGTTTAATAAAGGTGACTTTTAACACAGGTTGTTGTTTAATAAAGGTAGCTTTTAACACAGGTTGTTGTTTAATAAAGGTGGCTTTTAACACAGGTTGTTGTTTAATAAAGGTGACTTTTAACACAGGTTGTTGTTTAATAAAGGTAGCTTTTAACACAGGTTGTTGTTTAATAAAGGTGGCTTTTAACAAAGATTGTTGTTTAATAAAGGTGACTTTTAACACAGGTTGTTGTTTAATAAAGGTGGCTTTTAACACAGGTTGTTGTTTAATAAAGGTGGCTTTTAACACAGGTTGTTGTTTAATAAAGGTGGCTTTTAACAAAGATTGTTGTTTAATAAAGGTGACTTTTAACACAGGTTGTTGTTTAATAAAGGTGGCTTTTAACACAGGTTGTTGTTTAATAAAGGTGGCTTTTAACACAGGTTGTTGTTTAATAACGGTGGCTTTTAACACAGGTTGTTGTTTAATAAAGATGGCTTTTAACACAGGTTGTTGTTTATTAAAGGTGGCTTTTAACACAGGTAGTTGTTTAATAAAGGTAGCTTTTAACACAGGTTGCTGTTTAATAACGGTGGCTTTTAACACAGGTTGTTGTTTAATAAAGGTGGCTATTAACACAAGTTGTTGTTTAATAAAGGTGGCTATTAACACAGGTTGTTGTTTAATAAAGGTGGCTTTTAACACAGGTTGTTGTTTAATAAAGGTAGCTTTAAACACAGGTTGCTGTTTAATAACGGTGGCTTTTAACACAGGTTGTTGTTTAATAAAGGTGGCTATTAACACAAGTTGTTGTTTAATAAAGGTGGCTTTTAACACAGGTTGTTGTTTAATAAAGGTGGCTTTTAACACAGGTTGTTGTTTAAAAAAGGTATCTTTTAACACAGGTTGCTGTTTAATAACGGTGGCTTTTAACACAGGTTGTTGTTTAATAAAGGTGGTTTTTAACACAAGTTGTTGTTTAATAAAGGTGGCTTTTAACACAGGTTGTTGTTTAATAAAGGTGGCTTTTAACACAGGTTGTTGTTTAATAAAGGTGGATTTTAACACAGGTTGTTGTTTAATAAAGGTGGCTTTTAACACAGGTTGTTGTTTAATAAAGGTGGCTATTAACACAGGTTGTTGTTTAATAAAGGTGGCTTTTAACACAGGTTGTTGTTTAATAAAGATGGCTTTTAACACAGGTTGTTGTTTAATAAAGGTGGCTTTTAACACAGGTTGTTGTTTAATAAAGGTGGCTTTTAACACAGGTTGTTGTTTAATAAAGATGGCTTTTAACACAGGTTGTTGTTTAATAAAGGTGGCTTTTAACACAGGTTGTTGTTTAATAAAGGTGGCTATTAACACAGGTTGTTGTTTAATAAAGGTGGCTTTTAACACAGGTTGTTGTTTAATAAAGGTAGCTTTTAACACAGGTTGTTGTTTAATAAAGGTGGCTTTTAACACAGGTTGTTGTTTAATAAAGGTGGCTATTAACACAGGTTGTTGTTTAATAAAGGTGGCTTTTAACACAGGTTGTTGTTTAATAAAGGTGGCTTTTAACACAGGTTGTTGTTTAATAAAGATGGCTTTTAACACAGGTTGTTGTTTAATAAAGGTGGCTTTTAACACTGGTTGTTGTTTAATAAAGGTGGCTTTTAACACAGGTTGTTGTTTAATAAAGGTGGTTTTTAACACAGGTTATTGTTTAATAAAGGTGGCTTTTAACACAGGTTGTTGTTTAATAAAGGTGGCTTTTAACACAGGTTGTTGTTTAATAAAGGTGGCTTTTGACACATGTTGTTTAATAAAGGTGGCTATTAACACAGGTTGTTGTTTAATAAAGGTGGCTTTTAACACAGGTTGTTGTTTAATAAATGTGGCTTTTAACACAGGTTGTTGTTTAATAAAGATGGCTTTTAACACAGGTTGTTGTTTATTAAAGGTGGCTTTTAACACAGGTTGTTGTTTAATAAAGATGGCTTTTAACACAGGTTGTTGTTTAATAAAGATGGATTTTAACATAGGTTGTTGTTTAATAAAGGTGGCTTTTAACACAGGTTTTTGTTTAATAAAGGTGGCTATTAACACAGGTTGTTGTTTAATAAAGATGGCTTTTAACACAGGTTGTTGTTTAATAAAGATGGCTTTTAACACAGGTTGTTGTTTAATAAAGATGGTTTTTAACACAGGTTGTTGTTTAATAAAGGTGGCTTTTAACACAGGTTGTTGTTTAAGAAAGGTGGCTTTTAACACAGGTTGTTGTTTAATAAAGGTTGTTTTTAACACAGGTTGTTGTTTAATAAAGGTGACTTTTAACACAGGTTGTTGTTTAATAAAGGTGACTTTTAACACAGGTTGTTGTTTAATAAAGGTGGCTTTTAACACAGGTTGTTGTTTAATAAAGGTGGCTTTTAACACAGGTTGTTGTTTAATAAAGGTGGCTTTTAACACAGGTTGTTGTTTAATAAAGGTGGCTATTAACACAGGTTGTTGTTTAATAAAGGTGGCTTTTAACACAGGTTGTTGTTTAATAAAGGTGGCTTTTAACACAGGTTGTTGTTTAATAAAGGTGGCTTTTAACACAGGTTGTTGTTTAATAAAGGTGGCTTTTAACACAGGCTGTTGTTTTATAAAAGTGGCTTTTAACACAATTTTTTGTTTAATAAAGGTGGCTTTTAACACAGGTTGTTGTTTAATAAAGGTGGCTTTTGACACAGGTTGTTTAATAAAGGTGTATTTTAACACAGGTTGTTGTTTAATAAAGGTGGCTATTAACACAGGTTGTTGTTTAATAAAGATGGCTTTTAACACAGGTTGTTGTTTAATAAAGGTGTCTTTTAACACAGGTTGTTGTTTAATAAAGGTGGCTATTAACACAGGTTGTTGTTTAATAAAGATGGCTTTTAACACAGGTTGTTGTTTAATAAAGGTGGTTTTTAACACAGGTTGTTGTTTAATAAAGGTGGCTTTTAACACAGATTGTTGTTTAATAAAGGTGGCTTTTAGCACAGGTTGTTGTTTAATAAAGGTGGCTTTTAACACAGGTTGTTGTTTAATAAAGGTGGCTTTTAACACAGGTTGTTGTTTAATAATGGTGGCTATTAACACAGGTTGTTGTTTAATAAAGGTGGCTTTTAACACAGGTTGTTGTTTAATAAAGGGGGATTTTAACACAGGTTGTTGTTTAATAAAGGTGGCTTTTAACACAGCTTGTTGTTTAATAAAGATGGCTTTTAACACAGGTTGTTATTTAATAAAGGTGGCTTTTAACACAGGTTGTTGTTTAATAAAGATGGCTTTTATCACAGGTTGTTGTTTAATAAAGATGGCTTTTAACAGAGGTAGTTGTTTATTAAAGGTGGCTTTTAACACAGGTTGTTGTTTAATAAAGATGGCTTTTAACACAGGTTGTTGTTTAATAAAGGTTGTTTTTAACACAGGTAGTTGTTTAATAAAGGTGGCTTTTAACACAGGTTGTTGTTTATTAAAGGTGGCTTTTAACACAGGTAGTTGTTTAATAAAGATGGCTTTTAACACAGGTTGTTGTTTATTAAAGGTGGCTTTTAACACAGGTTGTTGTTTAATAAAGGTGGCTTTTAACACAGGTTGTTGTTTAATAAAGATGGCTTTTAACACAGGTTGTTGTTTAATAAAGGTGGCTTTTAACACAGGTAGTTGTTTATTAAAGGTGGCTTTCAACACAGGTTGTTGTTTAATAAAGGTGGCTTTTAACACAGGTAGTTGTTTAATAAAGGTGGCTTTTAACACAGGTAGTTGTTTAATAAATGTGGCTTTTAACACAGGTTGTTGTTTAATAAAGGTGGCTTTTAACACAGGTAGTTGTTTATTAAAGGTGGCTTTTAACACAGGTAGTTGTTTATTAAAGGTGGCTATTAACACAGGTTGTTGTTTATTAAAGGTGGCTTTTAACACAGGTTGTTGTTTAATAAAGATGGCTTTTAACACAGGTAGTTGTTTATTAAAGGTGGCTTTTAACAGAGGTAGTTGTTTATTAAAGGTGGCTATTAACACAGGTTGTTGTTTATTAAAGGTGGCTTTTAACACAGGTTGTTGTTTAATAAAGGTGGCTTTTAACAAAGATTGTTGTTTAATAAAGGTGACTTTTAACACAGGTTGTTGTTTAATAAAGGTGGCTTTTAACACAGGTTGTTGTTTAATAAAGGTGGCTTTTAACACAGGTTGTTGTTTAATAACGGTGGCTTTTAACACAGGTTGTTGTTTAATAAAGATGGCTTTTAACACAGGTTGTTGTTTATTAAAGGTGGCTTTTAACACAGGTAGTTGTTTAATAAAGGTAGCTTTTAACACAGGTTGCTGTTTAATAACGGTGGCTTTTAACACAGGTTGTTGTTTAATAAAGGTGGCTATTAACACAAGTTGTTGTTTAATAAAGGTGGCTATTAACACAGGTTGTTGTTTATTAAAGGTGGCTTTTAACACAGGTTGTTGTTTAATAAAGGTAGCTTTAAACACAGGTTGCTGTTTAATAACGGTGGCTTTTAACACAGGTTGTTGTTTAATAAAGGTGGCTATTAACACAAGTTGTTGTTTAATAAAGGTGGCTTTTAACACAGGTTGTTGTTTAATAATGGTGGCTTTTAACACAGGTTGTTGTTTAAAAAAGGTATCTTTTAACACAGGTTGCTGTTTAATAATGGTGGCTTTTAACACAGGTTGTTGTTTAATAAAGGTGGCTTTTAACACAAGTTGTTGTTTAATAAAGGTGGCTTTTAACACAGGTTGTTGTTTAATAAAGGTGGCTTTTAACACAGGTTGTTGTTTAATAAAGGTGGATTTTAACACAGGTTGTTGTTTAATAAAGGTGGCTTTTAACACAGGTTGTTGTTTAATAAAGGTGGCTATTAACACAGGTTGTTGTTTAATAAAGGTGGCTTTTAACACAGGTTGTTGTTTAATAAAGATGGCTTTTAACACAGGTTGTTGTTTAATAAAGGTGGCTTTTAACACAGGTTGTTGTTTAATAAAGGTGGCTTTTAACACAGGTTGTTGTTTAATAAAGATGGCTTTTAACACAGGTTGTTGTTTAATAAAGGTGGCTTTTAACACAGGTTGTTGTTTAATAAAGGTGGCTATTAACACAGGTTGTTGTTTAATAAAGGTGGCTTTTAACACAGGTTGTTGTTTAATAAAGGTAGCTTTTAACACAGGTTGTTGTTTAATAAAGGTTTCTTTTAACACAGGTTGTTGTTTAATAAAGGTGGCTATTAACACAGGTTGTTGTTTAATAAAGGTGGCTTTTAACACAGGTTGTTGTTTAATAAAGGTGGCTTTTAACACAGGTTGTTGTTTAATAAAGATGGCTTTTAACACAGGTTGTTGTTTAATAAAGGTGGCTTTTAACACTGGTTGTTGTTTAATAAAGGTGGCTTTTAACACAGGTTGTTGTTTAACAAAGGTGGCTTTTAACACAGGTTGTTGTTTAATAAAGGTAGCTTTTAACACAGGTTGTTGTTTAATAATGGTGGCTTTTAACACAGGTTGTTGTTTAATAAAGGTGGCTTTTAACACAGGTTGCTGTTTAATCAAGATGGCTATTAACACAGGTTGTTGTTTAATAAAGGTGGCTTTTAACACAGGTTGTTGTTTAATAAAGATGGATTTTAACACAGGTAGTTGTTTAATAAAGGTGGCTTTTAACAGAGGTTGTTGTTTAATAAAGATGGCTTTTAACACAGGTTGTTGTTTAATAACGGTGGCTTTTAACACAGGTTGTTGTTTAATAAAGGTGGCTTTTAACACAGGTTGTTGTTTAATAAAGGTGACTTTTAACACAGGTTGTTTAATAAAGGTGGCTTTTAACACAGGTTGTTGTTTAATAAAGGTGGCTATTAACACAGGTTGTTGTTTAATAAAGGTGGCTTTTAACACAGGTTGTTGTTTAATAAAGGTGGCTTTTAACACAGGTTGTTGTTTAATAAAGGTGGCTTTTAACACAGGTTGTTGTTTAATAAATGTGGCTTTTAACACAGGCTGTTGTTTAATAAAGGTGGCTTTTAACACAATATTTTGTTGTTTAATAAAGGTGGCTTTTAACACAGGTTGTTGTTTAATAAAGATGGCTTTTAACACAGGTTGTTGTTTAATAAAGGTGGCTTTTAACACAGGTTGTTGTTTAATAAAGGTGGCTTTTAACACAGGTTGTTGTTTAATAAAGATGGCTTTTAACACAGGTTGTTGTTTAATAAAGGTGGCTTTTAACACAGGTTGTTGTTTAATAAAGGTGGCTATTAACACAGGTTGTTGTTTAATAAATGTGGCTTTTAACATAGGTTGTTGTTTAATAAAGGTAGCTTTTAACACAGGTTGTTGTTTAATAAAGGTGGCTTTTAACACAGGTTGTTGTTTAATAAAGGTGGCTTTTAACACAGGTTGTTGTTTAATAAAGTTGGCTATTAACACAGGTTGTTGTTTAATAAAGGTGGCTTTTAACACAGGTTGTTGTTTAATAAAGATGGCTTTTAACACAGGTTGTTGTTTAATAAAGGTGGCTTTTAACACTGATTGTTGTTTAATAAAGGTGGCTTTTAACACAGGTTGTTGTTTAATAAAGGTGGCTTTTAACACAGATTGTTGTTTAATAAAGGTGGCTTTTAACACAGGTTGTTGTTTAATAACGGTGGCTTTTAACACAGGTTGTTGTTTAATAAAGGTGGCTTTTAACACAGGTTGTTGTTTAATAAAGGTGGCTATTAACACAGGTTGTTGTTTAATAAAGGTGGCTTTTAACACAGGTTGTTGTTTAATAAAGATGGATTTTAACACAGGTCGTTGTTTAATAAAGGTGGCTTTTAACACAGGTTGTTGTTTAATAAAGATGGCTTTTAACACAGGTTGTTGTTTAATAAAGGTGGCTTTTTACACAGGTTGTTGTTTAATAACGGTGGCTTTTAACACAGGTTGTTGTTTAATAAAGGTGGCTATTAACACAGGTTGTTGTTTAATAAAGGTGACTTTTAACACAGGTTGTTTAATAAAGGTGGCTTTTAACACAGGTTGTTGTTTAATAAAGGTGGCTATTAACAGAGGTTGTTGTTTAATAAAGGTGGCTTTTAACACAGGTTGTTGTTTAATAAAGGTGGCTTTTAACACAGGTTGTTTTTTAATAAAGGTGGCTTTTAACACAGGTTGTTGTTTAATAAATGTGGCTTTTAACACAGGCTGTTGTTTAATAAAGGTGGCTTTTAACACAATATTTTGTTGTTTAATAAAGGTGGCTTTTAACACAGGTTGTTGTTTAATAAAGATGGCTTTTAACACAGGTTGTTGTTTAATAAAGGTGGCTTTTAACACAGGCTGTTGTTTAATAATGGTGGCTTTTAACACAGGTTGTTGTTTAATAAAGGTGGCTTTTAACACAGGTTGTTGTTTAATAAAGGTGACTTTAAACACAGGTTGTTTAATAAAGGTGGCTTTTAACACAGGTTGTTGTTTAATAAAGGTGACTTTAAACACAGGTTGTTTAATAAAGGTGGCTTTTAACACAGGTTGTTGTTTAATAAAGGTGGCTATTAACAGAGGTTGTTGTTTAATAAAGGTGGCTTTTAACACAGGTTGTTGTTTAATAAAGGTGGCTTTTAACACAGGTTGTTTTTTTAATAAAGGTGGCTTTTAACACAGGTTGTTGTTTAATAAATGTGGCTTTTAAAACAGGCTGTTGTTTAATAAAGGTGGCTTTTAACACAATATTTTGTTGTTTAATAAAGGTGGCTTTTAACACAGGTTGTTGTTTAATAAAGGTGGCTATTAACACAGGTTGTTGTTTAATAAAGGTGGCTTTTAACACAGGTTGTTGTTTAATAAAGGTGACTTTTAACACAGGTTGTTGTTTAATAAAAATGGCTTTTAACACAGGTTGTTGTTTAATAAAGATGGTTTTTAACACAGGTTGTTGTTTAATAAAGATGGCTTTTAACACAAGTTGTTGTTTAATAAAGGTGGCTATTAACACAGGTTGTTGTTTAATAAAGATGGCTTTTAACACAGGTTGTTGTTTAATAAAGGTGGCTATTAACACAGGTTGTTGTTTAATAAAGGTGGCTTTTAACACAGGTTGTTGTTTAATAAAGATGGCTTTTAACACAGGTTGTTGTTTAATAAAGGTGGCTATTAACACAGGTTGTTGTTTAATAAAGGTGGCTTTCAACACAGGTTGTTGTTTAATAAAGATGGCTTTTAACACAGGTTGTTGTTTAATAAAGGTGGCTTTTAACACAGGTTGTTGTTAAATAAAGATGGCTTTTAACACAGGTTGTTGTTTAATAAAGGTGGCTTTTAACACAGGTTGTTGTTTAATAAAGGTGGCTTTTAACACAGGCTGTTGTTTAATAAAGATGGCTTTTAACACAGGTTGTTGTTTGATAAAGGTGGTTTTTAACACAGGTTGTTGTTTAATAAAGATGGCTTTTAATAGAGGTTGTTGTTTAATAAAGGTGGCTTTTAACACAGGTTGTTGTTTAATAAAGATGGCTTTTAAGACAGGTTGTTGTTTAATAAAGGTGGCTTTTAACACAGGTTGTTGTTTAATAAAGGTGGCTTTTAACACAGGTTGTTGTTTAATAAAGGTGGCTATTAACACAGGTTGTTGTTTAATAAAGGTGGATTTTAACACAGGTTGTTGTTTAATAAAGATGGTTTTTAACACAGGTTGTTGTTTAATAAAGATGGCTTTTAACACAGGTTGTTGTTTAATAAAGGTGGCTTTTAACACAGGTTGTTGTTTAATAAAGGTGGCTTTTAACACAGGTTGTTGTTTAATAAAGATGGCTTTTAACACAGGTTGTTGTTTAATAAAGATGGCTTTTAACACAGGTTGTTGTTTAATAAAGGTGGCTTTTAACACAGGTTGTTGTTTAATAAAGATGGCTTTTAACACAGGTTGTTGTTTAATAAAGGTGGTTTTTAACACAGGTTGTTGTTTAATAAAGGTGGCTTTTAACACAGGTTGTTGTTTAATAAAGATTGCTTTTAACACAGGTTGTTGTTTAATAAAGGTGGCTTTTAACACAGGTTGTTGTTTAATAAAGATGGCTTTTAACACAGGTTGTTGTTTAATAAAGGTGGTTTTTAACACAGGTTGTTGTTTAATAAAGGTGGCTTTTAACACAGGTTGTTGTTTAATAAAGATGGCTTTTAAGACAGGTTGTTGTTTAATAAAGGTGGCTTTTAACACAGGTTGTTGTTTAATAAAGATGGCTTTTAAGTAGGTTGTTGTTTAATAAAGGTGGCTTTTAACACAGGTTGTTGTTTAATAATGGTGGATATTAACACAGGTTGTTGTTTAATAAAGGTGTCTTTTAACACAGGTTGTTGTTTAATAAAGGTGGCTATTAACACAGGTTGTTGTTTAATAAAGATGGCTTTTAACACAGGTTGTTGTTTAATAAAGGTGGTTTTTAACACAGGTTGTTGTTTAATAAAGGTGGCTTTTAACACAGATTGTTGTTTAATAAAGGTGGCTTTTAGCACAGGTTGTTGTTTAATAAAGGTGGCTTTTAACACAGGTTGTTGTTTAATAAAGGTGGCTTTTAACACAGGTTGTTGTTTAATAATGGTGGCTATTAACACAGGTTGTTGTTTAATAAAGGTGGCTTTTAACACAGGTTGTTGTTTAATAAAGGGGGATTTTAACACAGGTTGTTGTTTAATAAAGGTGGCTTTTAACACAGCTTGTTGTTTAATAAAGATGGCTTTTAACACAGGTTGTTATTTAATAAAGGTGGCTTTTAACACAGGTTGTTGTTTAATAAAGATGGCTTTTATCACAGGTTGTTGTTTAATAAAGATGGCTTTTAACAGAGGTAGTTGTTTATTAAAGGTGGCTTTTAACACAGGTTGTTGTTTAATAAAGATGGCTTTTAACACAGGTTGTTGTTTAATAAAGGTTGTTTTTAACACAGGTAGTTGTTTAATAAAGGTGGCTTTTAACACAGGTTGTTGTTTATTAAAGGTGGCTTTTAACACAGGTAGTTGTTTAATAAAGATGGCTTTTAACACAGGTTGTTGTTTATTAAAGGTGGCTTTTAACACAGGTTGTTGTTTAATAAAGGTGGCTTTTAACACAGGTTGTTGTTTAATAAAGATGGCTTTTAACACAGGTTGTTGTTTAATAAAGGTGGCTTTTAACACAGGTAGTTGTTTATTAAAGGTGGCTTTCAACACAGGTTGTTGTTTAATAAAGGTGGCTTTTAACACAGGTAGTTGTTTAATAAAGGTGGCTTTTAACACAGGTAGTTGTTTAATAAATGTGGCTTTTAACACAGGTTGTTGTTTAATAAAGGTGGCTTTTAACACAGGTAGTTGTTTATTAAAGGTGGCTTTTAACACAGGTAGTTGTTTATTAAAGGTGGCTATTAACACAGGTTGTTGTTTATTAAAGGTGGCTTTTAACACAGGTTGTTGTTTAATAAAGATGGCTTTTAACACAGGTAGTTGTTTATTAAAGGTGGCTTTTAACAGAGGTAGTTGTTTATTAAAGGTGGCTATTAACACAGGTTGTTGTTTATTAAAGGTGGCTTTTAACACAGGTTGTTGTTTAATAAAGGTGGCTTTTAACAAAGATTGTTGTTTAATAAAGGTGACTTTTAACACAGGTTGTTGTTTAATAAAGGTGGCTTTTAACACAGGTTGTTGTTTAATAAAGGTGGCTTTTAACACAGGTTGTTGTTTAATAACGGTGGCTTTTAACACAGGTTGTTGTTTAATAAAGATGGCTTTTAAGACAGGTTGTTGTTTATTAAAGGTGGCTTTTAACACAGGTAGTTGTTTAATAAAGGTAGCTTTTAACACAGGTTGCTGTTTAATAACGGTGGCTTTTAACACAGGTTGTTGTTTAATAAAGGTGGCTATTAACACAAGTTGTTGTTTAATAAAGGTGGCTATTAACACAGGTTGTTGTTTATTAAAGGTGGCTTTTAACACAGGTTGTTGTTTAATAAAGGTAGCTTTAAACACAGGTTGCTGTTTAATAACGGTGGCTTTTAACACAGGTTGTTGTTTAATAAAGGTGGCTATTAACACAAGTTGTTGTTTAATAAAGGTGGCTTTTAACACAGGTTGTTGTTTAATAATGGTGGCTTTTAACACAGGTTGTTGTTTAAAAAAGGTATCTTTTAACACAGGTTGCTGTTTAATAATGGTGGCTTTTAACACAGGTTGTTGTTTAATAAAGGTGGCTTTTAACACAAGTTGTTGTTTAATAAAGGTGGCTTTTAACACAGGTTGTTGTTTAATAAAGGTGGCTTTTAACACAGGTTGTTGTTTAATAAAGGTGGATTTTAACACAGGTTGTTGTTTAATAAAGGTGGCTTTTAACACAGGTTGTTGTTTAATAAAGGTGGCTATTAACACAGGTTGTTGTTTAATAAAGGTGGCTTTTAACACAGGTTGTTGTTTAATAAAGATGGCTTTTAACACAGGTTGTTGTTTAATAAAGGTGGCTTTTAACACAGGTTGTTGTTTAATAAAGGTGGCTTTTAACACAGGTTGTTGTTTAATAAAGATGGCTTTTAACACAGGTTGTTGTTTAATAAAGGTGGCTTTTAACACAGGTTGTTGTTTAATAAAGGTGGCTATTAACACAGGTTGTTGTTTAATAAAGGTGGCTTTTAACACAGGTTGTTGTTTAATAAAGGTAGCTTTTAACACAGGTTGTTGTTTAATAAAGGTGGCTTTTAACACAGGTTGTTGTTTAATAAAGGTGGCTATTAACACAGGTTGTTGTTTAATAAAGGTGGCTTTTAACACAGGTTGTTGTTTAATAAAGGTGGCTTTTAACACAGGTTGTTGTTTAATAAAGATGGCTTTTAACACAGGTTGTTGTTTAATAAAGGTGGCTTTTAACACTGGTTGTTGTTTAATAAAGGTGGCTTTTAACACAGGTTGTTGTTTAACAAAGGTGGCTTTTAACACAGGTTGTTGTTTAATAAAGGTAGCTTTTAACACAGGTTGTTGTTTAATAATGGTGGCTTTTAACACAGGTTGTTGTTTAATAAAGGTGGCTTTTAACACAGGTTGCTGTTTAATCAAGATGGCTATTAACACAGGTTGTTGTTTAATAAAGGTGGCTTTTAACACAGGTTGTTGTTTAATAAAGATGGATTTTAACACAGGTAGTTGTTTAATAAAGGTGGCTTTTAACAGAGGTTGTTGTTTAATAAAGATGGCTTTTAACACAGGTTGTTGTTTAATAACGGTGGCTTTTAACACAGGTTGTTGTTTAATAAAGGTGGCTTTTAACACAGGTTGTTGTTTAATAAAGGTGACTTTTAACACAGGTTGTTTAATAAAGGTGGCTTTTAACACAGGTTGTTGTTTAATAAAGGTGGCTATTAACACAGGTTGTTGTTTAATAAAGGTGGCTTTTAACACAGGTTGTTGTTTAATAAAGGTGGCTTTTAACACAGGTTGTTGTTTAATAAAGGTGGCTTTTAACACAGGTTGTTGTTTAATAAATGTGGCTTTTAACACAGGCTGTTGTTTAATAAAGGTGGCTTTTAACACAATATTTTGTTGTTTAATAAAGGTGGCTTTTAACACAGGTTGTTGTTTAATAAAGATGGCTTTTAACACAGGTTGTTGTTTAATAAAGGTGGCTTTTAACACAGGTTGTTGTTTAATAAAGGTGGCTTTTAACACAGGTTGTTGTTTAATAAAGATGGCTTTTAACACAGGTTGTTGTTTAATAAAGGTGGCTTTTAACACAGGTTGTTGTTTAATAAAGGTGGCTATTAACACAGGTTGTTGTTTAATAAATGTGGCTTTTAACATAGGTTGTTGTTTAATAAAGGTAGCTTTTAACACAGGTTGTTGTTTAATAAAGGTGGCTTTTAACACAGGTTGTTGTTTAATAAAGGTGGCTTTTAACACAGGTTGTTGTTTAATAAAGTTGGCTATTAACACAGGTTGTTGTTTAATAAAGGTGGCTTTTAACACAGGTTGTTGTTTAATAAAGATGGCTTTTAACACAGGTTGTTGTTTAATAAAGGTGGCTTTTAACACTGATTGTTGTTTAATAAAGGTGGCTTTTAACACAGGTTGTTGTTTAATAAAGGTGGCTTTTAACACAGATTGTTGTTTAATAAAGGTGGCTTTTAACACAGGTTGTTGTTTAATAACGGTGGCTTTTAACACAGGTTGTTGTTTAATAAAGGTGGCTTTTAACACAGGTTGTTGTTTAATAAAGGTGGCTATTAACACAGGTTGTTGTTTAATAAAGGTGGCTTTTAACACAGGTTGTTGTTTAATAAAGATGGATTTTAACACAGGTCGTTGTTTAATAAAGGTGGCTTTTAACACAGGTTGTTGTTTAATAAAGATGGCTTTTAACACAGGTTGTTGTTTAATAAAGGTGGCTTTTTACACAGGTTGTTGTTTAATAACGGTGGCTTTTAACACAGGTTGTTGTTTAATAAAGGTGGCTATTAACACAGGTTGTTGTTTAATAAAGGTGACTTTTAACACAGGTTGTTTAATAAAGGTGGCTTTTAACACAGGTTGTTGTTTAATAAAGGTGGCTATTAACAGAGGTTGTTGTTTAATAAAGGTGGCTTTTAACACAGGTTGTTGTTTAATAAAGGTGGCTTTTAACACAGGTTGTTTTTTAATAAAGGTGGCTTTTAACACAGGTTGTTGTTTAATAAATGTGGCTTTTAACACAGGCTGTTGTTTAATAAAGGTGGC
Source organism: Bathymodiolus septemdierum (assembly GCA_963383655.1). Classification (NCBI taxonomy): domain Eukaryota; kingdom Metazoa; phylum Mollusca; class Bivalvia; order Mytilida; family Modiolidae; genus Bathymodiolus; species Bathymodiolus septemdierum. The sequence goes on along the minus strand of OY726530.1, from coordinate 52,049,337 downwards.
TTTTAACACAATATTTTGTTGTTTAATAAAGGTGGCTTTTAACACAGGTTGTTGTTTAATAAAGATGGCTTTTAACACAGGTTGTTGTTTAATAAAGGTGGCTTTTAACACAGGCTGTTGTTTAATAATGGTGGCTTTTAACACAGGTTGTTGTTTAATAAAGGTGGCTTTTAACACAGGTTGTTGTTTAATAAAGGTGACTTTAAACACAGGTTGTTTAATAAAGGTGGCTTTTAACACAGGTTGTTGTTTAATAAAGGTGGCTATTAACAGAGGTTGTTGTTTAATAAAGGTGGCTTTTAACACAGGTTGTTGTTTAATAAAGGTGGCTTTTAACACAGGTTGTTTTTTTAATAAAGGTGGCTTTTAACACAGGTTGTTGTTTAATAAATGTGGCTTTTAAAACAGGCTGTTGTTTAATAAAGGTGGCTTTTAACACAATATTTTGTTGTTTAATAAAGGTGGCTTTTAACACAGGTTGTTGTTTAATAAAGGTGGCTATTAACACAGGTTGTTGTTTAATAAAGGTGGCTTTTAACACAGGTTGTTGTTTAATAAAGGTGACTTTTAACACAGGTTGTTGTTTAATAAAAATGGCTTTTAACACAGGTTGTTGTTTAATAAAGATGGTTTTTAACACAGGTTGTTGTTTAATAAAGATGGCTTTTAACACAAGTTGTTGTTTAATAAAGGTGGCTATTAACACAGGTTGTTGTTTAATAAAGATGGCTTTTAACACAGGTTGTTGTTTAATAAAGGTGGCTATTAACACAGGTTGTTGTTTAATAAAGGTGGCTTTTAACACAGGTTGTTGTTTAATAAAGATGGCTTTTAACACAGGTTGTTGTTTAATAAAGGTGGCTATTAACACAGGTTGTTGTTTAATAAAGGTGGCTTTCAACACAGGTTGTTGTTTAATAAAGATGGCTTTTAACACAGGTTGTTGTTTAATAAAGGTGGCTTTTAACACAGGTTGTTGTTAAATAAAGATGGCTTTTAACACAGGTTGTTGTTTAATAAAGGTGGCTTTTAACACAGGTTGTTGTTTAATAAAGGTGGCTTTTAACACAGGCTGTTGTTTAATAAAGATGGCTTTTAACACAGGTTGTTGTTTGATAAAGGTGGTTTTTAACACAGGTTGTTGTTTAATAAAGATGGCTTTTAATAGAGGTTGTTGTTTAATAAAGGTGGCTTTTAACACAGGTTGTTGTTTAATAAAGATGGCTTTTAAGACAGGTTGTTGTTTAATAAAGGTGGCTTTTAACACAGGTTGTTGTTTAATAAAGGTGGCTTTTAACACAGGTTGTTGTTTAATAAAGGTGGCTATTAACACAGGTTGTTGTTTAATAAAGGTGGATTTTAACACAGGTTGTTGTTTAATAAAGATGGTTTTTAACACAGGTTGTTGTTTAATAAAGATGGCTTTTAACACAGGTTGTTGTTTAATAAAGGTGGCTTTTAACACAGGTTGTTGTTTAATAAAGGTGGCTTTTAACACAGGTTGTTGTTTAATAAAGATGGCTTTTAACACAGGTTGTTGTTTAATAAAGATGGCTTTTAACACAGGTTGTTGTTTAATAAAGGTGGCTTTTAACACAGGTTGTTGTTTAATAAAGATGGCTTTTAACACAGGTTGTTGTTTAATAAAGGTGGTTTTTAACACAGGTTGTTGTTTAATAAAGGTGGCTTTTAACACAGGTTGTTGTTTAATAAAGATTGCTTTTAACACAGGTTGTTGTTTAATAAAGGTGGCTTTTAACACAGGTTGTTGTTTAATAAAGATGGCTTTTAACACAGGTTGTTGTTTAATAAAGGTGGTTTTTAACACAGGTTGTTGTTTAATAAAGGTGGCTTTTAACACAGGTTGTTGTTTAATAAAGATGGCTTTTAAGACAGGTTGTTGTTTAATAAAGGTGGCTTTTAACACAGGTTGTTGTTTAATAAAGATGGCTTTTAAGTAGGTTGTTGTTTAATAAAGGTGGCTTTTAACACAGGTTGTTGTTTAATAAAGGTGGATATTAACACAGGTTGTTGTTTAATAAAGGTGGCTTTTAACACAGGTTGTTGTTTAATAAAGATGGCTTTTAACACAGGTTGTTGTTTAATAAAGATGGCTTTTAACACAGGTTGTTGTTTAATAAAGGTGGCTATTAACACAGGTTGTTGTTTAATAAAGGTGGCTTTTAACACAGGTTGTTGTTTAATAAAGATGGCTTTTAACACAGGTTGTTGTTTAATAAAGATGGCTTTTAACACAGGTTGTTGTTTAATAAAGGTGGTTTTTAACACAGGTTGTTGTTTAATAAAGATGGCTTTTAACACAGGTTGTTGTTTAATAAAGGTGGTTTTTAACACAGGTTGTTGTATAATAAAGGTGGCTTTTAACACAGGTTGTTGTTTAATAAAGATGGCTTTTAACACAGGTTGTTGTTTAATAAAGGTGGCTTTTAACACAGGTTGTTGTTTAATAAAGATGGCTTTTAACACAGGTTGTTGTTTAATAAAGGTGGTTTTTAACACAGGTTGTTGTTTAATAAAGGTGGCTTTTAACACAGGTTGTTGTTTAATAAAGATGGCTTTTAACACAGGTTGTTGTTTAATAAAGGTGGCTTTTAACACAGGTTGTTGTTTAATAAAGATGGCTTTTAAGACAGGTTGTTGTTTAATAAAGGTGGCTTTTAACACAGGTTGTTGTTTAATAAAGGTGGCTTTTAACACAGGTTGTTGTTTAATAAAGGTGGCTTTTAACACAGGTTGTTGTTTAATAAAGGTGGCTTTTAACACAGGTTGTTGTTTAATAAAGATGGCTTTTAACACAGGTTGTTGTTTAATAAAGATGGCTTTTAACACAGGTTGTTGTTTAATAAAGGTGGCTTTTAACACAGGTTGTTGTTTAATAAAGATGGCTTTTAACACAGGTTGTTGCTTAATAAAGGTGGTTTTTAACACAGGTTGTTGTTTAATAAAGGTGGCTTTTAACACAGGTTGTTGTTTAATAAAGATGGCTTTTAACACAGGTTGTTGTTTAATAAAGGTGGCTTTTAACACAGGTTGTTGTTTAATAAAGATGGCTTTTAAGACAGGTTGTTGTTTAATAAAGGTGGCTTTTAACACAGGTTGTTGTTTAATAAAGGTGGATATTAACACAGGTTGTTGTTTAATAAAGGTGGCTTTTAACACAGGTTGTTGTTTAATAAAGATGGCTTTTAACACAGGTTGTTGTTTAATAAAGATGGCTTTTAACACAGGTTGTTGTTTAATAAAGGTGGCTATTAACACAGGTTGTTGTTTAATAAAGGTGGCTTTTAACACAGGTTGTTGTTTAATAAAGATGGCTTTTAACACAGGTTGTTGTTTAATAAAGATGGCTTTTAACACAGGTTGTTGTTTAATAAAGGTGGTTTTTAACACAGGTTGTTGTTTAATAAAGATGGCTTTTAACACAGGTTGTTGTTTAATAAAGGTGGTTTTTAACACAGGTTGTTGTTTAATAAAGGTGGCTTTTAACACAGGTTGTTGTTTAATAAAGATGGCTTTTAACACAGGTTGTTGTTTAATAAAGGTGGCTTTTAACACAGGTTGTTGTTTAATAAAGATGGCTTTTAACACAGGTTGTTGTTTAATAAAGGTGGTTTTTAACACAGGTTGTTGTTTAATAAAGGTGGCTTTTAACACAGGTTGTTGTTTAATAAAGATGGCTTTTAACACAGGTTGTTGTTTAATAAAGGTGGCTTTTAACACAGGTTGTTGTTTAATAAAGATGGCTTTTAAGACAGGTTGTTGTTTAATAAAGGTGGCTTTTAACACAGGTTGTTGTTTAATAAAGGTGGCTTTTAACACAGGTTGTTGTTTAATAAAGGTGGCTTTTAACACAGGTTGTTGTTTAATAAAGGTGGCTTTTAACACAGGTTGTTGTTTAATAAAGATGGCTTTTAACACAGGTTGTTGTTTAATAAAGATGGCTTTTAACACAGGTTGTTGTTTAATAAAGGTGGCTTTTAACACAGGTTGTTGTTTAATAAAGATGGCTTTTAACACAGGTTGTTGCTTAATAAAGGTGGTTTTTAACACAGGTTGTTGTTTAATAAAGGTGGCTTTTAACACAGGTTGTTGTTTAATAAAGATGGCTTTTAACACAGGTTGTTGTTTAATAAAGGTGGCTTTTAACACAGGTTGTTGTTTAATAAAGATGGCTTTTAAGACAGGTTGTTGTTTAATAAAGGTGGCTTTTAACACAGGTTGTTGTTTAATAAAGGTGGCTATTAACACAGGTTGTTGTTTAATAAAGATGGCTTTTAACACAGGTTGTTGTTTAATAAAGGTGGTTTTTAACACAGGTTATTGTTTAATAAAGGTGGCTTTTAACACAGGTTGTTGTTTAATAAAGGTGGCTTTTAACACAGGTTGTTGTTTAATAAAGGTGGCTTTTGACACATGTTGTTTAATAAAGGTGGCTATTAACACAGGTTGTTGTTTAATAAAGGTGGCTTTTAACACAGGTTGTTGTTTAATAAAGATGGCTTTTAACACAGGTTGTTGTTTATTAAAGGTGGCTTTTAACACAGGTTGTTGTTTAATAAAGATGGCTTTTAACACAGGTTGTTGTTTAATAAAGATGGATTTTAACATAGGTTGTTGTTTAATAAAGGTGGCTTTTAACACAGGTTTTTGTTTAATAAAGGTGGCTATTAACACAGGTTGTTGTTTAATAAAGATGGCTTTTAACACAGGTTGTTGTTTAATAAAGATGGCTTTTAACACAGGTTGTTGTTTAATAAAGATGGTTTTTAACACAGGTTGTTGTTTAATAAAGGTGGCTTTTAACACAGGTTGTTGTTTAAGAAAGGTGGCTTTTAACACAGGTTGTTGTTTAATAAAGGTTGTTTTTAACACAGGTTGTTGTTTAATAAAGGTGACTTTTAACACAGGTTGTTGTTTAATAAAGGTGACTTTTAACACAGGTTGTTGTTTAATAAAGGTGGCTTTTAACACAGGTTGTTGTTTAATAAAGGTGGCTTTTAACACAGGTTGTTGTTTAATAAAGGTGGCTTTTAACACAGGTTGTTGTTTAATAAAGGTGGCTATTAACACAGGTTGTTGTTTAATAAAGGTGGCTTTTAACACAGGTTGTTGTTTAATAAAGGTGGCTTTTAACACAGGTTGTTGTTTAATAAAGGTGGCTTTTAACACAGGTTGTTGTTTAATAAAGGTGGCTTTTAACACAGGCTGTTGTTTTATAAAAGTGGCTTTTAACACAATTTTTTGTTTAATAAAGGTGGCTTTTAACACAGGTTGTTGTTTAATAAAGGTGGCTTTTGACACAGGTTGTTTAATAAAGGTGTCTTTTAACACAGGTTGTTGTTTAATAAAGGTGGCTATTAACACAGGTTGTTGTTTAATAAAGATGGCTTTTAACACAGGTTGTTGTTTAATAAAGGTGTCTTTTAACACAGGTTGTTGTTTAATAAAGGTGGCTATTAACACAGGTTGTTGTTTAATAAAGATGGCTTTTAACACAGGTTGTTGTTTAATAAAGGTGGTTTTTAACACAGGTTGTTGTTTAATAAAGGTGGCTTTTAACACAGATTGTTGTTTAATAAAGGTGGCTTTTAGCACAGGTTGTTGTTTAATAAAGGTGGCTTTTAACACAGGTTGTTGTTTAATAAAGGTGGCTTTTAACACAGGTTGTTGTTTAATAATGGTGGCTATTAACACAGGTTGTTGTTTAATAAAGGTGGCTTTTAACACAGGTTGTTGTTTAATAAAGGGGGATTTTAACACAGGTTGTTGTTTAATAAAGGTGGCTTTTAACACAGCTTGTTGTTTAATAAAGATGGCTTTTAACACAGGTTGTTATTTAATAAAGGTGGCTTTTAACACAGGTTGTTGTTTAATAAAGATGGCTTTTATCACAGGTTGTTGTTTAATAAAGATGGCTTTTAACAGAGGTAGTTGTTTATTAAAGGTGGCTTTTAACACAGGTTGTTGTTTAATAAAGATGGCTTTTAACACAGGTTGTTGTTTAATAAAGGTTGCTTTTAACACAGGTAGTTGTTTAATAAAGGTGGCTTTTAACACAGGTTGTTGTTTATTAAAGGTGGCTTTTAACACAGGTAGTTGTTTAATAAAGATGGCTTTTAACACAGGTTGTTGTTTATTAAAGGTGGCTTTTAACACAGGTTGTTGTTTAATAAAGGTGGCTTTTAACACAGGTTGTTGTTTAATAAAGATGGCTTTTAACACAGGTTGTTGTTTAATAAAGGTGGCTTTTAACACAGGTAGTTGTTTATTAAAGGTGGCTTTCAACACAGGTTGTTGTTTAATAAAGGTGGCTTTTAACACAGGTAGTTGTTTAATAAAGGTGGCTTTTAACACAGGTAGTTGTTTAATAAATGTGGCTTTTAACACAGGTTGTTGTTTAATAAAGGTGGCTTTTAACACAGGTAGTTGTTTATTAAAGGTGGCTTTTAACACAGGTAGTTGTTTATTAAAGGTGGCTATTAACACAGGTTGTTGTTTATTAAAGGTGGCTTTTAACACAGGTTGTTGTTTAATAAAGATGGCTTTTAACACAGGTAGTTGTTTATTAAAGGTGGCTTTTAACAGAGGTAGTTGTTTATTAAAGGTGGCTATTAACACAGGTTGTTGTTTATTAATGGTGGCTTTTTACACAGGTTGTTGTTTAATAAAGGTGGCTTTTAACACAGGTAGTTGTTTATTAAAGGTGGCTTTTAACACAGGTAGTTGTTTATTAAAGGTGGCTTTTAACACAGGTAGTTGTTTATTAAAGGTGGCTATTAACACAGGTTGTTGTTTATTAAAGGTGGCTTTTAACACAGGTTGTTGTTTAATAAAGGTGGCTTTTGACACAGGTTGTTTAATAAAGGTGTCTTTTAACACAGGTTGTTGTTTAATAAAGGTGGCTATTAACACAGGTTGTTGTTTAATAAAGATGGCTTTTAACACAGGTTGTTGTTTAATAAAGGTGTCTTTTAACACAGGTTGTTGTTTAATAAAGGTGGCTATTAACACAGGTTGTTGTTTAATAAAGATGGCTTTTAACACAGGTTGTTGTTTAATAAAGGTGGTTTTTAACACAGGTTGTTGTTTAATAAAGGTGGCTTTTAACACAGATTGTTGTTTAATAAAGGTGGCTTTTAGCACAGGTTGTTGTTTAATAAAGGTGGCTTTTAACACAGGTTGTTGTTTAATAAAGGTGGCTTTTAACACAGGTTGTTGTTTAATAATGGTGGCTATTAACACAGGTTGTTGTTTAATAAAGGTGGCTTTTAACACAGGTTGTTGTTTAATAAAGGGGGATTTTAACACAGGTTGTTGTTTAATAAAGGTGGCTTTTAACACAGCTTGTTGTTTAATAAAGATGGCTTTTAACACAGGTTGTTATTTAATAAAGGTGGCTTTTAACACAGGTTGTTGTTTAATAAAGATGGCTTTTATCACAGGTTGTTGTTTAATAAAGATGGCTTTTAACAGAGGTAGTTGTTTATTAAAGGTGGCTTTTAACACAGGTTGTTGTTTAATAAAGATGGCTTTTAACACAGGTTGTTGTTTAATAAAGGTTGCTTTTAACACAGGTAGTTGTTTAATAAAGGTGGCTTTTAACACAGGTTGTTGTTTATTAAAGGTGGCTTTTAACACAGGTAGTTGTTTAATAAAGATGGCTTTTAACACAGGTTGTTGTTTATTAAAGGTGGCTTTTAACACAGGTTGTTGTTTAATAAAGGTGGCTTTTAACACAGGTTGTTGTTTAATAAAGATGGCTTTTAACACAGGTTGTTGTTTAATAAAGGTGGCTTTTAACACAGGTAGTTGTTTATTAAAGGTGGCTTTCAACACAGGTTGTTGTTTAATAAAGGTGGCTTTTAACACAGGTAGTTGTTTAATAAAGGTGGCTTTTAACACAGGTAGTTGTTTAATAAATGTGGCTTTTAACACAGGTTGTTGTTTAATAAAGGTGGCTTTTAACACAGGTAGTTGTTTATTAAAGGTGGCTTTTAACACAGGTAGTTGTTTATTAAAGGTGGCTATTAACACAGGTTGTTGTTTATTAAAGGTGGCTTTTAACACAGGTTGTTGTTTAATAAAGATGGCTTTTAACACAGGTAGTTGTTTATTAAAGGTGGCTTTTAACAGAGGTAGTTGTTTATTAAAGGTGGCTATTAACACAGGTTGTTGTTTATTAAAGGTGGCTTTTTACACAGGTTGTTGTTTAATAAAGGTGGCTTTTAACACAGGTAGTTGTTTATTAAAGGTGGCTTTTAACACAGGTAGTTGTTTATTAAAGGTGGCTTTTAACACAGGTAGTTGTTTATTAAAGGTGGCTATTAACACAGGTTGTTGTTTATTAAAGGTGGCTTTTAACACAGGTTGTTGTTTAATAAAGGTGGCTTTTAACACAGGTTGTTGTTTAATAAAGATGGCTTTTAACACAGGTTGTTGTTTAATAAAGGTGGCTTTTGACACAGGTTGTTTAATAAAGGTGTCTTTTAACACAGGTTGTTGTTTAATAAAGGTGGCTATTAACACAGGTTGTTGTTTAATAAAGATGGCTTTTAACACAGGTTGTTGTTTAATAAAGGTGTCTTTTAACACAGGTTGTTGTTTAATAAAGGTGGCTATTAACACAGGTTGTTGTTTAATAAAGATGGCTTTTAACACAGGTTGTTGTTTAATAAAGGTGGTTTTTAACACAGGTTGTTGTTTAATAAAGGTGGCTTTTAACACAGATTGTTGTTTAATAAAGGTGGCTTTTAGCACAGGTTGTTGTTTAATAAAGGTGGCTTTTAACATAGGTTGTTGTTTAATAAAGGTGGCTTTTAACACAGGTTGTTGTTTAATAATGGTGGCTATTAACACAGGTTGTTGTTTAATAAAGGTGGCTTTTAACACAGGTTGTTGTTTAATAAAGGTGGATTTTAACACAGGTTGTTGTTTAATAAAGGTGGCTTTTAACACAGCTTGTTGTTTAATAAAGATGGCTTTTAACACAGGTTGTTATTTAATAAAGGTGGCTTTTAACACAGGTTGTTGTTTAATAAAGATGGCTTTTATCACAGGTTGTTGTTTAATAAAGATGGCTTTTAACAGAGGTAGTTGTTTATAAAGGTGGCTTTTAACACAGGTTGTTGTTTAATAAAGATGGCTTTTAACACAGGTTGTTGTTTAATAAAGGTTGCTTTTAACACAGGTAGTTGTTTAATAAAGGTGGCTTTTAACACAGGTTGTTGTTTATTAAAGGTGGCTTTTAACACAGGTAGTTGTTTAATAAAGATGGCTTTTAACACAGGTTGTTGTTTATTAAAGGTGGCTTTTAACACAGGTTGTTGTTTAATAAAGGTGGCTTTTAACACAGGTTGTTGTTTAATAAAGATGGCTTTTAACACAGGTTGTTGTTTAATAAAGGTGGCTTTTAACACAGGTAGTTGTTTATTAAAGGTGGCTTTCAACACAGGTTGTTGTTTAATAAAGGTGGCTTTTAACACAGGTAGTTGTTTAATAAAGGTGGCTTTTAACACAGGTAGTTGTTTAATAAATGTGGCTTTTAACACAGGTTGTTGTTTAATAAAGGTGGCTTTTAACACAGGTAGTTGTTTATTAAAGGTGGCTTTTAACACAGGTAGTTGTTTATTAAAGGTGGCTATTAACACAGGTTGTTGTTTATTAAAGGTGGCTTTTAACACAGGTTGTTGTTTAATAAAGATGGCTTTTAACACAGGTAGTTGTTTATTAAAGGTGGCTTTTAACACAGGTAGTTGTTTATTAAAGGTGGCTATTAACACAGGTTGTTGTTTATTAAAGGTGGCTTTTAACACAGGTTGTTGTTTAATAAAGGTGGCTTTTAACACAGGTAGTTGTTTATTAAAGGTGGCTTTTAACACAGGTAGTTGTTTATTAAAGGTGGCTTTTAACACAGGTAGTTGTTTATTAAAGGTGGCTTTTAACACAGGTAGTTGTTTATTAAAGGTGGCTTTTAACACAGGTAGTTGTTTATTAAAGGTGGCTATTAACACAGGTTGTTGTTTATTAAAGGTGGCTTTTAACACAGGTTGTTGTTTAATAAAGGTGGCTTTTAACACAGGTAGTTGTTTATTAAAGGTGGCTTTTAACACAGGTTGTTGTTTAATAAAGGTGGCTTTTAACACAGGTTGTTGTTTATTAAAGGTGGCTTTTAACACAGGTAGTTGTTTATTAAAGGTGGCTTTTAACACAGGTTGTTGTTTAATAAAGATGGCTTTTAACACAGGTAGGTGTTTAATAAAGGTGGCTTTTAACACAGGTAGTTGTTTATTAAAGGTGGCTTTTAACACAGGTAGTTGTTTATTAAAGGTGGCTTTTAACACAGGTTGTTGTTTAATAAAGGTGGCTTTTAACACAGGTAGTTGTTTATTAAAGGTGGCTTTTAACACAGGTTGTTGTTTAATAAAGGTGGCTTTTATCACAGGTAGTTGTTTATTAAAGGTGGCTATTAACACAGGTTGTTGTTTATTAAAGGTGGCTTTTAACACAGGTTGTTGTTTAATAAAGGTGGCTTTTAACACAGGTAGTTGTTTATTAAAGGTGGCTTTTAACACAGGTTGTTGTTTAATAAAGGTGGCTTTTATCACAGGTAGTTGTTTATTAAAGGTGGCTATTAACACAGGTTGTTGTTTATTAAAGGTGGCTTTTAACACAGGTTGTTGTTTAATAAAGGTGGCTTTTAACACAGGTTGTTGTTTAATAAAGATGGCTTTTAACACAGGTAGTTGTTTATTAAAGGTGGCTTTTAACACAGGTTGTTGTTTAATAAAGGTGGCTTTTAACACAGGTTGTTGTTTAATAAAGGTGGCTTTTAACACAGGTTGTTGTTTAATAAAGGTGGTCTTTCAAGGAGATGTGACTGTAGTTTTTATTATAATGGCTTTACATCAAACGGCGAGTATGTCATACATATTCAGGATAAGACAAAGTTCAACATTATATATAACATACACAGAAATGGGGGAACATGGGACAACAAGGACAACGGCTTTTGACTGCAACTGGAAGTGTACCCTGAGATTAGTAGAGAAGACACAAATAGCCTTTTGTAACAGCTACACTGCTTTTATATTTATATAGCCTACAGTAGTTACTATATATCTAAAGCGTAATACATGTTTGTAGGAACAAATGGTAGGTTGACATTAACAACGTACAGTACGGTATACTCTCGTTTTTTCTCTTTTCGGGTATATATTGCGTGAAATGTGAAATAAAGAGGGGAAATTTTAAATGGATTCAATGGGTACCCTACACTATAGGTCATTTTGCGATGAAATTAACCGCGATGGTTGAGTTACGTTCCGACTGCAACGATTGAACATTTTATAAAAAGAAAGTTTAAACGGTAGTGGTCAACAATTCCACCAATATCAATAAAACGGACAACCAACTCTCACCTAAAACCATTGACCAATGAAAAAGACCACGACATATGGCATTAGAAATCCAGGTTCTGTCTTGGGGCAGGTAAGAAAATGTGGCGAGGTTAAACCAGTTAAGATGATCCCAAATACACGGATTTATCAACACATGGTCATTCAATGTAATATTGATATTGTTTGAAGACATTTTACAACGTTAAGAAATGTGTGAAGATGTCAAAGGGGTGATCAGAAGCCATAAATTGAAGAAGGTCAGACAACACAATGGCCAAAAACGGACAAACAATGAGTTATAAGACACTACATTGGAACATGACAATGTACAATTGTGCTATAGATACAATACTTTGACAAAAAAGAAAAATGTATTGAATATTATTTTAGAAGCTTGTTTCTCTGGATGAGTACTTAAGCGAAATATTCAGTGGCGCTTACGACGAAGACATTTGCGCTTCTAGGCGCGAATCCGCTTATGCTTAATTGCACACCACTATCATTTTTATCATATAACTGTATCTGGCTTGTGCAAAAGAAATATGAAAAAATGCGTTGTGATGAAATTAATAACCTTCACAGTGATTTTTTTTAAAAAAAGATGAACATTATAATGACATTATCCAATGTAAAGGTGGACAAGCAGGTTAACAATAAAATTTATTATTTTGAATGAAATTAGGTTGTAGACCCAAGTGAACCACTACCATGTTTTCAGATATATCAATGTGATAATAAGTTACATTCCACGAGGTGATGGTGATGTCCACTTTATACTAAGCCAACTCGCTTAGTTGAATTTTTATAGTGCTAGTTCACTGAAACAACAGTCCGCGGGTGGACATGTCACTCCACTCAAACAGTCTTTGCTCTTATTCATAATACCGATACTCAGCTGAGAAGTACCAAATATCAATTGCATAGTCTTTGGTTTGACGCGATCGGGACTCGAACCCACGATCTACCACATTCGACGCGAGCACGCAAACCATTATACCACCGATGCGGATCTTTTGAATTATACATTAATCTTAAGAGGTTGCTGATTTACATAATACATACTTTGCCATTACTATAGACTGGTACCCAGGATCCTTGTGGTTGTATGTTGACCAGTTTTGGAATACAATATGGAGTTTGTAAGTTTACTTTTTGGTATTGAATGACTTGGAGTGGAGTACGCAAGGCTGCAATCGGAAACCCTTGTCCGTTCGGACAATCAAATATGAGAGCTTCCGGATGGTTCAGATTACAATAACAATCAAATCCAGTATGAGGCTGTCCGACATGGAAAATGCCAACGAATATCGCCAATATAAAAATCTGTAAGAAAAACAAATAATGCTAGCATTGTGTTGCTTATAATGTGTTATTATAAATTTTAGTGGTAAGTGTTTTATTTAGCTTTCCAATCACTTGATTATTCAATTTACGTGTCCACTCCTTCGGCAGTAATAATAATAACGTATGTTAGTGCACATGAAGTGTTTCTGGAAAAATCCCCATGACATATCCGAGTTACTCATGGAGAACGTTATTATTATTACTGCCGAAGGTTTCTGGTTGTATATTTGTTGGAGTGCATTCGTAAATTGTATTTCATTGGACTTTACGCCACATCCATCTAACAGTTGATATTGCGTCCACGCGTAGTATATGCTCAACATAATATATACACTTTGGAATGTGTAAAGCCAATGAAATTTAAAACATACAATGTTTTTTTAAGTATTTGCAGCGTTAAGCTAAAATTATGATGTGTTACCATCCGCCTTTAATTATTTTAACTGGAGTCCTCGTTCAACTTCAACTACCAAAACAATCGAATTTGACAAAATTGATGGTTAGATTCTGTTAAAACAATATTTCAGTAGTATAGTGAGATTGGTTTTATTTACGGAAGAAACCGGAGTACCCAAAAAAACTCACCCAACTTTCCGCAAGTCACTGACAAACTTGATCACATCAACTGCATCGAGTACATATAACCACAGGAAGGAAAGAACCCTAAACCCCACTTTTTTGATGACAGTTTATAAAGCAAATGAAAATCTAATTACCATACACTAGCGGCCACGACGGCTCAATCGAATTACCATAGAATAGTAGCTGCGATGACCATATCAAATTAACATGCAAGAAGCCGTGACAGCCCAATCAAATTAACATAAAATAGAGGCCTCAGCGGCCTTATCAAATTGCTACTATACACATACTGCCTTTAGTTGAGGGTGTTATGGTAGATTACCACACGAGGGAAAAAATATCGCACTCTGGAAAAAGAATATCACCCGAGACGAAGACGAGGGTGATATTCTTTTTCCAGAGTGTGATATTTTTTTCAGAGTGTGGTCATCTACCATAACACCCTCAACTAAAGGCAGTATGTTTTTTTTATTATACTGAATGCCAGTAGTAAAGAGGACTTTGATTTTTTATTGGAGTCAGTTAACCAATGGGACACACTATGTACATATCACTACCTAAATAAAGCAACAACTACTATCATTTCAACAAGTAATATTTTCATTAACAATAACAGAGGGTGTTATTACGGCAGAGGGTGTTATTACCGGAAATGACTAATCGGCAAAACTCGGACGAAGCGGGTGTTATTTTCCGGTTCGGCAAAGTTCGGCTCGGGAGGATGATATTGCAGAGGGTGTTATTACGATCTGATTCCTATACCAAAAAAGCTATTGAGGAATGTCAAATGCCTATTATCCAATGAAATTAATAGATTTTTGCATGAAGTATAATAATATAAAATAGCACACGCGATGGCCCAATCAAATTTCCATATAAAAGTGATCACGACTATCCTATGAGAAATCACAGCATGTTGAACCGATTCTAGACCTCTATATTTTTATTCTAAACAATCGAATGATAACAAAATTCGTTTATCCTCAGTAAAATACCGTATTTCTGTATATTAAGTTGTTTTAATAATAATAATTAAACAGATATAAATGAAAAAAATAATACAAAACTGTAAATATCTTACCATATTTGTTCACAAAGTTGGCATTGAACGGCTTAGTATTGCTATTGAACCTGCGTACTTGAACACAATTTCCGTAATGTGTTAGATTTTAGATAAGAAACCAGGAACTACACGACCTTTAATATCTGACATCAATACTATTACAAATAATAGAAAGTAAAATAATATTTTCATTTCTTCCCATTATTGTGCCTCGACATACACAAGAACGTTAAAATAAATACAATACACAGACTAGTACAGATTTGTTGAATGTAAGAAGCATTCAGGCTAAGAGTACACAGAAATCATGACGATGACATGGTATCCACAAACTAGATCACACCTTTAACACAAGGTCACGTAACTCATTTCAAATATGTTTCATAGAAATTTCCATTAATGAATTAGATTATTATCTAATTGTAATTTTTTTCTTGTTTATTAAGTAACTACATATTTTAAGATATTTTGCGTGTTTTGCTCCCCTGTGATCTATTGACGCGTCAATAGTCTTCAAGAGACTATTGCACGACAGACTATTGAACTGACCTTTGAACCTTTTTTTCATTGGACAAAAAATTTCAAAATTCTAAAATAAAAAAAAAATAAAAAAAATTTAAAGTTCAAAATTTTTCAAAAGATTTCAAAATGTTCCAAAAATTTCCAACATTTCAGTTTTCATAAAATTTCAAAATTTTAATATTTAAAAAATAATATTGAAAAACGTGTAATAAAAATTTAGGACTTTTTACTTTGTATTCCACTGGGTTTATTGTTATCTAATTCAACAAATAAATCATTTTCATCAGTTTTTCTACAATATATGGATGAATATATTTAAGTCATGTCCGCTACCTTGCTTCTGTTTAATTAGGAAATAAAACAGTTATTTAATGGGTGTGGATGCAATAGACCAAACTATTTGTCCTTCGGTGCTGGGAATGACCAAGTGTTCTATTGCATGAGGCCGTTGGTCTCATGCAATAGAACACTTGGTCATTCACAGCACCTCAGGAAAAATAGATTGGTCTATTGCATCCACACCTTTGGCCTCATGCAATAGAACACTTGGTCATTCCCAGCACCGAAGGACAAATAGATTGGTCTATTGCATCCACACCCATTAAATAACTGTATACTATGTTTACATTTGAATAAAAAATCAAAGTACTGAAGTACCGTCTTATAGTCACCGATTTTCTTTGCACGGCTGTAATATTTCAATGGGATACATAATATTTACGATTTTCTTTGACTTTCTTTTTTATTCTTAAAATATTTCAAATAAGTTTTCTTTTATCATATAACCGCCTCGGTGGTGTAATGGTTAGCGTGTTTACCTCGAGTGTGGTAGATCGTGGATTCGAGTACCGATCGGGTCAAACCACTATGCAAATGGTATTTGTTGTTTCTCCGCTAAGCACGCTGCGTTACGGAGAAAGAGGAATACTGGTTGGTTCAGAATCAGGATAATGTGTCCGAGTGGGGCGACATGTCTATCCGCGGACTGTTGTTTCAGTGAGCTAGCATTATAAAAATCCAACTAGCCTTGTTGGTCTAGTACAAGGAAATCAAAAGGCCCAAACAGGAGAGCCAAAATCGGGTAAAAATCACATACAGGTACGGGTAATGGAAGGAGGAGAATCTTAGTTAATACAAAATGTAATTGCATTATTTAGAAGCTGCAAGTTTCAATAATAAATAAATGAATATATATAATAAACCATGTCAGGGCCGAAACAATGGCTACTGGGCGAATGATACCCTCTGGTACTAATAGTCCACCAGCAGTGGTATCGACACAGTAATAGTAATACAAGCGTAGATATCGAATTTAATGCGCATGACGCGTTTCTGGAATATCCTTCATAAGGTCAAAATCATAAGATTGGACAGACAAATATTTAAAATGTATTTGGGACCAAGAAAACAAAAGGGCCTTAACAAAACAGCCAACATCAACTGGGAATATTCGAAGTTTAATGTTGGATAGCCCCGTGTTCATTTACATCAATATTCTTGTTGAGTATAAAAAAATGTATTTGCATTTTCCTTTTATTTGATTCGATCATGATCGTTATTTACTTTATATATGCGATAAAAATCATAGAAAGATTGTTGTAAAGCGTTTACAATCGATGTTTCTGTGTTGCGGCTTTTGTTTTGTTTGTCTTCGTCTTGTGTCTTGTGTACCCAATGTTGCCAGTTTCTCTGGATTGTTCATTCTTGATTGCCCATTCGTTTTTATCTAACATTTATTTTATACATCGAAAAAAAAAAATAATATTGTACTAGTACCACAACAGGGACTTATTTCGACGAATGCATTTTAACCGGTTTAACCCTGCCATATTGTTGTGCCTGTCCCAAGCCAAGACCTGGATTTCCAACGTCACATGTCGTGGGCTTCTTGTGTTCAGTGAGTTCAGTTAAGATGTGAGGTTATTGGTCGTTTTGCTGATATTGGTGAAATTGATGACCATAATAGTTTAAACTTTCTTTTCATAATAATTGATTGGTAAAGGTGTGCCTTTGAAATCATTATGATAAATAATAAAATATAACAATAAATAGCAGGTGCAAAACGTCCTGTCATGCAAAAAGAAACTGTGCAAATTTGATTGGCTTCTGTTGAGTGGTTTGTGATGTGTTGTGGATTAGAGTCGTGTACCCCTGTATCACATTGAAATTCCATATTTCGCTCCAAGGAAACCCAAGAAATCAACGCGACAGCAAAATAGAATAGCCGGTGCACAACTTCATGTTTTGTAAAAAAGTAAATCTGGAAATTTGTATGGCTTCTATTGATTGATTATTGAGGAGTTAAGGATTGAGATATGAAACACTCTCTGTATCACATAATCCCTGTTTGGTACTGGAAAACACCAGAAATCAATGTGATAAAGATTAAAATAGTATGTACACAATTTCATGTCCTGTAAAAGACTATGAAAGTTTGGTTGTTTTCTATAAGAAAAAGTTATCAGAAGACGTAAGACAATACAATGGCTAAAGAAAAAGTTATCAGAAGACGTAAGACAATACAATGGCTAAAGAAAAAGTTATCAGAAGACGTAAGACAATACAATGGCCAAAGAAAAAGTTATCAGAAGACGTAAGACAATACAATGGCCAAAGAAAAAATTATCAGAAGACGAAAGACAATACAATGGCCAAAGAAAAAGTAATCAGAAGACGTAAGACAATACAATGGCCAAAGGAAAAGTTATCAGAAGACGTAAGACAATACAATGGCCAAAGAAAAAGTTATCAGAAGACGTAAGACAATACAATGGCGACAGACAAAGAACAAAATGACAAACAATGATCAACAAAACACTAAATAGAAAACTAAAGATCCCCACTAAAAACCGGACATGAACTCAGGTGCTTCGGAAGGGTAAAAAAAGTTCCTGCTGCACATACGGCATCAGTCCTGATGCATAATATATTTAATCTTCTTGACACAGAAGTTGTCATATGTAACTATTAAATAGTACACAAGGCCATCGGAATCCATAATATTGATAGATATACGTAGTTCATTAATCATTCGATTTACAAAGCAAAATGGAATATTCTAATTTTCGTCATCATGAAAATTGCACATCAAATAATGTCGCACTTCCGAAATTCTCTGTAAATAATTGAGATGTTGATTGTGGGTGTTTCAAATATACAGTATCATTAATTCATCAATATTTGCATTTATTTGCCATCACAAAAGGAAGCATTTCCCTCTAGTTATGCCTATACTATCGGGATAAATAAAGAATAACAAAGATTACTTCTTATCAATAATTAAGTCGGGGTCAGTAAGAGATCATTGCTTTGCATAATCGTGATTTAATGATAATTACTGTACTAAACCTCTAATATTCCGAATGTTACAATCTAGCTAATAGAATGTAAAAGCAAAATTGTTTTGTTGTTGGTTGTTTTACGAGAATATTGAATGTCATTTTCCCAATTTTCAGAATAATTTACCAAAGCCTTTGTGTCTCGTTCAACCAAACTTCCGTGTACAGTTTTTTGTACTTTGAGATTTTCTTAGACAACACATAATCTGGTTCTAGCTAACAGTAATATGGTAATATGATGAGACATGAAGTAGACAGTATGAACATGTGAACATATAGTTATATTTTATCAGTTAATAGATCAATTTTAAGCTTCTTATATTGAAAAACAATATAAATTTCACAGAAATCTGATAGGTAATACTTATTTGTTGTTATAAGAGTTCCTGATGATGTTGATGAACTTTTGAGGTATTCCATAGTGTGCCATTAGGTTCCATAAAGCTTCTCTATCTAAACTGTCAAAAGCTTTCTCGAAGTCTACAAAGTTGAGAAATAAGGAGGTGTTCCACTCTAATGATTGTTCTATTATTATTCACAGTGCAGTTATTTGGTCTGTACATGATCAATCTTTTCTAAAGCCTGCTTGTTGTTCTATTAGCTTTTCGCCTACAGCCTTCAATAGTCTTGTAAGAAGTATTCTGCACCTTTACAACCACTGAGAATAGTACGATTCCTCTGTAGCTTTTGCACTCTTTGAGGTTACCTTTCTTTGGCAGTTTAATTAAATGACCAATGTTCCAGTCTCGAGGCATTACTTCGTGTTTCCATATGTCACTATAGATCTTGGGAAGTATGTTTGCTGTTAGGTATGGGTTTGCTTTCATGGCCTCTGGTGGAATATTATCTGGACCTGAAACTTTGGCTGTTTTCAAATTCTTAATTGCTTGTTTAATTTCTGTTTTTGATGGCAGGTTAAGATTTATTTTTAGTTGTTCATCTGCTCTGTTAATTTCTGGTGTTACATCAGGTGGTGATCTGTTTAGTAGCTCCTTAAAGTGTTCTACCCATCTTGCTAGCTGTTCCTCGGTTGTGGTTAGGACCTTTCCATTTTTTGTCTTTAATCTGTTGGCTTGCTTGTTTAAAATTTCCTGCAATTTTTTTGGTGGTGTCATATAGATCTTTCATATTCCTCATGTTTGCAGCTTCTTCTGCTTGTGCAGCAAGATTTTCTATGTATGTTCCCCTGTCTTTTCTTACACTCTGTCTAACTTCCTTGTGAACTTTGCTGTATTCTGCTTGAGCTGTTGCCTTTTCTTTCCTAGTTCTGCTGCAATTAATTGCACCTTTCTTCTGTTTTCTCTCCTGCACTTTTCGAAGAGTTTCAGGTGTGATCCACTCTTTTTGTGTGTACGATTTTCTACCAAGAGTTTCTTCACATGTGTTACTTATCATGTCTTTTATTTGACTCCACTGATCTTCAATATTGTCAAGTTCTTCTAGTATTTGAAATTTGTTTGACAGTGTGATATTGAACTGATCTTTTGTTACTTTATCTTTCAGAAAGTTGACATTGTATTTTACCCTTGGATTTTTCATGGTGAATACCTTCCTTAACTTCATTCGTATTTTTCCAACTAGTAAATGATGGTCTTATACAGCATCTGCTCCTCTCTTAACACAAACGTCCTGAAGTGATCTTCTTATTGATGCAGAAATGGTCAATCTGATTTTCTGTGATGTGGTCTGGTGATACCCATGTTGCTTTATGTATGCGTGTGTGTGCAAAAATACTTCCTCCTATGACAAATGTGTTGTTGGCACAAAGCTCAGTAAATCTTTCTCCATTTTCATTCATTTGTTCAATTCCGTGTCTTCCCATTGTTTGTTCATACCCTGTATTGTTATATCCTACTTTGACATTGAGATCTCCCTTGAGTATTGTAAGATCTTTCTCCTTTTGCTGGTTTAAGATGGCATTAAGGGTGTTGTAAAATTTTTCTTTGTCACTTTCTTCAGCATCGTAAGTAGGTGCATACCATTGTATCAAGTTTGCTTTAATTCTTGATTGTTTTGTTTGAAAACTTGCAGTTATAATTCTAGAGCTGATAGGTTCCCAATATATCTTGCGCTTTACTGGCTTCTTTTGTCATCATGAAGGCAACCCCTTCCGTGTGTGGACTATCCTCCTCTTGATGTCCAGAGTATAATACAACCTCTCCAGTTGTTAGTATTGTCTTTCCTGTTGAAATCCATCTAGTCTCACTCAACCCCATTACTTCAATGTTATACTTGTGCATTTCCTTTGCTATTTGAGCTGCTTTGCCACTTTGGTACATGGTTCTAACACTTCAGGTTCCAAGTATGGATGCTGACTTGGTGTTTAGAAGGTTTGTCGGCATTGTAGCTTCTTGATTGCTTTCACTACAATGCGTCAGTCGTCTTGTTGTTGAAGAGACCGTCTATACCGAGTCAAAGTTTATATTTCTGTTCGTCAATGGTTCTGTAACTGTAGATTTTTTTACTAGGTGAGATAGTTGGTCTTGCGCTAAACCCCCAACTTGGAGGGCCAGAGATTTCACTGTCAAGGTATCTTTCCTCTAGATAAGCTGTTAACCAAAACTTACGAGTCTTATCTACCCAGTTTGATTTTGGAGTATTTCATTCTCCTAGATGAGTTGCTTTCCATGGCTTACGACTCCCATCTGTCCGGCTGTTAACCCATAGCTGGGGCAAGGTTGATGAGAGCCAGGGCATGTCCACACACCGGTGGGCTTACACTCTGCATCTTTCGGGCCCTTGCTGCTCCAAGATCCCCAACCATTTAGCCTGGGGTATTTGACCCCAGTACACGTGTGCTGTCGCTGGGAGGCACCGAAGGAGTCTTGATAGTGTAGAGGCTTTATACTAGCAGGAGAGACTTACACACTCGGCTCTCTTTTCACTTGCTAGGCAAGTTAGCTAGCGGCAGCAGTAGAATCTTCGACACCCCGCTACACTAGACGCATAGCACTACCCTGTGGATAAACCACCAACACACAGAGTGCAGAGTCATACATGAAGGCAAACTAACTGAAAGTTTTGATGTCAAGACAGGAGTAAAACAAGGCTGCTTGTTATCTCCTTTTCTCTTCCTCCTGGCTATTGATTACATCTTGAGAGAGTCAACTGAAGTAAAAAGAAACGGAATCCAATGGACAATGTGGCAACAACTGGACGACTTAGATTTCGCAGACCTCATCTCTAGTACACAACAACAAATGCAAGAAAAAACATCCCTTCTAGCAAAAGCATCGATAAAACTAGGACTAAGCCCAAGCGAAAGCAAGACCAAGGTTATGAAGATCAATGCCAAACGTAAACATCCTATCAAGATAAAGGATACTAACTTGGAAGAAGTAGAGGAGTTCACCTACCCAGGAAGCATTGTGAATATTGAAGGAGGCACTGATGCTGATGTAAAGAACAGAATTAACAAAGCCAGAGTCATCTTCAACATTCTAGGTAAAGTATGGAGTGCCAAGAACATCTCAAGAGGCACAAAGATGAAAATCTTTAACTCAAATGTAAAATCTGTGTTCTTATATGGGGCAGAAACATGGAGAACAACAAAAGCCATGTTGTCAAAAATCCAAAGATTCATCAACTACTGCCTACGAAAAATCATAAACATCCGATGGTTCGACAAAGTCAGAAATGAGGATCTTTGGCAAGGAGCAAGCCAGGACCCCATAAACACACAAATTAAAAAGAGGAAATGGGCATGGATTGGCCACACACTGAGGAAACCTCCAAACAGCATCATCAGACAGGCCCTCAAATGGAACCCACAAGGCAAAAGAAGCAGAGGACGACCTAGAGACACCTGGCGTAGAGACACAGAGACAGAATTGAAAGAGCAGGGGCACAACCGGAACTCGGCAGAAAAACTAGCGCTAAATCGAGTTAGATGGAGGGAGTTCGTCAATGGCCTATGCTCCCTAGCGGAGCAAAGGGCTTAAGTAAGTAAGTAAATACTTATTTACATGTCTGAAAATATTTGATCTCCGTCCAAACGAGACAACACCGACCAGTGAAACAAACACCTCCCGAATGTCTCTAATCAATATTTGTATTGTCGTACATGTTCTTCTTGGTTATAATACATTATCTCAAATCATGTTTTTGATAGAGGATTCAAACATGTTGACTAAGACTTTGTGAACTTGTTTCACCTTTTCAAACAGCGTCACGTGCTAAATTCTTTTGTTCACTTCGCCATTAATATTAATCTCAACATTCCTGTATTTATTGCCACCTATCGTTTGAGAATCTCCTAGTAATACAAACCACTACTCTGTATTGTTGAGCAGACAAGAGTCTGGCTGCAGGAGACTACATCGGGATCTAATTTCATTTTTTTTTCTTGGCGGATGTCACATTTCGCCAAATATTTCAGTTATGGTACGAGATTTGTTTTGAACTACAAATTAAGCAGTGCATATACACCTAATCTTCGCCACGACATAACAGAAATATTGTTGTAAGTGTCCTTAAGCCCCATTAATCCCTCCTTCATTCTATTTTTTCTCAGAAGATTAAGCAGTAAATGTGCATCACCCGATTCACCCTATATAACACAGATATTCATGGACTATAAGAACATTTAGGTTGATTTTATGTGAGAACAAAGTCACAGTTTACTTCATTTTATGGTCTTAAAATTAAAGTGAAGCTAAACTGTATGATGTTCATGCTATATGCTCATTATATACCAACTTTTCTCACCCACACAAATTCGAAAATGATTGTCCAAAACAACCTCAATGAATTTCCAGTTTAAAGATTTTCGTGTTGCTTCACTGGTTCACTGATATCAAAGTTCCACGCTGTTTATTTAGATTCATTGCATGGTAAAATAAAATAAAAAACAAAAATAACATATACCACACTCTCGGGAAACAGCTCCAAAATCCTATAGAAAGATTAACTCTTTTGTCGATAATTGTTTGTCTTTTTGTCCCTTTTCCATTGACAATTATATTGTCTGTCCTTCGAATTACTTATCATAATTATCATTTTGGTATCTTCAAACTTTTCTGTAAAGTTTTCTAAGCCAATTAAAATAGCATTACAGTACAGGCCTACAGTACAGTACAGTTGACCTACAAAACACGATAAAATCTACGATTCAATATGTCAGATTGTGTGTGTTACCAAAAATAGCATTGTCATAACACCAACATGGTCAGTTAATGTCTACACTTCAAAGATGGAATACGCCGTTTTTTTTTAATAGTATCAATTACCAGGGGCGATCCAGGATTTCAAGTTAGGGGAGGGGGGGGACTTAAACAAATTACGCCGAGCGGAGGGAGGCGCGTACATTTTTGGGGTATTTCGTGTGAAAAATCACGATTTTACGCCAAAAAAAATCATATTTTTTTCCAATTACGGAGGAAGGCGCGAAAATGTTTGGGGTATTTCGTGTGAAAAATCACGATTTTACGCCAAAAAATAAATTTGTTTTTCCAATTTTAGGGAGGGCGCGCGCCTTGGATTCGCCTCTGGTTACTATATATATATAGGTGACCATAGCCGTTTTTTGGCTATTCTGTTTAGGGCCTTTGGTTTTCTTGTTCTCAAATACGTTTGAATTATTTGGCTTTCCAATCTTTAGACTCTGATAGTATTTGGTGAAGGGTTTTTTTTAACAGAAACGCCTTTAGCAGCACTGAATTAAATATCTATGTTTTCATTACAAAATCCAACTCATTTTTATCATAACTACAAATGTATATACAATCGAAATGGAATGCCATGAACTAAAAACGTCCATGATATCAGTACAAGGTTACCAACATATGTACATGTATGTATAATGTACCAAATAGCATGTCGATAAAAGGGGGTCTTTACAGATTGTCTTAACCCAGTTCTAATTATTGACCCTTCCGTGCGATCACAATTATTATTGAACTGAGGCAAGTAGAGTTATCTTTCTTATATTATATATGCACATAGGTGCTATTTGTTCAATCTACGCATCGTGCGAAGTAATTTTGGTATCTACATTTTTACTAGTTAGAATGAATCTAGTTAAAATTGGATCTCCTCACTTGCTCTCCCTACTTTTCCTTCATACAACGAAAAAAAAAATAGGGACGAGCAAGGTATGGTTGGTTGGTTGGTTTATGATGCTTAGCGCCTTTCATCAATATTTCAGCTGTATCGTGACTGTCAGTTTTATTGGTGGAGGAAACCACCGACCTGTCGTAAGTCACTGACGAACTTTATATCATATAATGTTGTATCGAGTACATATCGCCATGAACTGGGTCCGAACTCACAACTTAAGTGGCGAAAGTCACTAGATGCACAGCTAGTTGTAAATCTAACTACCATACGATCACGACCCTGGAATGATCAAGTGAGAAGATATAACATTAATAAGATTTAACAAAACAATTGTATGCGTTTGATATGGCCACAGCATCTGCTATGAATCATTAAACATCAATTAGATATTAATCATAGTTATTGTTAGGTTTTATTGTTTGCGTATAGTGGTGTTAAAACGTCTTGACTATATGGGTAACATGACGGGAGTCTTGTAAGAAGCAGGAACTGCTTACCCTTCACGAGAACCTGGGTTCACCCCCGTGTTTTGGATGGTGTCCGTCTTGGTCATTTATTTAGTTTTCTGTGTTGTGTTCAGTTTGTATTGTTTGTCTTCGTCTTGTATCTTGTGTGCGCAATGTTGCGAGAGTTTCTGGATTGTTTATTCTTGATTGCCCCTTCACAATGTTGCGAGAGTTTCTGGATTGTTTATTCTTGATTGTCCCTTCACAATGTTGCGGGAGTTTCTGGATTGTTTATTCTTGATTGCCCCTTCACAATGTTGCGAGAGTTTCTGGATTGTTTATTCTTGATTGACCCTTCACAATTTTGCGAGAGTTTCTGGATTGTTTATTCTTGATTGCCCCTTCACAATGTTGCGAGAGTTTCTGGATTGTTTATTCTTGATTGTCCCTTCACAATGTTGCGGGAGTTTCTGGATTGTTTATTCTTGATTGCCCCTTCACAATGTTGCGAGAGTTTCTGGATTGTTTATTCTTGATTGTCCCTTCACAATGTTGCGGGAGTTTCTGGATTGTTTATTCTTGATTGCCCCTTCACAATGTTGCGAGAGTTTCTGGATTGTTTATTCTTGATTGTCCCTTCACAATGTTGCGGGAGTTTCTGGATTGTTTATTCTTGATTGCCCCTTCACAATGTTGCGGGAGTTTCTGGATTGTTTATTCTTGATTGTCCCTTCACAATGTTGCGGGAGTTTCTGGATTGTTTATTCTTGATTGCCCCTTCACAATGTTGCGAGAGTTTCTGGATTGTTTATTCTTGATTGCCCCTTCACAATGTTGCGAGAGTTTCTGGATTGTTTATTCTTGATTGCCCCTTCACAATGTTGCGAGAGTTTCTGGATTGTTTATTCTTGATTGCCCCTTCACAATGTTGCGGGAGTTTCTGGATTGTTTATTCTTGATTGCCCCTTCACAATGTTGCGGGAGTTTCTGGATTGTTTATTCTTGATTGCCCCTTCACAATGTTGCGGGAGTTTCTGGATTGTTTATTCTTGATTGCCCCTTCACAATGTTGCGGGAGTTTCTGGATTGTTTATTCTTGATTGCCCCTTCACAATGTTGCGAGAGTTTCTGGATTGTTTATTCTTGATTGCCCCTTCACAATGTTGCGAGAGTTTCTGGATTGTTTATTCTTGATTGCCCCTTCACAATGTTGCGAGAGTTTCTGGATTGTTTATTCTTGATTGCCCCTTCACAATGTTGCGAGAGTTTCTGGATTGTTTATTCTTGATTGCCCCTTCACAATGTTGCGGGAGTTTCTGGATTGTTTATTCTTGATTGCCCCTTCACAATGTTGCGGGAGTTTCTGGATTGTTTATTCTTGATTGCCCCTTCACAATGTTGCGGGAGTTTCTGGATTGTTTATTCTTGATTGCCCCTTCACAATGTTGCGGGAGTTTCTGGATTGTTTATTCTTGATTGCCCCTTCACAATGTTGCGGGAGTTTCTGGATTGTTTATTCTTGATTGCCCCTTCACAATGTTGCGAGAGTTTCTGGATTGTTTATTCTTGATTGTCCCTTCACAATTTTGCGGGAGTTTCTGGATTGTTTATTCTTGATTCTCCTTCACAATGTTGCGGGAGTTTCTGGATTGTTTATTCTTGATTGCCCCTTCACAATGTTGCGGGAGTTTCTGGATTGTTTATTCTTGATTGTCCCTTCACAATTTTGCGGGAGTTTCTGGATTGTTTATTCTTGATTGTCCCTTCACAATTTTGCGGGAGTTTCTGGATTGTTTATTCTTGATTGCCCCTTCACAATGTTGCGAGAGTTTCTGGATTGTTTATTCTTGATTGTCCCTTCACAATTTTGCGGGAGTTTCTGGATTGTTTATTCTTGATTGCCCCTTCACAATGTTGCGAGAGTTTCTGGATTGTTTATTCTTGATTGTCCCTTCACAATTTTGCGGGAGTTTCTGGATTGTTTATTCTTGATTGCCCCTTCACAATGTTGCGAGAGTTTCTGGATTGTTTATTCTTAATTGCCCCTTCACAATTTTGCGGGAGTTTCTGGATTGTTTATTCTTGATTGCCCCTTCACAATGTTGCGAGAGTTTCTGGATTGTTTATTCTTGATTGTCCCTTCACAATTTTGCGGGAGTTTCTGGATTGTTTATTCTTGATTGCCCCTTCACAATGTTGCGAGAGTTTCTGGATTGTTTATTCTTAATTGCCCCTTCACAATTTTGCGGGAGTTTCTGGATTGTTTATTCTTGATTGCCCCTTCACAATGTTGCGAGAGTTTCTGGATTGTTTATTCTTAATTGCCCCTTCACAATGTTGCGAGAGTTTCTGGATTGTTTATTCTTGATTGCCCCTTCACAATGTTGCGAGAGTTTCTGGATTGTTTATTCTTAATTGCCCCTTCACAATTTTGCGAGAGTTTCTGGATTGTTTATTCTTGATTGCCCCTTCACAATGGATTGTTTATTCTTAATTGCCCCTTCACAATTTTGCGGGAGTTTCTGGATTGTTTATTCTTGATTGCCCCTTCACAATGTTGCGAGAGTTTCTGGATTGTTTATTCTTAATTGCCCCTTCACAATGTTGCGGGAGTTTCTGGATTGTTTATTCTTGATTGCCCCTTCACAATGTTGCGAGAGTTTCTGGATTGTTTATTCTTGATTCTCCTTCACAATGTTGCGAGAGTTTCTGGATTGTTTATTCTTAATTGCCCCTTCACAATGTTGCGAGAGTTTCTGGATTGTTTATTCTTGATTGTCCCTTCACAATGTTGCGGGAGTTTCTGGATTGTTTATTCTTGATTGCCCCTTCACAATTTTGCGGGAGTTTCTGGATTGTTTATTCTTGATTGCCCCTTCACAATGTTGCGAGAGTTTCTGGATTGTTTATTCTTGATTCTCCTTCACAATGTTGCGAGAGTTTCTGGATTGTTTATTCTTAATTGCCCCTTCACAATGTTGCGGGAGTTTCTGGATTGTTTATTCTTGATTGCCCCTTCACAATGTTGCGAGAGTTTCTGGATTGTTTATTCTTGATTCTCCTTCACAATGTTGCGGGAGTTTCTGGATTGTTTATTCTTGATTGACCCTTCACAATGTTGCGAGAGTTTCTGGATTGTTTATTCTTGATTGCCCCTTCACAATGTTGCGAGAGTTTCTGGATTGTTTATTCTTGATTGCCCCTTCACAATGTTGCGGGAGTTTCTGGATTGTTTATTCTTGATTCTCCTTCACAATGTTGCGAGAGTTTCTGGATTGTTTATTCTTGATTGTCCCTTCACAATGTTGCGAGAGTTTCTGGATTGTTTATTCTTGATTGACCCTTCACAATGTTGCGAGAGTTTCTGGATTGTTTATTCTTGATTGCCCCTTCAAAATTTTGCGGGAGTTTCTGGATTGTTTATTCTTGATTGCCCCTTCAAAATTTTGCGGGAGTTTCTGGATTGTTTATTCTTGATTGCCCCTTCACAATGTTGCGGGAGTTTCTGGATTGTGTATTCTTGATTGTCCCTTCGGATTTCTCTAACGTTTATTTTGACAGTTTTCAGTCACATTTTTTATACAAATACAGGAAAAACCTGATAGGCTTCCAAGTAATAATATTTTGTTGATTGGTAATTGACGTCAAGTCGAGCAGTTGGGGCTATTTTCATGATGTTAACACCAGCCAATTAGTCAGCTGGTTTACTATTAAACCCCATGGGGGTATACCCAACAGCACAATAGCCAGCTTACTATTAAACCCCATGGGGGTATACCCAACAGCACAATAGCCAGCTTCCTGTTGTAATAGTTGATTTATCTCCATTGGGCATTGTCTTGATACAATTTGTTTGCGGAACTGGAAATTTGTTTTTACCTTTCAATATATGAGATTTTAGTTTGAACTTCATGCATTAGGGAAAAAACACCATTCAAAAAAGCTAAATAACCCCCCCCCCCCCCCAAAAAAAAAACCCCAAGCAAAACAAAACAAAACAAAACAAAACAAACAAAAACCCATAACCAAACCAAACAACAAAAACAAAAACAAATAAACAAAACTAATTTATACATATGACAAAGTCATTGCACATTGCACAAAGTTTACATAAACATTTTCAAGAAATAAACATCACTGATTAAAGAAACATTATATAATGTTTGTCAATGTTTGCTGATGTATATAAATTCATGTAAACATTTCGTTTAACCTTCAACTCTAATATGTTGCGGGTACCTATAAAGTGCGAAACGAAATAGAAACAAAACGAAACGAAACGAAACGAAACCAACGAAAACGAAACGAAACGAAACGAAACGAAACGAAATCAACAAAAACGAAACGAAACGAAACGAAATCAACGAAATGAAAACGAAATAAAACGAAACCAACGAAAACAAAACGAAATCAACGAAAACAAAACGAAATAGAAAATGGAAGAAAAAATAATAGGGGCCTAAAAAAAATCAAACCTATTTTCACAATTACGATGCTAGACTACTTCCCACACATGTCTGTCTTTCATCAGGAGAGGACAGGATTTGATCACCGTTGAACAAGAATACTATGCATTTATTCAGCGGGAGTCTGTCCTTTTCATTTAGTGGCTTCTTTTAAATTTGGGAACCTTAAGAGCAACGTCAAGTCTGTTGAAAGGAGAAGAATTAAAATAACAGAAGTGTAGTAGTTAAAGTTCACTAATAAATACCCCCGTCCGAGCAAAATTTAAAAGTGTGTCGGAGAGACGAAAAAGTGTGACGACCGGACGGACAAACGAACGAACGGACAGCCGAAGTCCTATATACCCCAATCTTTTTTTTGGCGGATGTTTACAAATCCTATCAAAAATTAACTTCAGAAATTTAAAAAAAATCTACATATCTTGTAAGAGTACCTTTTTTCCCTTTGATCCTTTTTCATATAAAAAAAAAACAAATCACCCCCCCCCCCCCCCCCCCCCCCTCCGTCCGGTATTAATAAAATTTGATACGGCAGAGGGGTATATAGTATATGTTCGGTTGTCCGTGAGTGCTTCCCTCACTGCCTATGCAATTCCTCTTTAACAACTTGATGGAATTGCATGAATCTTACAGGAAATCTTTAATACCATATGGCAAGGTTCATTAATTTCATGAATTCTTTAGTACCAAATGGCATTGTGCACCTTCTATTTTTGTTTTCCCATTTTAACAGTTCTTGCTAAAATTTCTTCACTTTTGGACTTTGTCATTTAAGGCTATGTAATTATCATACAAGGCTATACAATAGAGAGAGGATACTGTTGCGTTATCCATAACTCTTCCTAAACAACATAATGGATTTCAATAAAACTTCCAGAGTTTCTTATGTTTAGTTTTTGCAAGCATTATTTTTCCCAGAAGTTCTTCTGTAAAGAGGGCGCTCACTACGTCCTGTTATGTTGCTGTTGGTTTTTTTTTTAGTTCTTCAAAATAGAACAATAGGATTTGAAATAAAAAGTTTATAGTGTTGGGTCTTTTTGACCCCTGTATATCTCGGAAAGAATAACGGTAAGACAATACGCCAAATCTGTTGGCACACTACCGAATAAAGGTAATAACAATGGTACCGTACTCCAAGGCGCATTCAAAAGGGAAAGTTCACAAAAACAGACAAAACCAGTAGTCAACTAGGGCCCAGAATCTGAAACTCAAGACCATCCTGTTTGATTTGCGAATAGGCAATCTTATGTAGAATACAAACGAAAAACGTAATCAAATCAGACGAATAATCAACCCTCAATATCCCAATCTATGAAAATACCCTCTCATATCCCCCATTTTTTTTCTATATACCCACTCCAGAAACTTTATAATTCATAAATACTGACACACACACAAACACAAATAAAAATATGACATTTGAACTTCTGAAAGTTTGTCGGCAAGCAAACCCGGCTTGGATTGAGTTGCGGGTATTGTACGTGAGGAGTACTGTAACGGACAGACATGCAAGATGGGTTATAATTAATCAAAATTATTGTATTTAAAAAATCGAATTATCTTTTTTTTTATTTCTTTATTTCGTTTTGTCTTTTATTTTTTTCCTTCCATTTTCTTCATATTAGTCTATTTCGTTTTGCTTTCGTTGGTTTGGTTTCATTTCGTTTCCATTTCGTTGATTTCGTTTCGTTTCGTTTCGTTTTCGTTGATTTCGTTTCGTTTC
The DNA here is from genome assembly GCA_963383655.1 of Bathymodiolus septemdierum. Taxonomy (NCBI): domain Eukaryota; kingdom Metazoa; phylum Mollusca; class Bivalvia; order Mytilida; family Modiolidae; genus Bathymodiolus; species Bathymodiolus septemdierum. The sequence goes on along the minus strand of OY726530.1, from coordinate 52,018,382 downwards.
GTTTCGTTTTCGTTGATTTCGTTTCGTTTCGTTTCGTTTCTATTTCGTTTCGCACTTTATAGGTGCCCACATGTTGCCACATAAAAGTAAATTTCGATAGTAGTTTACGTCACTAAATCCTAAATAAAGATATATAGGGTCTAACACCGGGAGAGGTGCAAGATATATAGAATCTAACACCGGGGAGAGTACAAGATAGGGAAATCTCCGACACTCGAGGGTAAGATTTCAATCGTTCTCTTTACGAGGCTTGTCGAGTTAGAGAACGATATTAATCTTACCCAAGGGTGTCGGAAATTTCCTTATCTTGTACTTTTTCCGGTGTTTGATTTTATTTCTCACTAAACACCTAATTGTTTTTGTTTACATTCTATCGAGCGTTTTCCCGCAATTTATTTTTCCATTGCTGAAGTAAATATTCGATTTATCCATATGCAACCGTATCTCGGCAGTATTTCAAATGTATTTCATCATAAAGTACAATGTATTTAATACATATATTATAAATGTTACTACAACAGAGATAAATACATGTACAAAAATATTTGAATTTGGTCAAAGGGAGGTAATTTCTTTCTTTACGTTAGTTACTAACAAGGGAGAACACTCTATTATTTACTCAAAGTAATCAAACATTGACTGGAAGAGAGCCTGAAAAAAGAATCAAACACCGTGAAAGGTGCACGTTAGCTAGCAGAATATAATACATAAATGGATTTAAAAATACTTATGTAGTAGAATCGTGGTTAATTGTTTATTTTAAAAAGGAAAAGCATGGAGACATAAACTGCACAGCATGCATTTGCACGTGATTTTTTTGTCTTGCACTAGTGCAAGATAAGAAATTCTCACTTTTGAGACAGACCAGTTCCTATTTTTAGCGATGTGAGATTTTCTTATCCTGCACTAGTGCAAGACAAAAAAATCACGTGCATTTTACCGGCAAATGCATGCTGTGCAGTTTATGTCAACTGCCCCCCAATTCTCCATGCTTTTCCTTTTTAAAATAAACAATTAACCACGATTCTACTACATAAGTATTTTTAAATTCATTTATGTATTATATTCTGCTAGCTAACGTGCACCTTTCACGGTGTTTGATTCTTTTTTCATGCTCTCTTCCAGTCAATGTTTGTTTACTTTGAGTAAATAATAGAGTGCTCTCCCTTGTTAGTAACTAACGTAAAGAAAGAAATTATCTCCCTTTGACCAAATTCAAATATTGTTTACATGTATTTATCTCTGTTGTAGTAACATTTATAATATATTTATTAAATACATTGTACTTTATGATGAAATACATTTGAAATACTGCCGAGATACGGTCGCATATGGATAATTCGAATATTTACTTCAGCAATGGAAAAATAAATTGCGGGAAAACGCTCGATGAAATGTAAACAAAAACAATTAGGTGTTTAGTGAGAAATAAAATCAAACACCGGAAAAAGTACAAGATAAGGAAATCTCCGACACCCTTGGGTAAGATTACAATCGTTCTCTAACTCGACAAGCCTCGTAAAGAGAACGATTGAAATCTTACCCTCGGGTGTCGGAGATTTCCCTATCTTGTACTCTCCCCGGTGTTAGATTCTATATTTCTTCCGTAAATGGCCGTTTTCGGGTGAAGACGACCGAGGTAAGACGAGTCCACGTGCACTCGTCTTTAGTCGGTGTGACATCCAATCAGAACGCCTCTAACAAGAAACAAAGTCGTTTAAATGTATACCCTAAGCCGGGAATGTCACATTATATACCCTGTCTGATAGCTGAATAACAGATATATTACGGAATTAACCATTGGGTTTTTTTTCAAATACAGACTCCAATCATATTAAATATATTTGTGTCTTTTATTTTAATTTTTTCGTATTTCTAGATGTCCTTTTCCGTACCTTTGACGTCATTCTTCAATGACGTCAAAATATGTGTCACGTCATATTTCATGTATGGGGTTTCTCATGAAAGAAAATACTGTACTTTCAACAAAATATTAGTGAGAAAAGCTCAAATATTAGTAGAAAGCTCCTTAGTTTATCAATCGGTGTCACAAAAGTCAATTTTATGTGATGTGTATTTCATAACTCTCAATTTTATGATATTGATCTGATAATTTATGCAAATTAGTTACTGATCAATGGCGGGGGTCTCTAGGAGTTCGCGATAGTGAAAGTTGTTGGTTTACGTAAGAAATAGGTACTTACATGCGTTGTTGGGAAAGCCCGGGTGATCTTCCACTCGTGATAGAAATTTTTGTTTCTTTTCGCTCGTTTCGCTGCGCTCCACTCGCGAAAAGACATAAAATTTCTATCACTCGTGGAAGATTACCCGGTCTTTCCCAAGAACGTATGTAAGAACCTATTAATCTCACATGGCTAAAAATAGGTACTGGTCGGTCTCAAAAGTGAGAAAGTAAAATCTGTGACACCCGAGGGTAAGATTTAAATCGTATCGGACGAGGCTTGTTCGAGTCCAATACGATTTAAATCTTACCCGAGGGTGTTACAGATTTTACTATCTTGCACCTTTTACGGTGTTTGACTCTTTTTCTCACCCTTTTCTACCGTGTCAATGTTTGTTTACTTGTTGTGTAGTTTGGTGCATTAATTTGTGAACCGTATCACAGCCACATGACCAAAATGCCACGTAATAAAATAAAACAAGATGTTCATTTTACAACTTTAAAGAGGTTCAAAATAATAAAGCTAACAAACTTGTGATAGATTCTACAATAACAAAATCTTGCACCTTTTTCTCATCTCTTTCAATATATGTTTACGTTGAGAAAATATAGAGTACTCTCCCTTGTTAGGTAACTAACGTAAATAAAAACAATTACTTCCCTTTGACCAACGTCAAATAATTTTTTTTTTACAGGCATTTATCGCTGTTGTAGTAGCATTTATAATATATTTATAAATACAATACATTGTATTTTATTGTATTTTATTGTGAAATACATTTAAAATACTGTCAGGACACTATAAATCGACAATTTAATTCAACAATGGAAAACAATTTTGCGGGAAAAACGGCGTGTAGCTTGTCTTACCCTGGAGCCGGGGTAAGATAGAAAAAACTTTTTCACCTAAACTAACGGACTACTTTATCCAAGGGGTGAGAAAATGATGTCCACTGTTTTCATTCTTCGTCCTTGAATGACTTCCGTTGGATACTGTGAGCCTATGTTAATTACCCTTTCGTCCAGTTTTCCATTATACTATAGCAATGACGATGATCTTCTTACCGTGATTTAATGTTAGTTAGAGATGGCTTCGGACAACGTTGATAAGAAGACATTAGCCTCGAGCATCACTGATGGGAAGACATAGGCTTCGGGCAACACTGATAAGAAGACCTTAGCCTGGAGCATCACTGATGGGAAGATATAGGCTTCGATCAACACTGATAAGAAGACCTTAGCCTCGAGCATCACTGGTGGGAAGACATAGGCTTCGGGCAACACTGATAAGAAGATATTAGCCTCGAGCATCACTGATGGGAAGACACAGGCTCCGAGCAACACTGATAAGAAGACATTAGCCTCGAACATCACTGATGGTAAGACACAGGCTTCGAGCAACGTTGATAAGAAGACATTAGTTTCGAGCATCACTGATGGGAAGACATAGGCTTCGATCAACACTGATAGGAAGACATTTGCCTCGAGCATCACTGATGGGAAGACACAGGCTTCGATCGATACTGATAAGAAGACATTAGCCTCGATCATCATTGATGGGAAGACACAGGCTTCGGGTAACGTTGATAAGAAGATCTTAGCCTCGAGTATCACTGATGGGAAGACACAGGCTTCGACCAACGTTGATAGGAAGACCTTAGCCTCGAGCGTCACTAATGGGAAGACACAGGCTTCGGGAAACATTGATAAGAAAACCTTAGCCTCGATCATCATTGATGGGAAGACTATGTCTTCGGGCAACGCTGATAAGAAGACATTGGCTCCGAACAACACTGATAAGAATGCATCAGCCTCGAACAACACTGGATAAGAACACATTGGCTTCCAGCAACACTTATAAGAACACATTGACTTCGAGCAACACTGATTAGAAAAGATGTATTATAGCTGACAAGTGATTTTGTGAAAAGTTCACGAATCTCTGTTACAACATGTATGAGAAAATGAATCAAGAAATAAATGTACATGAAAGTGATTTAATTAAAAGCCATCGAATACTAGTCATGTTTTAATTAAATCTGCCATGAACGAATTTAGTAAAATTCCGGCTAGTAGGTGAGTAGCTCACGTAGTCATAATAATTGGAAAGAAAAATGTCATTTGAAAAAAAAGGTTTAGAAATGAAGTTAAAAAATAGATCAATGAATTCAATTATCCTGCACAGCCTATAAACAACATCAATTGTTCCATGTGGGATTTCTTCTAAGGATAATATACAATAACAGCGGTAAACATTACAGTTAATGGTTAGTGTGTTCGCCTCGCGTGCAATAACACGTGGTTTTGAGCCTCGGTCTGGTCAAACTAAAGACTATTAAATTGGTATTTGCTGTTTTTGTTGCAAAACACACAGCATTAATTAAGGAGTAAGATAAACAACTGGTTGGCTCTGAATCAGAATTATGTGTCGATTTGGGGCGACATGTCTATTATCCAGACTGTTGTTTCAGTGAACTAGCACTATAACGATCTAATTTAGTGTGTTCATTTGATACAATGCGGACATCCTCATCATTTCATTAAATTGTAACTTGTTCGCGTCATGATATAGCCAAACCATATGCCATATTTGGTAAAAAAGGGTCAATACCGAAAACGTACAAAATTAAAATCCTAGTTGAAGCATTACAGCTTGAAAGATGAATAAGAAATTATAAAAAGATAATAGTATGGATATAACAATATAGCAAACTGCAACATCGGGGCCTTCCTAGATTAATACGACGGGTGTCACTAGTGGAACAGGAACTTCCTACCCTTCCAGAGCACCTGAGTTCATCCCCTGTTTTTCGTTGGTTCGTGTTATTCGATCTTTAGTTTTATGTGTATGTTTTGTAGATCGTTGTTTGTCCTATTGCCATTTTTCTTTTGTCCATTGTGTTGTCTGTCCTTCGGGTTACGGATTCTGACTACCCCCTTGATATCTTCAAACTATTCTTGACAAAGTCATGACTAGAAACAGGTACATCAATGCGGCGGTGCTAAACCAATTAATTGTATTTCCAGTTCTAAAAGTAAAAGACATATAGTCATTATTTTTATTATTTGTGATGGAAAGTGGCTGCGTTGTGCATACATTCAATATATTTACATGTATTCTATTTATTTCCATTTACTATTAATAAAATCATTAACGCTATATAGTTTTAATTTATTAACGAATTCCTTGTACATCCTTACTTGAATTTATGTCTAAGTGTATTGTTGAATGGTCTCTCATGTTCATTTACATCCATATCTTTTCTCACTAAGTACTAACCTCCAACTGTTTGTGGGAGAGCTCATATCCTATTTACGTTATTTGTGTTTTATTACGCATAATGATGTCCAACACATATTGTGTTGTCTTTTTGCTTTGTTTGTCTTCGTCTGGTGTCTTGTGTACCCAATGTTGCCAGTTTTTTCTGGATTGTCCATTTTCGATTACAATTGTCCCTTCTGTATTCGATAACGTTTAAAATATCATATTTATACAAGGTTATTACTTAACAAAATACGACTATTCTTATGAACAAAATCAATGCTCTGGACGTCAAAATCAGTTTAGTTAATGTGTAGCCATAACTGTCTTATGTAGCCATAAGAAAGTAATTTGGGGGTAAATATATTAACCTCAAATCCTTGGTGACTCTATGGTTATTAGCTGTACCATTGATTGCTATCATATAAATAAACTGATTAACATTAGCATCAGACAAAAACGATGCAACGCTCATTAATACGTCATCAACACGTCATCGACAAATTAATAACTGGCATTCAGACGACAGTTAAGTGTCTATAATATGTATTTTATAGAGAAGGCCAGACCATCATTTGATTAAAAACTTTGACATTATATTCATATGGCTTCTGATAAGGTTTAATGTATCTGCATAAAAAGAGGCATTGTACGCTTACTTCGCCCCACTTATTCTCATCACATCCGGTGGCACATAAAGCCCTGAAGCACTGTGCCTCCATTAATCTCTGTCTTTGGCTACTGTCTTTGACCTTGTCCGGATTTTAATCCCTAATTTCTGTCTTTCTGTCTCTACCATTCTACTAATTTGATATTGTGTCTCGTCATCTTATTCTTAAGATTTATCTAAGACATCTATTTTGGAATGTATCAAGATTCTCTTGTTTGCACATCAGTACAGTATAATGACTTCTACTTAGACACAATCCAAAAGCGGGTAAAAAGGAGTAAATATGAGTTCACGTTTATGACTAGACTGATGTTCCCTACCTTAATTGTTCTCGCTAATCGAATTAATTTTCTACATGGATGGTTTGGTTTGGTTTGGTTTTATGGTGTTCAGTGGCACTTTCAACAATATTTCAGCTATATCTTGGCGGTCAGTTTTATTGGTGGAGGTAACCGGAGTACCCAGTGAAAATCACCGACCTGCCCCGTGTTCCCAGAGGTGGGTATTTAATTGTCTAAAATGAAATACCACCACACTACTTATCTCTGTTTATAGGAAACAAATTGAAATGCATTAAATAAATCATTTTCCTAGACGTCATTGCTTCGCTTAATATCAAAATAGAAGTAATAAATAGGAATCTTAATTAATTAGCATCATTAAAATACTTGCTTTTACTGATATTATTTTTCCTTCCATCTGTTGAACACTTGCTAGGAGGTGTTTTTGAGAGAATATGTCTTCTCTATTTTATTCTGATACAACCTTGCATAAAATCAGATATATTTGTGTGTTTGTTCGGTACGCCAGTGTCCTCAACCAATCAAACAGACCGATACAAAGTAGCAGTAATAATAAGATCGTGAAATGAAACCCTCTCTAATAGTAATGATGTTTGCTTGTTTCATGGTGTTTAACACCACTTTCAACAATATTTAAGTTCTATCAGTTTTATTGGTGAAGGAAACCGGAGGACACGGAGAGAACCACCGACCTGTCGCAAGTATCTGACAAACTTTATCACATAATGTTGTACACCTTGTCCTGATCGAGATTCGAACACACAACATCAGTGGTGATAGGCACTGATTGCATAGGTAGTTGTAAATCCAACTACCATACGATCACGACCACAAAGGTCCCCGCACCCATGTGGAGACAAACATTTTGTGTGCATGACAACTATATTTTGTATAATCTTATTCTAGTAAAATGAGAACAAACCACTGTCCAAAATCTAATAGAAAAATCGAAGAAACAGAGAAAATATCGAAACCAGTAACATATATATGCATAAACACTCACTTCCCTGGCTTGGTACAGGCACTTCAATAAAAACAACGGTGGGGTTAAACTACATGTAGTTTTATGGGCCCAAACCTCTCATCTTATTGAAATGATGCGGTCATGCAAGTGTTGATAAAAATGCTATCAATTATTAATATAGCAAAACTTCAAATGCAATATATGTTTGTTTGATTTGTTTGGTTGATGGTGTTTAACGCCACTTATATTTCAGTTATATCGTGGCGGTCAGCTTTATTGGTGGAGGAAACCGGAGGACCCGGAGAAAACAACCGACCTGTCGCAAGTCACCGACAAACTTTATCACATAATGTTGTACACCTTGCCCTGATCGAAATTCGAACTCACAACTTTAATGATGATAGGCCCTGATTGCATAGGTAGTTGCAAATCCAATCTATTAAACTGAAGTTGAATACAAAGATTAAGTTATCAATCATCAGGAAATGTTTCTGGTTATATTCATACAACATATACGACATTTAAATCACAAAATTCAAAATCAGTTTTTACATCATTATGACGTCACACAGTTAAAAGTAGTTTTGTTCAACAGTAAGAATTGTATTAGAAAGTGAAAGTTCTAATAAAGGTGTTTTTTTCAATAACATTTCATCGAAGTTGACAAATGCTTATTTGATACCAAATTTAAAAACTCAGAAGTCGTTAAATATAGACATTTATTGTTTAAACAGGTCTACAAATCAATATTGCTGTTTTTGGTTAAGACAAAAAGCAATAAAAAACCGAAGTAACTGACAATATTAGGAGCATTTTCATCACAAATACGGCATCGATCAACATACAGTGAATGTTATTAGCCTTAAGATTGTTTTTATTATATGTTAAACTCTATCAGATAGAGCACCTCAAATAGCTTAGTGGGATACAATAAGACGAAAAACCATCAATAAAATATATTTATATTGTCAGCAAATATACTATATATGTTCATATCAGATTTAATATCCAGACACATTTGACATAACAGGATTTGCATATATTTCTGATTTCGACTTTTATAGATATTTTTGTGTACCATTTAGGAAATAACATTGTCCAAAAGCTGAAGTTGATCATGGCTACTTTACTTAAGTAAGAACTATCCTAATGAAGACGAACAAAGTAAATTATAATAATACTTATTGACAGAACACGCCAAGGATTTTGTCAGTAAATGGGTTAAGCGACTACAAGATTTAGATTGATAACCTTGCATAATAGGTAATACAGTTAGAAGAGTTGGAAGGGGTAAAAAGAATCCGTAAATCGAAGAAGAACAGACAACGCAATGGCCATAAGAAAAAAAAGGGCAAACAGACGAGCAATGGTCCACAAAACACGACACAGAAAACTAAAGATCAAACAGCACGAACCTTACTAAACCCGGGGTTGTATCGGGGTGCTCCGGAAGGGTAAGCAGTTCCTGCTCCACATGTGGTACTCGTCGTGTAACATTTATTTGCCTCTATCCTGTAATATACAAACGAACCCCACTAAAACCGGGGGTGAATTCAGGTGTAGATCATTATTTGTCCCTTCGACATTTTCTGACCATTGTGTTGTCTGAAAATCTTCGATGTACGGTTTTCTAATTACCACTTTGGTATCTTCTTAACTCTTCGGAGATCTTATAAAATTAGGCAAATCATGCAACATTTTTATCGAAGTGCCTGTTGCACGCTAGCATAGTAAGTGGCCATGTATATGTTAATTAGGAGTGTCGTTGTTACATCTGTTTCTACAATGTTACATTTGATTCTTGGAACTGTTCTGGCGGTGCGGTATTTTCTGCTTGTCATTTAATTGTTAAAAGTACAAATAAATAACTTTTCTTATACTTACATATTTACAACAATCGACAGTTACGTTCCAAGATTTCTGATGACTTCCCAAGATTTCTGACGACTTCCCAACAGTAAATATAAATACATGGGATTTTGAACAGAAGCTAGTCTTTTCTGTTATATTACGCAAATTAGGTTATTATAAAAATGACAAACAAACAATACCACACGATCAGATAAAGGAATGAGGAATACAAACGATTGCATAACATTCTATAGTCATTATGAATACCAGTATCTAGCATGACGGCAAATATGTCTCCACTATAAAGTTAAGAATATCTTATTGTGTTTCCTTAACTGGCTTTGAGAATTCCAAACATGTTTCGGAGAATAGCTCAATATTCTTTGTATATTTAATTGGCTATGGGAATGGGGATCGGTGCCATTAATGCAGATATTAGATGAGAACTTTTCTGGAGCACCTGCTCTCACTTTTTTAATTTGGCGGGAAATCGTGTTGTCCAAGTTCCCATGTTTTATTTTTTATTATTGTATGCGGGTCGTTCATTGACCTTCATCGATGTATTCTGAATCTCAAATCTGGATGTCAAAATTAGGGAGGCGGCGTCTGTTGACACAAATCTGAACAACAGGTATTTAAGTCAAGGGTGAATTGTTTGTTTTATAAAGAACAAAATCTGATACAAAACGCTAATGATACTAGTACAGTGTAACGATGACACTATATGAACTAAAAACCCTCAGACAAAAGAACACTTACTGTCCTAATTGATAAATCTATTTGACACTTTTAAATATTCTCAAGTTATCGGCAGCGAGTTAACTCGGTTTTACGACATCATTTAATTAGTAGACAAGTTTTACGACATCATTTAATTAGTAGACAAGTTTGGTTATTGGCCTTCTCAAAGATGTTTTTTTTCAAATTCTATTGAACAGATTTAAGAAGTAAGATGCTACTTTATTAACTTTATTGAATAAAGATCAATCTTAGTAACACACAATAAACGTAGCAATAAATAACAAGGGTACCACTTAAATACAATCATGGCGGTAAAGAAAATGTCTATAGCTTCTCTTAACAATAGAGAAAATTCGAAAAAATCTCCAGAGTGTGACAACAAGATGTCAATCGAAATCAATTTCATTACTGTAATATGGTAATCGTTCTCATCGATGTCAATTTGCATTCAATGGCCATGAACTGTACGCTTTATGCTTATAGAATTGTTTTCGTACTCGTATGTCTCCAGCTTTGTAAGATACATTAGCATAATATAAACACTATACATATACCAATATCTTTTCTTTGACGGGGCCGTCGTGACCGTGATCGTGTGGTAGTTGGACTTACAACTACCTATGCAATCAGTGCCTATCACCGCTAACGTTGTGCGTTCGAATCTCGCCCAGGAGAAGTGTACTCGAAACAACATTATGTGATAAAGTTTGGCAGTGACTTACGGCAGGTCGGTGGTTTTCTCCGGATACTCCGGTTCCTCCACTAATAAAACTGACCGCCACGATATGACTGAAATATTGTTTAAAGTGGCGTTAAACACTATAAGCCTTTTTCTATTTAATGAAGATGCAATGTTTGGTTTTGTATGTTGAAGACATAACAAAATGATATTATCATTAATAAGAATGAATAACTCCTTTTATAATTGATAATTAAAATGACGATAATTCAAATTTCTTTCTTCTTCCACCCATAAGGGATTTAAGCTCCGTAAGGCTGAGTGAGTGAGATATTGTTGTTTAACGCCAACTCAGCAATTTTTCAGCTATATTATGGCGAGAACAAGTTAATTTGCAATGACATGATGACGATGAGGTCTGCTTTGTACTAGACCAACACGATGAGTTGGATTTTTATAGTGCTAGCTCATCACTGAAACAACAATTCGCGGATAAACATGTCTGACAGATTATCATGATTCAGAGTCTACCAGTCTTTGCTCTATCTCCTTAATGATTGGTGCTTAGCAGAGAAGCCCCGTAAGAAAAGTCCGATGTTAGCAAAGGAGTAATCAGAAACCATAAATCGAAGAAGGACAGACAACACAATGGCCAAACAGGACAAAAGGACAATATGACAACAATAATCTACAAAATATTTGAGCAACACGAACCCAACAAAAAAGCGGGAGTGAACTCAGATATTCTGGGTGGCAAGCATTCCATGTGCCGCTACTGACATCTATCGTGTTCCTGTTAAACAACACGAACATAATATAATATAGAACTCGTGTTGAACACCATGCGTAACTAAATGCACAATACATAGATATAACACGACCCCTCCCCCCTTTCTGCAAAATGAGGAATGCGTTTGTATCATATCATTTTACATGGCCTTTGTTGCTTTTTATTTTTATTTAATCTATAATTACAATAATGAATAAGGGATTTTATCAACTATTGAACGACAATTTCAACGCCTTCCTCTACCAATCGCATGCTTATAAACAGACATATAATTGATTTTCAATCCTTAATCGACCATCAAAGAGATTGATAGAAGGGTCCAATCTTGTGGTCATTCATCATTATTACAGTGTTACATAATTAAGATAAGACAGCCGTTCACTATAGATAGCACACATATATCTACAGTAAGTACATTCAAGGACGACGCTTCCTTCATTTTTAATCAGAAGATAACAACAATTAGGGTTACTGTGTTAGTTTCGTGTCACATATTTTTGAAAAGGTGTACCCTTTGACTGTATTCACAGATCTGCTGTTCATACCTCTTATATTGACTATAGTGACCGTGGTCATGTGAGGGTTGATCACAACTACCATACGATCATGACCACGACGGCCCCTTGGTTATATTATAATCTAATTTACATTTACCTATGCAATTATCACCAAAGTAGTGGATTCGATTTCCAGCCAATTTCAAGGTGTACTCGAGACAACCTTGTGTGACTAATCTTGTCATTGGCATTCAGCAGGTCTTTGATTATGTCCAAGAATTTCTGTTTCGTTCAACCATGTAATCGACCGGCACAATATGTCTGAAATGTTGCTGAGAGTGGTGTTGATTAAAATATCCCTAGGGTAAAAGCGATCAAAACTAACACGATAACCTCATCTCGCTCCCACATTTTGTGGAGGTTCACATTCTCTCATCTTTAGTTATTTTGCTTTATTCTACCTTTGTGATGGTACTGTATTTAAAAAAAAGCAGATATCAAATTTAGCGCGCACGACGCATTTCTCGACTAACCTTAATCAGGTACGCTCAAAGTCAAACGATTGCAAACCCAAATAATTTAGCAAATTTTGGGGATCTATAAAACCAACCTTGCCCGAGGGAGGGGAACCTTAGTATTAACAATAATTAAATAAATTAGTAAGTGTAAATTTAAATTTCAATAATAAATATATCTGATAAACCCTGCAATGCCGAAACACTGACTACCTAGCGGATGGTACCCCCGGAAACTAATAGTCTACCAACAGAGGTATAGACCAAATGATAGTAATAGAAACATGAATATCAAATTGAGTGCACACAATACGTTTCTGTATGCTGTTCGTCTACTAATCCACTCATCTTTCAGGTCTTAGTAACCTTCGTTCGTCGTGTTGGTTTTTAGCTGTATTGTTTATGAATAAGTTTATTTGATTGTTTTTGATTTCACCGTCTTATTGTCAAGATCTTCGATCAGAATCATTTAATTGGTTTTCTATGGTTTTCATCAATGTTATCCATTCTACCAAAGAGTGATTCCGTGTTGAGGTCAATGACCTATATTTTGATGCAGTGCTTGTAGACGAGAGAATATTTGGTATTCATAATTTCTTCAACCGTTAAGCGAGATAAACTATTAAAGATCAATGACTTCAAATCACCATCCGGGTTGGGAAGATACAATAAAGATAAACTAAAGCAGTATATCATTGACTTATGTGTCTTTACGTTCTGACTTCCCTGTTGTGATGTCCGCTACGATTTACACATAAAAACGATATAGTTGGTTCGTCTTTATCTCCAGTTGTTTGTAGGAGGTCTCATGTCTTATATATGTTATTTGTGTTTGCTTGCGTATAGTGGTGACCAAGACAAATGGTGTTTTTGGTTTGTTTTTCTTCGTCTATGTTGCCAGTTTCTCTGGATTGCCAATTTTTGATTGCCACTTCGGTATTCTCCAACGTTTATTCAAATCACAGTCCAGGTTGTGAAGATACAATGAAGTACTAAAGTAGGATAGCATTGACTTACATGCACAAGGACTTTGACAAAACATTGGGACGTGACAACTGTACACATACGAGTTCTTTTTACCGTCAAAATTGTTTACTATTAGAGACAGAGATTCGTCTTATCATGTGTTGTGTAGCGACTGACTTACACGAACATGAATTTAGACAAAACATTGGTACGTGGCAACAATACATACACGTGTTCTTTTTTCCCACCAAGTTGTTTACTATAAGAGAAAGAGATTCGTCTTATAACGTGTCGTGTATCGACACCGGACCAGTTTCATCCTGGCATTTCAGAAATATAGTGCATGATTAAAATTTACAAAAAAAAAAAATAAAAAAAATAACACATTTATTACTTTTATATATGAATATGGTAATCAATCTATTGTCTGCGTTTTTTAAATTGTTATTAAAATTCCATTAGTCTGATAATGCAAGGAAGAATCTCATTTTGGATCTCGACAAAAAAGAATAGACACATTAAACATTGTATACCGTAAAAATTGCACAATTCGATATTATTAAGGAATTTGTTGGAAGTTTTGGTGGTGTCCACCACATATTGTGTTGTGTTTTTGTTTTGTTTGTCTTCGTCTTTTGTACCCTGTGTTGCCAGTTTCTCTGGATTGTCCATTTTTGATTGCCCTTCGGTACTCTCTAACGTTTATTTGTATGGTATTGTATTTTTTTTTATTTGAAAAATGGCCGGTGTCAATGTGGGATTTAACTGTGACTGATCCCCATTTGACAACTACACTCTACAAATACAATATTGTTCTCAGTATTCGAATACATTTCAAAAAAGTTTTATCGTAATCGTGGAAAGATTCTAAAACAGGATAAAATAATTCTAAACAATAAATCATATTTCTCTACTTTATTATGCATAATAGTTCTCATAAAATTTATATACTGTTTTTTTGTTTTTATATTTTAATCATAAATGAACTAAAAATAAAGATACCAAAAGGGGGTAATCAGAATCCGTAAATCTAAGACTGACGTACAATACAATGACCAATAGAAAAACGACAAATAGACACACAATGATCTATAAAACACTACACAAAAAATTAAAGATCGAGCAATACGAACCCCACTAATATACGGGGTGAACTCAGGTGCTCCAGAAGGGTAAGCAATTCCTGCTCCACATGTAGCACCCGTCGTGCTACTCTTCTTACAAACCCGATGATAGGTCATGAATGCGGGAAGGATTGGATTGTGATTATGACAAACGGAACATATCCGTGGTCATTGGTGAAACATATATTCTGTAGCTGTTAACCAGGTCACGACGGAGACTGTGAAGCTTTCGTAGTGATTACTTCAACTTTTGTTTTTATTTGTTTACATAATAAAATAGAAAAAAAATTACCTTGATATTAATTAACAGCGTAAGGAGGTTTATCCTTGTGATAGACATACAAATTTGAAAATTTGGGCTGATAGAAAATGAAACTACTTTTTCGTGGAGCTTATTCCCTAAAAAGAAATCGTTTAATTTGCAGACACTATGGTATGTCTGTTTTTTCATGCTATAAATGTTTCCTACGTTAATTTTGATATCTACGTTTTTATTACTATCACCGGGCCGATATCTCTGCTGGTGGACTATAGTCCCCGAGGGTATCATCTGCCCAGTAGTCAGTATTACGGTAATAACATGGTGTATTAGATTTATATATTATTGAAATTTTCAGTTTCTAAATAATATAATTAATAATAGAACCAATGTTCTGCCCCCCCACCACCCCCCCCTCAGACATAGAAGAACGTTACCGATTTTGGCTATCCTGTTTAGATACTTTGGTTTTACCTGCTCCCACGGACTTTTAAATTATTTGGCTTTCCAATCGTTTGATTTTGAGCGTAACTGTTGAAGGGGAATCCAGAAATATATATTATCTGGTAATTACACTGGGATTTCGTTTAATCGTTATGCTAATCCTATTTTAATTAGTAAACAGGAAATAGAAAAATATATGAACCACAAATCATAGAGAGACATCCAGCACTATATCAATTAGCCATCACATGACTTATTACGTCCAATAAAAACAACATAAATACATCCGAATGTCAATATTCGAAGGTTTGTTTTCCCAAGTTCCATATCTTGTTGATAATCGATTTCGTTTAATTTGTTTTTGGCATTATCATACAGCTACGATCCTCACGTTATGGCCGACTCTGGCCTAGTAAACAATCATTTATATGGGATAAAATTAAATACATTTATTAAATCATGATCATCCAAAGATTGTAAAAATGAAATGATCTACAAGTAGAATATTCTCAATGGACTTTAAATCATTTATTTTAATTTCATAGAAGACAACAAACATACCCTTGACTTTATAAATAACATCAAAACATAAACATGAAAATGATCAGGACATAGTGAAGATTTGATATCTGAACCTTCGTCTTTGTAGAGGTACGAAGCATTCATATTGAAAATATTCAAAATCAGAAATTTATTAAAATTAGTTTATGATACAAAATGCAAAGGTGGTAAAACTATATAACTGAAATATTGTTGAAAGTGGCGTTAAACATCATAACCCTAACACTCAAAGCAATTCTAAAACATTTCATGAAATATTCTAAATGAACAAGGGCATCCCTTCAACATTTCTTGCAGGACCCGGGTGGCTCAATGAGTTAGGTAGTTGGATTAGCTAACAACTCATACAAGCCCATCACCAATCATACGACGTGGGTTCGCGCCCAGCTTTGTAAATGAAAAAAAAATGGTACACTCGACTCGCAGCCGCAAGTGATAAAGTTTACCAGTTGCTTTCCCATGGTCGGTGGTTCTCTCCGGGTACTCCGGCTTCTTCCGTCACTAAAACTGGTCGCCAAGATATAGCTGAAATATTGCTGAAAGTGGCGTTAAACACAATAAATCAAATCAAATCAATCAAATCAACATTTCTTGCAATTAACTATATATCAAAGTTAAAGTTATTCATTTTAGAATATTCTATTCACCACTATCTTAGTTCAGAAGCCTTGGTGACCTCTGACTCAAACAGTCATTGCTCGCACTCCTTAATGTGGCGTGTTGATAATCATTGGTTTGACCCGACTGGGCTTCGAACACTACGATCTACCGCACTCGAGGCGAACACGTTAATCATTACACCAATATCTCTAACCTAACATGACAGGTGCAACAAGTGAAGCAGGAACTGCTCACCCTTCTGGATAGGTGAGAGAAGACCAGGTTTGTTTGTCGGGTTCGTATTGCTCTATCTTTAGCTTTCTGTGTAGTGATTTGTAGGTCATGTTTGATCTTTGGTCCTTTGTCTTTTGGCCATTCTTCGATTTACGACTTCTAATTGACGCTTTTGGTCTTCAGACCTTTTCTCCTATTACTCTGTTACAATAGAAATAATGTAGGTACATTGTATTATGAAGAGAATACAGTTCAAATCAAATGGGTAAATATTATGTATAGGAGAATGTCCAAGTAACTCTCCATTCCTTAAAAATAATGGAGCCGAGGCCCCGAATGGTCCGAGGCCCATTGTTTTTAAGGAATGGAGAGATACGAGGACATTCTCCAACTTAAAATCCACCCATTGTACTTTATTAATTTGATTAATTATTAATCTTGTCACAAAAAAAAGTCTGTGTATAGTATCTAAAGTACAAAGTATTAAATTGTTTTCCCCTTGTGGGACCTTAAAAGTACAAAGAGAACAATAACTCTCCATTCCTTAAAAATAATGGAGAGTTTTGACAATAGATTTATATCACAGGTGGATTTTAATCATAAATAATATCAATAGCTTACAAATTACTTTAAATATGATATTGACAAATAACAAAATACGCATGATATCTATGTCTCATCGACGTGGTATACTGTTATTTTCTACTCTAAACATATTGATAATCAGAATACATGTCACGTGAACACACATCTAAAGTGATTTATTGTGCCGTTACTCCCTAATATCAAGTTAAAACAACGAACAATATCAGATTAATGCATTAGGTATTGTGATGGAAATTTACGATGTTAGTTGTTTTTACATAAAATGCGTATTAATTCATTTGAATGATTAATGTGAAAATGTAGATTTTGGGTTACAGAGTGAGTGATTGTTGTTTAATGCCAAAATGAGCATTTTTCAGCTTTATCGTGACGAGAACAGATTGCATTCGATGATATGATGACCGACTTGTATAAGACCAATTCTCGTAATTTTATTTTTTATAGTGCTAGCTCACTGAAACAACAGTCCGCAGAAAGACCTGTTGCTCCACTCGGACCCATTATCCTGATTCCGAGCCAACCAGTCTTTGTGCTTTCTCCTTAGTGATGTGTGCTTAGCGGAGTAGTCCATCAGCCAAGTCTGAAAAGGCCTCTTATAACAAAGTGTGTGTGATACCCCTGTAGACCCCATTTTTATTGCATGAAGTTTGATATTTATATTGTCGATTTCCATGTGTTGTACTAAAATAAAAAACGCGGAAAATAGTATAAATTCAGCTTTTTTTCTACCTACCCGTGTGCTTGTGTAGTGGGGTTCAATAGTTTGTACAACGTTTATACACATGACCGCTTTGATGTTCAAAATTGGAATATATACATTTAGTGCAAGTATAAAAATAGCGTAATTCGCCATATTCTTCGAAAATAAGGCATTTTCATAAGAGATATAAGTTCTCGGAAATGTAGTATATATGTGCTTAAAAATAGCATGTTTTTAACTATTACACTCATGTTTTTAACTATTACACTCATGACTGCACGGGATTAATCGTAAAACATGTCCAATAATCACTAGAACATCATGCTCGTTTTAATCGCTACATTTAAATATTTTTTACAACTATTTATTATTCCAAAACGGGCTTTTTACTGAATTTAACCATTAAGCTAAATATTTCCGGATTTTCAAGTTATAACCGATTCGGTGTTATATTACAAATTGATTGTGATTTTCGTTCGCTTTCTGAGCTTTTTGGGTCAAATATTTTCGTTTTGTACAACAAATATATTTCATTTTGTCAATCTAAGCAAAATTTAGATCATTATCGACAGAATATAATCAATTAGTGGATTAATTGTTTTGGGTCTGTTTGACTCTGCTTTAGTTGGGGTGCGTTTGATTTGTATTTTCTCATTTTCATTGTTTTTATTGGTCATTGATGTCAATAGACTAATTTTATAGTTTTTTTTTGTTATTTTTAATATTTTTACACTTGTTTCCATTGTTGTTCACGTGATTGTCATTTATATTAGACTTTTTGAAGTTAATTTTATTGTTTTTTTCATTTGTTAACTGTATTTCTGTTCATTTATAAATGTGTTTTTGGTGATATATTTTCACAATTACTTTTTGAGGGTATTTTGTCATTTTGGAGGGTTGTTTTAATCTACATTTTTAATGTTTTATATTGTTTTCTTATATACCTTGTTGTTGTATATGAGGTTTTTCGTAAGGTTTTTCTTGTTGGTACATTTTGTATATTTTTTTTTATTAATATCTATTACATACTTTGTTATCTTTGTCTCTATAGCGCAATACTTTCTCAAAATGAGCAACAGTGAACTTCCACTTAAGACAAAATCAACAGAAAGGCAAGTGTGAAACAGATAAATTGTCTTGGTCACAGTACTGGTCAAACTGGCGATATATCACATTTTTTGGATATGTTTAGAAAAGAAGCCGAAATAAGAAATGACCCTGTTAACAATCTTCTAAAATACTACTGCTGTGCTCCTGTTTCATGCTCATTTTCCCCCCATTTCTCCCCCGGAAAAATGAGTATATACTCAGTTTTCCCCCCGGAAAAATGAGCATATACTCAGATATCCCCCCGGAAAAATGAGTATATACTGAATTTCCCCCCGGAAAACCAAATATGTGTTAACACATACTCATTTCCCCCTCCCATACTAGTTTCCCCCCTCTCCTATTTTAATAGGGTTTTTCTTGTGTACACTTATATACATGTATATGGTGGAAGACATAGTAGTTAAATGTGGACGAAAGAGGGTATCAACAATGATGATAGTAATAACTAAGGCAAGCATGAACATGGAGTGAGAACGGATAAGGAGGTAGGAGGAAAGGACGGGAAAAACACTTGAGTGATAAAGCGATCTTCCTTAGTGCAAGTGCTGGAAGGCACAACTGACAGGTATGAGGAAGAGGGCAGGAAGGAATATAAAGAGAAGGATAGAGAGGACGGAGGGAGAATGGTAAAAATATGATGGAGAGGAAGGAGAGATAGAGGTATACAATAAGGAGGATGGCGGGAGGAATTAGGGAGGGGGTCAATATGGAAAAGGATGGAGATATTGAGGAGGATAATGATGAGGAAGTAGTGAAACAGGTAGTGAAGAAGAGATTTGAAGGAAGAAGATAGAAAGGACGAAGTGACAAAGGTAAACGAGGAGGAGAGAAGTAGTGAGGAGTAGGTAATAAGGAGGAGGAGGATGAGGACGGAGGAGAAAAATATACGGAGAAGGTAATTAGGAAGAGGATGAAGAAGGAGGGAGAGAGGCAGTCAGGAAGAGTTAATAAGGAGGATGGAGACGGAAGAAAGACAGAGGTAATGAAGTGGATGATAATATTACAGGAAAGAGAAGAGAGGTAATGAGGTGACGGATTGAGAGGAATGAAGGATGGAGAGGTGGTGAGGAAGATTGAAAGGAAGGAGGGAGAGAGGTAATGAAGAGGATGACTGAGAGGAAGAAGGGAGAGAGGTAGTGAGGAGGATGGATAGGAATGAGGGAGAGGAAGCAGGGAGAGAAGTAGTGAGGAGGAGAATTGAGAGGAAGGAAGGAGAGCGGTAGTGAGGATGACTGAGAGGAAGGAAGGAGAGATAGTGAGGAGAATGATGGAGAAGAAGGAGAGAGAGAGGTAGTGAGGAGGAGAAAGGAGAGGAAGGAGGGAGAGAGGTAGTGAGGAAGTGGATGGAGAGGCATAAGGGATGAAAAGTAGTGAGGAGGATGATTGAGAGGAAGGAGGGAGAGAGGTAGTGAGGAGGAAGAGGGAGAGAGGTAGTGAGGAATTGGATGGAGAGGAATGAGGGAGGAGGAGTAGTGAGGAGGAATATTGAGCGGAAGGAGGGAGAGAGGCAGTGGAGAGGAGGAGGGAGATGAAGGAGGGAGAGAGGTAATGATGAGGAGGAGAGCAGGGAGGGAGAGAAGTAGAGAAGAGGAAGAAGGAGAAAGAGAGGTAATGAGGAGGAGGATGGGAAGGAAGGAGGGAAAGAAGTAGTGAGGAGGAGGATGGAGTGGAAAGAGGGAGAGAGGTAGGGAGTAGGAGGATGGAGGAAGGAGGGGAGAGGTAGTGAGGAGGAGGATGGAGAGGAAGGGTGAAAAAGGTAGTGAGGCGGACGACTACTTTAATAAATTTTCGCCCACAATGCCTTCAGTGGTTCTTGAAAATCGATCAATCAGAATGTTCAGTCTCCTATCGATCTGCACCAAGGCCAAATCAAATTATTTATTTTAATTTTTGTGGTATTTTCGATCTTGGATTGGAGTAAATCTGAGGGATTAAAATATTTTTTTTCTCCATCTTCGAGATCAAAATATTTATTTTCAACATACTCCAGGTCAAAATATTTATTTAAAAATCTTCCAAGCCCCCCTCCCTCCTCAAAATCAAATGGTCGTCCCCTAAACCAAAATTTTATTTGGTTGTATAGTCTATCAGTGCAAAGGAGGAGAATTGAGTATGAGGGGGAAACTTCAGTATAAACTCAAATTTCCCTCCTAAAAATCAGGGGGGAAAGATGAGTAAGTAGATTCCCCCCGGAAAAATGGCTATATAGTCATTCCCCCCTCTTGGCAAATAGGGGGGAAAATGGCTATATAGTAGTTCCCCCCCCCCCCCCCCCCCCAAATTATGTTGGGATATCAAAACGAAGTAATCACTTCCAAAGGCTGCATTAACGTTAAGAAAAAACATGGAACAGATTATCAGGGATCCGCCACATAGTGGCGAACGCCCTATACTGATCGCTCTGTCCGTCCGTTCGAAACACATTCGTGTCCGCTTCATAACTTTATAACCAGTCATTTCTCTATTCTATAGTAGATGGATGAAACTTTGCATGATTGTTAACTACTATTAGAAGGTGTGTCGCATATCATATTCTTGTTTGTCCTCCTAAAGTCAAGGTCTCAAACTTTTCATTTCATGGTACCCCTATATGAAGTATATATCTCTCAGATGATACGATATTCCAGAGCTTGTGGTTCCTATGAGGATTTCCTTGATAGAGGGTTGCTGCTAACAAGGAAGCTACTGAACCAAGGGTTCCTTTTGGTAAAGTTGAAGTCATCACTTCGAAAATTTTACGGTTTTGGAATATCTGTGTCACAAATGACCACGGATAAGTTCCACTTGTCGTAAACACTTCCCGGTCCTTTCTTCATTCACGACTTATTACCGGATGTGTAGCTATATTAACACGACGGATGCCACTAGTGGAGCAGGAACTGCCTACCCTTCCGGAGCACCTGATTTCTCCACCGGTTTTTAGTGGGGTTCGTGTTACTCGATCTTTTGTTTTATATGTATGTTTTCCCGATCGTTGTTTGTCCTTTTGTGCTTTTTCCTTTGGCCATTGTGTTGTCTGTTCTTCGATATACGGTTTCTGATTGCCCCTTTGCCTTGTGAACTACAGAAAATCGTGTCCGCTCTAATTATTGTAGAGGGATGATATTTTGTGATTGTTAACCACTGTGAGAAGGTCTTACTTAATTCATTTTTGTCCTTCAAAGGTCAAGGTCTCAAACTTAGGGTTTTTCATGGGACGATAATTTTGGTACCTCAACAGATTCTTTAGATATTGACTTTATTTTGCAACGGCGGGGTCCTAGAGATAGTTTTCATCTCCATGTCATCTAGTTATTATTATTATTATTATTATTATTATTATTATTATTATTATTAGTATTATTAGTATTATTGTTATTATTATTATTATTATTATTATTATTATTATTATTATTATTATTATTGTTATTATTATTATTATTATTATTATTATTATTATTATTATTAGTATTATTAGTATTATTGTTATTATTATTATTATTGTTATTGTTATTATTATTATTATTATTATTATTATTATTATTGTTATTATTATTATTATTATTATTATTATTATTATTATTATTATTGTTATTATTATTATTATTATTATTATTATTATTAGTAGTATTATTAGTATTATTGTTATTATTATTATTATTATTATTGTTATTATTATTATTATTATTATTATTATTATTATTGTTATTATTATTATTATTATTATTATTATTATTATTGTTATTATTATTATTATTATTATTATTATTATTATTATTATTATTATTAAAATTATTATTATTAATATTATTATTATTATTATTATTATTATTAGTATTATTATTATTATTATTATTATTATTATTATTATTATTATTATTATTATTATTATTATTATTATTATTATTAGTATTATTATTATTATTAGTATTAGTATTAGTATTAGTATTATTATTATTATTATTATTATTATTATTATTATTATATAATTATGGCCTTGATGAGAAGTTAATATCCATAATTATTAAATTAATAATTATGGATATTAACTTCTCATGAAGGACATAACTGTATTATTATACTGAACTAATATGAGGACATAAAGATAGGTCAAAATTTAGAAAATTCAATCAGATGTTATTAATAACTGTATTAATAACTAATTCAATAACAATGTTTTGTAACATTACAAAAGAATTCTCTTTGTTTTCATCATAACATATGACTTAATTTTTATTCACTGTAACATTGAAGTTGACGACACATCATGTTATGTACGGAGTAAAAGAATAATTTATAATATCTTGAAACTGTGGCATCATCATATTATTCTGTTGATTTGAATTTGAAACAACTTGTAAGGATGTTTGATTGTTCTGAATAATAACTGCATCCGACTTGTTCTGAATAACTGACCCCGACTTATACTGATTATTGTTCAAATCAATTTCTGTTGGCATAGGTACCAATAATTCATTAATTTGTTCCTGATTCAGATATAATATATCTTGAACTGTAGACTCATCTACCATGGTTTCCATAGTAAAGTATAATAATATCTTATATTAAGGGTGATATTGGTCGAGGCTTGATATAGCATGTGGTATAAGTTTGATCATGTATAACTCTTCAAATAGCACCCGGGTAGGGATGCGATATAGGGTAGGTGATACATGTCTTACAAAGTCATGCATCATGAATAATAAAAATGTATATGTATTTTACTCTAAGTATATAAATAATAATAATAATAATAATAATAATAATAATAATAATAATGAATAAATGTTTTCTTAGTGCAAATAAATCATAACTTATTTATAATAAATTAGAAATAGCAATTAGGGGTAAAACCCATTATATAGCCATTTCCCCCCTGATAAGGAAGGGGGAAAGATGGCTACATAGCCAATGTTTGACCAAAGACGGCATTCCTCATTGAAGAGAGCTGCTTAAATTATTGTTTTCTCGTGTGAAAAGAATCTGGCTATGTATTTTATATCCTAAAGCATGCTACAAAAAGCTGACGATTCGTCATTGCAAAGTTAATGAGAACATGGAAAATATATCAGATAATGAGGAATCAGCAATATTTGACAGATCTTTTGATACTTTGGCTTCCGAAATTGAAACAAATGTTTTAAAAGCATTGAAAGTGGTAACTATGTCACGACTTAAGTCTCATTTTCGCCAGCTTGTTAATGAAGAAGGCATTGAGGCCTCAATTTACAAGTCCTTGTATTTGCAAAAAGTCTAGAAAATTTTTCATTTTGGTTGTCAAATGATAACAGTTCATAAATACAAATGTAGTTTTGTTTTTGTGATGACATTCCTAAAGGGCAAACCTTTATAACAACTTTGGAATTCATGAAGCAATCCAAATTTAACGATTTGGAAGTGTCAGCAACCAGAAGACGTAAAAGTTGATGAGATAGCCCGACATTTGTATTTATACAGCAAAAGCTATCCGGAGATTGACTATGTCAGAAGTCAAGTCATCAGTTCCATGGCCCTGACTGGTAGCTTCATAGATGAGCAATCTGTGACCATACCGAATTTGTTGTATAGCTTGATTACATGGGTTCTGACTGAGGACCAATCAGATCGACCCATTTCAAACTTAAAGGTTGAAATGTCAGAGGCAACCAATATGCGTGTTGTATCATTTGCACAGGATATCATATACGATGTCACTCGTGGTGAGGTGAAAATACTAAAACGTGTAGGACTGGTTGTACTGTTAAAAAGCCTCACTGGATCAGTCGAACTAGTAAAGTTTCACCAAGCACTTTGTAGGTGTAGGTGTTAATTTGGACATTCCAAGCGGCCTCCTCTTTGATGTGGCAAATTTCCTATGTGCTGTCTACGCTTTTCCGTCAATTGGTAAATTAATGAGGTGCGATTCCTTTTGTTTAATAAATAAAAAAAACCATCCAGCGTCATCAGCTATCACCTACAAAAGACTCTTTGCAGAAACACATACTGAGAGCAAATTTCCAGGCAGCAATTTGGAAACGCGCCTGTCAGTCTATATTCGGTCTACCATCAGCAGAAAAAACATGGATGGGTGAAAAATATGTTGTCCGTTAACTGAATAAACCAGCAGCCTGCATCTGAGGCATTGATGCTGCTCATTAGTTGTGGGTGTAAAACAAACTGCACCACAAAACGTTGTCCTTGTATGTCACAAGGTTTATGCGCATATGACTGCAGATGCTCTGATCTTTGTAAAAACACGAATCAACGAGAGTGTCTATCAAAAAGAGATAGTGAAAGTGATGATGAGGAAGAAGATTAAAACGTGAAATCATAGTTCGAGGAAAAAAGTACTGATTGTTGGATTCCAGATTAATGCAAAAGACTCCCCCTTTTTGTCAAATATATAAAATTATTCCCATTAAATTAATCTTAGAGATATTGGTACTACAGTAATTACTGCAAATGTGAAGAATCGATTAATACATAGGTAAGCAGGGAACTTGTAGACACTAATTATTTTGAATTAATAAAGTAAAATTACCACCTCCGCCCCCTTTCCTACTGCATTCACAACGACAATTGGTGTTTACATGTATGGTTATCATCTTTCTAACATCAGTGACATAAAATAAACATATCTAAATAACTTCCGAGGAAAAATAATCGAAATGGTATAGCCTAACTGATGGGAATGCTATTTTACGGTACCCTTAAAGGGGCGCCTGTTGTACTATTTTCCGCATATTTTAGCTGAGTACAACACTTGAATAAATAATCTAGATATATTTATCCTTCGATTTGTGTAAAATAAATGTTGTCTACAGGGGTATCCAGCACCAATTTTTCCCCTGGTCTAGCTGATGGACTAGAGAAGAAACAAATATGAAATTCATACTCGTTGAATTGACCCGACCTGGCGACCGTTTCACTAAAGTGATCGTAAATCGTAAGTCTAAGATCACTCTTAAGATTTCCTTACGTGCACGTATACGTGCGTTTCACTAAACTAGTCCTAAGCTTAAAAGTTACGACTTGCGACTTACGACTTGCGACAAGTAACATCTCCTATAATGGAGGTAAAAAGATATTGTATTGTATCATATATTTCATATATAATAAACCCAACAGCTCAAAAGCTGATTAGGGGCCCGGGTGGCTCAATGAGTTAGGTCGTTGGATCTAACAACTCATACAAGCCTATCCCTCAATATGGAGTGGGTTCGCGCCCGGCTTTGTAAATTACAAAAAGGGCGCACCCGACTCGCAGCTGAAATACTGCTAAAACACCAAAAATTTCAAATCAAAAGCTGATTACTTTAATAATCACATTTTAAATGTGTTTAAATACATTTTTAATATTCAACTAATTATAAAACTCCAAAGTGATTTTTTAAATGAATAAACCAAAGCTATCAGGAAAAAAATGTTAAGTGTAAAAATTTACCGAAATTGGAGAAGAAATTTTTGTTATGGAATATATTTTAACAAATTTCATGCTATATGTAAGGGAAAATTTCAAAAATGTGACCATATATATTTGGCAATACATTCACATTCGGCACTGATATTCCGTTTGCGGTGGATTTCAATTGCGCGGAAAAAAATCCTACATTTACGTGAAGAACTTCAACACATGACGATTGTGCGGATTTTTTTTACCTTTCTTTAAAGTGCAATTCGTATTCATAATATTTTATGGTTTTTATAAACACTGATGCAGCAACTTCTTTTTTAACTCTTTATTGACTTCTTTCGCCAGCCAGAAATTACTTGATCTGTAATCCCTGTCCACCACGGGGTGGGGGGTAGTTTTATTGCATCACTATATTCACGCATATAAAATAATATGTTTCATCAACACATAAAACAACAAAACTACACATCTTACAATATCAAACTTAACATGTACATGTACTGTTGATTTATATTCATAGTGAGTGTTTAACGCTTTATATAATCAATAAAAACTACCAATGAATTTTAACATTTGGACTGCTAAAATATCCGTTGCCTCCAAAAAAAATTTTTTATACATGTATGTTCCACTATTTTTTACAAAAAATATATTTCATATAATTATAGATGTTATTCTTATATTTTTTGTTTTCATTTTAAAGGCTGACCAAAAAGGCGAATAATCCATATTGCATCGTCAGTCGTACTGCAAAATGCAGAAAATGTTATGAGTAAATCAAATATATTCTAATTAACAAATGTAAAAAAAAAGTCTCAGGTATATTTTACGGGCAATTGTAATGCTCTTTCTCCGTGCAAAAGTGATACCTGTTAACCCTCAAATCCACGGAAATGTGATGTGCCCTCTGTTTGTGCTTAACTTTATTTTTGAACCATTGTTTGTACATGCACCCGATATCATTGTTTTCTTGAAATTTCATCTAAGTACATATACACTCGTTAATAAAATATGTTGATATTGTAAATGCAGAACTGATAGAAAGTACACTGAAACAAACAATAATGTGTAGCTGTTTTAATGATTTTGTATGGCTCTCGAAATATAAAAAAAATGTTGCATGCATCTAATATTTATTGTTTGCTTCGTTTGATTAATGTTCATATTAAAAAAAATAGATAGCAATTCTTCTCTTCAAAAATAGGTTTACGATTTACGACTTACGTGTACCTTCCACCACTCTTTGCGATCACTTTTTATCGTAAGTCATAAATCCTAATTATTAGTGAAACGGTCGTAACTCTTAAGAGTACACTTACGTCTACGTTTACGACTTACGACCTTTAGTGAAACGGTCGCCTGGACTCGATCCCACGTTCTACGGTATATGAAAAAAATCATGCTTTTCATTCAATTATGAATTTATCTTTGTAAACAATTGTAGATATATATTGACCAAAAATAAACAAAAATAATAATAGAATAGACGCTTCATTCTAAAGCTTAAGTAAGAATCAATATTACAATTTTTTTTTTATCTGTGTTTGTCATGAATTATTTTAACTTCAAATGCACATTTTTCACCATTTTTTAATTTAACGTTTAATTGCTCGTACAAGAATACCTTAATACTGTAATAATCAGAGACAGTAATGGCTTGAAAACTGCAATAAATCGTGGACGTGAACAAACGTATGATTGATGAGGGAAGATGTTCTAGTCAAAGTAGCCGGAGACATATTGAAAGAAAGGTCACTGAGAGTGTTCAATTATGCCACCATAATATTCTTTAATCAAGAGAAGACAGACATTTCCCGTTAACCAGCATTTTACTTGAGGACATTCAATTAGAAGTACTTTATTAACAGACAGAATAATGTCTCTTTTGGATGTAAATAATTAGGTATTTTTTGTATGTATAACTTTATAACATTCGCTACGAAAAGCGATTTTGTAAATACGTTTCATTTATTAAAATTTTCATTAAAAGTTGACAAATTACATATAGTAGATGTTATTTACGTGAATAAATAAACGTTAGATAACACCGAAGGACCAATCAGAAATGGACAATCCAGAGAAACGGGCAACATAGGGTACACAGGGCGAAGAAAAACAAAACAAAAACAAAACATCGTTTACATGCCGGAATCGTAACGGACATCACAACACGGAACTTAGAACGTCAAGACGCCTAAAAGGACAATACAAAAAACTGAAAAGATGAGCGACACGGACCCCACCAAAAAACCGGGGGTGATCTCAGGTGTCGCGAAGGGTAAGCACTTCCTGCTTCTTATAAGACACCCACCATGTTACTCATATATACAGGAAAGTCCAGTAAATGTCTTGGCAGTGATGGTAGAAAGAAAACATCTACGTAAAAAGTAAAAGATCCATTGTCATTTGAAATGTGGATATTTCGTAACGTTCAACCAGATTGTAATGACGACCGTATACTATTTGTAGCGACGACTTCAACCTAGATAAAAAACGAAACCAATGAGTTTATCTACAAAATATAAGTTTTCGTGTTTCCATATAATGATAATCCAGGACTGTGCTACATAAAAACTCAATTAAATTTAAGTATTAATTAAACATTTAATGTAAATTGATTTCATGTAAATTTCAATTAATTGTAAAGTCTCAGTTAAAATTTAATTGGCACAGTGGATATGTATATATTTGTTCAGTCTATGGAATACATGGATGCCAGATAAAGGTTATGCAAGACATGCATCGTGCACACTTAATTGATATCTACGTTTTAATAACATATTTCAGAAATTAAATTTCAATAATAGATATATCTTATAAAACAGATCAGTACTGAAACAACATGTACAGAATGGTTCATTAGAGGAATTTATAAAAATATAGAGAGTCAGTCGATACGATACATTTTAACAGTAGTGACTATGAGTATTAATGTTAAGAATTCTACGAGTTAAAGGAACCACTGGAAATATTTGACAAAATTCCGAGAAAAAAAAATATATATCCATTTTTTATTTTAACTCTGTAGCGTGCTGGGAACAAACCTGAAGAGTAAATAGGTTAAACAAAGAGGCAAATACATTATGTTGCAGTACTTTTGTGCTATTTAGATTCGCCATTAGAATAAACTGTAGTATGAATCTCTTTTACGTAATAAACGAGATATTAATTTCAAGCCCGAGATGCTGATTTCTATTTTTAACCTCTTCATTGGATCTTGGCCATAAAGAATGCTTTATTTATTTCAGGGGTGTGTATTATTTCAGGGGTGTGTATTATTTCAGGGGTGTGTATTATGCAGACATTATTGTCTTACTTTTGCATGGTGAAATATATAACATAAAACAATGTATTTATTCAGTAACAACAGACAAGAGTAACACGACAGGTGCTACTAGTGGAACAGGAACTACTTACCTTTCCGGACCACCTGGGTTCACCCCCGGTTTTTCTTGGGGTTCGTGTTGCTCGATTTTTAGTTTTCTGCGTAGTGTTTTGTAGATCGTTGTTTGTCCTTTTGTCCTTTTTTTCTTTTTGCCATTTCATCGTCTCTCCTTCTACGATTTACGGCTTCTGATTACTCCTTTTGTATCTTTGTTTTTTAATTTTTTCTTCTTTATTTATAGATAATATAACCTATGTCTAGTTGCTACATAAAGGCCGCATAGACTTGAAAGTTCACCAACAGAACCATCTAAGACCGACAAAATAGTTTTTAATCAGGATCTGCTCGTCATAAAGTAGCCATTAATTGCCAATAAACAGAAGCTTTGCTGTACTTAATAGGAAATGAATCAAACCGTGTTTATGTGTTTATTTATATCTGAAGGCTTGTCCTATGATGATAACCTTATCTCCATCAAATTTATATTGATGCAATTTGACTACATAATATATAACTGGAAATAGGCTTCGGATGAAATATTCATCCTTATAAAGGTTATGGAACACCGAAGGGGCAATCAAAAATGAACAATCCAGAAAAACTGGCGACATGGGGTACACAATACGAAGAAAAACACTACACAATATGCATTGGACACCATTATACGTAAACAAACACAAACAAAGTAAACAAAACAGGAGCCTTCCCACAAACAACTGGAGGTAAAGACGAACCTAACATCATGCGAAAGCATTCCAGCACGGAACTCAGAACGCAGACACACATTAGCACAAATAAATAAAATAAAGGAATAACGTCACTATGTCTTACACACTGCGTCAGTGTAGTTTCGTTAATTAATAAAAGTTTGGTCCTGTGTTTTTTTTTTATATTGTAATCTATTACTTATTTAACTTCTTATTTTAATAAAAGTTTACTTGAATTGTTTTACTTTCCAAACCTTTGATAATGAGCGTACCTGGTGAGTTTTATTCTAGATACGTGTCGTGTGCACCAAGTTATACATTCACATTTCACTAAACCTAAAATGTGAGTATGTTACTGCAAAACATATGATCAAGGAATGAGAATGTACTAGTATTAAATAAAAACCCAGATATTGTGTGATATCTAAAGCTACGAGAAAACAATTAGACATATAGCATCAAACTTCATTGCTTGTGTTCCATCTGTCAAGCGTATGATCAAGGATTGAGACTGATTTAAAATCCAGATATACTTATGTTGCAGGAAAAAATTTGACATCTAGGGCCAAATTAACTTCATTTCTTGTGTACAACATATCAAGCGAACGGTCAATAATTGAGGCCGATTTAAAACCCAGAAATGACAAAACTACCGGAAAAATATTAGACGTTCAGAGTCAAGCTTCATTAGCTTATGACCAGAAATTAACAAATAAATTGGCCATTGAGGATACACATGTTGTGTTTCTGTCAATCACGTATGCATACTGATAAATGTAGTATTTCAAGTTCATTACCTCTACATATAAATACTGGTATTTTTTCTACAGCCATCACGTACATGATTTATAATTGATATAAAAATATCAAAGGAAGGGCAATTAAAAGTAAAAATTGTTTATAATGTTTCACCAACACGTAAAGATATAATATCAACAAAGTATATAGGGTGCATTGAAATAAAAGTGGTCTACGTCGTCAATGTCAACAATATTTCAGGGTTAGGGGCTATGGAGCTTAACGCCACTTTCAACAATATTGCAGTTATATCCTGGCGGTCAGTTTTATTGGTGGAGGAAACCGGAGAACGAGAGAAACACAACGAACAGCCGCAAGTCACTGATAAATTTGATCACATAATGTTGTATCGATATGAGCAAGATTCGAACTCACAACTAAGTAGCTTCAAGGAATGCATGAAGAGTTACAAGCACTGGCATATTAGATCAACAGAGAGATATACAGTTTATATGCAGGGGTGGCTGGAATGTTGCTATATAAATGAAACGTTCACAGTGGGAAAATTTAAATAATTTCTTTTGTCGTAAATTGACATTCTTAAGAACAGTTTGAAGATACTAAAAGGAGTAAACAAACAACACAATGACCAAAAGAAAATAAACAAAAGAACCAACAACGATCTACAAAACATACATATAAAACTAAAGATCGAGGAACACGAACCCCACTAAAAGCCGGTGATGAACTCAGGGTGAATTCATGTGCTCTGGAGGGGTAAGCAGTTCCTGCTCCACTAGTGACACCCATCGGGTTAATCTAGTTACAAACCCGGTGATAAGTCATGAACGAGGAAAGGACCGGGAAGTGCTTACGACAAGTTGAACATATCCGTGGTCATTTGTGACACAGATATTCCATAACGGTCAACCAAGTCATGGTGGCGACCGTAAAACTTTCGAAGTGATGACTTCAACTTAACCGGCCCTCACTATGAAGATCAATATATCTTGTTTTCTCTTCGGAAGCACATGGGTTCACCTCCGGTGTTTGTTGTGGTCGTGTTGTCCTATTATGTGTCTTTACGTTTGTTCTGAGTTCCGTGTTGTGATGTCCGTTACGATTTCCGCATAAAAACGATATTCGGTTCGTCTTTACCTCTTGTTGTTTTAAGGAGATTATTTGCACGATTTATACCATTTAATATTGAAGCTATGCAAAATCGACTTATTAAAAGGCTAAAATAACTTCAAAATAGTTATATATTTTGAACTTGTATAATCACAGTCCAATGTTAAGCCTGTATATTTTCACTTCAAATATATATTTAAGATAAGTAACTGGTTTAAATTGTTTCATCGGATAAGATTTGACCAAAAGAGTAAAAGTCCACACTAATCAAGTAATATATTAAATATTAAGTGGTACACGACAAGTGTAACATGTGGAACAGTAACTCCTTACCCTTCCGGAGCACCCGAATACCCGATTTTAGAGTGGGGTTCGTGTTGCTCGATCTCGATCTGTGTAGTGTTTTGTAAATCGTTTTGTCCTTTTTTCTTTTGGACATTGTATTTTCTGTCTCAACAAATCATGGCCTCAATGAATTATTTCTTACACAAAACAATGCGATTTTATTTTATTCTATCCATAACTTGCATAAGTGAAAAAAAAAAATCAAATTTCTGAAATAAAGTAAAATTCGTGACTCGTCAACTACAATAGGTGCAATAAGTCGCTTAAATCCATTAAGGTCGAAAAAGTACACATATGTATTAAAATTAAAAAAATAATATTGGATTCATTTAACCTCTTTTACACGAGGTACATGGCACATTTAAAACTCCATAGTTTTGGTTCACAATTTTGAAGATGTAAATTTTAACACTCTAAAGGGCCGTATTATTGAAGGACAAAAAACGCAGAAGCCAAAAGAAAAGAACAAAAGACGTAACAATAAAACCATAAAGGACTTCACAGAAAACTAACGATTTAGCGACAACAACGACACTAAAAACAAGAGTTCGTGTATTATTTTGAAAACAAAATTCGCACTAGTTAGTGAAGCACTAGTTGTAGCATAAACTCTACGCTAAAAGCAAAATGTAAATGAATATAATGATATCTTCTTAAACAAACAACGTAAATCATCTATCAAGGCGAGTATCTGCCTACTTTTATCACAAATACATAGATCATACATTGTATTTGAGCTTAATTGTCTTCATCATGAATCAACAACATTATATGTTGTATGGTTTCAATGTTGTCTTAACAGGAATTGTTTTGCATGATTTATGCCATTTAATATGGCAGATATCGTTATCCTGTTCAAATCCTTCTGATTAAAAAAAAATTAACAAAAATAACTGAAACAAAAACAATAACTTGTACTAATAAAATATATATTGGTATCCACTAAATTAGATATCTACGTTTTTATTTGTATTATTGTACTTCAATTACTATCAATCCTATACAATAATGCTTAGAAACTCTTCATGTCCATAAAATAACAATCTCTGCTGAACATCAATGACGGGAACATATAAAACATTATTATACTTCTCATACTTTTTTCTATATCAATTTTATTGCAATAAAAATACTATTTCCATAGTTTCATTTAATTTGTCTGAAAAGTACTATTCACCGGTGAATAGCACAAATTACTATTCACCGGCCGGTGAATAGCACTTTAATCACATGTTTTTTTTTGTTTTTTTAAAAAAATTAATTTCTTCTTCAAATGCACACAGTCATGACAATGTATTAGTTTTAAAAAACTTTAATAAAGTAGACCAGAAATCCATCAGAAAAGAATCTAATTTAGAATTTTAAATTGCACAATTGTTCAGTATAATAAAACACTTATAGACTTGATATTGGGGTAATAGCACTTTAATTGTCCCCTCTGTACCAATTATTTTCCGAGGCGTTGCCTCGGAAAATAGTTGGTACCTTGGGGATAATAAAAGTGCTGTTACCCTCATACCCAGTCAATAAGTGTATAGTATCATTACTTATGACAGTAAAAGTACATGCTTACAGAAAAAGTTGGACAATACCAAAGGTGTAATCAGAAGCTGTAAATCGAAGAATGACAGACAATACAATAGGCAAGAGAAAAAAAAAGAAAAAGTGAAACAATAATAAACCCTCATGAAAAAAATAGGAAACACGAATGTTTGGAAGTGAAATCAGGCTTTGGGAGACCTGTCGTGACCGGATGGTGGTTGAAGTTTCATCCAGTTATGAAGTCACTGCCTACAAGTTGGGAGTGCGACGATACACCATTGTATGATAAGTTTTGGCAGTGACGCGTGGAGAGGTCAGTGATTTTCTCAATCAATAAAACTAGTCGCCACAAAATTAAACTGCAACAGTGTTGAAAGTATTGTCCTTTCCTCATTTACATAGAAGAGTACCCTAAGAACCCTCTGATTTGTGACTGCTCCCACTCTCCTTTTCAATACAACCCACCTGGACATGTAATGACTGGTGATCTGAACATCATTCAACATGAGAGTCTCCGAAAGGTGATTTCTCATGGTCCTAAATTCAGAGAACCTCAACACATCAATTGGAAACATAATTTCAAGATAATTATGGATGCTGTTGAAGATTATGCCAGAAGGTGGATAAAGAGAGAAGTAGACCAAGATCCTGAGTTAGAGTCCTTGTCAGACTGGGTTAGAACAATTAGGTCTCTAGTACAAGGTCGGATTCACAAACTAAAAAAAATTGTTAATAGTCGACCTAAGTCTGTATTTAAAGACCAAGAAGCTGTTAAGTGTCTTTCCTCTCTTCATGACAAATATGTTATCGTTCCTGCGGACAAGGCTTCCAACAATATCGTGTTTGTATGTAAATCATATTACTTCGAATGCCTAATCAAGGAATTAGGCATAAATAACAACACCTCTAGTAACACCACATACAAACCTACTTCGTTCGACAAATATGAAATACTAGCTAACCACAGATCATTCATGACCTCTTTAAACATTCCCTCTGGTAAAGAGTCTGAGGATTTACCTTATTTATATTGGATACCTAAGCTCCATAAGACACCATACAAAGAAAGGTACATAGCGGGATCATCAACTTGTTCGACGAAAGAATTGTCTATTCACCTGACAAAGATTCTGTCTGCAGTAAAAGAGGGACAACAGAAATATTGTGAAACTGTTTACTCGCGTAGTGGCATAAATCACATGTGGATTTTGAAAAACTCTAAAGATCTTTTGGATAACCTTAAATCAAGATCTTTCTCTCAGGTATCCTCCATCAAAACGTTTGATTTTTCAACTCTATATACCACCCTACCGCATGACAAACTAAAAACCCGCTTAAAAGAAACAATTCACAAAGCTTTCAGTCATAGAAACTATGGCTCAAAATTTGTTGTGTTAGGCTACAATTCCACATATTTTTCAAACAAAATTCAAAAAGGTAAAACATGCTACTCCGAGGAACAAGTGATCAGTATGCTGGAGTTCCTCATCGATAACATATTTGTCTCATTTGGAGGGATACTGTTTCAGCAGGTCGTCGGCATACCAATGGGTACGAATTGCGCCCCTCTTCTAGCCGATTTATTTTTATACTCATATGAGTCGGAGTTTCTTCAAAAGCTTGTAAAAGATAAGAAGATTCATGAGGCTAGAGCCTTTAATTTCACATACAGGTATATTGATGATGTTTTATCTATCAATAATTTTAGATTTGCAGAATTTCTTCCATTGATATATCCTCCAGAGCTGGAAGTTAAAGAGACCACAGATACCGCTTCGTCCGCATCATTTTTGGACTTATTCCTCGAATTTGACGACAGTGGTCAAATCAGTACTAAAATTTATGATAAACGGGACGACTTCAATTTTAAAATCATAAATTTTCCAAATATGTGCAGCAATATACCAGCTTCTCCTGCATATGATGTCTATATCTCGCAATTGATTCGCTATGCAAGGGCCAGTAGCAATTATTCTGATTTCCTGAAACGTCATCTTCATCTGAGAAACAGGCTACTGGACTAGAGCTAAAAAAAGATTCGCCTTATTCGATCTCTCAAAAAGTTTATATTCCGATACCAAGATATTGTCGAAATATATTCCGTCTCTGCAGAAAAGATTATAAACGATGGACTTTCATATAGTGAAAATGTATAAAGATAAGGTGTCAACAAAAATGTCAAAAATATTTTTTTATCAATGTGTGACATAAGTGTCTTTGACATTTACTTCACTGAGTTCGGTGCTGCTTTGACAACTGTTTTACCTGTTTTGCTCAAGTATTGTTATACATACTTTTATAGTGACAGCCGGAAACTTTGAGCCGTAATGAAAGGGGGAGGTTTGGCGCTTTAAAATCTGATTCAACCCGTCATTTCTTTAGAAATGCCTGTACCAAGTCAGGGTCATTACGGTTTTCACAGTGTTCCGGTTGTTAACTGATTTTGTCTGTTTGTATACTTATGAGTTTTGACTTTCCCTTTGTAAGATTGTTCGGAGTTCGGTAGTTTTGTTATTACCCTAATTCATGATATGTTACTGGATTTGTAACAACAGTAACATGATGGGTGCCAATAGTGGAGCAGAAACTTAACTGCCTACCCTTCTGGACAACCAGAGTTCGTCTCGGCTTTAATGGAGGTTCGTACTGCTCAATCTTTAGTTTTCTGTGCAGTGTTTCATAGATCATTGTTTATCATTCCGCTTTTGACCATTGTATTGTCCGTCCTTCTTAGATTCACGGCTTCTGATTACTCCTTTTGGTATCTCCAATTTTTTTCTATTACATGATGAATAAATAAATAAATTAATTAGAAATCCCGACGTCATCATTAATGTTCGTCGAAATGTTGTATTGTGCAGTATCATCAATTCTAGGCATTAATTTTGATCCCCGATGAAATGTATTTGGAATTGTTTGAATTATATAAGATTTTATTATGCAATATCTAATATTATTTGTCTATTTCGTATGACAACCATATGTATAATTACATACAACGATAGTTCATCTGCTACGACATTGATCACAATCTGTAATAAGATGGCAAAAACCGTAGACAATTCATTTGTTACACATCAAGACAAAAAACACATATCAAAATAATAACGTAGATATTGAATTAAATGCACACGACGCCTTTCTGGAATGACCTTTATTTGGTACCCTAATAATAAAAAAAAGTGGAAAACCAAATAATTTAAAACTCTTTGGGAGTAAGAAAAGTGTGATGATACCAAAGTGTTAATCAGAAGTTGTAAACAAAGGGCAGACAACACAATGGAGAAAAGAAAAAGTACAAAACAACAATCTACAAATTAAGTAAAGACAGGGCTCAAACAGGAGAAGTAAAATCGTCTAAGGTGACCTACACATGAGGGATGAGGTGACCTACACATGAGGGATGAGGTGACCTACACATGAGGGATGAGGTGACCTACACATGAGGGATCATGTGACCTACACATGAGGGATGAAATGACCTACACATGAGGGGTGAGGTGACATACACATGAGGGATGAGATGACCTACACATGAGGGATGAGGTGACCTACACATGAGGGGTGAGGTGACCTACACATGAGGGATGAGATGACCTACACATGAGGGATGAGATGACCTACACATGAGGGATGAGGCGACCTACACATGAGGGATGAGATAACCTACACATTAGGGATGAGGTGACCTACACATGAGGAATGAGGTGACCTACACATGAGGGATGAGGTGACCTACACATGAGGGATCATGTGACCTACACATGAGGGATGAGGTGACCTACACATGAGGGATGAGGTGACCTACACATGAGGGGTGAGGTGACCTACACATGAGGGATGAGATGACCTACACATGAGGGATGAGATGACCTACACATGAGGGATGATGTGACCTACACATGAGGGATGAGGTGACCTACACATGAGGGATGAGGTGACCTACACATGAGAGATGAGGTAGCTTACACATTAGGGATGAGGTGACCTACACATGAGGGGTGAGGTGACCTACACATGAGGGATGAGGTGACCTACACATGAGGGATGAAATGACCTACACATGAGGGGTGAGGTGACCTACACATGAGGGATGAGATGACCTACACATGAGGGATGAGGTGACCTACACATGAGGGATGAGATGACCTACACATGAGGGATGAGGCGACCTACACATGAGGGATGAGATAACCTACACATTAGGGATGAGGTGACCTACACATGAGGAATGAGGTGACCTACACATGAGGGATGAGGTGACCTACACATGAGGGGTGAGGTGACCTACACATGAGGGATGAAATGACCTACACATGAGGGATGAGGTGACCTACACATGAGGAATGAGGTGACCTACGCATGAGGGACGAGGTGACCTACACATGAGGGATCATGTGACCTACACATGAGGGATGAGGTGACCTACACACGAGGGATGAGGTGACCTACACATGAATGATGAAGTGACCTACACACGAGGGATGAGGTGACCTACACATGAGGGATGAGCTAAGTGACCTACACATGAGGGATGAGGTGACCTACACATGAGGGATGAGGTGACCTGCACATGAGGAATGAGCTAAGACAAGTGACCTACACATGAGGGATGAGGAGACCTACACATGAGGGATGAAATGACCTACACATGAGGGGTGAGGTGACATACACATGAGGGATGAGATGACCTACACATGAGGGATGAGGTGACCTACACATGAGGGGTGAGGTGACCTACACATGAGGGATGAGATGACCTACACATGAGGGATGATGTGACCTACACATGAGGGATGAGGTGACCTACACATGAGGGATGAGGTGACCTACACATGAGAGATGAGGTAGCTTACACATTAGGGATGAGGTGACCTACACATGAGGGGTGAGGTGACCTACACATGAGGGATGAGGTGACCTACACATGAGGGATGAAATGACCTACACATGAGGGGTGAGGTGACCTACACATGAGGGATGAGGTGACCTACACATGAGGGGTGAGGTGACCTACACATGAGGGATGAGATGACCTACACATGAGGGATGAGGTGACCTACACATGAGGGATGAGATGACCTACACATGAGGGATGAGGCGACCTACACATGAGGGATGAGATAACCTACACATGAGGGATGAGGTGACCTACACATGAGGAATGAGGTGACCTACACATGAGGGATGAGGTGACCTACACATGAGGGGTGAGGTGACCTACACATGAGGGATGAAATGACCTACACATGAGGGATGAGGTGACCTACAGATGAGGAATGAGGTGACCTACACATGAGGGATGAGGTGACCTACACATGAGGGACGAGGTGACCTACACATGAGGGATGAGGTGACCTACACACGAGGGATGAGGTGACCTACACATGAATGATGAGGTGACCTACAGACGAGGGATGAGGTGACCTACACATGAGGGATGAGCTAAGTGACCTACACATGAGGGATGAGGTGACCTACACATGAGGGATGAGGTGACCTGCACATGAGGAATGAGCTAAGACAAGTGACCTACACATGAGGGATGAGATCTACACATGAGGGACGAGCTAAGACAAGTGACCTACACATGAGGGATGAGGAGACCTACACATGCGGGATGAGGTGACCTACACATGAGGGATGAGGTGACCTACACATGAGGGATGAGGTGACCTACACATGAGGGATGAAGTGACCTACACATGAGGGGTGAGGTGACCTACATATGAGGGATGAGATGACCTACACATGAGGGATGAGGTGACCTACACATGAGGGATGAGGTGACCTACACATGAGGGATGAGGTGACCTACACATGAGGGATGAGGAGACCTACACATGAGGGATGAGGTGACCTACACATGAGGGATGAGTTGACCTACACATGAGGGATGAGGTGAACTACACATGAGGGATGAGGTGACCTACACATGAGGGATGAGGTGACCTACACATGAGGGATGAGGTGACCTACACATGAGGGATGAGGTGACCTACACATGAGGGATGAGCTAAGACAAGTGACCTACACATGAGGGATGAGGTGACCTACATATGAGGGATGAGAACATAAGACATTTAGTCATAGGATTAGTAACATAAACTTATTACGTAATTGTGTCTGCTTTTGATTAAAAAAAATGCATGTTCACAGATTGCCATATTAATAACCTTGATTATTTCTTGCCTCATGCAATATTTCCAATTCAAATTATTACACTTTGATTGATAAATCACGGTAGAATCTAAAATACAAGCCATCTGATGTAATCTTGTGGTTTATCAAATGATTAATTTACATAATATCCATTCTGGTTTGGTAGAGATAATATGATAGGGACAAAAACACTGGGTTAAGTCATAAATAAAGTATGTAAGAATATAATATCATGTTTATAATCTGGGCATTTAAAACACAGACACATTGTACTTATAACGTAAAGGTTTTGTGTGAAATAAAAGAAAATATATAGGGCAACATTCACGTAAGGAATGAGAACGTAAAGGTCATGTAAGGAAGGAGAACGTAAAGGTCATGTAAGGAAGGAGAACGTAAAGGTCATGTAAGGAAGGAGAACGTAAAGGTCATGTAAGGAAGGAGAACGTAAAGGTCATGTCAGGAAGGAGAACGTAAAGGTCATGTAAGGAAGGAGAATGTAAAGGTCATGTAAGGAAGGAGAACGTAAAGGTTTTGTGTGAAATGTAATAAAATAAATAGGTCAAATCTATGGAAACAGAAAAACAGCTGTAAAGTGTGCTTCATATTTCCAGTTTTAGCTATTTAAGTGAAATAAGTAGTGTTAGCTCAATAAAAGCTGCACACTTGCACAGTCGTACATGCAGGTCAAGTTTAGTGCATCATGAATATATGGGGGGATATATTGTAGTGATGATAGGAATGGTTTCGGGTAATGTTTTCGCGAAATAAATCTAGACAAGATTGACTTTTTATTTTCAAAGCAGTCTTAATTGGGTGTTAATGTATGATTTCAATATATTGCTTTCACTAAGACGGAAGGTTTGGGCCCATCAAATTAGATTAGCCGCACACTGTTGAATAAAAACGCCTGTACCAAGCCAGAATAGAGGTATTATGTGAATCAGTGTTGTCTCTGTTTCTACGCTATGTCTGTCTAATCTCTAACATCTGTGCACAATTAAAAACATACAGATGTAACATTGTTTCAACAGGTCGCAAACTATCAGTCAAATTCCAAGTCAAAAGAAGTCATATACAAGCTGTTTGTATTTGTGTGTTAGGGGAATCGGTGTTGCCTCAATTTATACTATATTTCTATTAGATTTTGGAACTGTTCAAACAATTTTCATCTTATTGTTGACATGTTTAAGTAAACACTATATTTTACCCACGTCGCAGACATCACGATTATATTAGAAAATAAATCTTCATTTTATTTGGTTTAGTGATGACATCTATTGTCTTATTTTATGTTTATACAGATCCACGGTACACATTTACTTTGGCTTCATCATAGTTTTTTTTTGTGATAAAGCTTTTTAATTTCACACATGGCCACGCCATCTTTATTGCCATTTTATCAAATGAGAATTTTCGCCTGACCAGAATAAAAATGGACATTTATTTCTATTTTATATAATGGACGAATGGTTTATGGTCATTCTATACAATACACTGTAAGGCTATTTGATTGTGAGAGATAGGAGAACAATTGATGCGGTTAAAGATTACACACATTTTTTTCTATCAGAATGTCTGTGATAGTTCTGTATACAATCAATCACTGATATTTGTTTAGTATGGAGACTTATATGGTCTGATATCCTTTACTATACTACTAATATAAATCATATTAAACAACGTATGGATGTAAAGAACGCACCATTGTATTAAAGACTGCATTGGTATCAGCAACGTATTCAAAGGTGTAATACCACTAAAGAATTCTCCATAGCCTTCTATGTTAAATAACATCTTTTTGAAATTTCATACAGGATTCACCTTAAGTTTAATCTAAGTGACACTCATATCTCATGGAAGGGGTACCTAATAGGAAGCTTAACTCCGAAAATCAACATACATTTAATGGCATGTAAGAAAAAAACAGACAGTCTGAAGATGTCTACCGTAAAAAATCCTACTTTCACTTTCGATTTAACACAAATTCAGGTGGTTTCTTTCCAATGCAATAATTTTTTTATTTAAAACCACAAGGACATCAAATATGGGCTTAAAATTATCCTAAAATGTGGAGGTTTCTGCTGACATTCAGTATTTTGCAGCATCTAATAGGGTTTATTGTTTATCCAACAATGTAGGAATCCATTTTCTGTTTACGTACTACTTTCCCATACGTTCTTTTCGACTGGTACCCATGTTTAGTGGTAATACACCTCAAACAGATACATTTAGCAATCAGAACATTTTCAATGTCATTATAATGAAAATCGCCGAGTTGCTCTTGATTTCAAGAAATTTCGAGAAATTACTTATGCGAATCGGGGGCGGCGGTGTAACGCAAAAATTGCTTTATCAAATTCGACCTTGACCTGTGTTTGTGTTTTATCAGTTAGACAGAAAAGTTTGAAGATATCAAAGGGGTAATTAGAATCCGTAAATCGAAGAAGGACATACTATAAAATGACGAAAGAAAAGAGACAAAAGAACAAACAATGATCTACAAAACACTACGCAGAAACCTAACGATCGAGCAACATGAACCCCACTAAAAACAAACAATGATCTACAAAACACTACACAGAAAATTAAAGATAGAGCAACACGAACTCACTAAAAACAAACAATGATCTACTAAACACTACACAGAAAATTAAAGATCGAGCAACACGAACCCACTAAAAACAAACAATGATCTACAAAACACTACACAGAAAACTAAAGATAGAGCAACACGAACCCCACTAAAAACAAACAATGATCTACAAAACACTACACAGAAAACTAAAGATCGAGCAACATGAACCCCACTAAAAACAAACAATGATCTACAAAACACTACACAGAAAACTAAAGATCGAGCAACACGAACTCACTAAAAACAAACAAAGATCTACAAAACACTACACAGAAAACTAAAGATAGAGCAACACGAACCCACTAAAAACAAACAATGATCTACTAAACACTACACAGAAAACTAAAGATAGAGCAACACGAACACCACTAAAAACAAACAATGATCTACAAAACACTACACAGAAAACTAAAGATAGAGCAACACAAACTCCACTAAAAACAAACAATGATCTACAAAACACTACACAGAAAACTAAAGATCGAGCAACACGAACTCACTAAAAACAAACAAAGATCTACAAAACACTACACAGAAAACTAAAGATAGAGCAAC
Organism: Bathymodiolus septemdierum; assembly: GCA_963383655.1. Classification (NCBI taxonomy): domain Eukaryota; kingdom Metazoa; phylum Mollusca; class Bivalvia; order Mytilida; family Modiolidae; genus Bathymodiolus; species Bathymodiolus septemdierum. The sequence continues at coordinate 51,974,750 of OY726530.1, read as the reverse complement.
ACGAACCCACTAAAAACAAACAATGATCTACTAAACACTACACAGAAAACTAAAGATAGAGCAACACGAACACCACTAAAAACAAACAATGATCTACAAAACACTACACAGAAAACTAAAGATAGAGCAACACAAACTCCACTAAAAACAAACAATGATCTACAAAACACTACACAGAAAACTAAAGATAGAGCAACACGAACACCACTAAAAACAAACAATGATCTACAAAACACTACACAGAAAACTAAAGATAGAGCAACACGAACTCACTAAAAACAAACAATGATCTACAAAACACTGCACAGAAAACTAAAGATAGAGCAACACGAACCCACTAAAAACAAACAATGATCTACTAAACACTACACAGAAAACTAAAGATAGAGCAACACGAACACCACTAAAAACAAACAATGATCTACAAAACACTACACAGAAAACTAAAGATAGAGCAACACGAACTCACTAAAAACAAACAATGATCTACCAAACACTACACAGAAAACTAAAGATAGAGCAACACGAACTCACTAAAAACAAACAAAGATCTACAAAACACTACACAGAAAACTAAAGATAGAGCAACACGAACTCACTAAAAACAAACAACGATCTACAAAACACTACACAGAAAACTAAAGATAGAGCAACACGAACACCACTAAAAACAAACAATGATCTACAAAACACTACACAGAAAATTAAAGATAGAGCAACACGAACTCACTAAAAACAAACAATGATCTACTAAACACCACACAGAAAACTAAAGATAGAGCAACACGAATCCACTAAAAACAAACAATGATCTACAATACACTACACAGAAAACAAAAGATAGAGCAACACGAACTCACTAAAAACAAACAAAGATCTACAAAACACTACACAGAAAACTAAAGATAGAGCAACACGAACTCACTAAAAACAAACAACGATCTACAAAACACTACACAGAAAACTAAAGATAGAGCAACACGAATCCACTAAAAACAAACAATGATCTACTAAACACTACACAGAAAACTAAAGATAGAGCAACACGAATCCACTAAAAACAAACAATGATCTACAAAACACTACACAGAAAACTAAAGATAGAGCAACACGAATCCACTAAAAACAAACAATGATCTACAAAACACTACACAGAAAACTAAAGATAGAGTAACACGAACTCCACTAAAAACAAACAATGATCTACAAAACACTACACAGAAAACTAAAGATAGAGCAACACGAACCCACTAAAAACAAACAATGATCTACAAAACATTACACAGAAAACAAAAGATTGAGCAACACGAACCCACTAAAAACAAACAATGATCTACAAAACACTACACAGAAAACTAAAGATAGAGCAACACGAACCCACTAAAAACAAACAATGATCTACAAAACACTACACAGAAAACTAAAGATAGAGCAACACGAACTCACTAAAAACAAACAATGATCTACAAAACACTACACAGAAAACTAAAGATAGAGCAACACGAACTCACTAAAAACAAACAATGATCTACTAAACACTACACAGAAAACTAAAGATAGAGCAACACAAACTCCACTAAAAGCAAACAAAGATCTACAAAACACTACACAGAAAACTAAAGATAGAGCAACACGAACACCACTAAAAACAAACAATGATCTACAAAACACTACACAGAAAACTAAAGATAGAGCAACACGAACTCCACTAAAAACAAACAATGATCTACAAAACACTACACAGAAAACTAAAGATAGAGCAACACGAACTCCACTAAAAACAAACAATGATCTACAAAACACTACACAGAAAACTAAAGATAGAGCAACACGAACTCACTAAAAACAAACAATGATCTACAAAACACTACACAGAAAACTAAAGATAGAGCAACACGAACTCACTAAAAACAAACAATGATCTACAAAACACTACACAGAAAACTAAAGATAGAGCAACACGAACTCACTAAAAACAAAAAATGATCTACAAAACACTACACAGAAAACTAAAGATAGAGCAACACGAACTCACTAAAAACAAACAATGATCTACAAAACACTACACACACAACTAAAGATAGAGCAACACGAACCCACTAAAAACAAACAATGATCTACAAAACACTACACAGAAAACTGAAGATAGAGCAACACGAACTCACAAAAAACAAACAAAGATCTACAAAACACTACACAGAAAACTAAAGATAGAGCAACACGAACTCACTAAAAACAAACAATGATCTACAAAACACCACACAGAAAACAAAAGATAGAGCAACACGAACCCACTAAAAACAAACAATGATCTACAAAACACTACACAGAAAACTAAAGATAGAGCAACACGAACTCACTAAAAACAAACAATGATCTACAAAACACTACACAGAAAACTAAAGATAGAGCAACACGAACTCACTAAAAACAAACAACGATCTACAAAACACTACACAGAAAACTAAAGATAGAGCAACACGAACCCACTAAAAAGAAACAATGATCTACAAAACACTACACAGAAAACTAAAGATAGAGCAACACGAACACCACTAAAAACAAACAATGATCTACAAAACACTACACAGAAAACTAAAAATAGAGCAACACGAACCCACTAAAAACAAACAATGATCTACAAAACACTACACAGAAAACTAAAGATAGAGCAACACGAACTCACTTAAAACAAACAATGATCTACAAAACACTACACAGAAAACTAAAGATTGAGCAACACGAACTCACTAAAAACAAACAATGATCTACAAAACACTACACAGAAAACTAAAGATAGAGCAACACGAACTCACTAAAAACAAACAAAGATCTACAAAACACTACACAGAAAACTAAAGATGGAGCAACACGAACTCCACTAAAAACAAACAATAATCTACAAAACACTACACAGAAAACTAAAGATAGAGCAACACGAACTCACTAAAAACAAACAAAGATCTACAAAACACTACACAGAAAACTAAAGATAGAGCAACACGAACTCCACTAAAAACAAACAATAATCTACAAAACACTACACAGAAAACTAAAGATTGAGCAACACGAACTCCACTAAAAACAAACAATGATCTACAAAACACTACACAGAAAATTAAAGATAGAGCAACACGAACTCACTAAAAACAAACAAAGATCTACAAAACACTACACAGAAAACTAAAGATAGAGCAACACGAACTCCACTAAAAACAAACAATAATCTACAAAACACTACACAGAAAACTAAAGATAGAGCAACACGAACACCACTAAAAACAAACAATGATCTACAAAACACTACACAGAAAATTAAAGATAGAGCAACACGAACTCACTAAAAACAAACAAAGATCTACAAAACACTACACAGAAAACTAAAGATAGAGCAACACGAACTCCACTAAAAACAAACAATGATCTACAAAACACTACACAGAAAACTAAAGATAGAGCAACACGAACTCCACTAAAAACAAACAATGATCTACAAAACACTACACAGAAAACTAAAGATAGAGCAACACGAACTCAACTAAAAACAAACAATGATCTACAAAACACTACACAGAAAACTAAAGATAGAGCAACACGAACACCACTAAAAACAAACAATGATCTACAAAACACTACACAGAAAACTAAAGATAGAGCAACACGAACTCACTAAAAACAAACAATGATCTACTAAACACTACACAGAAAACTAAAGATAGAGCAACACAAACTCCACTAAAAACAAACAAAGATCTACAAAACACTACACAGAAAACTAAAGATAGAGCAACACGAACACCACTAAAAACAAACAATGATCTACAAAACACTACACAGAAAACTAAAGATAGAGCAACACGAACTCCACTAAAAACAAACAATCATCTACAAAACACTACACAGAAAACTAAAGATAGAGCAACACGAACTCACTAAAAACAAACAAAGATCTACAAAACACTACACAGAAAACTAAAGATAGAGCAACACGAACTCCACTAAAAACAAACAATGATCTACAAAACACTACACAGAAAACTAAAGATAGAGCAACACGAACTCACTAAAAACAAACAAAGATCTACAAATCACTACACAGAAAACTAAAGATTGAGCAACACGAACTCACTAAAAACAAACAATGATCTACAAAACACCACACAGAAAACTAAAGATAGAGCAACACGAACCCACTAAAAACAAACAATGATCTACAAAACACTACACAGAAAACTAAAGATAGAGCAACACGAACTCACAAAAAACAAACAATGATCTACAAAACACTACACAGAAAACTAAAGATAGAGCAACACGAACTCACTAAAAACAAACAACGATCTACAAAACACTACACAGAAAACTAAAGATAGAGCAACACGAACCCACTAAAAAGAAACAATGATCTACAAAACACCACACAGAAAACTAAAGATAGGGTAACACGAACCCACTAAAAACAAACAATGATCTACAAAACACTACACAGAAAACTAAAGATAGAGCAACACGAACTCCACTAAAAACAAACAATGATCTACAAAACACTACACAGAAAACTAAAGATCGAGCAACATGAACCCCACTAAAAACAAACAATGATCTACAAAACACTACACAGAAAACTAAAGATCGAGCAACACGAACTCACTAAAAACAAACAAAGATCTACAAAACACTACACAGAAAACTAAAGATAGAGCAACACGAACCCACTAAAAACAAACAATGATCTACTAAACACTACACAGAAAACTAAAGATAGAGCAACACGAACACCACTAAAAACAAACAATGATCTACAAAACACTACACAGAAAACTAAAGATAGAGCAACACGAACTCCACTAAAAACAAACAATGATCTACAAAACACTACACAGAAAACTAAAGATAGAGCAACACGAATCCCACTAAAAACAAACAATGATCTACAAAACACTACACAGAAAACTAAAGATAGAGCAACACGAACCCCACTAAAAACAAACAATGATCTACAAAACATTACACAGAAAACTAAAGATTGAGCAACACGAACCCACTAAAAACAAACAATGATCTACAAAACACTACACAGAAAACTAAAGATAGAGTAACACGAACCCACTAAAAACAAACAATGATCTACAAAACACTACACAGAAAACTAAAGATAGAGCAACACGAACTCACTAAAAACAAACAATGATCTACAAAACACTACACAGAAAACTAAAGATAGAGCAACACGAACTCACTAAAAACAAACAACGATCTACAAAACACTACACAGAAAACTAAAGATAGAGCAACACGAATCCACTAAAAACAAACAATGATCTACTAAACACTACACAGAAAACTAAAGATAGAGCAACACGAATCCACTAAAAACAAACAATGATCTACAAAACACTACACAGAAAACTAAAGATAGAGCAACACGAATCCACTAAAAACAAACAATGATCTACAAAACACTACACAGAAAACTAAAGATAGAGTAACACGAACTCCACTAAAAACAAACAATGATCTACAAAACACTACACAGAAAACTAAAGATAGAGCAACACGAACCCACTAAAAACAAACAATGATCTACAAAACATTACACAGAAAACAAAAGATTGAGCAACACGAACCCACTAAAAACAAACAATGATCTACAAAACACTACACAGAAAACTAAAGATAGAGCAACACGAACCCACTAAAAACAAACAATGATCTACAAAACACTACACAGAAAACTAAAGATAGAGCAACACGAACTCACTAAAAACAAACAATGATCTACAAAACACTACACAGAAAACTAAAGATAGAGCAACACGAACTCACTAAAAACAAACAATGATCTACTAAACACTACACAGAAAACTAAAGATAGAGCAACACAAACTCCACTAAAAGCAAACAAAGATCTACAAAACACTACACAGAAAACTAAAGATAGAGCAACACGAACACCACTAAAAACAAACAATGATCTACAAAACACTACACAGAAAACTAAAGATAGAGCAACACGAACTCCACTAAAAACAAACAATGATCTACAAAACACTACACAGAAAACTAAAGATAGAGCAACACGAACTCCACTAAAAACAAACAATGATCTACAAAACACTACACAGAAAACTAAAGATAGAGCAACACGAACTCACTAAAAACAAACAATGATCTACAAAACACTACACAGAAAACTAAAGATAGAGCAACACGAACTCACTAAAAACAAACAATGATCTACCAAACACTACACAGAAAACTAAAGATAGAGCAACACGAACTCACTAAAAACAAACAATGATCTACAAAACACTACACAGAAAACTAAAGATAGAGCAACACGAACTCACTAAAAACAAACAATGATCTACAAAACACTACACACACAACTAAAGATAGAGCAACACGAACCCACTAAAAACAAACAATGATCTACAAAACACTACACAGAAAACTGAAGATAGAGCAACACGAACTCACTAAAAACAAACAAAGATCTACAAAACACTACACAGAAAACTAAAGATAGAGCAACACGAACTCACTAAAAACAAACAATGATCTACAAAACACCACACAGAAAACAAAAGTTAGAGCAACACGAACCCACTAAAAACAAACAATGATCTACAAAACACTACACAGAAAACTAAAGATAGAGCAACACGAACTCACTAAAAACAAACAACGATCTACAAAACACTACACAGAAAACTAAAGATAGAGCAACACGAACCCACTAAAAAGAAACAATGATCTACAAAACACTACACAGAAAACTAAAGATAGAGCAACACGAACACCACTAAAAACAAACAATGATCTACAAAACACTACACAGAAAACTAAAAATAGAGCAACACGAACCCACTAAAAACAAACAATGATCTACAAAACACTACACAGAAAACTAAAGATAGAGCAACACGAACTCACTTAAAACAAACAATGATCTACAAAACACTACACAGAAAACTAAAGATTGAGCAACACGAACCCACTAAAAACAAACAATGATCTACAAAACACTACACAGAAAACTAAAATAGAGCAACACGAAACTCACTAAAAACAAACAAAGATCTACAAAACACTACACAGAAAACTAAAGATGGAGCAACACGAACTCCACTAAAAACAAACAATAATCTACAAAACACTACACAGAAAACTAAAGATAGAGCAACACGAACTCACTAAAAACAAACAAAGATCTACAAAACACTACACAGAAAACTAAAGATAGAGCAACACGAACTCCACTAAAAACAAACAATAATCTACAAAACACTACACAGAAAACTAAAGATTGAGCAACACGAACTCCACTAAAAACAAACAATGATCTACAAAACACTACACAGAAAACTAAAGATAGAGCAACACGAACTCCACTAAAAACAAACAATGATCTACAAAACACTACACAGAAAACTAAAGATAGAGCAACACGAACACCACTAAAAACAAACAATGATCTACAAAACACTACACAGAAAATTAAAGATAGAGCAACACGAACTCACTAAAAACAAACAAAGATCTACAAAACACTACACAGAAAACTAAAGATAGAGCAACACGAACTCCACTAAAAACAAACAATGATCTACAAAACACTACACAGAAAACTAAAGATAGAGCAACACGAACTCCACTAAAAACAAACAATGATCTACAAAACACTACACAGAAAACTAAAGATAGAGCAACACGAACTCAACTAAAAACAAACAATGATCTACAAAACACTACACAGAAAACTAAAGATAGAGCAACACGAACACCACTAAAAACAAACAATGATCTACAAAACACTACACAGAAAACTAAAGATAGAGCAACACGAACTCACTAAAAACAAACAATGATCTACTAAACACTACACAGAAAACTAAAGATAGAGCAACACAAACTCCACTAAAAACAAACAAAGATCTACAAAACACTACACAGAAAACTAAAGATAGAGCAACACGAACACCACTAAAAACAAACAATGATCTACAAAACACTACACAGAAAACTAAAGATAGAGCAACACGAACTCCACTAAAAACAAACAATGATCTACAAAACACTACACAGAAAACTAAAGATAGAGCAACACGAACTCACTAAAAACAAACAAAGATCTACAAAACACTACACAGAAAACTAAAGATAGAGCAACACGAACTCCACTAAAAACAAACAATGATCTACAAAACACTACACAGAAAACTAAAGATTGAGCAACACGAACTCACTAAAAACAAACAATGATCTACAAAACACTACACAGAAAACTAAAGATAGAGCAACACGAACTCACTAAAAACAAACAATGATCTACAAAACACTACACAGAAAACTGAAGATTGAGCAACACGAACCCACTAAAAACAAACAATGATCTACAAAACACTACACAGAAAACTAAAGATAGAGCAACACGAACTCACTAAAAACAAACAAAGATCTACAAATCACTACACAGAAAACTAAAGATTGAGCAACACGAACTCACTAAAAACAAACAATGATCTACAAAACACCACACAGAAAACTAAAGATAGAGCAACACGAACCCACTAAAAACAAACAATGATCTACAAAACACTACACAGAAAACTAAAGATAGAGCAACACGAACTCACAAAAAACAAACAATGATCTACAAAACACTACACAGAAAACTAAAGATAGAGCAACACGAACTCACTAAAAACAAACAACGATCTACAAAACACTACACAGAAAACTAAAGATAGAGCAACACGAACCCACTAAAAAGAAACAATGATCTACAAAACACCACACAGAAAACTAAAGATAGGGTAACACGAACCCACTAAAAACAAACAATGATCTACAAAACACTACACAGAAAACTAAAGATAGAGCAACACGAACTCACTAAAAACAAACAATGATCTACAAAACACTACACAGAAAACTGAAGATTGAGCAACACGAACCCACTAAAAACAAACAATGATCTACAAAACACTACACAGAAAACTAAAGATAGAGCAACACGAACTCACTAAAAACAAACAAAGATCTACAAATCACTACACAGAAAACTAAAGATTGAGCAACACGAACTCACTAAAAACAAACAATGATCTACAAAACACCACACAGAAAACTAAAGATAGAGCAACACGAACCCACTAAAAACAAACAATGATCTACAAAACACTACACAGAAAACTAAAGATAGAGCAACACGAACTCACAAAAAACAAACAATGATCTACAAAACACTACACAGAAAACTAAAGATAGAGCAACACGAACTCACTAAAAACAAACAACGATCTACAAAACACTACACAGAAAACTAAAGATAGAGCAACACGAACCCACTAAAAAGAAACAATGATCTACAAAACACCACACAGAAAACTAAAGATAGGGTAACACGAACCCACTAAAAACAAACAATGATCTACAAAACACTACACAGAAAACTAAAGATAGAGCAACACGAACACCACTAAAAACAAACAATGATCTACAAAACACTACACAGAAAACTAAAGATAGAGCAACACGAACTCAACTAAAAACAAACAATGATCTACAAAACACTACACAGAAAACTAAAGATAGAGCAACACGAACTCACTAAAAACAAACAATGATCTACAAAACACTACACAGAAAACTAAAGATAGAGCAACACGAACTCACTAAAAACAAACAATGATCTACAAAACACTACACAGAAAACTAAAGATAGATCAACACGAACTCACTAAAAACAAACAAAGATCTACAAAACACTACACAGAAAACTAAAGATAGAGCAACACGAACACCACTAAAAACAAACAATGATCTACAAAACACTACACAGAAAACTAAAGATAGAGCAACACGAACCCACTAAAAAGAAACAATGATCTACAAAACACCACACAGAAAACTAAAGATAGGGTAACACGAACCCACTAAAAACAAACAATGATCTACAAAACACTACACAGAAAACTAAAGATAGAGCAACACGAACACCACTAAAAACAAACAATGATCTACAAAACACTACACAGAAAACTAAAGATGGAGCAACACGAACTCCACTAAAAACAAACAATGATCTACAAAACACTACACAGAAAACTAAAGATAGAGCAACACGAACTCCACTAAAAACAAACAATGATCTACAAAACACTACACAGAAAACTAAAGATAGAGCAACACGAACTCAACTAAAAACAAACAATGATCTACAAAACACTACACAGAAAACTAAAGATAGAGCAACACGAACTCACTAAAAACAAACAATGATCTACAAAACACTACACAGAAAACTAAAGATAGAGCAACACGAACTCAACTAAAAACAAACAATGATCTACAAAACACTACACAGAAAACTAAAGATGGAGCAACACGAACTCCACTAAAAACAAACAATAATCTACAAAACACTACACAGAAAACTAAAGATTGAGCAACACGAACTCCACTAAAAACAAACAATGATCTACAAAACACTACACAGAAAACTAAAGATAGAGCAACACGAACTCCACTAAAAACAAACAATGATCTACAAAACACTACACAGAAAACTAAAGATAGAGCAACACGAACTCAACTAAAAACAAACAATGATCTACAAAACACTACACAGAAAACTAAAGATAGAGCAACACGAACTCACTAAAAACAAACAATGATCTACAAAACACTACACAGAAAACTGAAGATTGAGCAACACGAACTCACTAAAAACAAACAATGATCTACAAAACACTACACAGAAAACTAAAGATAGAGCAACACGAACACCACTAAAAACAAACAATGATCTACAAAACACTACACAGAAAACTAAAGATTGAGCAACACGAACTCACTAAAAGCAAACAATGATCTACAAAACACTACACAGAAAACTAAAGATAGAGCAACACGAACTCAACTAAAAACAAACAATGATCTACAAAACACTACACAGAAAACTAAAGATAGAGCAACACGAACTCAACTAAAAACAAACAATGATCTACAAAACACTACAAAGAAAACTAAAGATAGAGCAACACGAACTCACTAAAAACAAACAATGATCTACAAAACACTACACAGAAAACTAAAGATAGAGCAACACGAACTCACTAAAAACAAACAATGATCTACAAAACACTACACAGAAAACTAAAGATAGAGCAACACGAACTCACTAAAAACAAACAAAGATCTACAAAACACTACACAGAAAACTAAAGATAGAGCAACACGAACACCACTAAAAACAAACAATGATCTACAAAACACTACACAGAAAACTAAAGATAGAGCAACACGAACCCACTAAAAAGAAACAATGATCTACAAAACACCACACAGAAAACTAAAGATAGGGTAACACGAACCCACTAAAAACAAACAATGATCTACAAAACACTACACAGAAAACTAAAGATAGAGCAACACGAACACCACTAAAAACAAACAATGATCTACAAAACACTACACAGAAAACTAAAGATGGAGCAACACGAACTCCACTAAAAACAAACAATGATCTACAAAACACTACACAGAAAACTAAAGATAGAGCAACACGAACTCCACTAAAAACAAACAATGATCTACAAAACACTACACAGAAAACTAAAGATAGAGCAACACGAACTCAACTAAAAACAAACAATGATCTACAAAACACTACACAGAAAACTAAAGATAGAGCAACACGAACTCACTAAAAACAAACAATGATCTACAAAACACTACACAGAAAACTAAAGATAGAGCAACACGAACTCAACTAAAAACAAACAATGATCTACAAAACACTACACAGAAAACTAAAGATGGAGCAACACGAACTCCACTAAAAACAAACAATAATCTACAAAACACTACACAGAAAACTAAAGATTGAGCAACACGAACTCCACTAAAAACAAACAATGATCTACAAAACACTACACAGAAAACTAAAGATAGAGCAACACGAACTCCACTAAAAACAAACAATGATCTACAAAACACTACACAGAAAACTAAAGATAGAGCAACACGAACTCAACTAAAAACAAACAATGATCTACAAAACACTACACAGAAAACTAAAGATAGAGCAACACGAACTCACTAAAAACAAACAATGATCTACAAAACACTACACAGAAAACTGAAGATTGAGCAACACGAACTCACTAAAAACAAACAATGATCTACAAAACACTACACAGAAAACTAAAGATAGAGCAACACGAACACCACTAAAAACAAACAATGATCTACAAAACACTACACAGAAAACTAAAGATAGAGCAACACGAACACCACTAAAAACAAACAATGATCTACAAAACACTACACAGAAAACTAAAGATAGAGCAACACGAACACCACTAAAAACAAACAATGATCTACAAAACACTACACAGAAAACTAAAGATAGAGCAACACGAACACCACTAAAAACAAACAATGATCTACAAAACACTACACAGAAAACTAAAGATAGAGCAACACGAACTCACTAAAAACAAACAATGATCTACAAAACACTACACAGAAAACTAAAGATTGAGCAACACGAACTCACTAAAACCAAACAATGATCTACAAAACACTACACAGAAAACTGAAGATTGAGCAACACGAACTCACTAAAAACAAACAATGATCTACAAAACACTACACAGAAAACTAAAGATCGAGCAACACGAACTCACTAAAAGCAAACAATGATCTACAAAACACTACACAGAAAACTAAAGATCGAGCAACACGAACTCACTAAAAACAAACAATGATCTACAAATCACTACACAGAAAACTAAAGATAGAGCAACACGAACTCAACTAAAAACAAACAATGATCTACAAAACACTACACAGAAAACTAAAGATAGAGCAACACGAACTCAACTAAAAACAAACAATGATCTACAAAACACTACACAGAAAACTAAAGATAGAGCAACACGAACACCACTAAAAACAAACAATGATCTACAAAACACTACACAGAAAACTAAAGATAGAGCAACACGAACTCACTAAAAACAAACAATGATCTACTAAACACTACACAGAAAACTAAAGATAGAGCAACACAAACTCCACTAAAAACAAACAAAGATCTACAAAACACTACACAGAAAACTAAAGATAGAGCAACACGAACACCACTAAAAACAAACAATGATCTACAAAACACTACACAGAAAACTAAAGATAGAGCAACACGAACTCCACTAAAAACAAACAATGATCTACAAAACACTACACAGAAAACTAAAGATAGAGCAACACGAACTCACTAAAAACAAACAAAGATCTACAAAACACTACACAGAAAACTAAAGATTGAGCAACACGAACTCACTAAAAACAAACAATGATCTACAAAACACTACACAGAAAACTAAAGATAGAGCAACACGAACTCACTAAAAACAAACAATGATCTACAAAACACTACACAGAAAACTGAAGATTGAGCAACACGAACCCACTAAAAACAAACAATGATCTACAAAACACTACACAGAAAACTAAAGATAGAGCAACACGAACTCACTAAAAACAAACAAAGATCTACAAATCACTACACAGAAAACTAAAGATTGAGCAACACGAACTCACTAAAAACAAACAATGATCTACAAAACACCACACAGAAAACTAAAGATAGAGCAACACGAACCCACTAAAAACAAACAATGATCTACAAAACACTACACAGAAAACTAAAGATAGAGCAACACGAACTCACAAAAAACAAACAATGATCTACAAAACACTACACAGAAAACTAAAGATAGAGCAACACGAACTCACTAAAAACAAACAACGATCTACAAAACAGTACACAGAAAACTAAAGATAGAGCAACACGAACCCACTAAAAAGAAACAATGATCTACAAAACACCACACAGAAAACTAAAGATAGGGTAACACGAACCCACTAAAAACAAACAATGATCTACAAAACACTACACAGAAAACTAAAGATAGAGCAACACGAACTCACTAAAAACAAACAATGATCTACAAAACACTACACAGAAAACTGAAGATTGAGCAACACGAACCCACTAAAAACAAACAATGATCTACAAAACACTACACAGAAAACTAAAGATAGAGCAACACGAACTCACTAAAAACAAACAAAGATCTACAAATCACTACACAGAAAACTAAAGATTGAGCAACACGAACTCACTAAAAACAAACAATGATCTACAAAACACCACACAGAAAACTAAAGATAGAGCAACACGAACCCACTAAAAACAAACAATGATCTACAAAACACTACACAGAAAACTAAAGATAGAGCAACACGAACTCACAAAAAACAAACAATGATCTACAAAACACTACACAGAAAACTAAAGATAGAGCAACACGAACTCACTAAAAACAAACAACGATCTACAAAACACTACACAGAAAACTAAAGATAGAGCAACACGAACCCACTAAAAAGAAACAATGATCTACAAAACACCACACAGAAAACTAAAGATAGGGTAACACGAACCCACTAAAAACAAACAATGATCTACAAAACACTACACAGAAAACTAAAGATAGAGCAACACGAACACCACTAAAAACAAACAATGATCTACAAAACACTACACAGAAAACTAAAGATAGAGCAACACGAACTCAACTAAAAACAAACAATGATCTACAAAACACTACACAGAAAACTAAAGATAGAGCAACACGAACTCACTAAAAACAAACAATGATCTACAAAACACTACACAGAAAACTAAAGATAGAGCAACACGAACTCACTAAAAACAAACAATGATCTACAAAACACTACACAGAAAACTAAAGATAGATCAACACGAACTCACTAAAAACAAACAAAGATCTACAAAACACTACACAGAAAACTAAAGATAGAGCAACACGAACACCACTAAAAACAAACAATGATCTACAAAACACTACACAGAAAACTAAAGATAGAGCAACACGAACCCACTAAAAAGAAACAATGATCTACAAAACACCACACAGAAAACTAAAGATAGGGTAACACGAACCCACTAAAAACAAACAATGATCTACAAAACACTACACAGAAAACTAAAGATAGAGCAACACGAAAACCACTAAAAACAAACAATGATCTACAAAACACTACACAGAAAACTAAAGATGGAGCAACACGAACTCCACTAAAAACAAACAATGATCTACAAAACACTACACAGAAAACTAAAGATAGAGCAACACGAACTCCACTAAAAACAAACAATGATCTACAAAACACTACACAGAAAACTAAAGATAGAGCAACACGAACTCAACTAAAAACAAACAATGATCTACAAAACACTACACAGAAAACTAAAGATAGAGCAACACGAACTCACTAAAAACAAACAATGATCTACAAAACACTACACAGAAAACTAAAGATAGAGCAACACGAACTCAACTAAAAACAAACAATGATCTACAAAACACTACACAGAAAACTAAAGATGGAGCAACACGAACTCCACTAAAAACAAACAATAATCTACAAAACACTACACAGAAAACTAAAGATTGAGCAACACGAACTCCACTAAAAACAAACAATGATCTACAAAACACTACACAGAAAACTAAAGATAGAGCAACACGAACTCCACTAAAAACAAACAATGATCTACAAAACACTACACAGAAAACTAAAGATAGAGCAACACGAACTCAACTAAAAACAAACAATGATCTACAAAACACTACACAGAAAACTAAAGATAGAGCAACACGAACTCACTAAAAACAAACAATGATCTACAAAACACTACACAGAAAACTGAAGATTGAGCAACACGAACTCACTAAAAACAAACAATGATCTACAAAACACTACACAGAAAACTAAAGATAGAGCAACACGAACACCACTAAAAACAAACAATGATCTACAAAACACTACACAGAAAACTAAAGATTGAGCAACACGAACTCACTAAAAGCAAACAATGATCTACAAAACACTACACAGAAAACTAAAGATAGAGCAACACGAACTCAACTAAAAACAAACAATGATCTACAAAACACTACACAGAAAACTAAAGATAGAGCAACACGAACTCAACTAAAAACAAACAATGATCTACAAAACACTACAAAGAAAACTAAAGATAGAGCAACACGAACTCACTAAAAACAAACAATGATCTACAAAACACTACACAGAAAACTAAAGATAGAGCAACACGAACTCACTAAAAACAAACAATGATCTACAAAACACTACACAGAAAACTAAAGATAGAGCAACACGAACTCACTAAAAACAAACAAAGATCTACAAAACACTACACAGAAAACTAAAGATAGAGCAACACGAACACCACTAAAAACAAACAATGATCTACAAAACACTACACAGAAAACTAAAGATAGAGCAACACGAACCCACTAAAAAGAAACAATGATCTACAAAACACCACACAGAAAACTAAAGATAGGGTAACACGAACCCACTAAAAACAAACAATGATCTACAAAACACTACACAGAAAACTAAAGATAGAGCAACACGAACACCACTAAAAACAAACAATGATCTACAAAACACTACACAGAAAACTAAAGATGGAGCAACACGAACTCCACTAAAAACAAACAATGATCTACAAAACACTACACAGAAAACTAAAGATAGAGCAACACGAACTCCACTAAAAACAAACAATGATCTACAAAACACTACACAGAAAACTAAAGATAGAGCAACACGAACTCAACTAAAAACAAACAATGATCTACAAAACACTACACAGAAAACTAAAGATAGAGCAACACGAACTCACTAAAAACAAACAATGATCTACAAAACACTACACAGAAAACTAAAGATAGAGCAACACGAACTCAACTAAAAACAAACAATGATCTACAAAACACTACACAGAAAACTAAAGATGGAGCAACACGAACTCCACTAAAAACAAACAATAATCTACAAAACACTACACAGAAAACTAAAGATTGAGCAACACGAACTCCACTAAAAACAAACAATGATCTACAAAACACTACACAGAAAACTAAAGATAGAGCAACACGAACTCCACTAAAAACAAACAATGATCTACAAAACACTACACAGAAAACTAAAGATAGAGCAACACGAACTCAACTAAAAACAAACAATGATCTACAAAACACTACACAGAAAACTAAAGATAGAGCAACACGAACTCACTAAAAACAAACAATGATCTACAAAACACTACACAGAAAACTGAAGATTGAGCAACACGAACTCACTAAAAACAAACAATGATCTACAAAACACTACACAGAAAACTAAAGATAGAGCAACACGAACACCACTAAAAACAAACAATGATCTACAAAACACTACACAGAAAACTAAAGATAGAGCAACACGAACACCACTAAAAACAAACAATGATCTACAAAACACTACACAGAAAACTAAAGATAGAGCAACACGAACACCACTAAAAACAAACAATGATCTACAAAACACTACACAGAAAACTAAAGATAGAGCAACACGAACACCACTAAAAACAAACAATGATCTACAAAACACTACACAGAAAACTAAAGATAGAGCAACACGAACTCACTAAAAACAAACAATGATCTACAAAACACTACACAGAAAACTAAAGATTGAGCAACACGAACTCACTAAAAGCAAACAATGATCTACAAAACACTACACAGAAAACTGAAGATTGAGCAACACGAACTCACTAAAAACAAACAATGATCTACAAAACACTACACAGAAAACTAAAGATCGAGCAACACGAACTCACTAAAAGCAAACAATGATCTACAAAACACTACACAGAAAACTAAAGATTGAGCAACACGAACCCACTAAAAACAAACAATGATCTACAAAACACTACACAGAAAACTAAAGATAGAGTAACACGAACCCACTAAAAACAAACAATGATCTACAAAACACTACACAGAAAACTAAAGATAGAGCAACACGAACTCACTAAAAACAAACAATGATCTACAAAACACTACACAGAAAACTAAAGATAGAGCAACACGAACTCACTAAAAACAAACAACGATCTACAAAACACTACACAGAAAACTAAAGATAGAGCAACACGAATCCACTAAAAACAAACAATGATCTACTAAACACTACACAGAAAACTAAAGATAGAGCAACACGAATCCACTAAAAACAAACAATGATCTACAAAACACTACACAGAAAACTAAAGATAGAGCAACACGAATCCACTAAAAACAAACAATGATCTACAAAACACTACACAGAAAACTAAAGATAGAGTAACACGAACTCCACTAAAAACAAACAATGATCTACAAAACACTACACAGAAAACTAAAGATAGAGCAACACGAACCCACTAAAAACAAACAATGATCTACAAAACATTACACAGAAAACAAAAGATTGAGCAACACGAACCCACTAAAAACAAACAATGATCTACAAAACACTACACAGAAAACTAAAGATAGAGCAACACGAACCCACTAAAAACAAACAATGATCTACAAAACACTACACAGAAAACTAAAGATAGAGCAACACGAACTCACTAAAAACAAACAATGATCTACAAAACACTACACAGAAAACTAAAGATAGAGCAACACGAACTCACTAAAAACAAACAATGATCTACTAAACACTACACAGAAAACTAAAGATAGAGCAACACAAACTCCACTAAAAGCAAACAAAGATCTACAAAACACTACACAGAAAACTAAAGATAGAGCAACACGAACACCACTAAAAACAAACAATGATCTACAAAACACTACACAGAAAACTAAAGATAGAGCAACACGAACTCCACTAAAAACAAACAATGATCTACAAAACACTACACAGAAAACTAAAGATAGAGCAACACGAACTCCACTAAAAACAAACAATGATCTACAAAACACTACACAGAAAACTAAAGATAGAGCAACACGAACTCACTAAAAACAAACAATGATCTACAAAACACTACACAGAAAACTAAAGATAGAGCAACACGAACTCACTAAAAACAAACAATGATCTACCAAACACTACACAGAAAACTAAAGATAGAGCAACACGAACTCACTAAAAACAAACAATGATCTACAAAACACTACACAGAAAACTAAAGATAGAGCAACACGAACTCACTAAAAACAAACAATGATCTACAAAACACTACACACACAACTAAAGATAGAGCAACACGAACCCACTAAAAACAAACAATGATCTACAAAACACTACACAGAAAACTGAAGATAGAGCAACACGAACTCACTAAAAACAAACAAAGATCTACAAAACACTACACAGAAAACTAAAGATAGAGCAACACGAACTCACTAAAAACAAACAATGATCTACAAAACACCACACAGAAAACAAAAGTTAGAGCAACACGAACCCACTAAAAACAAACAATGATCTACAAAACACTACACAGAAAACTAAAGATAGAGCAACACGAACTCACTAAAAACAAACAACGATCTACAAAACACTACACAGAAAACTAAAGATAGAGCAACACGAACCCACTAAAAAGAAACAATGATCTACAAAACACTACACAGAAAACTAAAGATAGAGCAACACGAACACCACTAAAAACAAACAATGATCTACAAAACACTACACAGAAAACTAAAAATAGAGCAACACGAACCCACTAAAAACAAACAATGATCTACAAAACACTACACAGAAAACTAAAGATAGAGCAACACGAACTCACTTAAAACAAACAATGATCTACAAAACACTACACAGAAAACTAAAGATTGAGCAAAACGAACCCACTAAAAACAAACAATGATCTACAAAACACTACACAGAAAACTAAAGATAGAGCAACACGAACTCACTAAAAACAAACAAAGATCTACAAAACACTACACAGAAAACTAAAGATGGAGCAACACGAACTCCACTAAAAACAAACAATAATCTACAAAACACTACACAGAAAACTAAAGATAGAGCAACACGAACTCACTAAAAACAAACAAAGATCTACAAAACACTACACAGAAAACTAAAGATAGAGCAACACGAACTCCACTAAAAACAAACAATAATCTACAAAACACTACACAGAAAACTAAAGATTGAGCAACACGAACTCCACTAAAAACAAACAATGATCTACAAAACACTACACAGAAAACTAAAGATAGAGCAACACGAACTCCACTAAAAACAAACAATGATCTACAAAACACTACACAGAAAACTAAAGATAGAGCAACACGAACACCACTAAAAACAAACAATGATCTACAAAACACTACACAGAAAATTAAAGATAGAGCAACACGAACTCACTAAAAACAAACAAAGATCTACAAAACACTACACAGAAAACTAAAGATAGAGCAACACGAACTCCACTAAAAACAAACAATGATCTACAAAACACTACACAGAAAACTAAAGATAGAGCAACACGAACTCCACTAAAAACAAACAATGATCTACAAAACACTACACAGAAAACTAAAGATAGAGCAACACGAACTCAACTAAAAACAAACAATGATCTACAAAACACTACACAGAAAACTAAAGATAGAGCAACACGAACACCACTAAAAACAAACAATGATCTACAAAACACTACACAGAAAACTAAAGATAGAGCAACACGAACTCACTAAAAACAAACAATGATCTACTAAACACTACACAGAAAACTAAAGATAGAGCAACACAAACTCCACTAAAAACAAACAAAGATCTACAAAACACTACACAGAAAACTAAAGATAGAGCAACACGAACACCACTAAAAACAAACAATGATCTACAAAACACTACACAGAAAACTAAAGATAGAGCAACACGAACTCCACTAAAAACAAACAATGATCTACAAAACACTACACAGAAAACTAAAGATAGAGCAACACGAACTCACTAAAAACAAACAAAGATCTACAAAACACTACACAGAAAACTAAAGATAGAGCAACACGAACTCCACTAAAAACAAACAATGATCTACAAAACACTACACAGAAAACTAAAGATTGAGCAACACGAACTCACTAAAAACAAACAATGATCTACAAAACACTACACAGAAAACTAAAGATAGAGCAACACGAACTCACTAAAAACAAACAATGATCTACAAAACACTACACAGAAAACTGAAGATTGAGCAACACGAACCCACTAAAAACAAACAATGATCTACAAAACACTACACAGAAAACTAAAGATAGAGCAACACGAACTCACTAAAAACAAACAAAGATCTACAAATCACTACACAGAAAACTAAAGATTGAGCAACACGAACTCACTAAAAACAAACAATGATCTACAAAACACCACACAGAAAACTAAAGATAGAGCAACACGAACCCACTAAAAACAAACAATGATCTACAAAACACTACACAGAAAACTAAAGATAGAGCAACACGAACTCACAAAAAACAAACAATGATCTACAAAACACTACACAGAAAACTAAAGATAGAGCAACACGAACTCACTAAAAACAAACAACGATCTACAAAACACTACACAGAAAACTAAAGATAGAGCAACACGAACCCACTAAAAAGAAACAATGATCTACAAAACACCACACAGAAAACTAAAGATAGGGTAACACGAACCCACTAAAAACAAACAATGATCTACAAAACACTACACAGAAAACTAAAGATAGAGCAACACGAACTCACTAAAAACAAACAATGATCTACAAAACACTACACAGAAAACTGAAGATTGAGCAACACGAACCCACTAAAAACAAACAATGATCTACAAAACACTACACAGAAAACTAAAGATAGAGCAACACGAACTCACTAAAAACAAACAAAGATCTACAAATCACTACACAGAAAACTAAAGATTGAGCAACACGAACTCACTAAAAACAAACAATGATCTACAAAACACCACACAGAAAACTAAAGATAGAGCAACACGAACCCACTAAAAACAAACAATGATCTACAAAACACTACACAGAAAACTAAAGATAGAGCAACACGAACTCACAAAAAACAAACAATGATCTACAAAACACTACACAGAAAACTAAAGATAGAGCAACACGAACTCACTAAAAACAAACAACGATCTACAAAACACTACACAGAAAACTAAAGATAGAGCAACACGAACCCACTAAAAAGAAACAATGATCTACAAAACACCACACAGAAAACTAAAGATAGGGTAACACGAACCCACTAAAAACAAACAATGATCTACAAAACACTACACAGAAAACTAAAGATAGAGCAACACGAACACCACTAAAAACAAACAATGATCTACAAAACACTACACAGAAAACTAAAGATAGAGCAACACGAACTCAACTAAAAACAAACAATGATCTACAAAACACTACACAGAAAACTAAAGATAGAGCAACACGAACTCACTAAAAACAAACAATGATCTACAAAACACTACACAGAAAACTAAAGATAGAGCAACACGAACTCACTAAAAACAAACAATGATCTACAAAACACTACACAGAAAACTAAAGATAGATCAACACGAACTCACTAAAAACAAACAAAGATCTACAAAACACTACACAGAAAACTAAAGATAGAGCAACACGAACACCACTAAAAACAAACAATGATCTACAAAACACTACACAGAAAACTAAAGATAGAGCAACACGAACCCACTAAAAAGAAACAATGATCTACAAAACACCACACAGAAAACTAAAGATAGGGTAACACGAACCCACTAAAAACAAACAATGATCTACAAAACACTACACAGAAAACTAAAGATAGAGCAACACGAACACCACTAAAAACAAACAATGATCTACAAAACACTACACAGAAAACTAAAGATGGAGCAACACGAACTCCACTAAAAACAAACAATGATCTACAAAACACTACACAGAAAACTAAAGATAGAGCAACACGAACTCCACTAAAAACAAACAATGATCTACAAAACACTACACAGAAAACTAAAGATAGAGCAACACGAACTCAACTAAAAACAAACAATGATCTACAAAACACTACACAGAAAACTAAAGATAGAGCAACACGAACTCACTAAAAACAAACAATGATCTACAAAACACTACACAGAAAACTAAAGATAGAGCAACACGAACTCAACTAAAAACAAACAATGATCTACAAAACACTACACAGAAAACTAAAGATGGAGCAACACGAACTCCACTAAAAACAAACAATAATCTACAAAACACTACACAGAAAACTAAAGATTGAGCAACACGAACTCCACTAAAAACAAACAATGATCTACAAAACACTACACAGAAAACTAAAGATAGAGCAACACGAACTCCACTAAAAACAAACAATGATCTACAAAACACTACACAGAAAACTAAAGATAGAGCAACACGAACTCAACTAAAAACAAACAATGATCTACAAAACACTACACAGAAAACTAAAGATAGAGCAACACGAACTCACTAAAAACAAACAATGATCTACAAAACACTACACAGAAAACTGAAGATTGAGCAACACGAACTCACTAAAAACAAACAATGATCTACAAAACACTACACAGAAAACTAAAGATAGAGCAACACGAACACCACTAAAAACAAACAATGATCTACAAAACACTACACAGAAAACTAAAGATTGAGCAACACGAACTCACTAAAAGCAAACAATGATCTACAAAACACTACACAGAAAACTAAAGATAGAGCAACACGAACTCAACTAAAAACAAACAATGATCTACAAAACACTACACAGAAAACTAAAGATAGAGCAACACGAACTCAACTAAAAACAAACAATGATCTACAAAACACTACAAAGAAAACTAAAGATAGAGCAACACGAACTCACTAAAAACAAACAATGATCTACAAAACACTACACAGAAAACTAAAGATAGAGCAACACGAACTCACTAAAAACAAACAATGATCTACAAAACACTACACAGAAAACTAAAGATAGAGCAACACGAACTCACTAAAAACAAACAAAGATCTACAAAACACTACACAGAAAACTAAAGATAGAGCAACACGAACACCACTAAAAACAAACAATGATCTACAAAACACTACACAGAAAACTAAAGATAGAGCAACACGAACCCACTAAAAAGAAACAATGATCTACAAAACACCACACAGAAAACTAAAGATAGGGTAACACGAACCCACTAAAAACAAACAATGATCTACAAAACACTACACAGAAAACTAAAGATAGAGCAACACGAACACCACTAAAAACAAACAATGATCTACAAAACACTACACAGAAAACTAAAGATGGAGCAACACGAACTCCACTAAAAACAAACAATGATCTACAAAACACTACACAGAAAACTAAAGATAGAGCAACACGAACTCCACTAAAAACAAACAATGATCTACAAAACACTACACAGAAAACTAAAGATAGAGCAACACGAACTCAACTAAAAACAAACAATGATCTACAAAACACTACACAGAAAACTAAAGATAGAGCAACACGAACTCACTAAAAACAAACAATGATCTACAAAACACTACACAGAAAACTAAAGATAGAGCAACACGAACTCAACTAAAAACAAACAATGATCTACAAAACACTACACAGAAAACTAAAGATGGAGCAACACGAACTCCACTAAAAACAAACAATAATCTACAAAACACTACACAGAAAACTAAAGATTGAGCAACACGAACTCCACTAAAAACAAACAATGATCTACAAAACACTACACAGAAAACTAAAGATAGAGCAACACGAACTCCACTAAAAACAAACAATGATCTACAAAACACTACACAGAAAACTAAAGATAGAGCAACACGAACTCAACTAAAAACAAACAATGATCTACAAAACACTACACAGAAAACTAAAGATAGAGCAACACGAACTCACTAAAAACAAACAATGATCTACAAAACACTACACAGAAAACTGAAGATTGAGCAACACGAACTCACTAAAAACAAACAATGATCTACAAAACACTACACAGAAAACTAAAGATAGAGCAACACGAACACCACTAAAAACAAACAATGATCTACAAAACACTACACAGAAAACTAAAGATAGAGCAACACGAACACCACTAAAAACAAACAATGATCTACAAAACACTACACAGAAAACTAAAGATAGAGCAACACGAACACCACTAAAAACAAACAATGATCTACAAAACACTACACAGAAAACTAAAGATAGAGCAACACGAACACCACTAAAAACAAACAATGATCTACAAAACACTACACAGAAAACTAAAGATAGAGCAACACGAACTCACTAAAAACAAACAATGATCTACAAAACACTACACAGAAAACTAAAGATTGAGCAACACGAACTCACTAAAACCAAACAATGATCTACAAAACACTACACAGAAAACAGAAGATTGAGCAACACGAACTCACTAAAAACAAACAATGATCTACAAAACACTACACAGAAAACTAAAGATCGAGCAACACGAACTCACTAAAAGCAAACAATGATCTACAAAACACTACACAGAAAACTAAAGATCGAGCAACACGAACTCACTAAAAACAAACAATGATCTACAAATCACTACACAGAAAACTAAAGATAGAGCAACACGAACTCAACTAAAAACAAACAATGATCTACAAAACACTACACAGAAAACTAAAGATAGAGCAACACGAACTCAACTAAAAACAAACAATGATCTACAAAACACTACACAGAAAACTAAAGATAGAGCAACACGAACACCACTAAAAACAAACAATGATCTACAAAACACTACACAGAAAACTAAAGATAGAGCAACACGAACTCACTAAAAACAAACAATGATCTACTAAACACTACACAGAAAACTAAAGATAGAGCAACACAAACTCCACTAAAAACAAACAAAGATCTACAAAACACCACACAGAAAACTAAAGATAGAGCAACACGAACACCACTAAAAACAAACAATGATCTACAAAACACTACACAGAAAACTAAAGATAGAGCAACACGAACTCCACTAAAAACAAACAATGATCTACAAAACACTACACAGAAAACTAAAGATAGAGCAACACGAACTCACTAAAAACAAACAAAGATCTACAAAACACTACACAGAAAACTAAAGATAGAGCAACACGAACTCCACTAAAAACAAACAATGATCTACAAAACACTACACAGAAAACTAAAGATTGAGCAACACGAACTCACTAAAAACAAACAATGATCTACAAAACACTACACAGAAAACTAAAGATAGAGCAACACGAACTCACTAAAAACAAACAATGATCTACAAAACACTACACAGAAAACTGAAGATTGAGCAACACGAACCCACTAAAAACAAACAATGATCTACAAAACACTACACAGAAAACTAAAGATAGAGCAACACGAACTCACTAAAAACAAACAAAGATCTACAAATCACTACACAGAAAACTAAAGATTGAGCAACACGAACTCACTAAAAACAAACAATGATCTACAAAACACCACACAGAAAACTAAAGATAGAGCAACACGAACCCACTAAAAACAAACAATGATCTACAAAACACTACACAGAAAACTAAAGATAGAGCAACACGAACTCACAAAAAACAAACAATGATCTACAAAACACTACACAGAAAACTAAAGATAGAGCAACACGAACTCACTAAAAACAAACAACGATCTACAAAACAGTACACAGAAAACTAAAGATAGAGCAACACGAACCCACTAAAAAGAAACAATGATCTACAAAACACCACACAGAAAACTAAAGATAGGGTAACACGAACCCACTAAAAACAAACAATGATCTACAAAACACTACACAGAAAACTAAAGATAGAGCAACACGAACTCACTAAAAACAAACAATGATCTACAAAACACTACACAGAAAACTGAAGATTGAGCAACACGAACCCACTAAAAACAAACAATGATCTACAAAACACTACACAGAAAACTAAAGATAGAGCAACACGAACTCACTAAAAACAAACAAAGATCTACAAATCACTACACAGAAAACTAAAGATTGAGCAACACGAACTCACTAAAAACAAACAATGATCTACAAAACACCACACAGAAAACTAAAGATAGAGCAACACGAACCCACTAAAAACAAACAATGATCTACAAAACACTACACAGAAAACTAAAGATAGAGCAACACGAACTCACAAAAAACAAACAATGATCTACAAAACACTACACAGAAAACTAAAGATAGAGCAACACGAACTCACTAAAAACAAACAACGATCTACAAAACACTACACAGAAAACTAAAGATAGAGCAACACGAACCCACTAAAAAGAAACAATGATCTACAAAACACCACACAGAAAACTAAAGATAGGGTAACACGAACCCACTAAAAACAAACAATGATCTACAAAACACTACACAGAAAACTAAAGATAGAGCAACACGAACACCACTAAAAACAAACAATGATCTACAAAACACTACACAGAAAACTAAAGATAGAGCAACACGAACTCAACTAAAAACAAACAATGATCTACAAAACACTACACAGAAAACTAAAGATAGAGCAACACGAACTCACTAAAAACAAACAATGATCTACAAAACACTACACAGAAAACTAAAGATAGAGCAACACGAACTCACTAAAAACAAACAATGATCTACAAAACACTACACAGAAAACTAAAGATAGATCAACACGAACTCACTAAAAACAAACAAAGATCTACAAAACACTACACAGAAAACTAAAGATAGAGCAACACGAACACCACTAAAAACAAACAATGATCTACAAAACACTACACAGAAAACTAAAGATAGAGCAACACGAACCCACTAAAAAGAAACAATGATCTACAAAACACCACACAGAAAACTAAAGATAGGGTAACACGAACCCACTAAAAACAAACAATGATCTACAAAACACTACACAGAAAACTAAAGATAGAGCAACACGAACACCACTAAAAACAAACAATGATCTACAAAACACTACACAGAAAACTAAAGATGGAGCAACACGAACTCCACTAAAAACAAACAATGATCTACAAAACACTACACAGAAAACTAAAGATAGAGCAACACGAACTCCACTAAAAACAAACAATGATCTACAAAACACTACACAGAAAACTAAAGATAGAGCAACACGAACTCAACTAAAAACAAACAATGATCTACAAAACACTACACAGAAAACTAAAGATAGAGCAACACGAACTCACTAAAAACAAACAATGATCTACAAAACACTACACAGAAAACTAAAGATAGAGCAACACGAACTCAACTAAAAACAAACAATGATCTACAAAACACTACACAGAAAACTAAAGATGGAGCAACACGAACTCCACTAAAAACAAACAATAATCTACAAAACACTACACAGAAAACTAAAGATTGAGCAACACGAACTCCACTAAAAACAAACAATGATCTACAAAACACTACACAGAAAACTAAAGATAGAGCAACACGAACTCCACTAAAAACAAACAATGATCTACAAAACACTACACAGAAAACTAAAGATAGAGCAACACGAACTCAACTAAAAACAAACAATGATCTACAAAACACTACACAGAAAACTAAAGATAGAGCAACACGAACTCACTAAAAACAAACAATGATCTACAAAACACTACACAGAAAACTGAAGATTGAGCAACACGAACTCACTAAAAACAAACAATGATCTACAAAACACTACACAGAAAACTAAAGATAGAGCAACACGAACACCACTAAAAACAAACAATGATCTACAAAACACTACACAGAAAACTAAAGATTGAGCAACACGAACTCACTAAAAGCAAACAATGATCTACAAAACACTACACAGAAAACTAAAGATAGAGCAACACGAACTCAACTAAAAACAAACAATGATCTACAAAACACTACACAGAAAACTAAAGATAGAGCAACACGAACTCAACTAAAAACAAACAATGATCTACAAAACACTACAAAGAAAACTAAAGATAGAGCAACACGAACTCACTAAAAACAAACAATGATCTACAAAACACTACACAGAAAACTAAAGATAGAGCAACACGAACTCACTAAAAACAAACAATGATCTACAAAACACTACACAGAAAACTAAAGATAGAGCAACACGAACTCACTAAAAACAAACAAAGATCTACAAAACACTACACAGAAAACTAAAGATAGAGCAACACGAACACCACTAAAAACAAACAATGATCTACAAAACACTACACAGAAAACTAAAGATAGAGCAACACGAACCCACTAAAAAGAAACAATGATCTACAAAACACCACACAGAAAACTAAAGATAGGGTAACACGAACCCACTAAAAACAAACAATGATCTACAAAACACTACACAGAAAACTAAAGATAGAGCAACACGAACACCACTAAAAACAAACAATGATCTACAAAACACTACACAGAAAACTAAAGATGGAGCAACACGAACTCCACTAAAAACAAACAATGATCTACAAAACACTACACAGAAAACTAAAGATAGAGCAACACGAACTCCACTAAAAACAAACAATGATCTACAAAACACTACACAGAAAACTAAAGATAGAGCAACACGAACTCAACTAAAAACAAACAATGATCTACAAAACACTACACAGAAAACTAAAGATAGAGCAACACGAACTCACTAAAAACAAACAATGATCTACAAAACACTACACAGAAAACTAAAGATAGAGCAACACGAACTCAACTAAAAACAAACAATGATCTACAAAACACTACACAGAAAACTAAAGATGGAGCAACACGAACTCCACTAAAAACAAACAATAATCTACAAAACACTACACAGAAAACTAAAGATTGAGCAACACGAACTCCACTAAAAACAAACAATGATCTACAAAACACTACACAGAAAACTAAAGATAGAGCAACACGAACTCCACTAAAAACAAACAATGATCTACAAAACACTACACAGAAAACTAAAGATAGAGCAACACGAACTCAACTAAAAACAAACAATGATCTACAAAACACTACACAGAAAACTAAAGATAGAGCAACACGAACTCACTAAAAACAAACAATGATCTACAAAACACTACACAGAAAACTGAAGATTGAGCAACACGAACTCACTAAAAACAAACAATGATCTACAAAACACTACACAGAAAACTAAAGATAGAGCAACACGAACACCACTAAAAACAAACAATGATCTACAAAACACTACACAGAAAACTAAAGATAGAGCAACACGAACACCACTAAAAACAAACAATGATCTACAAAACACTACACAGAAAACTAAAGATAGAGCAACACGAACACCACTAAAAACAAACAATGATCTACAAAACACTACACAGAAAACTAAAGATAGAGCAACACGAACACCATTAAAAACAAACAATGATCTACAAAACACTACACAGAAAACTAAAGATAGAGCAACACGAACTCACTAAAAACAAACAATGATCTACAAAACACTACACAGAAAACTAAAGATTGAGCAACACGAACTCACTAAAAGCAAACAATGATCTACAAAACACTACACAGAAAACTGAAGATTGAGCAACACGAACTCACTAAAAACAAACAATGATCTACAAAACACTACACAGAAAACTAAAGATCGAGCAACACGAACTCACTAAAAGCAAACAATGATCTACAAAACACTACACAGAAAACTAAAGATCGAGCAACACGAACTCACTAAAAACAAACAATGATCTACAAATCACTACACAGAAAACTAAAGATAGAGCAACACGAACTCCACTAAAAACAAACAATAATCTACAAAACACTATACAGAAAACTAAAGATTGGGCAAAATGAACCCCACTAAAACCGAGTGTGATGGATGAGGAGTTCCTGCTCTGGTAGTGGCACCCGTCGTGTTACCTTTGTCTGTTTTTGATACGTTTTTGCATAGAACGCATGTGCTCCTGGGCGGTAATCAGTTCCTGTTTCACGTCTGGCACTCGTCGTGTTACTCTTGTTGCAAATCATGTAATAAGGTACATGTGTTTCAATTCAATTTCAATTATTTACAAAACCTGTGAAATACCTCGACAAATATATGCTGAAAGCTTTCAAAGTATCTTAATTAGAGGCAGCTGTAATAAAGAATATTAAGGATTGAGAGGTATTTAAGTACCTAATTAAAACGTCTGAAAAATAAACGTGTAAATTTTGTTATTTAATGTTATTAAGACAGTTTCATCATTTTTAATCATATCTTAATTAAAAATGAGAGTCAGTTAGTTCACTTATTTTTTCTAAGACGTATAAGATTTTTATGACATTTTTATGTGCTAACTATTTAATTTATTAAGTTCCAATTTAAAGCTTTTAAAACTAGATTTTTATTGAACTTCTTTAATTTCTTTAATTATTTTTTACGATTTTTAATGTAATTTATAATGTTTTTTTTTTTGTAAAATTGTCCTATAGTCTAATTTTTTAAGTTTTTATTTGTATATACAGTGTCTCGTAAGTCTATAAAGGCTGGATATTGATCTTTGTTTTATGATGTAGTTTTGTACATATTAATATATTGTTGATCAATATGTGACACTATAATAAACTATCATTTATCTTTATCTTATCTTATCTATATGTTAAGCTTTGTGTTTCATGCTTTCATAATTTGATATTCGTGTCCTTATTTACAAGACCTGTGAAATGCGTCGACCTGAAATCTTTTAAAGTATCTTAACTAGAGGCTGTAATAAAGAATATTAAGGATTGAGAGGTATTTTAGTACCCAATTAAAACGTCTGAAAAACAAACGTGTAAATTTTGTTATTTAATGTTATTAAGACAGTTTCATGGTTTTTAATCATATCTTAATTAAAAATGAGAGTCAGTTAGTTCACTTATTTCGTGTGAGAGATTTACAACCACTATTTGTTTTATTTGTCATGGCAACGGTTTTGAAGTAGGACTACATTTAAGCGTTTATTTGACGATATAGCTGAAATATTGTTGAAAGTGTCGTTGAACACCAGAACCGTAATACTAAACGTGTATTTGTCTCTTCTTTTTTCCATTTAGAGATATTTCGTTGGATTGTCAAAGAAATATAAAAACAAAATCAGTAAAGTCGCGATTATAAAATGGAAATAAGATATCTTCAAATTATAAACACGTATTTTATATATTCAATTTCATGTTTCGTCACATAAATAGACGAAAAATCGATTAGTTTTCAGATAAAAAATGAATAAAAATATATTATTTCACAGAAATCAGTAAATGCAATATTATCACGAATGAAAATATAATCTGATAATTTGATGGCACGGCGTTTGATTACTTAAAATAACATTAAATCTTAAATTAACTGGCAGCTCGTAATTAGATACGCAGTGTTTCAGTGCTTTTATAATTATGCATAAATTCTGGATGAAAACGTCTTTTACATGCAGCGATAAAATACCAAAGTTTGGTGTAATCAAATATCAACAGAAAAAAATGTTATTGATATTTTAGATAACAACGACATTGCCTATATTTATCCCTCCATTAGGGGCGGATCCAGGATTTCAAATTAGGGGGGCGCACTTAAAAAAATTGCGCCGAGTGGAGGGAGGCGCGAACATTTTTGGGGTATTTGGTGTGAAAAATCACGATTCTACGCCAAAAATCATATTTTTTTCCAATTTGGGGGGGGGGGGGGGGGGGGGGGGGGAAGGGGTACACGCCGGGTGCGCCCCCCCCCCCCCCCCTGGATCCACAAGTGCATTATATAACACAGTAAAGTCCCCACAGCAGTCAATGTTTCGGCACTGACATGTTCTGTTTTATATCTATTTATTATTAAATTAACAGCTCCTAGATAATGTAATTATATTTAAAACTCCTCGCTCATGAATAGCTTTATTCTATTTTTTGGCTATATTGTTTTAAGCCCTTAGGTTGTATTGCTCCCAAAAACTATTACGTTATTTATCTTTATAATCTTTTAATTTTCAATGTATCTGATGAAGGTTATTACAGAAATGTGACGTTAGATATCTATGTTTTCTTAACTCAGAAAAAAAAGAAGCTGAAAGAAACAAAAAATTGAAGAAGAAAAAATGAAAAGAAAATATATGTAGATAATGGAATGTTTTCAGTGGCAAAGATCCACTTAACTTCAATGAGAATTGATATACTTGTATATAACATGATATGATAACGTTATTCTCTAAAATCAATGTTATAAAAGGTTACCGAGTGAGAGCGTTTAATCTAAGGAAAGTCTAAAGATACCAAAGAGGTAACCAGAAGCCAGAAGGACAGACAACACAATGACCAAATGAAAAAAAAAGACAAAAGGACAACCAACTATCTACAAATCAATACACAGAAAACAATAGCTCGAGAACACGAGCCTCCATAACACCGGGGGTGAACTCATGTGTTCTGGGAGGGTGAGCAGTTCCTGCTCCACCTGTGACACCCGTCGTGTTACAAGGTGATATCTTTCAATTTAATAATTACATATTATTACATCATCATACTTAGACATATATTCATAGAACATTAATATATAGAGGTGTTTGTTTTCCGAAGAAGAAACACTATAGCTTGGAAAGTTCTCTGTCTATTTTTCATATCTGCAGCCATAAAAAGAGCTAAATTGATTTTCCAATGTTTCGATATCATAGCAATATTTATAAAAATATATCATCCTTGATAACAAAACATTCAATGAAAAGGTTACACCAAAGTTTTGTCTAAAAACTGAAATCTAAATTTCTAACTCTGCTGCTCAGCAATCATGCGATTCATAATTCCATGGTTCAGCTGTAACTCAAACTGGGAAATATGTGAATAGATAAAAACAGGTGTAATCAGACTGACATATAATTTCCCTATAGTAATTTATGTTGCCTGATTATAATATAATAATAAAATAATGCTTTATTTACCAAAAGCAATACAGCTTAATAGGCATATATACATACAATCAATACAAGAATATATTCATAGCGGAGCATGACAATTAAGTTAAGAAATTTCTAACCTTTTCAGTAGAATACAAAAATTTACCTAAATTATTTAACTCTTTAATATTACAAACTGACAATAGTTGTTCCAGTTTAATATTACAAACAGACAATAGTTGTACCAGTTTAATATTACAAACAGACAATAGTTGTACCAGTTTAATATTACAAACTGACAATAGTTGTATCAGTTTAATATTACAAACAGACAATAGTTGTACCAGTTTAATATTACAAACAGACAATAGTTGTACCAGTTTAATATTACAAACTGACAATAGTTGTACCAGTTTAATATTACAAACTGACAATAGTTGTACCAGTTTAATATTACAAACTGAAAATAGTTGTACCAGTTTAATATTACAAACTGACAATAGTTGTACCAGTTTAATATTACAAACTGACAATAGTTGTATCAGTTTAATATTACAAACAGACAATAGTTGTACTAGTTTAATATTACAAACTGACAATAGTTGTACCAGTTTAATATTACAAACTGACAATAGTTGTTCCAGTTTAATATTACAAACAGACAATAGTTGTACCAGTTTAATATTACAAACTGACAATAGTTGTACCAGTTTAATATTACAAACTGACAATAGTTGTACCAGTTTAATATTACAAACAGACAATAGTTGTACTAGTTTAATATTACAAACTGACAATAGTTGTACCAGTTTAATATTACAAACAGACAATAGTTGTACCAGTTTAATATTACAAACTGACAATAGTTGTACCAGTTTAATATTACAAACTGACAATAGTTGTACCAGTTTAATATTACAAACTGACAATAGTTGTACCAGTTTAATATTACAAACTGACAATAGTTGTATCAGTTTAATATTACAAACAGACAATAGTTGTACTAGTTTAATATTACAAACTGACAATAGTTGTACCAGTTTAATATTACAAACTGACAATAGTTGTACCAGGTTAATATTACAAACTGACAATAGTTGTACCAGTTTAATATTACAAACTGACAATAGTTGTACCAGTTTAATATTACAAACTGACAATAGTTGTACCAGTTTAATATTACAAACTGACAATAGTTGTACCAGTTTAATATTACAAACTGACAATAGTTGTACCAGTTTAATATTACAAACAGACAATAGTTGTACCAGTTTAATATTACAAACAGACAATAGTTGTACCAGTTTAATATTACAAACAGACAATAGTTTTACTAGTTTAATATTACAAACTGACAATAGTTGTACCAGTTTAATATTACAAACAGACAATAGTTGTACCAGTTTAATATTACAAACTGACAATAGTTGTATCAGTTTAATATTACAAACTGACAATAGTTGTACCAGTTTAATATTACAAACAGACAATAGTTGTACCAGTTTAATATTACAAACAGACAATAGTTGTACCAGTTTAATATTACAAACAGACAATAGTTGTTCCAGTTTAATATTACAAACAGACAATAGTTGTACTAGTTTAATATTACAAACTGACAATAGTTGTACCAGTTTAATATTACAAACAGACAATAGTTGTACTAGTTTAATATTACAAACTGACAATAGTTGTACCAGTTTAATATTACAAACAGACAATAGTTGTATCAGTTTAATATTACAAACTGACAATAGTTGTATCAGTTTAATATTACAAACTGACAATAGTTGTACCAGTTTAATATTACAAACAGACAATAGTTGTACCAGTTTAATATTACAAACTGACAATAGTTGTACCAGTTTAATATTACAAACTGACAATAGTTGTACCAGTTTAATATTACAAACTGACAATAGTTGTACCAGTTTAATATTACAAACAGACAATAGTTGTACCAGTTTAATATTACAAACTGACAATAGTTGTTCCAGTTTAATATTACAAACTGACAATAGTTGTACCAGTTTAATATTACAAACTGACAATAGTTGTACCAGTTTAATATTACAAACAGACAATAGTTGTACTAGTTTAATATTACAAACTGACAATAGTTGTACCAGTTTAATATTACAAACAGACAATAGTTGTACCAGTTTAATATTACAAACTGACAATAGTTGTACCAGTTTAATATTACAAACTGACAATAGTTGTACCAGTTTAATATTACAAACTGACAATAGTTGTACCAGTTTAATATTACAAACTGACAATAGTTGTATCAGTTTAATATTACAAACAGACAATAGTTGTACTAGTTTAATATTACAAACTGACAATAGTTGTACCAGTTTAATATTACAAACTGACAATAGTTGTACCAGTTTAATATTACAAACTGACAATAGTTGTACCAGTTTAATATTACAAACTGACAATAGTTGTACCAGTTTAATATTACAAACTGACAATAGTTGTACCAGTTTAATATTACAAACTGACAATAGTTGTACCAGTTTAATATTACAAACTGACAATAGTTGTACCAGTTTAATATTACAAACAGACAATAGTTGTACCAGTTTAATATTACAAACAGACAATAGTTGTACCAGTTTAATATTACAAACAGACAATAGTTTTACTAGTTTAATATTACAAACTGACAATAGTTGTACCAGTTTAATATTACAAACAGACAATAGTTGTACCAGTTTAATATTACAAACTGACAATAGTTGTATCAGTTTAATATTACAAACTGACAATAGTTGTACCAGTTTAATATTACAAACAGACAATAGTTGTACCAGTTTAATATTACAAACTGACAATAGTTGTATCAGTTTAATATTACAAACTGACAATAGTTGTACCAGTTTAATATTACAAACAGACAATAGTTGTACTAGTTTAATATTACAAACTGACAATAGTTGTACCAGTTTAATATTACAAACAGACAATAGTTGTACCAGTTTAATATTATAAACTGACAATAGTTGTATCAGTTTAATATTACAAACTGACAATAGTTGTACCAGTTTAATATTACAAACAGACAATAGTTGTACCAGTTTAATATTACAAACTGACAATAGTTGTATCAGTTTAATATTACAAACTGACAATAGTTGTACCAGTTTAATATTACAAACAGACAATAGTTGTACTAGTTTAATATTACAAACTGACAATAGTTGTACCAGTTTAATATTACAAACTGACAATAGTTGTACCAGTTTAATATTACAAACAGACAATAGTTGTACCAGTTTAATATTACAAACAGACAATAGTTGTACCAGTTTAATATTACAAACAGACAATAGTTGTACCAGTTTAATATTACAAACTGACAATAGTTGTACTAGTTTAATATTACAAACTGACAATAGTTGTACCAGTTTAATATTACAAACTGACAATAGTTGTACCAGTTTAATATTACAAACAGACAATAGTTGTACCAGTTTAATATTACAAACAGACAATAGTTGTACCAGTTTAATATTACAAACTGACAATAGTTGTACCAGTTTAATATTACAAACTGACAATAGTTGTACCAGTTTAATATTACAAACTGACAATAGTTGTACCAGTTTAATATTACAAACTGACAATAGTTGTACCAGTTTAATATTACAAACTGACAATAGTTGTACCAGTTTAATATTACAAACAGACAATAGTTGTACCAGTTTAATATTACAAACAGACAATAGTTGTACCAGTTTAATATTACAAACTGACAATAGTTGTATCAGTTTAATATTACAAACTGACAATAGTTGTACCAGTTTAATATTACAAAGAGACGATAGTTGTACTAGTTTAATATTACAAACTGACAATAGTTGTACCAGTTTAATATTACAAACTGACAATAGTTGTACCAGTTTAATATTACAAACAGA
Source organism: Bathymodiolus septemdierum (assembly GCA_963383655.1). NCBI lineage: Eukaryota > Metazoa > Mollusca > Bivalvia > Mytilida > Modiolidae > Bathymodiolus > Bathymodiolus septemdierum. Next base: position 51,936,901 of record OY726530.1, on the reverse strand, counting down.
CAATAGTTGTACTAGTTTAATATTACAAACTGACAATAGTTGTACCAGTTTAATATTACAAAGAGACAATAGTTGTACCAGTTTAATATTACAAACTGACAATAGTTGTACCAGTTTGATATTACAAACATACAATAGTTGTACCAGTTTAATATTACAAACTGACAATAGTTGTACCAGTTTAATATTACAAACAGACAATAGTTGTACCAGTTTAATATTACAAACAGACAATAGTTGTACCAGTTTAATATTACAAACTGACAATAGTTGTACCAGTTTAATATTACAAACTGACAATAGTTGTATCAGTTTAATATTACAAACAGACAATAGTTGTACCAGTTTAATATTACAAACTGACAATAGTTGTATCAGTTTAATATTACAAACAGACAATAGTTGTACCAGTTTAATATTACAAACGGACAATAGTTGTACCAGTTTAATATTACAAATTGACAATAGTTGTACCAGTTTAATATTACAAACTGACAATAGTTGTATCAGTTTAATATTACAAACTGACAATAGTTGTACCAGTTTAATATTACAAACAGACAATAGTTGTACTAGTTTAATATTACAAACTGACAATAGTTGTACCAGTTTAATATTACAAACTGACAATAGTTGTACCAGTTTAATATTACAAACTGACAATAGTTGTACCAGTTTAATATTACAAACTGACAATAGTTGTACCAGTTTAATATTACAAACAGACAATAGTTGTACCAGTTTAATATTACAAACAGACAATAGTTTTACCAGTTTAATATTACAAACAGACAATAGTTGTACCAGTTTAATATTACAAACAGACAATAGTTGTACCAGTTTAATATTACAAACAGACAATAGTTGTACCAGTTTAATATTACAAACAGACAATAGTTGTACCAGTTTAATATTACAAACTGACAATAGTTGTACCAGTTTAATATTACAAACAGACAATAGTTGTACCAGTTTAATATTACAAACAGACAATAGTTGTACCAGTTTAATATTACAAACAGACAATAGTTGTACCAGTTTAATATTACAAACAGACAATAGTTGTACCAGTTTAATATTACAAACAGACAATAGTTGTACCAGTTTAATATTACAAACAGACAATAGTTGTACCAGTTTAATATTACAAACTGACAATAGTTGTACCAGTTTAATATTACAAACTGACAATAGTTGTACCAGTTTAATATTACAAACTGACAATAGTTGTACCAGTTTAAAAGCAGATAGTTTCTTCCAGTAATAAGGTTTAATATACTTTTTACGCATGTCATCATATTTTTTACACTTCAATATAAAATGAAATTCGTCTTCTATACATGAATCATTAGAAAAATCACATATTCTTTCTTGTCTATCAATGTTTAAATACCGTTCCGTTTCAATCTTTAAACTATGTGCATGTATACGATATTTACAGATCAGAGGTTTATACATATAATTCACAGGTCGGCGTAAATAAAACTGCAACTTATGAATATCATATATGTATCTATAAAAATTACATTTAGGTGAATCTTCAAAGAATGCTACAGTTTCACTTACAAAACAATCAATAACTCTTTGCTTAAATTCACATAAAAATTTATCTTCATCAACAACATCTTGAGAGATCCATATATCATTGAAACCATATCTTACACAGAATATCTCTGATATTATCAGCCCAGTTAAACTTCTTATTTAACTTTTTATGACTTGATTCAAACATGGATTCATAACAAGTTTTTAACACAATGTTTTCTGTTTTCAAAATTTTGCACCTGTATTTAAGCATTCTATAGTAACGTTCAACATACATTGGAACTCATCCTAATTCAAAATAGACCGTAAAATTCACAGCTGACCTTACTTTTAAAGTTCTTTTCAAAAAGTTTAAATGTATCTTTTCAATATCTTCACCTTCATGTGAACCCTATGTTTCACATCCGTAACTCAATATACAAGAAATATAGGTATCAAACAAAGACATTAATGTTTCATGATTAAAACAGTCATCATGAATTTTGCTATGCAAATTAAACAATGTTTTTCTACCTTGATTAGACAGTGATTTTTGAGTATGTAAAAAACTCCCATTATAATGGAATAACCAAAGCATAACTGTCAATGACATTAAATTGCCTTGTTGAAGTAATGGTTAGCGTGCTCGCTTCTAGTGGGGTAGATCTTGGGTTCAGGTCTCTGCTGAGTCAAGCCAAAGGCTATTTAAACAATTTTAAATAAATTTTCATTTTGCAGGTGTTTTTTAGGGAACGGATTAATATAAGCGTTAAGCCTGTTTCTGAATCTTATGTTTTATTGTATTATGAAAAGAAAGTTTATATATTGTTTATCAATAAAATATGCTTAAATCAAACCAAGTGATATAAAAATGGTATCTGTTGCTTCTCTGCTAAGCGCATAGAAATTAAGGCGTAAAAGCAAAGACTCTGAATCAGGATAACGTGTCCAAGTGGAGCAATATATATACCCGTGGATTGATCAATGTACTAGCTAAGACTATAAAAATCAAGATAAGCGTGCTGGTCTAGTACAAAGCTAGACCGAATAATCTGTCTCTTGTGTGTCTATATTTGTTATTATATATTTCCTTTTTATTATTTGAACATTTTTTTTTCTGACACACTCAGTGTGTCAGAAAAACAAAAATGTCCAAATAATAAAAAGGAAATATATAATGACAAATACATACACACAAGAGACAGATTATTCGGTCTGGTACAAAGCGAAAATCATCATCATCTCATCGCTGTGTGGCTTGTTAATCACTATAATACAAGTGTCCTTTGGCGTTACACAATAATCACTCACTTATCCTATAACATTATTCGAGACTTGAATACAGCTGTAGTATCTGGGACCCTTATACACATGACAACATAAACAAACTAGAAATGGTTCAAAAACGAGCTGCTCGCTATGTTCAAAACAATTACCATAATACTAGCAGTGCCACTTCAATGATTGACACTCTAGGTTGGCCAACTTTAGCTGAGCGCCGTCTTAAAACCAGATTGATCATGATGTATAAAATAACACACGCTTTAATTGCTATCCCAAATAACATACTCATCCCAACTGACAGCAGAACTAGAAAATCACACAATCAGACATTTAGGTATATAACAACACAAAAAGATACATACAAATGGTCATTTTTTCCACACACTATAGTACAATGGAAGATCTTACCGTGCACAGACAATTATTTCAAGTCCATCAATAGACTCTTTCAGAGAACAGCTAACACCCGCTGTTCTCTTAAACATTTAAATTTCAAATACAATTGTACCTACACGTAGTTTTAAATTTTTTGTTTTATTCACACTTTTGATTTCACTTTATTTCACTTTCATGAAATTTATGTAAATATTTTTGTAAATACCCACGCATGCAACAAGTACGTAATCTTCAACGTCTTGAAGGAATACTGTATACCTAAAGAAGAAGAGACCCACAATTCACACATGAAAGGTGGCGGGAAGACTTAAATATAATGAATTTGTTTATCTAGCTGAATTTTAATACATCATGAAAAATATAATTGCTGATTGTGAATTTGTGGTGTTCCTCTAGATAAATTTGGGAATTAAATCATCGTAATAGGTGTCATTACGGGAAAAGAGATGTTTATCTTAATGGAACACTGACATAGGTAGGTCGATATGATCTATATAGGCCCTAGCGTTACATGATTATGGAGTTCATATTACCAGTCTGATAGACATTTGAGAGGTAATGATATCAACGGTCATCATTACATAACATAAAATCACAATAAAATCTGTATGAAATATTGAAGGGCTTTATAATGATATTAAAGATTATAAAATTGATATTTGTACGCAGCACTAAAGAATAAGACCAAGAACTGGTTGACTCGGAATCAGAATAATGTGTCCGAATGGATCGACATATCTACCCACGGAATGTTGTTTCAGTGAGCTAGGACTATAAAAATCCAACACAACGTGTTGGTCTATAGCTAGTACAATATACAAAGCGGATATCATCATCATATCATCGAAAGGTAACTTTACCATACCAAACAAATAGAATAAAATAAATAATGTCAAACTTTCTACGAGTATTGGTTTCTATGACATTATAAAAGAAAAAATCGGGCCACAATTACATTATTTGTCTGTCAAAATGTCTCATCATCATCAATATCATATGGTCCAAACTTAATATAAGAGATAAACACATGGTTAGATGATCATCATTAATATATTATCTATACATGAAATGAGCCGTTATAATTACGATTCTGTTATCTAGATGTAGACTAGAATACAAATGTACAAAATAATATTATATAAACAATGTAACTATATCACATATCTGATTTAATAATAAAAAAAAAGGATGATGATGGATAGTGCATTTATACAGTACATCAGCTTTGTAACCAGTTAATTTAATTGGTTAAAAAACAATCTGATCATTTACCGGATGAAAGATGAACCAACCGAGATCTATCATACAATTTTGTGAACAATTCTGATTGTTGTCTGTTGAAATGAAATTAAACTGTTAAAAATCTGATTTTTGTCTATTCTAAATGAAAAGGAACTTTTAAAAAATATGATTATCTGTTCTAAATGAAACGGAACTGTTAAAAACAATCGGATTGTTCTTTATTCTAAATGAAACTAAACTTTTTAAAATCTGATTTTTGTGTATTCTAAATGAAACGGAACTTTTAAAAATCTTATTGCTGTCTATACCGTATGAAACTGAAATGTAATGAGGTAAATTCTGAAAACGGTGAAAAACATGAATGTATGCAAGCGGTATCAAAAGATCATGATGTTGATGTTGTTGAACCCGCTCAATTATTCACAACAAAGATATTGCTGTTTCTGCAAATAGCTACCCGAATAACATTGCCCCTTTTCTGCAAAAAACACTCCATTGATTGTATAAAGACAGAATTAGCCTTCGAGCTATCACAAGACAATCGTACATATACAGAAACTTCGCTCAAAAGAAGAAATAATTGATAATCATATGTCATCCATGCCTTCTTTTATTCTTGCCATGCTTTGAGAGAGTTGGTGAGGAAACCGTATTTGTAGTCAACCAAAACTTTTAGAAAATCTTATGATATGTGAGCCTGTTCGGGATAGCTTTTAAAATCTACTAGGACTAGCCAATAATATTAATTAGTAGGAATAAAGGACCATTTTCGATTAGACTATTCCTCCAGTTTTTTGTGGGAGTGAGAATTCCTTATTTACGTTGTCTTTATTTGTTTACATATGGTGATGTCCAATACATGTTGTGTTATGATTTTGTTCTGTTTTTCTTCGTCTTGTGTACCCGATGTTACAAGTTTCCCTGGAGTGTCCTTTCTGATTGCTCCTTCGATATTCTCTAACGTTTATTTTTGAATATATTCATATTTCGATAAGGGATCGACCATATAATTTTTAGAATGGAGGGGGTTATATATCATCCCCCGAGGCAGAATTAGTTTTCACTCGAAGCAAAATCCAACTTGTTTATTTTTGTAGTCATGAAATATCAGTAGTTTTTTCTCCAAATTCAATAATTTCGTGTTGAAAACTGCAGGGTCAGATTATTTATTTTTTATTTTGCATCTTCCAAGTCAAATATTTTATTCGATTAAATTTGGTGTCAGAAATAAAAGACAATAGCCTCGCCCAACTAAAGGTTAAATGTTCTTTCCATAAGAAACAACTCGATAATAATTCCAATCATTTCAGTCTTTCATTTAAACAAAGACAACAGTCATCATATCAAAGGATATAAGCCCCTTGTATCATCGTAATCTATAGTTAATAATTGTGCATTTATGTATTTATAAATTAATTATAAGTTGCTGTACATGTGTGTAATCACATCACAACGCTAATTTTATAATTAGAAAATAACGAAGTTTTAATTATAATTAACAGCATCTTCAAAGTGCAAAGTATTTGAAACAAGAACTCCAGCTATGGAAAGTCATTATCTAATTATGAAGGAAAACAGATTATACTTAAAATATTGCAGATAACCGTTTTTTTTCACAGCTGTGTGGTTATATAAGGTTAATTTGATGTCACATACAAGACAGAAATATTTCTTTTACTAATTGTGAAAGAACTAATTTGCCCAGATACAAATAAACGGTAGAGAAATCCGAAGGGGCACTTAAGAATGAACAATCCAGAGAAACTGACAACATTGGGTACATAAGACACATGACGAAGACAAACAAAACAAAAAACACAACACAGAAAATTAAAAAGATGAGCAACACGGATCCCAGGCGCCCACGAAGGATCAACAGTTCCTGCCTCTTATTAGACATCCGAAATGTCACTCATATGGGTGTTGGACACCCTTATATGCAAGCAAACACAGTGTTTGCATAGCGGGTTACGCAAGGGTGTGTACAACCTGAGTGGGGTTATTTCGAATGAACCGAAGAAATAATTTTGATCAATCCTTATAAATTAATTCAAACTTTTTTTGTTATGATATTGAAAAATATATTTATTTTTTCAAAATAAAGCAAATAATCGGAAATAAATTTAAATAACCCCAAAGGTGCCTTATTTAAAGAAAATCACCTGATGACAACGGCACGCGACGCCTTGAGAACGACGTCTATTTTTCGATTCCGTATCTTGACAAATAACCTCAACTTTATAAACCAATCAAAACACGTATAAAATAACTTGTGACTAAAATTAATTTATTTCATAAATGTTCAGGACGAAAGCAATATCAACAATATCTAAAAACAAATATGAGAAGAGATGTTACACCCAGGGAAACCTGCAACTTGAAAAGTATGGAGAGATGGGTATCAACGAGCAAATTATAGGTTAGTAGCGGCCACAATATGATTTAACATTTTAGAAATCTACCAAAGAAGTCTTTCGCGTGTAGCAATCATGACACCACCAAAAAAAGTAGCGCATTATAGTACACGGTCAGGCTTTCCATACCAAACATTAGATAGATGTATCTATATTTTTATTTCTATCAATGAGTCAATAACTTTGTTGTTAGTTCCCGGGGATATCATCTGCTCACTATATATAAGATATATTTATTTATGAAATTTACCCTTTCTAAATAATTTAATTATTATTAAGACTGAGGTTGACCTTCCTCGGGTATGATATTTAGACTAAGCCCTTTGGTTTTCTTGTCCCTAATGACTTTAAATTATTTGGCTTTCCAATCGCTTACACCTGAGTTCACCCCATATTTTAGTGGAGTTCGTGTGGTGCTGTCTGGCCTTCTTCGATTTACGTCTTCTGATTAATATTTTCGTATCTTCAAACTTTTCTTAAAGTGAAAGCACGTCGTGTGCAATAAACTACATATCTACATTTTTATTGACATTGATATAAGCAGTATATCATATTGAAAGCTCTTCTGATATAAAATATCATAAGATAATACTGGGAAAAGAAATCAAAGATCTTTGTGAGTTTTTGTCAGTGTGTAATTATATTAAAAGCAATTTATTTATATAAGTAACGCAATATTTTCGTCATAGTAGCGTTAGATATATTTCAAAATTAAACTTCTAAATGATCCTCCCGTTGATAACACATAATTTTGTATTAATCATTTTACAGCTTTGCCATTATTACTGTTAATCACTATCTTGTTGCATAATTTACAGTTCACCAATAAATTTTGAAAGAAAATTTTCTCTTTGATGGTCTAAGCGATGTCTCGTAGTTAAATATGATTATCCTTTTTTTTCAGACATTGATGACATATCACCTGTTCCATAATAAACAAATGAAGATAAACAATCGTATACCTCCATAGTTGAATAAACGTTCGAGAATAGCGAAAGGGCAATCAAAAAATGACAATCCAGAGAAACTGGCACAATACGAATATAAACAAAACAAAAACACAACACAATATGTGTTGGACACCACTATGCACAAAAAAACACAAATAGCGTAAATAAGACATGCGCCCTCCTCCGGAAGCTATCGGTAGTGTACGTGAGTGAGTGTATGATTGTTTTTTAACACCATGCGAGCAAATTGTATCATGGCGAGAACATGTTACATTTCAATGAAATTATGTGTGCTTTGTACTAAACCAACAAGCGTAGTTAGATTTGTATAGTGCTAGCTCACTGAAACAACATTCCGCTGTTAGACACGTTATTCCACTCAGACGCATTACTATGATTCCAAGTCAACCAGAGATTGTTCTTACTCCTTAATACAGCGTGCTTAGCGGAGAAACAGCAAATGTCAATTTCATAGTCTTTGACCAGGGCTAGAGTGCGCGAACAATAATAACACCACATATGATTAGGTCTTTATTTAGTGATGCGACGAATGCTAGCAAACTAATTAGCTTTCCTTGTACAGTAAACAACGTACTTGATTAGATGCCTTTTTTCATAAAAGAAGACTACCTTTTCAAATTTCAAGACATTTCATTGGTTAATTTATTTTACACTTTGCCTACATATTAATGGATAAATGGGAATTCCCAGCCATATTTGTCTAGTTATTGGATACAAGTGGATAAAGTAAATCCTAAAGAAAGGTTTTAAATAAACTGTAGAGGCAGTAAAGAATCAAGAGACACTGCAAATAACATTGGACACTAGACGCAGAACGAAGGAACACAAAACAAAGCAACACACTACAGAAAACTAAAAAAGATGAGCAACACAGACTCCACAAAAAGCCGGGGGGTTAACCCATATTCTCGCGGAGGGACAGCAGTTTTTGTTTCTTATAAGAGGAGAGAAAATGTCCATTACTATTTGAGAATGGGTAAAACATACAGATATAACACTATCTCAACAGTTCACATACTATCAAACAAAGTCAAGAGGAGTCATATGTAAGTTAAGCAATAAATGAATAACGTACAGACTAGAGTCACACATGCACTTTAGTATACATTATCACACATTGACGATTCGAGTTCACCCACACCAGGAGGTAAATACATTGATATTTCCTACATAATAACACTAATTAATTAACATGATACTGTAAATAAGATAATCCTGTTTTGAAAGAAACACAGAAATTGATTTAAATAGTTGTTTTTGTTGTATTAACCGGAGGTAAATTGACAAGCGATTACTCATAAATTAATATTCGTTGTTGTAATAATACCACCTGTTGTTACCGTAAATAATTCACTGGAGTGGTTCTGGCAAATTACAATACAACAGTGCTGCAATAATTGGTAATTCGTTATTTAATATCAAAACAAGAATAAATAAGCTTTAAACAAACGTTAATTATACGAAACGTGCGTTTTATTAGTGTTGCTAGCTTTGTATGATATTGGAATTGTTATTGCATTATGTTTGTTAATTTAAATGTCTGGTATTTCTGATTTTAAACTATGATAACAACATTTCTGAAGGCTGTCTGACAAACACAGATACAAAAATGGCAACAATGTATACAAAGTGCCGTCCTCAATTAACACATATATATCAAAGATTAGCCATGGTATGTCTGCAAAACTATATTGTTTTAGATTATATACATAACCTTGAATGACTGAGTATATGAGTAGGATCAAGTCTCTCCAATGGTAGGTGAATGTCCCTCCGACAGGAGCCTGCAATTGTAGGTTAGTAGAAGGATTCAAAATGCAGAACTCATTCCCCAGAAGGGAATAATAGGGCGATTGGTATTTGCAGAATGTAACTATCATATCACTTGATGAACCTTTGTAGCACCTCGTTTGAAACATATCTTTGCTATGAAAAAAAGCTAAGAAAAACCCTTCCTACTTGATAAACGTTAGAGAATACCGAAGGGGCAATAATGGACGAAGACAAAGCAAAAACACAATACAATATTGATAGAAGACGAAGACAAACACAACAAAAATACAACACAATAACCTTATAAATGAATAATTTATTTTAGCATCACTTTCAACAATATTTCAAATATATGGTAGCAGTTCCTAGTGGAGGTTGGCTGAGTACATGCAAAAGACGACCGATCTTCCGTAAACCCACGACCAATTTCGCTACATTATGTTTTATCATGCTGGACTACCTCGAGTGAGGATGATGATGGGCACTGTTGTAGTTTTCCATGTGTCTTTTACTCCTTGCTTGTATATATTTGTGTAAAGTGTTTTGTTTGGTAGCGTCTCACATTTAGTAGTAAAACACTTCTCTAGAAAACCATATATTAATTTATTGTAGTATTACTCAAAATATTAAACCATATACATTCAGTTACGATATGTTTGTCAACAACTTAAAAGTACAAAGTTACTATAAATAGGCGGAGCAAGACAAGGGGAACCTTTGAGGGGGACGAAAAGGAAATTTACTATATCCGCTTAAACATTTTAGTTATTAATAGTTAAAATTAACATGCGAGGATTCACAACTAAATGCGCTGTTACCTCTATTATAATTAAATATGAAACAGGGACGTATCGTCCGCCAAAATATATGACGTATAGAATTCAGCCAAAAAACCTATCAGAATCTGCCCTTTCTGAACCTTGCTCCGGTATTTATTCTTCAGTAAACCGGAAGTTCTAATTCTAAGCCAGAAGAAAAACATATAAAGAACGCCGGCAATAAACACACGAGTTCTCGACTCACAAATGTGCTTTTATATAAAGAAAATGGTTAAAGGTAAAAAGGTAACAAGACTCGTTTATTTATATGTCCCAAAATGAGAACTTTCAGCTTCATGCTTTGTATTTTAACCAACCGTTAACTTGAGAATTGTATGTCACAAAAGTGCGCCCTTTTATGATTTGGCTAAATACCAAATAACACACAGTGTATTTTAACTAAAATGGGCTAGAAAATATAAATAAGACAGAGTAGGTTTATTCTGTGCTTCAATCTATGCACATTTACAACAGGCCATTATGACCATTCAAGTCAAACCAAAGTCAATAAAAAAAGGAAGATATTTTACTACTTCTCTGCTACATGCAAGCACCCATCAATAAGGACTGAGAGCAAAGTAACTATGGTTTGCCTTAACCGATTGTCTTAAAACTAGTGAGATTATTAGGAGGTTCATTAAACGATTTGACGATTTAAATGTTTGTTGTTTCAGAGTTATGGGACTTGATCCCAATAGAAAATAATCTGTTGTAAACATGCTGCCCACTAAACTCCACTTTACCTTGACTAATATTGATCATATCTCAACAGATTATAAGGTATGGCGGTCTGAGAATGTTTATACTATTTTATACTTTTTAATTTTGTCGTTCCCAAGTTTCGACTTTTCACTTTGGGTGTTCGGGGGACTTAATGCGGGCGCATATGGCGCAGCTACTTTTTCTGATCATTATACAGATTATTACAAATATAAACCACGTTAGGCTTAATTTTTGGGTAAGGTTAAGGTTATGGTGTTTAACGCCACTTTCAACAATATTTCAGCTATATCATTATACCGAATTATCCAGAGAAAACCACTGATCTGCCGCAAGAAACTGACGAACCTTATCACATCATGTTGTATCGAGTGCACCCCTCAGTTCAATTTTGGAAATGAAAACAAATTAATAAAAGGGAAAAAAAATGAAAAAAAGCATAATAATTTCTAAAGCAAGTTTATTTCTTATGACATATTTAAATTAGCAAAATATATTAAAATGTTCAAAGTTGAAAGTTTATGGAACACGTGAAAACGTTTGGATAATTTCTGTCAAATAGTCGACCATGGAAAAATGGAAAATTTAATAAATCAGATTAAAGATTAAATTTTGTTCCTGAAGAAATACATTCTGCTATATTCCAACAATATTAATTCAAGATATCAGTTAAGTATGTTATTAATAGCATATTCAATGATGATGATATTGTCAATTATATCAATTACCACTTCAATTGACATAATAGCCGTTTTCATGTGGAAAATCGGTCACTCTTATCTGTATAAACGTTTCAGTGTCAATAATTGATTACGTGGTTTTGTACTTGTTTTCTTCAAACATAACGGATGTGAAGGTCGATTTGGCCGTCGTGGCCGTGATCATATGGTAGTTGTATTTATGTGTCTACTTTGATATAGGACTTTCGAAACAGTTGGGTTAAGGTTAGGGGAATGGTGTTTAACGCCACTTTCAACAATGCTTGAGCTATATCGGTCAGTTTTATTGGTAGTTGTATTTACAACTACCTAGGCAATCAGTGCCTATCACCACTGATGTTGTGAGTTCGAATCTCGATCAGGGCGATGTGTATAACATTATGTGATAAAGTTTGTCAGTGACTAGTGACAGGTCGGTTGTTTTCTCCGGGTACTCCAGTTTCCTCCACCAATAAAACTGACCGTCACGATCTATCTGAAATATTGTTGAAAGTGGCGTTAAGCACCAACAAACAAACGAAACAAACAATCAAATATGGGTAGAACTTACAGTGTGCTAAATGGAATATCTGCCTTCGATATACCATGTGTGTCTACTTTGATATAGGACTTTCGAAACAGTTGGGCTAATGTTAAGGGAATGGTGTTTAACGCCACTTTCAACAATGCTTGAGCTATATCGGTCAGTTTTATTGGTGGAGGAAACTGGGATACTCGGCGAAAACCGCCGACCTATCGTTTTATCACATTAATGTGTATCGAGTACCCCTCGCCCTTGCACAGGAAGTTGTAAATCAAGCTACTATTCGATCACTACCACGACGGCCTCTCGAAATAGTTGGAAGATATATGTAATGTAAATAACACACGTTCTGTTTGTTTACGTATACTAGATAATTCAAGTAAGTATCCATTGATTTTCATAACCTAACTGCTTGCAATAAGGAGAACGTGATATTCTTTGATATGATCCCACGCTATATTTAAATACATGGTTTCACGCCCATTTTCAAACACCTGGTTTCACTCCCATTGTTAATCATCCTCTGGAATCACTCCCTGTTTGGCTAACCTCTTTATAGCCTTTGTTTTTCTTGCTTCTAAAAGTTTTCCAATCGTAGAGCGTCACCTGATGAAGATTATTCCAGAAACGCATCGTGCGCACTAAATTAGATATCAGATTTTCAAACACCTGGTTTTACTCCCACTTTAAACACCTGAGATCCATTCCATTTCTTATTATCAGATCTTCGATTTTTCGATTAGTTATTTCAGAATTCTTCCGACAGTGTTGTATTTTTTAGTTTTTCATTTTGTAATATTTATTATTTTATTTCTGTTGCTTTTGTACTTGCCCATGTACCAATAGAAATAAATAAAAAGATATACCAAATGTATCATGCAGTTTTAATTGGAACTATATTCTATGATATAAACAAAAATATTTATAGACATAGTGTCGATGGTCAAGATAAATATGCTTAACACAACATATCAAATTTAGGAAAAAGAGTTTGAAGTTACCAAAGGGGTAATCCGCAAATTTAAGGACAGACAACACAATGGCATAAAGAAAAGGGACAAACAACGATCCACAAAGCACTACACAGAAAACTAAAGATCGAACAACACGAACACCCCTAAAAACTGGGTGTGAAGTCCAGTTGGGTTTTGTCGATGGATATTGTAATATATATTCTTAGCACTGACCCAATGTATTTAATGTATCATGATGATGCCGTTGAAAATAACATTCAGTATCATATATGCATTTGCAAAATCCGCAAATCTAAGGAAGACAGACACAATGGCATAAAGAAAAGGAACCAACAACGATCTACAAAACACTACACAGAAAAACTAAAGATCGAGCAACACGAACCCCACTAAGAACAGGATGTGAACTCCAGTTGGTTTTTGTCGATGGATATTGTAATGTATATTCTTAGCACTGACCCAATGTATTTTATGTATCATGATGGTGCCGTTGAAAATAACATTCAGTATCATATATGCATTTGTAAAGCCTTTGTTCTTTTGTTTATTGTGTATTGCAATTGCAATTGTTATTGCTTTTATACCTGAATCATCTGTCATCGAAAATCTTGTGCGAGAGGGCACTGTGTGATTTATAGATCATATGTGGACTTTATTTTCTGTGCTTAAAAAAATACACATTTCAAACCTTTCCAGGTCAAATATGCAAAAATAAGACCGAAATTGTCAATTCGATATATTCAAAACAGTAAAACGTTTCATAAGTTTAATAGGTTCTTACATACGTTCTTGGGAAAGACCGGGTGATCTTCCACGAGTGATAACAAAAATTTCTATCACGAGTGGAAGATCACCCGGGTTTTCCCAACAACGCATGTAAGTACCTATTTCTTCCGTAAACCAACAACTTTCACTATCGCGAACTCCTAGAGACCTCCGCCATTGATCAGTAACTAATTTGCATAAATTTTCAGATTAATATCATAAAATTGAGCGTTATGAAATACACATCACATAAAATTGACTTTTGTGACACCGATTGATAAACTAAGTAGCTTTCTAGTGATATTTGAGCTTTTCTCACTAATATTTTGTTGAAAGTACAGTATTTTCCTTCATGAGGAACCCCATGTCATGTATACATGAAATATGACGTGACACATATTTTGACGTCATTGAAGAATGACGTCAAAGGTACGGAAAAGGACATCTAGAAATACGAAAAAATGAAAATAAAAGAAACAAATATAATTAATACGGTTGGAGTCTGTATTTGAAAAAAAAAAACAATGGTTAAATCCGTAATATATCTGTTATTTAGCTATCAGACAGGGTATATAATGTGACATTCCCGGCTTAAGATATATATTTAAACGATTTTTTTCTTGTTAGAGGCGTTCTGATTGGATGTCACAACGAGTAAAGACGAGTGCACGTGCACTCGTCTTATCTCGATCGTCTCAACCCGAAAACGGCCATTTACGGAAGAATTACTTATCTCAACAATTAATTCCCTTTGGAAGATTGCTCGGTGTTCTGTAATTTTGTTATTACCCTTATTTCCAGGTACAAATAATTAATAATGATCGTGACAAACAGTATTATCAGTACTTTTATTTCATTTTTTTTCTGACCATGTGTAGCAATACAGCTAAACCGATCTAACATCAACCAAAAGACACAAGCAGATTAATTCAACAATCAAATTTCATATTTTAGAATTATTTACTTAATAGAACAATTAGCTATCCCGAACATATTTTCTTTACGGAGTTGTGGTCCTTGACAGTAATAATTGTAGATGTCAAAATGGTCGCTGAACTAGACAACGTGTGATATTTCAACGTAGCTTAATATCTAAATACATATGAAAGCTTCGGGGTGTAATGGTCAAACCAAAGACTATAAAATTGGCATTTGTTGCTTCTCCACTAAGCACGCAGCATTAAGGAGAAAGAGCAAAGACTGGCTGGTTTGGAATCAGGATAATGTGTCCGAGTGGAGCGACATGTCTACCCGCCGACTGTTGTTTCAGTGAGCTAGCACTATAAAAATCAAACCAAGCGTGTTGGTCTAATACAAAGAGGACCTCATTATCATCTCATTGAAAATTAACTAGTTCTCTTATTAACTTTTTATCAATCGTGTCGGTTTTTTTTTTAATATAAATTATTGACGATCTCTCCTACACAGACATATAGATTATTTTTTGTCCCCAGTTTTATCACTGATGGCCTTTGTAATAATGTTCTTTTCTTAATAACAAATATTAGCGAAAAAAATAATTTACGATAAACGAGCTGTGTTTTTATTTCCTGATTGCAAATTTAATGGCGACGAACTGCCACAAAATGGATGCAAAATATTACTATTAAAAACATTTTTTAAGATAATAACGATGGATGTGTATTATTTTTCCGCGATTAATGTGTGACACAACATTATTCATAGTGACTTGAAAGATTAATGACCAAGTCTATAAAGAGCTATTTAAAATTACATGTTACATAATGAAATTGAAGATGCTTTAAAATAAAATCAACTGTTCTAATTGCATGTATTGTGATAAATCAATGATTAATAACTTAATGTTGGTCCTACCGAGTTGTCTACCCTGTTTACTTTAACACACAGGCACTTGTTTCATTCAAAAAATATATGCCCCCTCTTCTTTCTTACTTCAAGGTCAATATCTGCCCTTTTCCCCTTCCCCACTTCGCCTCAATATTTTTCACTTATTTGTGATACTTTCACTGACCCAATTATATCGTTACACTCCCGAGATACGGATACAGCGGTTTGCGCTGGATTTTTCATATGCATTCGGAATTCTCTAGACCGGCCATGTGTAGCAATGCCATCATGACCATCTCCTCTCAAATGTAAAGTAAGCCTTTAAAATACAGATAATTGTTCCAATGCAGATTATGAAAATATGTTCAACTCCAAATTACTGACATTTGATTTTTAAAGCACCTTTTTTTAATTTTCTAAATCAATTTAGACCGGACCGGAAGTGGTTGTATCCGTTTCAATGACTAAAAAGTAGACCATGCGACGTTCGCTGAATATTCTTGTCCAATTCGTCTGAGGGGGGCCCGGTAGGTATATTTAAATGTGGCAGTCGAAAAGAGAAATATCTCGGGAGTGTAACGATATAATTGGGTCAGCGAAAGGATCACAAATAAGCGAAAAATATTGAGGCGAAGTGGGGAAGGGGAAAAGGGCAGATATTTACCTTGAAGTAAGGAAGAGGAGGGGGCATATATTTTTTGAATGAAACAAGTGCCTGTGCTTTAACAGATACATATCAAATACAAAAAAAAAAGTTGGCAGCAAAACTTATGTCTATAGTACATTATGAAAAGAAAAGTTTTAGAAAGTGATGGTCAACAAGTCCACCAATATCAACAAAACAAACAACGCCTCTCAACTTCACTTGCTGAACACAAAAAGGGGGACCACAACATATAACATTGAATATTAAGGTCCAGGCTTTAGACAAGCATACAAATTGGACGGGGTTAAAACGTACATCAAGTACATATTTATCCAAATGTAGTGTTTATCAACGAATATTCTCAAAAAGCTGTTTCAGTTTCATTTTTGGATGAGCTGTGATCATACATCGTTGACGATTCTATAGTGACTATGCGGTACAGACCACAGGAATTAATTACAGGTGTTTTTTTTCTTTGTCATATCATAGACATGCCTATACACAACTAGTCTTGCTCACTGAATTTAAGGAATTTACCATTGTAGGATATTGCATTATTTTAACATATCTATAAAAAAAAACTATTTTTGCTTGCACACCTTTTTAGTATACATCCCTGAAATACTCAAATTTGAAATTTAATTTGGCTATTTTGATATAAATTAAATTTGGTGAAATATAACTACTTACACGCATTTTAGGGTATGAGTTAAGCTCTTTCTTTTTTAATTCCTACAGTGATTGTTAAATGCAGAACGACAATAAAACATTATTCTTTTACATTCAATTGTGCCCAAGCGTAACATTTTATTTTCCCATGTTCATTTACATCTATACCCTGTCTTACTAATTAGTTATATAGATATTATACATGTATGTTTCCATTTAGCTTCGTTCTTTCCTTTCTAAAAGGAGGCTGTCGTAGTCGTGATTTAATTAAGGTAGTTAGATTTACAACTACATGTGCAATCAGTGCATATCACCACTAAAGTTGTGAGTTCGAACCCCGCTCATGGCGAAGTGTATTCGATATAACATTATGTTATAAAGTTTGTCAGTGACTTGCGGTAGATCGGTGGTTTTCTCCGGGCATACTCCTGTTCCCTCCATCAATAAAACTGACCGCCACGATATAACTGAAATATTGTTGAAAGCGGCGCTAAACACAATAACCCTAGCCCTGATCATAACCCCTCGTCAAAATTGAAAATGAGCAATAAATAAATCACTTTTGCCACCGATTTAAATCCCGGGATGAATACCAAGAACACCAAAACAATTATGAATGCTTGCTTTATTTTATGTCTTTGAACTTTTACATGATAATTTTAACGACATTCATCATCGTCACCTGTCAATATAAAATTTTCCATTTTAATCATTTAAGGATAAAAACCATCTTGAAATTCTATAAAAAATCTATTATAAAGACATTTGGTGTAATAAGAGTTCTTGAATATTGATAATTTACATTAGTTTTAAGTAGATAAATTTTATATTACATGACAAGATCATTACTGATATCTAATTTATAAGTTCAAGAACATGATTATAACGTAATTGAAACCATGTTCGAAATTGTTTTAAATTAAAAAAAAATCGGATGCATTCGTTAATTTTATTGAAAAAAGAATGTTTCTGTACCAGATGTCTCTCTGATATTTAGCAATTTTTCCGCGAAAAAAATATCGAGATGCAATTTAACTCCATGACGTATTTACAACAACATCGTCGTATATCACTGTAACACGCTTATTATGTCTATCTTTATCATGTACATATTCTATTTCAGCAGTCAAATTACATTGATTGGATAATTTTTTACAATATACGGTCACTCACCGAAATAAAGATTTACTCGTTCCACTTACATATGATTTATCTGTTGAGCTTTGTGAAACTAAGTGTAAATCAGTCCGCTTCCTGTTGACCTAATATATAGAAAAGAGGCAGTCAAGGGATAATTTTATGATTTTATTTAATTCAAAATATAAACGTCAATGGATTAATTTGATTTTTTTCTGCATTATAATCACAATATTAATGCGGTGCCTGAAAATATACAGTGTATGTGTATTCGGCGCAAAACTGGAGAAATTCGAGGTCAACCTCAACTTTATCCCAGTTGATAAGCCTCACACATATGAACATTGTATTTCATAAGACTCTGCGCTAATATTATAGGAAAACAAATATTTGTAATCAGATGGACATATGATAATTTAATAATACATAAATAACTCGAATCAGCAAAATGTACACGGTACTTCCTGTTTTCCGTTTCCGGATTAAATTTCCTTTGTTTTCTTCTATTGAACACCTCGATAGAAATTATGATGCGTAGTTATGACTGTGACTGAACAACAAACAGTGAATAGGTTGACGTAGTACAGTATTAATTAGTATTCGGCATACAACTAGCTTAGGTGTTGTGCACCTATTTTTCTTCCTTGTTTATTTTATTTTATTTTCCTAATTGTCACAATTTTGTTGAATTAATGAGAATATCATTATGAATTTACGTGAGTAGAGAATGAGGGAATGCTTGGATGACACAGTTAATATGTATGGTGTATATTGTGTTTGTATCTTGTCATTAAATCAAGTATGATAAACATATAATTTACAAAAATGCTATAGATGTAAAATAAAAACGTAGATATCTAATTTAATGTGCACGACGCGTTTCGGGAATACACTTTATCATGTCCGCCCATAATCAAAAGATAGGAACAGGCAAACAATTTAAAAGTATCTTGGAGCAAGGAAACGAAAAGGCACAAAACAGGAAAGGCAAAATCTGCTGAGGTAGTCTATACATGAAGAAATGTTAGTTATAAGAAAAATACAACAATATCTGTTTGATATAAACTTATGAACCCGGGTGTCCGTAGTTACAAGTGGTCTTTGTTTCCTAATTTACAATCGAAACATTTTGATTTATGGATTTATTGGTATTTTTAACGCCACTTTCAAAACTATTTCACTTATATCGTCACGATCAGTTATTATTGGTGTAGGAATCTGGAGCCCCGATGAAATAAAGACCATTATGTGATAAATAAACTTATCACCTAACGTTGTATTGAGAACATATCCATGGATGGAAATTGAACTCTTATAGTGAAGTAATATAATAAAATTTATCTTATGAAAATTATGTTTCCTTTTTAATGTTTTTTTTTTTTGTAAAATACAAAAACTGAATAACTATTTTCTACGAATTCCTATTTGTATATATTTTTGAATAGGTGCTAGGAGAATTGTCTTGGGACGGAAATAAACAGTATGTTTGTTTTTATACAGTGACTTACACCTATCAGCGAACACAACTGATAATTTGTTCAAACTGATTATGAAATATCAAACGCAACTCGCATTACCATAGAGGCAATGGTGACATGAGGGAAGATAGTATATCATTATATGTGAAACCACTAAACGGTCATAAAATGGCTATCACAAGTTTATAACACGTATTTAAACTTTAAATCATTGAATTTAACTAACATTTCAATAGATTATGGTGAAATTTGTGAGTTTAGGTACACTGTTATGTCATATATTAGAATCATTATGATGCATCATGTCAGAAACGGTTAATATACGGCTATACATTTGTATCTATCACCACTGCAACGTTTTTTCTCTCCAGATATTCACAAGAAAATGAATACGACACAAAGTTACATTAACACCAGTAATCATGGAGACCAGTAATGGTCTTTAACCAACAAATTCTACCTTCCTAGCTAGTAGTCAGTTAACTGGTCTTTAACCAACAGATTCTACCTTCCTAGCTAGTAGTCAGTTAACTGGTCTTTACCCAACAGATTCTACCTTCCTAGCTAGTAGTCAGTTAACTGGTCTTTAGCCAAAAGATTCTACCTTCCTAGTTAGTAGTCAGTTAACTGGTCTTTAACCAACAGATTCTACCTTCCTAGCTAGTAGTCAGTTAACTGGTCTTTAGCCAAAAGATTCTACCTTCCTAGCTAGTAGTCAGTTAACTGGTCTTTAACCAACAGATTCTACCTTCCTAGCTAGTAGTCAGTTAACTGGTCTTTACCCAACAGATTCTACCTTCCTAGCTAGTAGTCAGTTAACTGGTCTTTAGCCAAAAGATTCTACCTTCCTAGTTAGTAGTCAGTTAACTGGTCTTTAACCAACAGATTCTACCTTCCTAGCTAGTAGTCAGTTAACTGGTCTTTAGCCAAAAGATTCTACCTTCCTAGTTAGTAGTCAGTTAACTGGTCTTTAACCAACAGATTCTACCTTCCTAGCTAGTAGTCAGTTAACTGGACTTTAACCAACAGATTCTACCTTCCTAGCTAGTAGTCAGTTTACTGGACTTTAACCAACAGATTCTACCTTCCTAGCTAGTAGTCAGTTAACTGGACTTTAACCAACAGATTCTACCTTCTTAGCTAGTAGTCAGTTAACTGGACTTTAACCAACAGATTCTACCTTCCTAGCTAGTAGTCAGTTTACTGGACTTTAACCAACAGATTCTACCTTCCTAGCTAGTAGTCAGTTAACTGGACTTTAACCAACAGATTCTACCTTCCTAGCTAGTAGTCAGTTAACTGGTCTTTAACCAACAGATTCTACCTTCCTAGCTAGTAGTCAGTTAACTGGTCTTTAGCCAACAGATTCTACCTTCCTAGCTAGTAGTCAGTTAACTGGTCTTTAGCCAACAGATTCTACCTTCCTAGCTAGTAGTCAGTTAACTGGTCTTTAGCCAACAGATTCTATCTTCCTAGCTAGTAGTCGGTTAACTGGTCTTTAGCCAACAGATTCTATCTTCCTAGCTAGTAGTCAGTTTACTGGTCTTTAGCCAACATATTCTACCTTCCTAGTTAGTAGTCAGTTAACTGCTCTTTAGCCAACAGATTCTACCTTCCTAGCTAGTAGTCAGTTAACTGGTCTTTAACCAACAGATTCTACCTTCCTAGCTAGTAGTCAGTTAACTGGTCTTTAGTCAACATATTCTACCTTCCTAGCTAGTAGTCAGTTAACTGGTCTTTAAACAACATATGCTACCTTCCTAGCTAGTAGTCAGTTAGCTGGTCTTTACCCAACAGATTATACATTCCTAGCTAGTAGTCAGTTAACTGGTCTTTAACCAACAGATTCTACCTTCCTAGCTAGTAGTCAGTTAACTGGTCCTTAGCCAACATATTCTACCTTCCTAGCTAGTAGTCAGTTAACTGGTCTTTAGCCAACAGATTCTACCTTCCTAGCTAGTAGTCAGTTAACTGGTCTTTAGCCAACAAATTCTGCCTTACTAGCTAGTAGTCAGATAACTGGTCTTTAACCAACAGATTCTACCTTCCTAGTTAGGAGTCAGTTAACTGGTTTTTAGCCAACAGATTCTACCTTCCTAGCTAGTAGTCAGTTAACTGGTCTTTAACCAACAGATTCTACCTTCCTAGCTAGTAGTCAGTTAACTGGTCTTTAGCCAACAGATTCTACCTTGCTAGCTAGTAGTCAGTTAACTGGTCTTTAGCCAACAGATTCTACCTTCCTAGCTAGTAGTCAGTTAACTGGTCTTTAGCCAACAGATTCTACCTTCCTAGCTAGTAGTCAGTTAACTGGTCTTTAGCCAACAGATTCTACCTTCCTAGTTAGGAGTCAGTTAACTGGTTTTTAGCCAACAGATTCTACCTTCCTAGCTAGTAGTCAGTTAACTGGTCTTTAACCAACATATTCTACCTTCCTAGCTAGTAGTCAGTTAACTGGTCTTTAACCAATCATTCTACCTTCCTAGCTAGTAGTCAGTTAACTGGTCTTTAACCAACAGATTCTACCTTCCTAACTAGTAGTCAGTTAACTAGTCTTTAGCCAACAAATTCTGCCTTACTAGCTAGTAGTCAGTTAACTGGTCTTTAACCAACAGATTCTACCTTCCTAGCTAGTAGTCAGTTAACTGGTCTTTAGCCAACAAATTCTGTCTTACTAGCTAGTAGTCAGTTAACTGGTCTTTAACCAACATATTCTACCTTCCTAGCTAGTAGTCAGTTATCTGGTCTTTAGCCAACAGATTCTACCTTCCTAGCTAGTAGTCAGTTAGCTGGTCTTTAACCAACAGATTCTACCTTTCTAGCTAGTAGTCAGTTAACTGGTCTTTAACCAACAGATTCTACCTTACTAGCTAGTTGTCAGTTAACTGTAGTGAAGCTGTCATTCACTTTTTGTGATAGTTTATGGTGTTTTTGAGTGGTTTGTTTATTTATTTCTGTAATGTCATTAGTTATCTAATTATCAGAGGGGGGGTTGGGATTTCATTAACCGGTTTAATCCTGTCATTGTTTTGTATCTGTACTACAGTGTATACCAGGACTTGTACACAGTCTTCCATGGTTTCGAAATAGTCATGCATGATTAGGAGGAATGCATGATAACAGATGATTAGATGGCAGGATTGTAGGATTGGATTTTGTTTTATTTATTACATGTTTGTTGCATATCTATCGTGGACAAGTTTGCATAGAACCAAGCAAATATTTAACAGACCAAATATCTCGGAATTCACATCAATGCTTGTCTTAAGCACAATAAGCAGTGCAGCGATCTAGACATTGATGATACATGGTGAAGATACAATGATTTTGTCTAATGATGTTTCTAAATATTGCCACCATAGCTAAGTGGAGCAGTTCTGGTGTCATAGAGTAAACCTTCCGCCATAGTAGATTAACCCCCCGGAAGATTTACTATATAGTAAACCTTCCACCATGGAGGAACGTTTACTATATAGTATTTATTCCGCATAGTAAACCTTCCTACCTACTCAAATACTGCAAAATGGCTCCGTACATTTTTTTTTACCTTTTAGTCATAACGGATATAATTAATGGTATATAGCAATTAAAATTAACACGATTAAGGGTTTAAATTCCGAATCAATAGTAATTATCCGGATTAAGGGGGAACATTTACTATATAGCAACATATCCGGGGGGGATGATCGGCTATGGATGGGGGAATGTTTGCTATATAGTAAATTTTCTCCCGGGGGAATATTTACTATATAGTAAAGTATTCGGGAGGAAGGTTTACTATATAGCAAATATTCCGACGAGGAAAGTAAACATTCCGGGGGAAGGTTTGCTATGCGGAAGATTTACTATACGACACCGGAGTACTTGAGATCACCCTTAGTTTAAAGTGGGGTTCGCGTTGCTCAATCTTTACTTTTCTGTAGAGTATTTTATAGATCCTTGCTTGATCTTATTTCCTTGTTCATTTGGTCATTGTATTGTCTGTCATTCGCATTACAATTTTGGTATTCTTCAAATTTTCTTCATCTATATTGATTTTCATTTTCTCAAATGATTGCATCCGTGTGTTCAATATGAAATTGAGAATTTCTGTTTCCTAAGGCGGATTTGAGAATAATGATTTCACGGTGTAATTAATGGACTCGAATTGAAACAAAAAAACATAATTCGTCTGTAAAGAGATTACAAAGCAAATATTTATAAATATAAAAATGTTCAAATCAATAATGAACATTGATTGGATTCACTGTTTCAAAAATAGCAAAGACCAAAACATATTTAATTAGTTTTGTAATTAACCTTAATTATGCTTGCAGTTAGAATTTATTAGACAATTATAACTGTGTATATTATCATTTTAACACTTGATTAGCCATAACATTTGATTTGATTGGGAGCTTAAAATCAAATTAAAGCTATTTTATTCCATGTTATTTGTACGAAGGAGAACATTATGTTACCAGAATACATATGATATGTCACAGTAATGACTATAAAATTACAACATATGCGTTTGATCTTTCTACACTAAGACAAGCATACTTTCTTTTAATTTTAAAAGTGCAAGATTTTCAAGCAACAGAAATCTTACATTAGCAAAACTTCTATTTACAAGTAAAATCCAACTTTGCAAAATCTAAATAAAGAAAAATGAGCTTGTAACATATGTGCCATTTTTATAATTAAATATATGGTTCTTGCGAAGACGAATATCTAAGACTCCTACCAAACAGAGGAAGTTGATGAGTGTTACTACAAACAGATGTTAGAGAAAACCATAGAATGGACAATCCAGAGAGACTGGCAACATTGGGCACACAAGACACAGGACGAAGACAGATAATCCAGAGACACTGGCAACATTGGGCACACAAGACACAGGACGAAGACAAACAATTCAGAGAGACTGGCAACATTGGGCACACAAGACACAGGACGAAGACAGACAATCCAGAGAGACTGGCAACATTGGGCAAACAAGACACAGGACGAAGAAAGACAATCCAGAGACACTGGCAACATTGGGCACACAAGACACAGGACGAAGACAGATAATCCAGAGACACTGGCAACATTGGGCACACAAGACACAGGACGAAGACAAACAATTCAGAGACACTGGCAACATTGGGCACGCAAGACACAAGACGAAGACAAACAATTCAGAGACACTGGCAACATTGGGCACGCAAGACACAAGACGAAGACAAACAATCCAGAGACACTGGCAACATTGGGCACACAAGACACAGGACGAAGACAAACAATCCAGAGACACTGGCAACATCGGGCACACAAGACACAGGACGAAGACAAACAATCCAGAGACACTGGCAACATTGGGCACACAAGACACAGGACGAAGACAAACAATCCAGAGAGACTGGCAACATTGGGCACACAAGACACAGGACGAAGACAGATAATCCAGAGACACTGGCAACATTGGACACACAAGACACAGGACGAAGACAAACAATTCAGAGAGACTGGCAACATTGGGCACACAAGACACAGGACGAAGAAAGACAATCCAGAGAGACTGGCAACATTGGGCAAACAAGACACAGGACGAAGACAGATAATCCAGAGACACTGGCAACATTGGGCACACAAGACACAGGACGAAGACAAACAATTCAGAGACACTGGCAACATTGGGCACGCAAGACACAAGACGAAGACAAACAATTCAGAGACACTGGCAACATTGGGCACGCAAGACACAAGACGAAGACAAACAATTCAGAGACACTGGCAACATTGGGCACGCAAGACACAAGACGAAGACAAACAATCCAGAGACACTGGCAACATTGGGCACACAAGACACAGGACGAAGACAAACAATCCAGAGACACTGGCAACATCGGGCACACAAGACACAGGACGAAGACAAACAATCCAGAGACACTGGCAACATTGGGCACACAAGACACAGGACGAAGACAAACAATCCAGAGAGACTGGCAACATTGGGCACACAGGACACAGGACGAAGACAGATAATCCAGAGACACTGGCAACATTGGGCACACAAGACACAGGACGAAGACAGACAAGACACAAAAACACAAAACAACACAGAAAAATAAAAAGATGAACAACACAAGCTCCACCAAGAAAAAAAGGATGACCCAGTTATCTTCTGAACATATCAGAAGCAGTTTAGCTTAATAACAATATATGCGAGTAGCACAACACTATTTAATACTGTACTAGTATACATTGTCGACTTCGTGATATAATACAATACATTCTTTACCTAGATATCGGTCTCTTTGTTCTGTATTCTAATTTTCACGATGCTGTTTCCTGATTTCGTTGATAGTTGAAAACAAAGAAACGGAACCTTTCAGGTCAAATAGTTTGAAACTCATGAATAACAATGCAAATGATATCTGCAGATTTGTAATATGTTATACAATCAGTTCAGTTTTAATTAATTCAAACAATGACACCCTTTATCAGCTTCAACCTATAAAATATCTTAATTACAATAACATGGGAACTAATAACTGTATCACAATTCTATCGACGCTATACACATAACTGCTATTTCCCACTTTTCAGACAGACCGGTTCCTATTTTTAGCGATGTGAGATTTTCTTATCTTGCACTAGTGCAAGACAAAAAATTCACGTGCATTTTACCGGCAAATGCATGCTGTACAGTTTACGTCAACTGATTGACATGAAGGGGAAATAACTCACATTGTTTATACGATCGTCTGCTAAAAGTACATAAACAAACACGAATCTAAAAACAGCTGATAAAAGTGAGAAATAAAATCAAATACCGGCAAAAAGTGCAAGACAGGGAAATCTCCGACACCCTCGGGTGTCGGAGATTTCCCTGTCTTGCACTTTTGCCGGTGTTAGATTCTATATATCTCCATTGTGTGTGTGGTTTTGTTTTGTGTTTTTTGTGTGTGGGAGGGGGACTATTTTGACTCTGTTATCATTATTGTCCTATTACATGTATATTTTGGAACAATGTGGTATCTTTCATTTTATTCCATCTTTGCGTTGCTTAATTATAATACCGGTATTTCCAATGGTTAGATTCTGGTCGAAGATAAAAAATAAAATCTGCCTTTATATATACACAAGGAAAAAAGTTAAGCACTCCCTGATATATTAAAACATAATAACTTACACTATGTTTAGATTCTAATATTTATATTGATTATAGCAAGAACAATGTTCCATTAAAAAGATGTGCTCACACAGGTGTGACGATTATGTCTAATATCGACTAGCCATGCACGTGAACCATGCCTCTCACGCAATACTCAAAATTCAGTATGTTCACGCTTCGAATTTCGGTATTTAAGTCCGGTGTTTTAAAAAAATTATTCATTCTCAGTAAGCATGGTACGAAGGCGAATATCAGAAGCACAAAGATGGCAAATAATCGACATGCATACAACAGGGATGTCCTTCAAAGCTATTGGACGTCAGATGGGCTACCACTATACTGTAGTCAGCCGACTGGTGAGAAAACACACACAAACCAACAATGTGAAAAAATTGCCAAGATCCGGCAGACCACGGGTAACATCTGATCGTGACGACAGGGCATTGCAGCGTTCGGTTAGACGGATGCCATTCGCAACCAGTCCCGTACTCAAACAACACTGGCTGCCCAATAGACGTCTGTCAACAAGAACAGTTAGAAACCGTCGGAAATCAGCAGGACTTGTCAAGGAGAGTCATTAAGCGTCCACTGTTGGCAGACCGACATCGACGATCACGTTTGGCATGGTGTTTAGCACGACGTGGTTGGAATTTAAGGACATGGCGCAAGATCCATTGGTCAGGCGAGAGCCGGTTTCTGCTTCATGTAACCGACAGCCGGATGAGGGTTTGGAGACACAAAAATACAGCCTATACACCAAGGAACATCCAGCCAACTGTCCCTTACGGTGGATGCTCAGTAATGGTTTGGTGGGTTATCTCTCATGACTGCAAGCTGGATTTAATCACCATACAAGGCAACCTAACTGGTGATCAGTACATCAGAGACGTCTTGCAACCAGTTGTTGTCCCCCATTTCGACAACCACCCACTAGCTACAAGGCCTGTGTATATGGATGACAACACCAGGCCTCATCGTTCAAGAGCAGTAACCGCCTACCTCCAAAGCGAAGCCGTGACTTCTATTCCTTGGCCAGCCATGAGCCCGGATTTGAATCCCATAGAGCATATTTGGGACATGTTAGGCCGTCGTATGCATGCTCGGGAACCTCCTGTGCAAAACATTCGTCAGTTGGAAGCAGCATTGCATCGGGAATGGCAGCAGCTATCACAACAGGACATCCGACGTCTAACTGGAGGGATGAGACGCAGGGTTGAGGCCGTCATCCAATCACTTGGGGGTTACACCCGGTACTGAACTTTGAACAATATATGTCGTCAAGTGATTCATAAGTGACGTCTTGAAAGTGAAATGACAATCTTATCATGCTTTTTGAACTGTGAAGGTCAATACTTAAAATGGACATGTTTTACTGCAAAAACTGGCCTTGTGATATTGTGATTAAATATTCATTAAATTAACATTTTTCTTGATTTTTTTGTGTGGTTTCTTACAGCCAATGTAATATCCTAACAGGTCACCATTGCGTTCTTGAGATTATCTGGTCAGTAATATCGTGATACTTGTTGTATCATTTGTCATTTAAAAAAAACATGGGGGTGCTTAACTTTTTTCTTTGTGTATATATTCAATAAAGCATTAGGAAGTGTTATACCTGCATACATGATAGCTAATAAATCTAGGTTATCATGCTTGTACTCTTCCATAATTATTGCAAAGGACAGTCGTTTTGTGATCGTATGGTAGTTGGATTTACAACTACCTATATAATCAGTGCATAACACCATTAAAGTTATGAGTTCTAATCCCGCTGATTGCGAGGTATACTTGATACAACAATATGTGATACAGTTTGTCAGTGACTTGCGCCAGATCGGTGGTTTTCTCCAGGTACTCCGGTTTCAGCCATCAATAAAACTGACGTCACGATATAACTGAAATATTCTTGAAAGTGACGTTGAACTCCATAACCCTATCTCCTGAATTCTTGCATTTTGACTGATATTACAAAATGCAAGTCGCATAGAAACTTTAACATTGTCCTAAAGTTATTTACTAATATATCACGATACAGGAGTGATGCAAGTTTTCTTCTGATGCAATACAGTATATGTAAGGCACAAAGTTTGAAGATACAAAAGGGGTAATCAGAAGCCGTAAATCGAACGATAGACAATACAATGACAATGAAAAAGGACAAAGGTACAAACTACGATCTACAAAACAACACACAGAAAGCTAAGATTGAGCAACACGAACCCTATGATGTAGTTGGATTGTTTCAAGATGAACTTCGGCATCTGACTTTTAGAAGAATATCAAGGTCAAGGCCATTGTATAATGACATTCGTCGTAGTGAGATACATTAACGTATTTACAGGGACATTGTAAGGTCCTTTCCTCGTTCATGACTTATTACCGGATTTGTAACTAGATTAACACGACGGATGTCACTAGTGGAGCAGGAACTGCATACCCTTCTGGAGCACCTGAGTTCACCCCGGTTTATAGTGGGGTTCGTGTTACTCGATCTTTAGTTTTATATGTATGTTTTGTAGATCGTTGTTTGTCCTTTTGTACTTTTTCTTTTGGCCATTGTGTTGTCTGTTCTTCTTCGATATACGTATTCTGATTACCCCTTTGATATCTTCAAACTCTTCCTTTTAATCTATTAATAATCAGATTACTTCAGTTCTGTATCAAAGTACCATAATGAGAAAATGAGCTGGTTATATTGATTAAGATGCTTCTGATTCACAAAACGAACATATAAAATGCTGTGTCGTTTTTCTCTTTCTCTGACGTTGCTGTATTTCCCTTTGTATTAGTCCACAATTACAGCAAGTAGGACCTATATGATCGAACAGAACACCATTCTGTAGTAAAAACAAAATAAATAAAAACTCCGCTGTATTGAAATAAAAATCGTAGGAAAAAGGATCAAAAACTCTAACACACATATACATGATTACGCAATATGCTGGATTGCAACATGCACTCTTGTAAATTGAGTGGGGAATAAACTAGTTTTATAAACCCAAATAATTATTATAGATATAATGTCAATTAAAATTTATGGAGATAGAATACTACCAATAATGCAGTACTTTCTACAACCGTTTTTGTGGGATTCGTATTGTTCAATCTTTAGTCATCTGTGCAGTGCTTTGTAGATGTTCGTTTTTCCTTCTGTCCTTTGTTCTTTTTGTCACTTGTATTGTCTGTCGTTCTACGATTTAGTCTCTCTGATTACCCCTTTAGTATCTGCAAGCCTTCCTTTCGATGAATTTGCTAATTCGTCACATTCGATTCCTACCAGGTATATATAATTCTTCTGAGCATTGTGTCAATTAAAAAAATAATACAATTGTGCAACATTGTCAGAGAAAGGTTAAGCTTTTATGCAATATTTAAAAACGATTGCAGAGTTCTTATAATAAATCTGAAGGATATCCGAGTAGATCAACGATTCGGATACAAAAAAAACCCCAACATTTATTTTAAACAAAAAACGGAAGAAATTACTGGAATTGATCATTTGCAAGATAATCAAAATGAATAAGAACATGTGGGAAAAACACGAACTACTATACATAAATAAATGAATGAATGAAAGGGTTATCAATAAAGTTGATCCATTTCTGCTTAAATAATGGGTGATATTGACAGCAAACATATATTTTATTAACATGTAATCAAAATATCTCTTTTGACATTTTACTTTATTGACGTTTGGAAAAAAAACTGGGTTATGTAATCTTAAGAAGTATATTTATATAACTAAAAGAACGTTTTCCTTTTCATTTCTTTTAGATTGCAGTACAAACGGATGTTTTAATTGCCCATACTGTCTCCAATAATGTATAAAAGAATATTCTAGTGAAAAATCTGTCATCTTATATAATTTATCACATGACTTAACTATCGTTATCTTGACGTATACTGATAACTCTGATTTAATAAAAGATTCACCGAATAAACAGAAAACGCAACAAATGCTTTGAGTGGAAATATTACGGCCACAGTTACATTTCGACGAGAGGACCTGGCAAGAAAAAAACAAGCCACCGATAGATTTAGCAATGCTTAGGCAAACTTACGCTTCATTGGTAACAATGAAAGCAAAAATCCCCCATGTACCCCAATAGAGAGATATAGGTCACGACCACCGATACGCAAGCCCACATTAAAACACGACCCTCTGGATTTTGCAAAGGAGTCAGAACCAAGTTTTAAACTGGTATCAGTAAAAGAACTGGCCTCTCCGGTATAAGCGAGAGATGGCCAATACCTAATGCCTTGCTGTATCGCAAGATAATTTTCCAAAATATGAGCGAACGTACAATAAGGAGACCATGATCCATTGTCTTCTTGCCAGATCCCGCCGACGCAAAGGCTTTGACGATTTTGTTTTATTTCAATATACCAACGATTAATAATGTACACAAATTAAAAATACACAATACAAATGAAATTTACAGTTCATGAACTTTTACCACACTACCATAGCATCCAACTTTCACAATGTTCGTATTTAATCCACATAATCTATGTCTACAAAAACAGGTTCTGCTTCTATTGAATAAATCAGCAATATTCAGTTATATCAAGTCCGCACTATCAAGTCCTTATATTGTCCAGTAGAATCTACATTATGGAATCCATCAACTAGTAGTTTCTACATAATCGGTAATCTGGCAAACATTATACATGAAAAACAGAACAGCACACAGCAGCAACATTTTCTAAATTGCGAATGATGTTGGGGTGGTGGGAGGGGTTTTTACGAAAATGTCGTGTGAGCTCGCTTCCTAGTCAAACATGAAATGGGCACATGACGTCAAAATTCTAAATGCGTAATGAAATACTGAGAAATCTGAACAACTTCCGGAAATACTCGTATGTTTAAAAATTAAACATCAAAATATATATTATCACTTTTATTAAAACTGTTTATCTTTAGATGATAAACACGAATATATAAAGTTTATCTGTTTCTTCTTTTTGTTTTATGTCGCTATTACACAACGGATAAAAAACCGCATCGGTGGTGTAATAGTACGGTAAATTGTATGTTCACGCTCTGAACGGGGCAGGACAAATACTATAAATTGGTATGTGTTGCTTCTCCGCTGAGCATACAGCATTAATGAGTAAAATTAAATACTGGTTGGCTCAGAATCAGGTTAATATATCAGAGTGACCCGCGGACAGTAGTTACATCTGTGTTCAGCCCAACTTTTGTGTGGTTCGTGTTATTCAACATATTTTTTATAGATCATTGTATACCTTTTGTCAGTGACTTGCGGCAGGTCGGTGGTTTTCTCTGTGTACTTCGGTTTCATCCACTAATAAAACTGACGGCCACGATAAAGCTGAAATATTGTTGAAAGTGGCGTTAAGCAGCATAACCCCAACTCAACCACTTTTTATATTGGCCATTGCATTGTCTGTCCTTCGATTTACGACTTCTGATTACCCCTTTGACATCTTCAGACTGTTCTTATAGTTCAAGCAGCGACAGTCACACCATAATCTAAAACCAGATGAGTTTAATGTATTTTCTGCAAAACAATTTCTTCTTTTGTCTTTACACCATACATTATTGAAATTATTATTAATATTTATATAGTTATTAATGAAAACTAGCGATACAAATTAAAGTGTTTACTCATAATAAAGTGGTCTATTTCCCGTTTTAATTTCTTGGGTTAAAGGGCGATAGATAGTATCTGTAGACATTGTTTAACTGTATAATTCATTTGTTCTTTCTTTCGAGGAGCTTAAGCCAGGAGAGTAAGGTGCCATGCATATGTGAGCTAGGACTATCGAATATGCCTTTCTATATGATTTTCCTGTTGGATTTTTGAATTAAGAATTTGGATTAAGAAGAGTTTGAAGATGCCAAAGTGATAATCAGAATCCGTAAATCTAAGAAAGACAGACAAGACAATGGCCAAAAGAAAAAAGACAAAGGGACAAGCAACGATCTACATAACTCCATTTGTCATTGTATAAATGTGGGACTTCTGATTACCATTTTCGTGCATTTATTTGTATCTTCAGACTTGTTCTTTCACCTAGTTTGGTTACTATCCATCTGTGTCGACACATGACACATATACGCTTCAGGATATCCCGTATCTTGTCCCAATGTATAAAAAAGTTATTAAATTCAATTTTCGAAGTGTATATGACATTGTTTGAATAAGTAGTTAGCTATCTTCATCTCTGTTGATCTCTGGTAAAGTTTGTATCAATCTGTGTGCTTGCATAGCGAAATATGAAATAAAACAGCTTGCTTAGCATTGCTTTAAATTGTTCTCTTAAAGATATTATCAACCAATACCGTTGAAGGTCCTCTTTGGATGTACAAATCAAATAACTGAAAGCACTGCATTTGCCCTCTGAAATCTAAATGTTGCATTTGGAATAGAAATACCCACCTGATGCCCTAAATTTTTACAGTTTTCATCGCTTTTTATCATATGCTCTGATAGGAAGCGTCAATGATGAACTTCAGGATGACCTAATGATTTTAATCTCTATTTTGTTGCTTTCACACGAATCTAAGTAGCTTTATTTTTACGTAAAACGGAAATAATTTACTTTAATGTTTAAAAATTCGTAGTGATAATTTTATTCACACCTATTAAATATAATAATAAATAACCTATAATCATCATACCCACTTGAAGTATCTACTCTTACTTCCGGTTTTATT
The DNA here is from genome assembly GCA_963383655.1 of Bathymodiolus septemdierum. Lineage (NCBI taxonomy): Eukaryota > Metazoa > Mollusca > Bivalvia > Mytilida > Modiolidae > Bathymodiolus > Bathymodiolus septemdierum. Next base: position 51,903,216 of record OY726530.1, on the reverse strand, counting down.
TTCTTGATGTTTGATTAAATATTCGTTCAACAAGGGTTTTACTAAATATAAGGAAGCCTTAACATAGTTTGATGCACGAAACCATTCATGGATTAATATCACTACGAAATCGCAATCGTGGACACATAGTGGGAGATGATGAATCAAAGTAAAGAAGGTATACATGCTACTCTTAGTTCTTTGAAAGACTGAATATATCTTTTTGTCCTTTGTCTTTTGGCCATTGTGCTGGCTATTCCTTTTCGATTTACGGATTCTGATCACCTCTTTGGTATCTTCAAGCCCTTCTTATACATTGCTTGTCGATCAACGATGACCCCCTTTAGAACTTCCTTGGAAATAAAAAAAGGAACACTTAATTTTTCTTCACATTAAGAATTTGTGTTATCAAATACCTGTTATAATCTGGAAATCATATGTGACATAATACGTACCTCATAGCGAAGGCAAGTCATTGGTTTTCTGTGTAGTGTTAACATACCAATAATTATTCGTCTTTATGTTCTCATTTTTTGCCATTGTATTGTCTGCCCTATTGCGATTTACAGATTCTGATATATTTAATATTTTCTTATGGTTAACCAAAAAAGACTTATGTCATCTATACATCAGCACAAATTTTGTCATTCAACGTGAATTGTATTAATACAAAGTCAGAGAAAACTGAAACAATCGAATCAAAACCAATTATTTAACAGACAAGATAAACCGCCATTGTTGTATGTACTATGATAGATTGTACCAAATGTATATACAATTCTCCATTATTAAGTAACCCATCAATCAAACATGTATCAAGTCGATTTTTGTAATGTCTGGTCAATTAAAGATTTACACGTTTCTTGAGCGATTAAATATGCAAAACTCTCAATTTCATTCATACCATTGTTCGTTTTCTAGACATTGGAAAAATTAAAACGTGGCTTATCACGACAAGGGTGGACGACGTAATAACCCAATATTTAATAGGTTACAAATATATACGTACGTCTATACGACGAAGACAGATCGGATCAGTCTCCAAGACGACACATGCTCCAATTTTAGATATAAAGATCATAATTTGAATTATTCAACAATTGATTCGTTATCTGACGACGCCATTATGGACATTACGTTACTGCTGCTGAAACTAATTTATCAAAATTGACAACTTTACACGTACCTTTGATTAGAGGGAACATGGATTTGTAGGAGTGGAATACAAAGAAGCATGTCTTGAAAATTTAAAATAGATTATTATGCTGTTACTACTCCTACCGATATGGCTAGAAGACAGTATTGTATATAGATTAATTAATCAGCTGTGTCCCAACTTAAGCGTAAAGTGAGTCAGTTCTATAATCTTCTTCTGTTGACGTTTGAGCCATTGAAAATACATTTTAATATCATTGACTTAGAACAGTACCTCAAAACGTTTCTGTTAATGGTTTTTTCTATTGAAAGCTAACAATGGTTGCAAATTAAAACGATAAAAATAAAAACGTCCAAGACAAATACCATATTGCAGAGCAGAAAAATATGTACTTCTAATAATTTTCAATGATATCCTCTATCACGCCCGCACGTGTACCGAAACCGTCTCTTATCATTCACTCTACATGATTCGGGTACCATAAAAGCCTTATTAGGTCCATGACTAAATAACGCTAAAGTTTATTAGAACCCTTTATTAATACTCAAGATTCCAATATAAATAGATATAATGGCAGCTGTCATCCTCTACCAAATAATGTCATGCATTTGACGTCATATTCTTAATATACTGCAGCTGCATACCACCAATAACAACTACATGTACAATTGCACTAACAACCACAATATCATGTATGAAGCAACAGATTCCATTTTTCAATTCTAACTTTTCATGTCATACTTTTCAGTACAATGTAATAAATTCCTCGCGAATGGCAATGCACCAGCATATGTAAATATAAACTGTATGAATATCAATTTTGATGACCAAAATGTTTCAGGCAAGCTATCATGATCGGTATACTACCGTATAGCTGGTTATTTTCGGGAGGTGCATTTTTTTTCCTTTTGTGGCCTTTTCATCACAACCGCAAAAATAAAGATTGGCAATGATAATAATATACACAATGCGTAACGGTATAATAGAAAATAAACGCAAAATTACAAGACATCAAACTATTTTCATATAATACCATGTAAAATCGTCAAATTTTACTACCGCTAAAATAACCATCTCTGTGTTAGTCGATTTCGACAATTCTCTGTAGGACCTTTGGTTTTCTATCCTCTGAAGACTTTAACATGATTTGACTTTCAGATCTTTTGTTATTGTACTATTAGTCCCCCGATGGTATCATTTACCCATTGTCAGTGTGTCGGCACAGAGATGGTTTATTGTACTATTAGTTCCCCGATGGTATCATTTACCCATTGTCAGTGTGTCGGCACAGAGATGGTTTATTGTACTATTAGTTCCCCGATGATATCATTTACCCATTGTCAGTGTGTCGGCACAGAGATGGTTTATTGTACTATTAGTTCCCCGATGATATCATTTACCCATTGTCAGTGTGTCGGCACAGAGATGATTTATTGTACTATTAGTTCCCCGATGATATCATTTACCCATTTTCAGTGTGTCGGCACAGAGATGGTTTATTGTACTATTAGTTCCCCGATGATATCATTTACCCATTGTCAGTGTGTCGGCACAGAGATGGTTTATTGTACTATTAGTTCCCCGATGGTATCATTTACCCATTGTCAGTGTGTCGGCACAGAGATGGTTTATTGTACTATTAGTTCCCCGATGGTATCATTTACCCATTGTCAGTGTGTCGGCACAGAGATGGTTTATTGTACTATTAGTTCCCCGATGATATCATTTACCCATTGTCAGTGTGTCGGCACAGAGATGGTTTATTGTACTATTAGTTCCCCGATGGTATCATTTACCCATTGTCAGTCTGTCGGCACAGAGATGATTTATTGTACTATTAGTTCCCCGATGATATCATTTACCCATTGTCAGTGTGTCGGCACAGAGATGGTTTATTGTACTATTAGTTCCCCGATGATATCATTTACCCATTGTCAGTGTGTCGGCACAGAGATGGTTTATTGTACTATTAGTTCCCCGATGGTATCATTTACCCATTGTCAGTGTGTCGGCACAGAGATGGTTTATTGTACTATTAGTTCCCCGATGGTATCATTTACCCATTGTCAGTGTGTCGGCACAGAGATGGTTTATTGTACTATTAGTTCCCCGATGGTATCATTTACCCATTGTCAGTGTGTCGGTACAGAGATGGTTTATTGTACTATTAGTTCCCCGATGATATCATTTACCCATGTCAGTGTGTCGGCACAGAGATGGTTTATTGTACTATTAGTTCCCCGATGATATCATTTACCCATGTCAGTGTGTCGGCACAGAGATGGTTTATTGTACTATTAGTTCCCCGATGATATCATTTACCCATGTCAGTGTGTCGGCACAAAGACGGTTTATTGTACTATTAGTTCCCCGATGATATCATTTACCCATGTCAGTGTGTCGGCACAGAGATGGTTTATTGTACTATTAGTTCCCCGATGATATCATTTACCCATTGTCAGTGTGTCGGCACAGAGATGGTTTATTGTACTATTAGTTCCCCGATGATATCATTTACCCATTGTCAGTGTGTCGGCACAGAGATGGTTTATTGTACTATTAGTTCCCCGATGATATCATTTACCCATGTCAGTGTGTCGGCACAAAGACGGTTTATTGTACTATTAGTTCCCCGATGATATCATTTACCCATGTCAGTGTGTCGGCACAGATATGGTTTATTGTACTATTAGTTCCCCGATGATATCATTTACCCATTGTCAGTGTGTCGGCACAGAGATGGTTTATTGTACTATTAGTTCCCCGATGATATCATTTACCCATTGTCAGTGTGTCGGCACAGAGATGGTTTATTGTACTATTAGTTCCCCGATGATATCATTTACCCATGTCAGTGTGTCGGCACAGAGATGGCTTATTGTACTATTAGTTCCCCGATGATATCATTTACCCATGTCAGTGTGTCGGCACAGAGATGGTTTATTGTACTATTAGTTCCCCGATGATATCATTTACCCATTGTCAGTGTGTCGGCACAGAGATGGTTTATTGTACTATTAGTTCCCCGATGATATCATTTACCCATGTCAGTGTGTCGGCACAGAGATGGTTTATTGTACTATTAGTTCCCCGATGGTATCATTTACCCATTGTCAGTGTGTCGGCACAGAGATGGTTTATTGTACTATTAGTTTCCCGATGGTATCATTTACCCATTGTCAGTGTGTCGGCACAGAGATGGTTTATTGTACTATTAGTTCCCCGATGATATCATTTACCCATTGTCAGTGTGTCGGCAAAGAGATGGTTTATTGTACTATTAGTTCCCCGATGGTATCATTAACCCATTGTCAGTGTGTCGGCACAGAGATGGTTTATTGTACTATTAGTTCCCCGATGATATCATTTACCCATTGTCAGTGTGTCGGCACAGAGATGGTTTATTGTACTATTAGTTCCCGATGGTATCATTTACCCATTGTCAGTGTGTCGGCACAGAGATGGTTTATTGTACTATTAGTTCCCCGATGGTATCATTTACCCATTGTCAGTGTGTCGGCACAGAGATGGTTTATTGTACTATTAGTTCCCCGATGATATCATTTACCCATTGTCAGTGTGTCGGTACAGAGATGGTTTATTGTACTATTAGTTCCCCGATGGTATCATTTACCCATTGTCAGTGTGTCGGCACAGAGATGGCTTATTGTACTATTAGTTCCCCGATCGTATCATTTACCCATTGTCAGTGTGTCGGCACAGAGATGGTTTATTGTACTATTAGTTTCCCGATGATATCATTTACCCATTGTCAGTGTGTCGGCACAGAGATGGTTTATTGTACTATTAGTTCCCCGATGGTATCATTTACCCATTGTCAGTGTGTCGGCACAGAGATGGTTTATTGTACTATTAGTTCCCCGATGGTATCATTTACCCATTGTCAGTGTGTCGGCACAGAGATGGCTTATTGTACTATTAGTTCCCCGATGATATCATTTACCCATTGTCAGTGTGTCGGCACAGAGATGGTTTATTGTACTATTAGTTCCCCGATGATATCATTTACCCATTGTCAGTGTGTCGGCACAGAGATGGTTGATTGTGCTATTAGTTCCCCGATGGTATCATTTACCCATTGTCAGTGTGTCGGCACAGAGATGGTTTATTGTACTATTAGTTCCCCGATGATATCATTTACCCATTGTCAGTGTGTCGGCACAGAGATGGTTTATTGTACTATTAGTTCCCCGATGGTATCATTTACCCATTGTCAGTGTGTCGGCACAGAGATGGTTTATTATATTATTATTGAAATTGACAGTTCCTAAAATATGTAAATATTATCAAAATTAAGGTTCTCCTCCCTCATACATTAATGACCTTAGCCGATCTTGTCTATCTTACTTAGGTATTGTGCTGTGCTTAGTTTTAAATCTATTGACTATGAGCGTACCTGATGAAGGTTATCCCAGAAACACGGCCCATGCACTAAATTATATATCTACGTTTTAATTGCATAGAATGTCACGAGAATTGCCCCCACATGTCATGTAATAATCTACTGGAGTGAAATATCTTGGTTAATCCTGTAATTTCATTGGTTAATCAAGCCGGCTAATAGGATATAGAAAACAGACAGGGAATATGAACCCGTAAGCCCCGTGAAGACCTAAGAAAACATATACTATCCAATACACCATTCTCTATCATTTTCTCCTTTCACATCACATTTAACCATCATTTCAAGTTGACTGACAAACAAGTACATACCATCTCATTATATATTCCCTTTACTCTTAAGTAAGTACAAAATTGTCAAAAAAAATATATACTAGAGGCTGAAATTACTACATAAAGAGTTTCTTAGTAGTGACATGTAATTGGTGAAAAGGAAAGAAGACGTCGTAAACAAGCTAACATATGTAGTTGTTATCTGCTTTGATCTTTACTTACACTGACAAGAAGACACATTCAGACGTACTCTAGAGAATTTTTTTTTTGCAATCTTCAAATCTTGAACATACACACCTCTTGACAATATGAACCAAGGTTATACTAGATTTACCCTTTGTTGTTCTGTAGTATTGGTACCACAGTTTTCCGAGTTAAACGGGTTAAACAGTCGAGCGAGAAGGCGTGGCGTTATTGATTTTAACATGAAGTCCTGCAATATCACGTGATTATTGGACAGCTCTCGCAGAGTAATAAAACTACAGCCCAGATTTAAAGTATTCAATATATATCTGCATGTATTATTTCCATAGTTCCTAGCTGTTGCTTACATTCAGGTATATAAACCATGAAAAGATTAAAGGAAAAGAATAAATTCATGTTACAAGTGTATTTATTTATCTTATGCATATACAACGCAGTTCCTGTCGCCAATGAAATAAAAGGAAATCGTATTCTTTTCCGTGTTACTTTAAAAACACTTTGAGATACAATGTAAACAAAGTATATGTTTGATCAACAATGGAACCAATCAAAATCTACGTCAACAAGTTCGTTTTATTGTTTTTACATAAGACAATATATAAGATACTAGATGTGAATACAAATTATATTGATCGATTGATGGATTACATTTTAAACTCTATGAATGCAGTATTAAAATGGACAATAACAAAATAACACAGTGTTGGAAAATTCCAAAATCCAAAATCCAAATCGTAGAAAGAGGAAAAAATCGGTACATCTAACACACAAATACATGACCGCTCACTTTCCTGTCTTGGTACATGTATTTTAATAAAAGGTGGCGGGGTTAAACTAGTTATATGATCCGAAACCTTTTAGTTATATCAATTGATAAAAACAAATTAAAAACACAATTAACAATGAAGGTAATAGCTGGCTTGTGATTGGCCAATGGATATGGTCGAAAATGTTTGCTGAGCAAAGTATCATCAAAATGCTACAAGTTTTCTTTAACGTCCATGGAGGTGGCATTCCCAAAACACGAGGCACTTAATTATATTCAGACTTACCCCATCTGACAACCGCTTACAAATGGTAGTAGCCCACAGCGGAGACCGTAAGGCCTATTTCAATATTTAAGGGCATTACAAGAATCTAATATTTTGATAATATTTGGTTACTGTGGTAATTGAGATTGTATCGCATCTACCTCAATTTCTGTAACAAGCGACTTCCATGTGATTCCAATAAAACTGACCGCCACGACATAATTGAAATATTGTTGAAAATGGCGTTAAACATCATAAAAACCTAAAACCAATACTACATGTACTGAGTACTCTTTCCGGTATTCTGCCTTCATCGAGTATTCTATAGGACACTCATTTTTGATAAAGCAAATTGTTCTATGTTAGTAACTATTTGACTTGTACATGGTCAACCAGATTAATACAGCGGACAAACACATATCAAAATGTCCATTATATCTTAGTGGGGTTTATGGTTACGAGTTACGGGTATTAGACGCCAAAGATCGCGAAAGATATCCACCTCAAGTGTTAAGGGTTCCGATTTGTTATTTATTAGATATGTCGGCTTAACAAGCCTTGTGATATGAAAGGTTACTGAAGGTGTGGATATACATCAACAGTGTGGTTCGTGTTACTCGATCTTTAGTTTTTTGTGTAATTCTTTGTAGATTGTTGTTTGTGCTTTTCTCCTTTTTCTTTTAACCATTATGTTGTCTTAGGTCCTTCTACAATCTATGGATTCTGATTAATAATTCGGTATCCTAAAGCACTTGATATACATCAATAACACCCATTCTGCAAAGTATTTATATGTGATTTGTATGTCGTTTTGTAAGCGTCGTTATATTCAAAGTTATTACAATGTGAACAAAATATATTGTTGTAATACTTGACATCTCAAATAGAAATGAGGATCATTTACCTGGATCTAGATCTCATTCGTGTCACTCCCCCATCAGAAATAGGTAACTTTAGCTGATGATTTTTTGCTACCCATGTTTAGGACTTTTGTTTTTCTTGCTCTAAAAGACTATTAAATTATTTGGCTTTCAAATATCTTGGCCTTGAGTATACTTGGTGAATGTTATTTCAGAAACGAATCGTGGACATTAACTTTGATATCCACGTTTTCTTAATTCAGTTCTATAAAAGCTAATTCAGGTTTCACCTTGCACAGGTAATTCATTCATTTAATATCCGATAGAAGTAAATCAGTAAAAACTATTTCACATATAATTTGTAAAATAATTAGTAGGTTCATATAAAATTGCAATGAAATTAATGATTGCTAATACAACATAGTGTCATGATTACGAACGAAAATACACGTTGTCATATCTTAAGGATAAACAAATCAGTTAATTTATTACCACCTTGACAAGTACGACTGTCAGAGCAGCAAGCAAACTACTAATTTACCTACTTGGATACTTAATTGAATGATAGTGTTGACTTTGCTGTCTATTGATGATGTTTGTGGGGGTTTTACGTTCGTCTACCCTGCTCAGGTATTGCGGACAAGTATTTCTTCTTCTTGCTGGATCTTCACCCGCTACATATTTCATGTGTTGGTGGTCTATCACCAATATCTATGTCAGGTGTATACTCGGGAAAGCGATCGATAAGTGTTGGATCGTCCGGGTCGAATTTTGTTGGTCGTGGTAGCGAACCAGTATATGTGCATCTTGTCTGTGTCGATCATTCCCTTTTTTGTCAATACTGTTGGAGTGTTGAAGGCTTGGGCGTCGCTGTTATGCTGGTCTGTTTGCTTTGTTTCATCTGTAGAGGGATTGATGTCGGCTGTCTGTGTTTGAACACAAGTTGTATTGTCACCAACGGCTTCCCTTTTCGCCTTCCACTGGTTCATACGTTGGGCGTTTCTTCTCCTGGTGGAAGGTGAGATGCTTCTTTTTTTGGGCCAGGTTGGTAGTTTTTCCTGTTTTATCAACGGGTTTTCCAGCCTTGATCCACACCAGCTTGACCGATACAGCGTTGGAATTAACTTGCAGGTCCTAAGTAAATTTCTGTCCATCTATCCCTGCGTGTTTGAGAAGTTGAACCAGTTCGATAGGTAAGTCCATTGTTGAATTGAGTTGATTTCTGCTCACTGTAGAGATGTTTCCGCTAGCCAAGTCTAGATCCGAATGCTGTTTATTCATTTCAGACAAATTTAATATCACTTCACAAGCCACGTGACCAGTTGTTTGTACCGTATTCATCCAATCAATCGTAACGATGTATTGCACAAAGACATAATTATAGCGATAGTGAGTACTATTTTACATAATTGAGATAATTGAGATTTATTTTCATTATTTTATCTCATTAAGGTACTTTGATCAGCTCCATGTAAAAATTGCTAAGAAAAAAACCAACACGTGATCCGTTGTTTGTACCGTATTCATCCTATCAATCGTAACGATGTATTGCACAAAGTCATAATTATAACAATATTGAGTACTATTTTGCATGTAATATCTAATTAAAGTGTTTTGATCAGCTCCATGTAACAATTCCTCTGATTGGTCACGTTGTTGTACAAATGCGATAGAGAAGAAGAATTTGTCGACTGTATTTTGTAAAGTTACTTATGTGTTCAAATTCTATCTTGTCATTGGATTAGTTTGTTGTTATTAGTATCTTGTCGTATAGGGACACATAGACTAGGGTAACATTCTACTCTTAAGCATCGCAAAGGATGAACTTTTATACTGTTATTCTCTCTGCAGCAGATAATACAATATTTTTCTATTTGTAGATAATATGTCAGTTTACCCCTGGTTTTAAGTGGGGTTCGTGTTAAACGATCTTTAGTTTCATGTGCATGTTTTGTAGATCGTTGTTTGTCCTTTTGTACGTTTTCTTTTGGCCTTTGTGTTGTCTGTTCTTCTTCGATTTACGGATTCTGATTACCCCTTTGATATCTTCAAATTCTTCATACATTGTCTAAGATTAGGAGAAACAGAAACTGTTTACCCCACGCGAGTACGAGGGTTCTTCCCCACTTTCTTGGTGGGATTCGTATTGTCCATCTAATTAGATTTCTGTTTTTGTGTTATATTTTTTTATATGTCTTCATTTTAATGTTTTGTGCCCAATGTTGTCTGTGTCTCTGGATGTTCCATTCTTGATTGTTCCTTCGGAGGTTTTTCTCCTACGTTCATAGTTAAAATAGAACTAAAAATATTTCATTATATTCAATTAAGCGTATATTTAAGTGGGTGGAACAGCATGTTTATTATTGTGAAATGAAAACATTTTTTAACATGTACAAATTTCAAGGGATATGTTAATAAAAACATAGATATCAGATTCAATGCGCAAAGAATTTTTTAAATAATTTTGAAAAAGAAAATTGAAATTAATGTTTTACACGTTCATTAATGTAGAAGTATAATTATATCTACGCCTTATATTAATTATCAATCAATGTTCATGCGCACTAAATTTGATATCTACGTTTTTAATTCATTAAGATAAAAAAAAGTCCAACCACATCGGTGGTGTAATAGTTAGCGTGCTCTCCTCGTATGAGGTAGATCGTGTGTTTGCAGTCCGTTCGGATAAAACTTAAGACGTAAACATCATCTTTATTTCAACGAATGTAATTTGTTCTCACCATGATATAGTTAAACAATTGTCCACTTAGTGTTAACCAACAATCATTCACACGAACACAGTACAGATATATGTATTAAAACATACACAATCAATCAAATACGATCTCAGTATTACCAGAGAAACAGATAATTGAGATTTATTTTCATTATTTTAGCGTCCTTTATGATAACGCTGTTCGTCCGAATATATATGAAGATTGGCATTTTACTGACACATGGAAAACACTTCCATGACCGCATCATTTCAGTACGAGGGAAGACTAAAGCCCATAAAAGTAGCTTAACCCCGCCATTTTCATTGACGTGCCTGTATCAAGACAGGTAAGTGAGCGGTGACGTAGGTATAGGGTATCGATTGTGCTTATATTTCTACTATTTGTTCTACATGATTGTAGAACTGTTCTGTCAGTGTGTCATGTGATATTTGTTCTACATGATTGTAGAACTGTTCTGTCAGTGTGTCATGTGATATTTGCTCTACATGATTGCAGAACTGTTCTGTCAGTGTGTCATGTGATATTTGTTCTACGTGATTGTAGAACTGTTCTGTCAGTGTTTCATGTGATATTTGTTCTACATGATTGTAGAACTGTTCTGTCAGTGTGTCATGTGATATTTGTTCTACATGATTGTAGAACTGTTCTGTCAGTGTGTCATGTGATATTTGTTCTACATGATTGTAGAACTGTTCTGTCAGTGTGTCATGCGATATTTGTTCTACATGATTGTAGAACTGTTCTGTCAGTGTTTCATGTGATATTTGTTCTACATGATTGTAGAACTGTTCTGTCAGTGTGTCATGTGATATTTGTTCTACATGATTGTAGAACTGTTCTGTCAGTGTGTCATGCGATATTTGTTCTACATGATTGTAGAACTGTTCTGTCAGTGTGTCATGTAATATTTGTTCTACATGATTGTAGAACTGTTCTGTCAGTGTTTCATGTGATATTTGTTCTACATGATTGTAGAACTGTTCTGTCAGTGTGTCATGTGCAATTTGTTCCTTCATAACATTTGTTCCTCGGAACCTTTCTAATGTAATAATTGTTCCTAAAGGACTTTGTTTTATGTAATATTTTTTCATTTGTCATAATAAAAGTAGCCATGACAGGAATAAAATATTACATAAGACAAAGTTCTTTAGGAACAATTATTACATAACAAAAGTTCCGAGGAACAATATTGTGATAAGTTTTCATAATATTATGATATGATACCCATTATATTTATTTTTTCATATTTTATGCGAAAACATTTCCCAAGGTAGGAAGGCATAATGAATATGTCACTCGAATCTTTTAAAATGTTATCGCATATGCCATGAATTTCATGATAAAACAAGACTGCATTTTTGTTTCATTACTTTGAATGAGGATTTGTCTATGCAAAATATCTCTAGATAATATACTCTAGATTCTAATGAACATTTCATGCACAGTGGATATGAAATAATAATCCGCATAACATTATGCATGCTATGATAATTTCAATAATATTATGCTACGATAGTCTCCATAATATTATGATACGATAGTCTCCATAATATTATGACATGACAATTCCCATAATATTATGACATGATAATTCCCATAATATTATGGTATGGTGATTCCAATAATATTATACATGTATGATAAATTCCATATTATGGTTCACATAGTATTATATGGTGTTTTCTCATATTATTCCCATAATATTATGAAAGGGTGATTCCCATAATATTATGTTATGCTTATTCCCATAATATTATAGTATGATTTTTAATATTTTTTAATAGTTTTGATACTTATATAATATCAATAAATTAGAATGCAAAATTAGAGAAAAAATATAATATTGATAAGATGTCAGAAAATATAATGCATTTATAGATAAATAATTAAGAATACATATATATTCAATGTTTACATTTAGGGTCGTAAGCATGTATCACAATGGCACTTTAGTTATGATTCCATTTCAAAATTGATGGGTGGCTTTTGTAAAATCATTTACACTTTATGCTATATATAAATATATATAATGACAAATGTATGTTGACAAGTGTGGCATTTTATTTGTTTTTATATGATATCTACAAGATTACTAGAGAAACATATTGTTATTTTTTATAAAATTTCAAAATTATACAGGGTCTCGGGTGGCTCAATGAGTTACCAATACGGCGTGGGTTCGTGACCGGCTGGTGCATTCGACTCGCAGCCGCAAGTGATTAAGTTTACCAGTTGCTTACCCATGGTCGGTGGTTTTCTCCAGGTACTCCAGCTTCCTCCACCACTAAAACTGGTCGCCATGATATAGCTGAAATATTGCTGAAAGTGGCGTTAAACACCAAAATCAAATGAAATCATCATTAGTAAACTAGAGTAAAACAAGGGAGATCAATCAGTGTTTAGTTATTTCCTGTTGATAAAGCTACCACAAAAGTTTATGCATTGACCTTGAGTTACATGACAACATATTGGTACATTTAACAGTATGCAGATAATGATAAGGAATAAATATACAATATACGTACATTGTCGGTAAATATAAAATGTATTTGTGCGAGCTTTAGAAACAGGCAGAATAGCGAGCCTTAGGCGAGCTTTTCATGCCTATTTCGCAGCGAGTACAAATGCATTTTATATTTAACGACAATGTACGTATATTGTGTTTATCCTGCAATGTCAAAAAAGTCGGAAAACTTGTCAGATTTAAACAAAAAGGACAGAAACAAGCGTCATTCCTCGCGTTTCATAAATGTTGTCAAGGGTGTCTTCTTCGTGGTCCGCGTTACATTAGTACCAGTTTCATACTTGTCTGCGCCCTCCACTGTACATAGTTACCGGGTACCAGGAAAGTTTATTCGTAGGTTGAAAAGTTTATTCGCATAGTACGAAAAGTTTATTCGTCTAGTACGAATAAAGCAAAAAATTATTCGTATAGCATATTTGTACAGCAAATGTACTGATTGCAGGATAAACATACATTTAGATACATTACATAACACTTAGACACGATTTAAACAGATTGTTACATAATTAATTACATTTTGTAAGCGATACAATATTACGTGATAACGTTTTTCAATGACTTACGACAGGTCGGTGGTTTTTTCCGAGTACTCTGGTTTCAGCCACCAATAAAATTGACCTCCACGATATAGCTGAAATATTGTTGGAAGTGGCGTTAAACACCATAAAACCTAAACCAAACCAAACATATCCAACGTATTATAGACGGTTTATAATCATTCTTTTCTGAATTAAATGTGATGATATACATGTAAATTTGCTTCTTTCATTTACTAGTAAAACGAAAAACAAAACATCGATCTTAAATTCTGAAAAATCTGAAGTCGGTGGTAGCATTTGGTGAGGCGGGCTTTATGAAAGGTAGACTACTGCACAACCCCTTTGTACTGATATATAATGAAGATATCATTTGTGTTATTAGATATAACTCACACTAAGTGTTTTGACACATGACAATTAATCTTTTGATAACGCGTTCTACTTTTAGCAACTATTTGGAGCATTTCATTTGTCATCTAAGAGAACATTCAGGGTATCAGGTGTTTTCCTGCCACGTGTATCCCTCATCAGCGTATTTTGTTTCACCCGCTCAACATAGCTGAGGATATTGATGAATTATGGGAAGCAAGGACTGTCAACGACAACACTATTTTGGTTTTCACAAGGACATAAAAGAATGGCAAACCAAATATATATCTGAACTTCTCGAAAAGTATTCAAAGCAGACTAATTAATGGGGAAAGTCTTTGTAAATTGCACTAAATGAGTCGTGGAGACCTTATAAAATGATTTTATTACTAATATTCCTGGCTGGTAGGTAATTTTAAGACGTCAGTAGGCCACTTAATACGTACGTATGTAATATATTTCCTTCAGTAATTGAGTCGATGCAGCAATTAATCGGAAGTATTATCGATAATAAAGGAAAATAGAATATCTTTGTAAGCTTTCGTAAGTAATATTGTAAATTAAAAATAGATATCTGGCAGGAAATTATAAGTAAAATATCTTTGAGCCATATAACCTCGCATTATATTGTGTTGTAATATAGTGTTTAAATGGCAAAACAAGATGTGCAATCTCGTTCTTACTTTCATCAATTCAAAAACCCGCTGTTCATCAAGATTAATAAACAATTTCAAAACATTTTGTCCATAAACGAATGTGTATATTTAAGAAAAGTTTGAAGATACCAAAGGGGTAATCAGAAACCATAAATCGAAGAAGGACAGACAATACAATGGGCAAAAGAAAAGTACAAAAGGGCAAACAACGTTCTACAAAACATACACATAAAACTAAAGATCGAGCAACATGAACCCCACTAATAAACAGGTGTGAACTCATTCTGCTCAGAAAGGGTGGACAGTTCTTGCTCCACATGTGGCACCCGTCGTGTTACTCAAAACAAAATAGATACTCGAAAGAAATATCGATTTTATACAGTAGTTATGCACAATCTAGTGAAAAAAGTAGTTTCAGCGGCAAATCAAATTATGCAATGTAGCCTTGCATGTATTGAACACTTTCAACTTACAATACATTATTGTTAGAAAACCTAGTTATAACAGAAAGATAGGTTCAGCAACTCCCCATTCCCCCGTTGGGGTCCGTGTTGTGTTTTTATCTTTGTCTCCGTTCTGTGTCTTGTGTGCCCTATGTTGCCAGTGTCTCTGGATTGTCCATTCTTGATTGCCTCTTCTGTTTTTCCCCAGATAACGTTTAATTGACCACTCCATATCCCTTTCGCAGGTCAGAACGTTGATTTGTACAGGTTTGTTTTACATGTGTGTTTTGAGAGTTTTACGTTTGACAGTTAACACTTCCTGTTTAACTTCCGTTTTCAATTTCCAGCAGACTATCGACGTTATAACAATACTGATGATTTCATTTGACAATATTCTCTGTTTTTTTTTATTAGATGTTAATGCATAGTTGATGGACCACTTTAGTTACTAATTGAAATCAAATTGTTGCTATTTTAACTCCGCCACGTCTGTGTGACTATGACTCACCAGGATCTATAGATTGCTATCGACTTTTGATATTGTCGTCTCTGTGTTGTAGGATTTAAAGTGTTGTCACATGAGAGGTTCATGTTGTTGTGGTTGATTATATACTCTGTATATTGTCATTTAAATTAAACACTTTGAAGATCCAGACATATAAAATGAAAAACAAAATATACCACACTGTCGAAACAGTTTGAAACGGAACTATAATCGATATCCCTAAGGCCCGGGTGGCTCAACGAGTTAGGGCGTTGGATCTAACAGCTCATACAAGTCTATCACCAATACGGCGTGGGTTCGCGCCCTGCTTTGTGAATAACAAAAAAGAGTGCACTCGACTCGCAACCGCAAGTGATAAAGTTTACCAGTTGCTTGCCCAGGGTCGGTGGTTCTCTCCGGGTACTCCAGCTTCCTTCACCACTAAAACTGGTCGCCATGATATAGCTGAAATATTGATGAAAGTGGCGTTAAACACCAGAATTCAAATTCAAATTCAAATTCGATATCCCTAACACACATGATCATTCACTCTCCTAGCTTGGTACAGACAGACCTTATACACAGTGGCGGGGTTAAACTAATTTTACGGGTACAAACTTCCCCTCTGAGTGAAATGATGAGGTTATGCAAGTTGCTACACATGTGAGTAAAATGTCCGCACTTACATATAGCTTGGTGAGCAGTGATGTTGTAGAGGACACTTTAATATTCGTTTTTACCTGCAGCTGTTTGTAAGGGGTCGTGTCTTGTTTACGTTATTTGTGTTTGTTTATGTATAGTGGTGTCAACATATATTGTTTGTGTTCTGGTTTTGTTTTGTTTTTCTACGTACTTAGTGCACATGACGCGTTTCTGGAATAACCTTCATCGCATACCCTAAGTTGCCTGGATTTTCCTTTCGGTATTCTCTAACGTTTACTTGAACCTTACAAAGAGAGTCAATGATATCAAACATCCTCTAAATAGTAGACAGTACACAAGGTCATCACAAGACGTAAGAGACAGACTAATGATAATTGGTGGACTTTATTTAATATGTATTCAAAACAAAATAGATACTCGAAAGAAATATCGATTTTATACAGTAGTTATGCAGAAGCTAGTGAAAAAGTAGCTTCAGCGGCAGATCAAATTATGCAAGAAAAATAATTCAATGTAGACTTGCATTTATCCTTTGGTATCTTCAAACTTTTCGTAAATACACACATTCGTTTATGAATAAAATGTATTGAAATTGTTTATTAATCTTAATGAACAGCGGGTTTTTGAATTGATAAAATTGATGAATAACAAGCGAACAACAAAAACTGTGAAACAATGAATCATCTGCCCCCATCTTTTTTGTAATTTACAAAGCCGGACGTATTGGTGATAGGCTTGTATGAGTTGTTAGGTAATCGAATTACCTAACTCATTGAGCCACCCATGCCCTTCATAACATTGGAAGCTCAAGTGAAGTTGGGGAGTCTATCATGTTCATCTACATCCATATCTCTTCTTAATAATGCATGTAATATTCAAATATATTGGTTCTGATATCACAACTTTGGATAGAATAATACATATTTGAACTGTTTAAAACATTTGAAGTACCACGAATTGCGGCCACTGATTGTAGTCGCACAGTTGTATTGTAATAAGCATGATTAATATATAGGTGTATATACACCAAGCCCACTGATAGACTTAGTTTTCATTGTAATGACTACTTCATAGTTGTCTTGTAAGAGGTGCTAATCAGATTACCGACAACACACTGGCCAAAAGAAAAAAGGACAGACAACGATCTACAAAACACTACTAATAATATCTTGCCTCTTATAAGATAATTATACGTAAAGTATCCTTGTGCTCTACATTTTATCTAGAGCGAAACACAATAGACCATGGCCCAACATGAACGACGCTGTAGCAACCCACTCAGAATATGTTTCTAAATGTAATATCTTTTGCATACATGACATTTGCAGTATAAACACAATATAATATATTGTCGGGATCGATTTTCTTCCTGTTTCTAAAACTCCTGGAAATAAATGTTTTACTTGCCAACAATGCACGTATATTATTGATCTACAATATACGTATAATTTTCTTATAAGAGGCAGAACTTGCTTACTCTTCGCGAGCGCCTGAGTTCACCCAGATTGTTGTTGTATTGTTCACCTTTTTAGTTTTTTGTGTTGTGTTCTGTTTGTTTTTGTTTTCCTTTATTTGTCTTGTGTCTTGTGTATCCAATGTTGTCAGTATCTCTGAATTGTCCATTCGTGATTCCCCTTCGGTTTTCTCTAACGTTTATTTCCAGAAAAATATAATTAACGTCTAGTATACGTATAAAACAAAGGTTTATACGAAATGTACATACGACTTTATTATAATCAGTAATTGCTCTGATTACAGTAGCATATTCCACTGTAATCAGAGCAATTATGACATGACATTCGAATGTCTCGGTACTTTTGTACTAGTTGTGAAGTCCGAATGGATTTGTTGACCTCATATGTCAATATTCACTAACACAATTGATCAGTCACTAGTCTGTTTAATTATTAATTCTTATTCTGTCTGTTTAATATAAATCCAATGACAGCTTGAACGATATGCATCTGCTTATATAAAAGCATGGGTGGAACACAGCCAAAACTAAAAATGAAAAATAAAAAATACTACACTGTCGAAACAATTCCAAAATCCATTAGAAAAATCGTAGAAAAGGGATGATTCTGATACAAGAACAGCAGTACACACACAAGTTTAAACATGAATAACAAGCGAACAACACAAATTATGAAAAATGAATTATCTGCCCCCTCCCTCCAAATAAAAAGCGGATATACGGTCAGGTGTTCATAAATGTTGAACCTCTATAGCCACAATAATAGTACCAACTGTGACGTGATAGTTCCAAGTACAATAAAGGAGACATATTCACAAATTTGAATGTATGTATATGTATAACCGTTGTCACCTATCAAGAGTGGAGGGTTGATATCCCATTAATCGATTAAACACTGCCACATTTATGTGCCTATCCCAAACCTGACCCTGGATTTCCAACGTCACACAGCGTGGTTTTTTTTGTGTTTAGTGAGTTCAGTTGAGATGAGAGGAGATTGTTCGTGTTATTGATATTGGTGAAATTGATTGCCATCGCTGTTTAATTAAACTTTCTTTTAATTGACGTATATACAACATGTATTAGGCTAATACATTTCGCATTTGAGTTGTAATATCCAATAACCAATAGCCCCCTCTTACAAGGCCATGCATTCTACAATGATAAAGTGACATCTCTTGATGATGACAATTTACTGTTATTTCAACATCTCGGTACATCAGAAATCTGATCTGGTAATAGGGGTGACCTTTTATAAGAGGGTGATTACCATAATCGATACGTCATATTAATTTAATTCAGCATTATGTTTGTTGTAGCTATATAATTAAACGTTAGAGAATACAAAAGGGGCAATCAAAAATGGACAAGAAAAACAAAATAAATACACAACACAATATGTGCTGAACACCTCTATACGCAAATAACGTAAATAAGACATGTGTCCTCCTACAAACAACTGGAGGTAAACACGAACCAAACATCGTTTTAATGCGGAAATCGTAACGGATATCAAAACACGGAACTCAGAACGTAAAGAAACATGATAGGACAAAAAAAAATAAACAGATGGTTATCAAATAGACAACTAGACGCAGTAGTGAGCATTTTGGTAACACCGGTACCCGTGCTAACGTCCTTGTCATTTCATTGTATTCCCCCTTGACCTTCACCTTGACTTTGTAATTGGCTCAGCAATCTAATCGGTTTAATAACTTTATGCTGATTGGATAAATGTATTGTCAGGAGTTCAATGATTTTATTATGATGTCGTACATACTCAAAATAGTGATATGATATTTGAAGGGATTTTGTATCTGCAAAGAATTGGCAACAACAATAGTGGAATAAACCCATCTTTGAATTGTTAACAAGAAAGTATTTTGATCTTTTGCCTGAAGGTCAGATGGATCTTCAGTCATACTCGCTGACACTGCAATCGTATTCTCTGGGAAAAAAACAAAAAAGAAATAATCTTTTTATTTATGCATCAAACAATTGACGTAAATATTTTCGTTCTTCATGCCTATTGAATAATCATGATAGCCTGTATAATGTTTCATTATCAAGATATTACTGTCAAGATAACAAAGGTATTATATTGATTGAAAAAACATACAACTAATCTCTGCATATTCACCAATAATTTAGAAGCTATTGTTGACTCTTTGATGCAATTTTAATTTGCTAAAAATATAAACAATCTGCTTGCTAGTACGCACAATAAACGTTAAAGAACACTGAAGGGGCAATGAAAAATGGACAATCCGGAGAAAATGGCAACATAGGGTACACAAGACGAAGAAAAACAAAACAAAAACAACTTAAAGATCCAGCTAGCAATTACTTTAGTACATTAATATTTCATTTTAATCATATCGATATTATCTCTTTCTGCGATTTTGATGTCTGATTTTGGAATTGTTCCGATGGTGTGACATTTTTTGTATTTCATTTTTTATAATTTTATATTACAAAATATATTATTATTCTATGTTCAATATTTGATTCCAACAAATTGATTACCTAATTATTCTGGTGTCCCACGAAGACCATTAATTTCTTTCCAAATTAATGATTAATTGTTCTTAAATTTGTTAGAAGCATCAGTTTTGATTTCTCTGTGCTAAGAGAAATGGTTTTAAACCAACTTTCCTAGCTAGCATTCATTGCATTTGTAATTGTACTGGCCATATATATTTTGTCATTAATTTTTTGAGATAGTATGTGGTCTTTGTGAGTGGAAGCGAATATTTTTAGTTTTTTTTTTATATTGTATTACCGTTGGATACCTCTTCATCAAGAGAAAATGGTTGGATCCCGTTAAGTGGTTTATCCTCGCCATATTGTTGTGTCTGTACCAAGCCAGGACATGGATTTCCAACGACATATGTCATGGTCTTTCCTATGTAAGAATAAAATATGTTAAACAATAATTGGATGTGCTATTTCTGAATTGATTGATGCTATTTCTGTTGTTGCTATTTATTTTCGAGATTGTGTGCAATTACTTGAGGATTACTTAACATTTCACAGTGGGCATAGCACTTTCTCACCTTTATCTGCGCTAAAACACGGGATTTTAAAATGCAGCCTAAAATTGTCACTCACAAATTTCAACAGCTACTTTGTTGATATTGTGTAAATGTAGGATTTGATATTAAATATATACATTTTCGTTGTGGATTAATTAAATGTTAATATTGATCTATATTATAGGTGTGAAGCTTGATAGTCGCTGTTTCATGTTGTTGCTAGTTCTAGTAAGTAAACATGAAAACTGCAACTTTTTAGGGTGCAGGATGCACAAACATCGTCCTGAGTTGGTCACAAATAGAAACATCATTTACGGTATGACCATATAGTACCGAATGCATGTTTTTTGTTGCCGGTTTTTGTCCAAAAATATTTTCATTTATTTGAGAGTTTTATTATTTTTTAAGGTACATATTATTGTAAAGTACAAAATAAAATTCGTCTCATAAGAAGTGTTTGAAAATACCAAAGGAGTAATCTTAATCCGTAAATTGAGGAAGGCAGACAATATAATGGCCAAGATCTACAGAACACTACACAAAAAAAACTAAAGTTCTAGCAACACGAACCCCCACAAAAAGCCGAGGGGGGGGGAGGGGCAAATAATATTAATGAAACTTTAAAGATATTTAACTTAGATAAATTTGAAAGTTTGAAAATATTATCAAAGTACATCTACACAGTGGAGTTCCATTCTCCATGTTTCATGGGGGTAAGCTTTGTCCGATTTCTATTATATTGCTCCTCGGACGTGCGTTTCACGGGTACTGTTGTTATAAATATGACATACCATCTGTGTACTTTTCGCTCCAAATTATATTTGATCTCTGTCCTCGATCTCTGGTTTCACTGGTGCTATTGTTTTCTATATGTTTTGTCACCTGCTTACTGTTTTACCCTAAATTATAGTTGACCTTTGACCCGTTTAACCTTATGATACGGAATCTGATGAACTATCTCACCTATATATTTGCATCTATATCATTTCTGTTTGTTATCTCATTTATCTTATTTCCAGTTAATTGGAGAGATAAATGTGCACTTTATATTATTTTGATCGGTTGTGAAAGATTACGAAAAAACAATGTGTAGGAAAGGACAATTTCTATATAAATGACCAATCATCTGCGACTATTAAACTAATGCTCCAATCTAATTGCTTTTAAAACATTATTTTATTTGTGGTTTGGTTTGTGACCATTGTATATCATTTCATGAATTTCATTTCTTTATAAAAACTATGTTTATTCTAATGATACTTAAAGAAAACAAGTGCACTTAACATGTGGAAGTACAAACCTGAAAACTGTCTTGTTTTAAGTCAAATTACATGTAAATATAGGTAAAAGGGAACAACCAAGGGAAAAAACAATAAGCAAAACAAAAACAAAAAACAAACAAACAAAATAGAGAAAGAAAACCAAAGCAAAGAGACACAAATTTCAATCCACAGTTTAAGTTCTTTGTATTGCAATACATTCATTTTCTAATTGATAGCATCAATTCCATTTCTTTTATATACTATTACGTATATGGTATGAATTTATCTAAAAGAATATTACTACTTTAATCTTATGTTTTTTATATGATAGAAGCGCCATGATAAGCTGTTGTGAAGCTAATGACAAGAAGAGGACTGACATACACATCACAAAGGTCGATTGGTATGGCTAAGGAAACAACTGGTGGCGACATTATCTGACCGGAAATGAGCTATTTGTAATTCAATATGTGAATACAATTTACAGAGCGATAATGAACACATGGTGTTGTATCAGTTTTAATTGGGGCATCAACTTCTTATTCCTTCAATTCTTCCTTAACAATGTTATTTACGGATTCATTTTCTGTTGTTTATCTAACAGAGAAATGACCGGAGATAACATTTAAAACCACACTAATAATCTGCCATATGGTTACAATTCTAATATCCCACATATATCCCATTTATACAAACAGAAAACCTTTCTTAACCGATCCCTGTCTCAGCCATTCGGTGTACTTGTCTCGGCCATTCGGTTTACTTGTCTCGGCCATTCGGTTTACTTGCTTGCAAACACGTGTTATTCCAGAAATATGTCGCGTGCCCGAAATTAGATATCTATGATTGTATTTCATATAGAAATCGAAATATTCGAACTGTTAAAATAATTATTTTTGCACAATACATTTCTACGATTTTCCAATTGGATTTTTTAAGCTGTTCTGACTGTGTGGTAGTTTATGTTCCGTTTATATACTTTATACGTGTGTTGGTGTGTCAAATTTGTGTCTGTTTCTCGATTTTTCAGTTTGATTTTTGAACTTTTCTAGACAATGTGGTATTTTATGCTTTTCATTTTTATTCATAATAAAATAAAAACAAAACAAAACAATCCAACCTATGCTCCGACAGTTAGACAGAAGAAGATAGCTTTCTTGAGTCAATATTGAATAAAAATACAAAAAAGTGTTATTCCAAAATGTAATAGAAAAATAAACATCTACCTGTAATTTAACCATTTATATGACACTATATGTATAATGTTCATGGTGTGCTCACAGGTCATGAATGAGGAACGGACCAGGAAGTGTTTACTAACCCATCCACATCATTTGAGTTCTCCTCCACTTTTTAGTTTGATCGTGTAGCTCTATCTTTCGTTTTCTGTGTAGTGTTTTTTTTTAATTTTATCAATGCTTATCCTTTTCCTGTTTGTTCATTGCATATTCGTTCCTTTGATATACGGGCTTCTGACAACTATTTTACCTATTTTGTTCCTGTATTGTTATAAATACTGCTATAGTGACAGCCGGAACCTTTGAACAGTAATGAAAGTGGGAGGTTTGGCGCTTTAAAATCTGATTCAACCCACCATTTCTTTAAAAATGCCTGTACCAAATCAGGGTCATTACGGTTTTCACAGTTATTCGGTTGTTGACTGATTTTGTCTGTCTATATAATTATGAGTTTTGACTTTCCCTTTGTAAGATTGTTCAGAGTTCGGTAATTTTGTTATTACCCTTATTGATATCTTAAAACTGTTCAAATTCCTACATTGTATATGGATCAATAAATTCTCTCCATTTCATAAAACTACAAGATAAGTGATGGTCGAAAGCATCAAGCATGAAGGTATAGGTAATACTTATCAATTATTACCACAGACATGATACTGTTGTTATCATCAATTAAAATAGAGTTGTATTATCATAGATAGCTTACTATCAGGTATGATACGGTTGGAATAAAGTTCTTGAATACTATCATGTAGTGCGAATTCCATTTTCACATGACCTTGTGTTTGCATGTTTTTTTTCCACACTAGAGGCGGTACAATATATTATGTAGTATAATATATAAAGTATATCATCAGCTGTCGTCCTTGGTTTTTTTTTCACCTTATGGCACCTACAGTTTAATTCATAGAAAACTATGATTTAATCAGAGAAAACGCATTAATCTCTGACATACTTGTGTGACATCTGAAAATATTGTTATCAAGAAATGATATTACTATTTAACCTCGCCACCTTTTAGTAATTGCTATAATATTAATAATTGATAATACTGTATCTTTACAAGAGGGTGACACACTTAGTACGCACTAATCTTCCATTAACTTATTTAACCCCACCACATTTTGATATCTGATGTAATAATAATAGTAATAATGAAAATAATAATAATTCTATAATTTAGTGCAAACTGATCTTCCATTGAATTATTTAATCCCGCCACCTTTTCGCACATGATATAATAATAATAATATTTTTTAATGCGTTATTTCTAGAGCGTGACACAGTCAGTACAAATTATTATCACCGAGCCCTATGGTATGTGCTAACATATGACATATATTCGTCAGCTGCTGTCGAAGTTTGCTGTTTGCTTGGTAGATGAAATGATATGTTTGTGCTAATTAACCCTGATCACAGTTGTGTCCATGTAAACATTAGCCGTGCATCATTAAAGGCATAATATTGAACTTAACATATGCATGATGGTCAAAAACATTGTGTGAAATGCTTAAGACATTTGGTCAAAGGGAAACTGAAATAATAGCACGGAAACCACATATTTATCTTCAGAAACGCGTCGTGTGCACTAAATATGATATCTACATTTGTATTCAATTAATCAATGAATCAATGAGAGTAACTTTGGAATCATTAAGGGAAGAAAACCAATTTGAAACTGAACGAGTGTATTGTTGCAAACAACAAACACTCTGTAAATAGTCCAGACCATTTGGTCAAAGGAAACTAATATTAGACCACGGAAAGTGCATATTTGCCCTTTATCAATTAAGTGTCATTATTTGGGAACCATTAATGGAATAATAAGCAAATTCGACTTGACTGCATGGTGTATTTGTAGTCAAAAATAATTTAATGATTTTCATATTATATGCGAGAAAAGTTGCAAGATACCAAAGGTAAAATCAGTGGGTCTAATTCAGTTTTCTATCACCACTAAAGTTCTGAGTTCGAACCCCATTCATGGCGAGGTGTACTCGATACAACATTATGTGATAAAGTTCGTCAATGATTTACGGTGGATCAGTGGTTTTCTGCGGGTACTCAATAAAACTGACCGCCATGATATAGCTGAAATAGTATTGAAAATGGCGTTAAATACCATACCCCAAACCTAACCTATATAATATAAGAAAGTACGAAACGCTCCCGCTTCAAAAACATCGCTAGTTAGGAATGAATTACTGACATGATACACAATGTTCTATGCAGACATATGGCGATCCTGTCTGTCTCTACTAAACTGTAGATTTGTCATTCTGCTGAAAATCTCATTCCGTATCATTATTTCCAATTTATATTCCGATTCTTACGTCATAAGACTTTACTAAGAATTTAAGAATTTATATAATTAATGAAGCTTGTTTACCATTTGTTATATTTATAGACGGGAACATATGACCCCAACTGCATAGACAAAAAGATGATACTATTCAGGAATCATTCCTTCAATGACCTGGAACATTTTCAAGGACATATCTAAGGTACATATTACTATTACATAGTACTAAGAATTTATAAAGAGACGTCGCAAAATACTGGTGTTACTTCGGACAAAATACGATTGATAAATTTTATGAGTTTGTTGAAGTAGCAATAATAAATGGATACCTACATATTATATACCAAAATAAAGGGTTTTTAATACCCTTTTTAACCATCACAAGCATTTTGCAGTATACTGATACTATTTATGAAAAATGATTGCCCAAAACCCCCAAAAGTGTAATTTTTGTTATGTCCCACGCTACATTTTAACTGGTGATGTTTGATAAAAATGCTTGATATGAATTTATTTTTCGGCGAATTCGTCCGAATTTTTTTCGTGATCAAGAGCGTCATAAAACCCGTATGACGTAGTATCCGTTTTTCCTTGAAGAGGAACAACATGACATTCAGATGATGTCTAAGGTATGTCCCGTATCTGTGAATGTAACAAAAATTAATGTTTATCAAATTTAAGGGAAAAAATTACTAATAAGAAAGGTGTTAAAAGCATAATGTTGTGATACAAAAAAATTTACATAACTTGTACTTTTTGTTCCTACAAAAACGTCTTAAACGAGTAACGTTAAGTAACACCAGTATCTTGCGACGTCTCATAATTAATGGAGCGTTGCATAACATAACTGGTTTATTCATGAAAAGAACAACTGTACACATTATAATTCATACAGGCAAGTAAATAATACTGTTCACGAAACATTCCTGTAAGAAACTGGATCATTTTCGAGGATATATCTAAAATGCATATGCACATTTGAATTATTTGGCTTTCCAATATTTCAGTTTTGAGTGTATCTGATGATGGTTATCCAGAAATGAGCTATGCGCACTAAATTTGATATCTACGTTTTTATTATTATTGGCTTATACATAGTTTAACATATAAGTTTTATATTCGTTACTACGTTTAGTTTTGATTTAATAGATCAAGGTGCATGGACACAGGACTAACACCACTGACAATGGTTCACACTCCGATGCCCGCCACAAGTGGAACGATTTCCAGACACCTATCCATGGCTGCGATGTTCGTGTTGCTCAATCTTTAGCCTTCTGTGTAGTGTTTTGTTGACCATTCTTTCTCCTTTAATCCTTTATTTTGTCAATTTAATTGTCTGTCCTTCTATTTACGGCTTATCATTACCTCTTTGGTATCATCACAGGATTATTACGTTATAACCGTCCAGTGTGTTATGCTTACATGAGTCTGACATTCACGATATAGCTGTACAATTGATGAAAATGACTATATACAACATTAACGAAACCCAGTAATCTATATTGGTACGTCTAATAGTCAATGTGTCACCTTAGAGAAAGGTTTAGAGATAACAAGGCAGTTATCAAAAACCGTAAATCGAAGAAAAATCTACAAAACAGTACACAGACAAGATTTTATCATTATACCTATAAAACTGACACATGAAATTATAAAAAGGTGAATATCAAAATAACTATGCGAAACCCATTTATTTTTTAAATTCCTGATTAGAGCATGGACTGTATTGAATTTTGGAAAACGAATGTTTCGATACCTAACGTTGTATAAAAATCATGAACATTTTCATATTTAAAATCATACATTGTGCGTCGCTGGATGATAGGCATTATTGACGAGGATTAACATACTTTAATGTCGTATCATACATCAAAAGACTATACACGGATTGTTCATTACATTGTATCGATGTCTAACATATCGTTCGTGGTGTTTGTTTTGATTGAAATGCCGAATGATAGTTTTTATAATGGCTTTCGAAAACTATATTAATATTTGCTTGAATTTGTTGTACACCTATGTTAGTCCTGTTTCGACAGTTTGAATAGAAACTTTATAAAAGAATATTTCGTCATATAAAATATAATTGGAAATAAAATCCACCTATGCCTTAGCTATGAAAACACTATTGAACATGCCAAAAAAAGACGGTAAAGAACACTGTCATCTGACAAACCAAAGACAGCATGGGAATTTCTCAGACTAGTGACATTGTATAACTGTCCAAAAATGTCCCAACACAGTTCCATGTTGTCAAAATTGTCTTATTAAATACACCGACATTTACTGTAAGATTTGTATCAGTTAACATGTAGAAATATTGGATACTGTAATCTGAGAGGATAACATTAATTTATCTTGTATTGCCATACACCCATTACCACCATGACATCTATGTAAGGTGTACCAATATCATTTCATACATAGGATAACACTAATTACAAATAAAAAAGCAAAAAGGATCTAAATAAATGTCAGTTGTCATATTAAAGACAAAAACAGCTGACTATTAGTCAATATGATTTCTTGTATAAATATAATAAATAAGCCAAATGACTATATTTAGCATTGAATTGCAACACTTTGATATAAATTCGAAACCTTTATGAAATCATTGCAGTAAAAATCGCGATGAATTAATTTTGAAGTATTAAATGAGATCCAAGATTTGACAATGTAGAGATAAATATTTTACACATGACTACAAGTAATTTTCTCTGAATATTGTAAACAAATATATTGCGTTAATTTGAAGATTGTATTCTGCTAAATTACGCTATATGCACCGGAACATCTTGAATAAAATATAATTTGTAAGAATTCATTCCTGGAAATTTGTAGTTATTTGTGTGGGAAGTTTTAGATAAACATCTTTACTTCCAACCCGTTTTCTTGTTTTTTTGTATAATGTTCTTAGTGTGTCACAAGTCATGAATGAGGAAAGGACCAGGAAGTGTTTACTAACCCATCCACAGCATTTAAGTTCTCCTCAAATTTTTAGTTTGATCCTGTAGCTCTATTTTTCGTTTTCTGTGCAGTGTTTTTTTAAAATTTTTATCAATGCGTATCCTTTTCCTGTTTATCCATTGTATATTCTTTCCTTTGATGTACGGTCTTCTGATTACCCCGTTGATATCATAAAACTGTTCAAATAACTATATAGATCAATAAATTCTCTCCATTTCATAAAACTACAAGATAAGTGATGGTCGAAAGCATCAAGCATGAAGGTATAGGTAATACTTATCAATTATTACCACAGACATGATACTGTTATTATCATCAGCTAAAATAGAGTTGTATTTTATAGATAACTTACTATCAGGTATGATACGGTTGGAATAAAGTTCTTGAATACTATCATGTAGTGCGAATTCCATTTTCACATGACCTTGTGTTTACATGTTTTTTTTCCACACTAGAGGCGGTACAATATATTATGTAGTATACTATATAAAGTATATCATCAGCTGTCGTCCTTGCTTTTTTTAACCTTATGGCACCTACAATTTAATTCATAGAGAACTATGATTTAATCAGAGAAAACGCATTATTACCATCATTAATCTCTGACATACTTGTGTGACATCTGAAAATATTGTTATCAAGAAATTATATTACTATTTAACCCCGCCACCTTTTAGTAATTGATATAATATTAATAATTGATAATACTTTATCTTTACAAGAGGGTGACACACTTAGTACGCACTAATCTTCCATCAACTTATTTAACCCCACCACATTTTGATATCTGATGTAATAATAATAGTAATAATGAAAATAATAATAATTCTATATTTTAGTGCAAACTGATCTTCCATTAAACTATTTAATCCCGCCACCTTTTCGCACATGATATAATAATAATAATATTTTTTAATGCGTTATTTCTAGAGCGTGACACAGTCAGTACAAATTATTATCACCGAGCCCTATAGTATGTGCTAACATATGACATATATTCGTCAGCTGCTGTCGAAGTTTCCTGTTTGCTTGGTAGATGAAATGATATGTTTGTGCTAATTAACCCTGATCACAGTTGTGTCCATGTAAACATTAGCCGTGCATCATTAAAGGCATAATATTGAACTTAGCCTATGTATGATGGTCAAAAACATTGTGTGAAATGCTTAAGACATTTGGTCAAAGGGAAACTGAAATAATAGCACGGAAACCACATATTTATCTTCAGAAACGCGTCGTGTGCACTAAATATGATATCTACATTTGTATTCAATTAATCAATGAATCAATGAGAGTAACTTTGGAATCATTAAGGGAAGAAAAGCAATTTGAAACTGAACGAGTGTATTGTTGCAAACAACAACCACTCTGTAAATAGTCCAGACCATTTGGTCAAAGGAAACTAATATTGGACCACGGAAAGCGCATATTTGACCTTTATCAATTAAGTGTCATTATTTGGGAACCATTAATGGAATAATAAGCAAATTCGATTTGACTGCATGGTGTATTTGTAGTCCAAAATAATTTAATGATTTTCATATTATATGCGAGAAAAGTTGCAAGATACCAAAGGTAAAATCAGTGGGTCTAATTCAGTTTTCTATCACAACTAAAGTTCTGAGTTCGAACCCCATTCATGGCGAGGTGTACTCGATACAACATTATGTGATAAAGTTCGTCAATGATTTACGGTGGATCAGTGGTTTTCTGCGGGTACTCAATAAAACTGACCGCCATGATATAGCTGAAATAGTATTGAAAATGGCGTCAAACACCATACCCCAAACCTAACCTATATAATATAAGAAAGTACGAAACACTCCCGCTTCAAAAACATCGTCAGTTAGGAATTAATTACTGACATGATACACAATGTTCTATGCAGACATATGGCGATCATGTCTGTCTCTACTAAACTGTAGATTTGTCATTCTGCTCTAAATCTCATTCCGTATCATTATTTCCAATTTATATTCCGATTCTTACGTCATAAGACTTTACTAAGAATTTAAGAATTTATATAATTAATGAAGCTTGTTTACCATTTGTTATATTTATAGACGGGAACATATGACCCCAACTGCATAGACAAAAAGATGATACTATTCAGGAATCATTCCTTCAATGACCTGGAACATTTTCAAGGACATATCTAAAGTACATATTACTATTACATAGTACTAAGAATTTATAAAGAGAAGTCGCAAAATACTGGTGTTACTTCGGACAAAATACGAGTGATAAATTTTATGAGTTTGTTGAAGTAGCAATAATAAATGGATACCTACATATTATATACCAAAATAAAGGGTTTTTAATACCCTTTTTAACCATCACAAGCATTTTGCAGTATACTGATACTATTTATGAAAAATGATTGCCCAAAACCCCCAAAAGTGTAATTTTTGTTATGTCCCGCGCTACATTTTAACTGGTGATGTTTGATAAAAATGCTTGATATGAATTTATTTTTCGGCGAATTCGTTCGAATTTTTTTCGTGATCAAGAGCGTCATAAAACCCGTCTGACTTAGTATCCGTTTTTCCTTGAAGAGGAACAACATGACATTCAGATGATGTCTAAGGTATGTCCCGTATCTGTTTATGTAACAAAAATTAATGTTTATCAAATTTAAGGGAAAAAATTACTAATAAGAAAGGTGTTAAAAGCATAATGTTGTTATACAAAAATAATTTACATAACTTGTACTTTTTGTTCCTACAAAAACGTCTTAAACGAGTAACGTTAAGTAACACCAGTATCTTGCGACGTCTCATAATTAATGAAGCGTTGCATAACATAACTGGTTTATTCATGAAGAAAACAATGTACACATTATAATTCATACAGGCAAGTAAATAATACTGTTCACGAAACATTCCTGTAAGAAACTGGATCATTTTCGAGGATATATCTAAAGTACATATGCACATTTAAATTATTTGGCTTTCCAATATTTCAGTTTTGAGTGTATCTGATGATGGTTATCCAGAAATGAGTTATGCGCACTAAATTTGATATCTACGTTTTTATTATTATTGGCTTTTACATAGTTTAACATATAAGTTTTATATTCGTTACTACGTTTATTTTTGATTTAATAGATCAAGGTGCATGGACACAGGACTAACACCACTGACAATGGTTCACACTCCGATACCCGCCACAAGTGGAACGATTTCCAGACACCTATCCATGGCTGCGATGTTCGTGTTGCTCAATCTTTAGCTTTCTGTGTAGTGTTTTGTTGACCATTCTTTCTCCTTTAATCCTTTTTTTGTCAATTTAATTCTCTGTCCTTCTATTTACGGCTTATCATTACCTCTTTGGTATCATCACAGGATTATTACGTTATAACCGTCCAGTGTGTTATGCTTACATGAGTCTGACATTCACGATATAGCTGTACAATTGATGAAAATGACTATATACAACATTAACGAAACCCAGTAATCTATATTGGTACGTCTAATAGTCAATGTGTCACCTTAGAGAAAGGTTTAGAGATAACAAGGCAGTTATCAAAAACCGTAAATCGAAGAAAAATCTACAAAACAGTACACAGACAAGATTTTATCATTATACCTATAAAACTGACACATGAAATTATAAAAAGGTGAATATCAAAATAACTATGCGAAACCCATTTATTTTTTTTATTTTCGATTAGAGCATGGACTGTATTGAATTTTGGAAAACGAATGTCTCGATACCTAACGTTGTATAAAAATCATGAACATTTTCATATTTAAAATCATACATTGTGCGTCGCTGGATGATAGGCAATTATTGACGAGGATTAACATACTTTAATGTCGTATCATACATCAAAAGACTATACACGGATTATTCATTACATTGTATCGATGTCTAACATATCGTTCGTGGTGTTTGTTTTGATTGAAATGCCGAATGATAGTTTTTATAATGGCTTTCGAAAACTATATTAATATTTGCTTGAATTTGTTGTACACCTATGTTAGTCCTGTTTCGACAGTTTGAATAGAAACTTTATAAAAGAATATTTCGTCATATAAAATATAATTGGAAATAAAATCTACCTATGCCTTAGCTATGAAAACACTATTGAACATGCCAAAAAAAGACGGTAAAGAACACTGTCATCTGACAAACCAAAGACAGCATGGGAATTTCTCAGACTAGTGACATTGTATAACTGTCCAAAAATGTCCCAACACAGTTCCATGTTGTCAAAATTGTCTTATTAAATACACTGACATTTACTGTAAGATTTGTATCAGTTAACATGCAGAAATATTGGATACTGTAATCTGAGAGGATAACATTAATTTATCTTGTATTGCCATACACCCATTACCACCATGACATCTATGTAAGGTATACCAATATCATTTCATACATAGGATAACACTAATTACAAATAAAAAAGCAAAAAGGGTCTAAATAAATGTCAGTTGTCATATTAAAGACAAAAACAGCTGACTATTAGTCAATATGATTTCTTGTATAAATATAATAAATAAGCCAAATGACTATATTTAGCATTGAATTGCAACACTTTGATATAAATTCGAAACCTTTATGAAATCATTGCAGTAAAAATCGCGATGAATTAATTTTGAAGTATTAAATGAGATCCAAGATTTGACAATGTAGAGATAAATATTTTACACATGACTACAAGTAATTTTCTCTGAATATTGTAAACAAATATATTGCTTTAATTTGAAGATTGTGTTCTGCTAAATTACGCTATATGCACCGGAACATCTTGAATAAAATATAATTTGTAAGAATTCATTCCTGGAAATTTGTAGTTGTTTGTGTGTGAAGTTTTAGATAAACATCTTTACTTCCAACCCGTTTTCTTGTTTTTTGTATAATGTTCTTAGTGTGTCACAAGTCATGAATGAGGAAAGGACCAGGAAGTGTTTACTAACCCATCCACAGCATTTAAGTTCTCCTCAAATTTTTAGTTTGATCCTGTAGCTCTATTTTTCGTTTTCTGTGCAGTGTTTTTTTATTAATTTTATCAATGCTTATCCTTTTCCTGTTTATCCATTGTATATTCTTTCCTTTGATGTACGGGCTTCTGATTATCCCGTTGATATCATAAAACTGTTCAAATAACTATATAGATCAATAAATTCTCTCCATTTCATAAAACTACAAGATAAGTGATGGTCGAAAGCATCAAGCATGAAGGTATAGGTAATACTTATCAAGTATTACCACAGACATGACACTGTTATTATCATCAACTAAAATAGAGTTGTATTTTATAGATAACTTACTATCAGGTATGATACGGTTGGAATAAAGTTCTTGAATACTATCATGTAGTGCGAATTCCATTTTCACATGACCTTGTGTTTACATGTTTTTTTTTTCCACACTAGAGGCGGTACAATATATTATGTAGTATACTATATAAAGTATATCGTCAGCTGTCGTCCTTGTTTTTTTTTAACCTTATGGCACCTACAATTTAATTCATAGAGAACTATGATTTAATCAGAGAAAACGCATTATTACCATCATTAATCTCTGACATACTTGTGTGACATCTGAAAATATTGTTATCAAGAAATTATATTACTATTTAACCCCGCCACCTTTTAGTAATTGCTATAATATTAATAATTGATAATACTTTATCTTTACAAGAGGGTGACACACTTAGTACACACTAATCTTCCATTAACTTATTCAACTCCACCACATTTTGATACCTGATGTAATAATAATAGTAATAATAAAAATAATAATAATTCTATAATTTAGTGCAAACTGATCTTCCATTAAACTATTTAATCCCGCCACCTTTTCGCACATGATATAATAATAATAATATTTTATTATGCGTTATTTCTAGAGCGTGACACAGTCGGTACAAAATTATTATCACCGAGGCCCTATGGTATGTGCTAACATATGACATATCGGCCAGTTGCTGTCGAAGTTTCCTGTTTGCTTGGTAGATGAGAAGATATGTTTGTGTTAATAAAAGCCTTGATCACAGTTGTGTCCATGTAAGCATTAGCCGTGCATCATTAAAGGCATAATATTGAACTTAACATATGTATGATGGTCAAACACATTGTGTAAAATGTTTAAAACATTTGGTCAAAGGGAAACTGAAATTATAGCACGAAAACCACATATTTATCTTCAGAAACGTGTCATGCTCACTAAATATGATATCTACGTTTTTATTCAATTAATCAATGAATCAATGAGAGTAACTTTGGAATCATAAAGGAAAGAAAACCAATTTGAAACTGAACGAGTGTATTGTTGCAAACAACAACCACTCTGTCAATAGTCCAGACCATTTGGTCAAAGGAAACTAATATTGGACCACGGAAAGCGCATATTTGCCCTTTATCAATT
The DNA here is from genome assembly GCA_963383655.1 of Bathymodiolus septemdierum. Classification (NCBI taxonomy): domain Eukaryota; kingdom Metazoa; phylum Mollusca; class Bivalvia; order Mytilida; family Modiolidae; genus Bathymodiolus; species Bathymodiolus septemdierum. The sequence continues at coordinate 51,868,216 of OY726530.1, read as the reverse complement.
AAGGGTCATTATTTGGGAATCATTAGAGGAATAATAAGCAAATTCGATTTGACTGCATGATGTATTTGTAGTCAAAAATAATTTAATGATTTTCATATTATATGCGAGAAAAGTTGCAAGATACCAAAGGTAAAATCAGTGGGTCTAATATCGAATTTGACCTGCTCTTAATGGTCCTTGAAATTGAGTAGTAATTTCAAATGATTTGCTACTACTGGGAACTTAAGTTATTGATCGAAAACCAAATGCGGAACAGACGGGGATCGGTAAAATTATATGCCACGAAGACTAGTGGCTGTGTTGATATAAATATATATATATAATATAAGGAGGAGGGGGGTCCGTGGTCGTGTTCGTATGGTAGTTGGACTTACAGCTGTATGCACAATCAATTGTCTATCACCACAAAAGCTCTGAGTTCGAACCCCATTCATGGCGAGGTGTGCTCGATACAACATTATGTGATAAAGTTCGTCAATGATTTACGGTGGATCGGTGATTTTCGGCGAGTACTCAATAAAACTGACCGCCATGATATAGCTGAAATATTATTGAAAATGGCGTCAAACACCATACCCCAAACCTAACCTATATAATATAAGAAAGTACGAAACACTCCCGCTTCAAAAACATCGTCAGTTAGGAATTAATTACTGACATGATACACAATGTACTATGCAGACATATGGCGATGCTGTCTGTCTCTACTAAACTGTAGATTTGTCATTCTGATCAAAATCTCATTCCGTAGCATTATTTCCAATTTATATTCCGACTCTACGTCATAAGACTTTACTAAGAATTTAAGAATTTAAACATCATGAACAGTTTCATATTTATAATCATACATTTTGCGTTTCTGAATGATAGGCAATTATTGACAAGGATTAATATACTTTGATGTCGTATCATACATCAAAAGACTATACACAGATTGTTCATTACATTGTATCGATGTCTAACATATCGTGCGTGGTGTTCGTTTTGCTTGAAATGCCGAATGATAGTTTTTGTAATGGCTTTCGAAAACTATATTAATATTTGATTGAATTTGTTGTAGACCTGTTTTAGTCCTGTTTCGACAGTTTGAATAGAAGCTTTATAAAAGAATATTTCGTCAAATAAAATATTGGAAATAAAATCCACCTATGCCTTAGTTATGAAAACACTATTGAACATGCCAAACAAAGACGGTAAAGAAAACTGTCATCTGACAAACCAAAGACAGCATGGTGATTTCTCAGACTAGTGACATTGTACATTGTATAACTGTCCAAAAATGTCCCAACACAGTTCCATGTTGTCAAAATTGTCTTATTAAACACACTGACATTTACTGTAAGATTTGTATCAGTTAGCATGTAGAAATATTGGATACTGTAATCTGAGAGGATAACATTAATTTATCTTGTATTGCCATACACCCATTACCACCATGACATCTATGTAAGGTGTACCAATATCATTTCATACATAGGATAACACTAATTACAAATAAAAAAGCAAAAAGGATCTAAATAAATGTCAGTTGTCATATTAAAGACAAAAACAGCTGACTATTAGTCAATATAATTTCTTGTATAAATATAATAAATAAGCCAAATGACTATATTTAGCATTGAATTGCAACACTTTGATATAAATTCGAAACCTTTATGAAATCATTGCAGTAAAAATCGCGATGAATTAATTTTGAAGTATTAAATGAGATTCAAGATTTGACAATGTAGAGATAAATATTTTACACATGACTACAAGTAATTTTCTCTGAATATTGTAAACAAAAATATTGCTTTAATTTGAAGATTTTGTTCTACTAAATTACGTTATATGCACCGGAACATCGTGAATAAAATATAATTTGTAAGAATTCATTCCTGGAAATTTGTAGTTGTTTGTGTGGGAAGTTTTAGATAAAACATCTTTACTTCCAACCCGTTTTCTTGTTTTTTGTATAATGTTCTTAGTGTGTCACAGGTCATGCATGAGGAAAGGACCAGGAAGTGTTTACTAACCCATCCACAGCAGTTAAGTTCTCCCCAAATTTTTTGTTTGATCGTGTAGCTCTATCTTTCGTTTTCTATGTAGTGTTTTTTTTTAAAATTTTATCAATGCTTATCCTTTTCCTGTTTATCCATTGTATATTCTTTCCTTTGATGTACGGGCTTCTGATTACCCCGTTGATATCATAAAACTGTTCAAATAACTATATAGATCAATAAATTCTCTCCATTTCATAAAACTACAAGATAAGTGATGGTCGAAAGCATCAAGCATGAAGGTATAGGTAATACTTATCAAGTATTACCACAGACGTGACACTGTTATTATCATCAACTAAAATAGAGTTGTATTTTATAGATAACTTACTATCAGGTATGATACGGTTGGAATAAAGTTCTTGAATACTATCATGTAGTGCGAATTCCATTTTCACATGACCTTGTGTTTACATGTTTTTTTTTTCCACACTAGAGGCGGTACAATATATTATGTAGTATACTATATAAAGTATATCGTCAGCTGTCGTCCTTGTTTTTTTTAACCTTATGGCACCTACAATTTAATTCATAAAGAACTATGATTTAATCAGAGAAAACGCATTATTACCATCATTAATCTCTGACATACTTGTGTGACATCTGAAAATATTGTTATCAAGAAATTATATTACTATTTAACCCCGCCACCTTTTAGTAATTGTTATAATATTAATAATTGATAATACTTTATCTTTACAAGAGGGTGACACACTTAGTACACACTAATCTTCCATTAACTTATTCAACCCCACCACATTTTGATACCTGATGTAATAATAATAGTAATAATAAAAATAATAATAATTCTATAATTTAGTGCAAACTGATCTTCCATTAAACTATTTAATCCCGCCACCTTTTCGCACATGATGTAATAATAATAATATTTTATTATGCGTTATTTCTAGAGCGTGACACAGTCAGTACAAAATTATTATCACCGAGGCCCTATGGTATGTGCTAACATATGACATATCCGCCAGTTGCTGTCGAAGTTTCCTGTTTGCTTGGTAGATGAGAAGATATGTTTGTGTTAATAAAAGCCCTGATCACAGTTGTGTCCATGTAAGCATTAGCCGTGCATCATTAAAGGCATAATATTGAACTTAACATATGTATGATGGTCAAACACATTGTGTAAAATGTTTAAAACATTTGGTTAAAGGGAAACTGAAATTATAGCACGAAAACCACATATTTATCTTCAGAAACGTGTCATGCTCACTAAATATGATATCTACGTTTTTATTCAATTAATCAATGAATCAATGAGAGTAACTTTGGAATCATAAAGGAAAGAAAACCAATTTGAAACTGAACGAGTGTATTGTTGCAAACAACAACCACTCTGTCAATAGTCCAGACCATTTGGTCAAAGGAAACTAATATTGGACCACGGAAAGCGCATATTTGCCCTTTATCAATTAAGGGTCATTATTTGGGAATCATTAGAGGAATAATAAGCAAATTCGATTTGACTGCATGATGTATTTGTAGTCAAAAATAATTTAATGATTTTCATATTATATGCGAGAAAAGTTGCAAGATACCAAAGGTAAAATCAGTGGGTTTAATATCGAATTTGACCTGCTCTTAATGGTCCTTGAAATTGAGTAGTAATTTCAAATGATTTGCTACTACTGGGAACTTAAGTTATTGATCGAAAACCAAATGCGGAACAGACGGGGATCGGTAAAATTATATGCCACGAAGACTAGTGGCTGTGTTGATATAAATATATATATATAATATAAGGAGGAGGGGGGTCCGTGGTCGTGTTCGTATGGTAGTTGGACTTGCAGCTGTATGCACAATCAATTGTCTATCACCACAAAAGCTCTGAGTTCGAACCCCATTCATGGCGAGGTGTGCTCGATACAACATTATGTGATAAAGTTCGTGAATGATTTACGGTGGATCGGTGATTTTCTGCGGGTACTCAATAAAACTGACCGCCATGATATAGCTGAAATATTATTGAAAATGGCGTCAAACACCATACCCCAAACCTAACCTATATAATATAAGAAAGTACGAAACACTCCCGCTTCAAAAACATCGTCAGTTAGGAATTAATTACTGACATGATACACAATGTACTATGCAGACATATGGCGATGCTGTCTGTCTCTACTAAACTGTAGATTTGTCATTCTGATCAAAATCTCATTCCGTAGCATTATTTCCAATTTATATTCCGACTCTACGTCATAAGACTTTACTAAGAATTTAAGAATTTAAGCATCATGAACAGTTTCATATTTAAAATCATACATTGTGCAATTCTGAATGATAGGCAATTATTGACAAGGATTAATATACTTTGATGTCGTATCATACATCAAAAGACTATACACAGATTGTTCATTACATTGTATCGATGTCTAACATATCGTGCGTGGTGTTCGTTTTGCTTGAAATGCCGAATGATAGTTTTTGTAATGGCTTTCGAAAACTATATTAATATTTGATTGAATTTGTTGTATACCTGTTTTAGTCCTGTTTCGACAGTTTGAATAGAAGCTTTATAAAAGAATATTTCGTCAAATAAAATATTGGAAATAAAATCCACCTATGCCTTAGTTATGAAAACACTATTGAACATGCCAAACAAAGACGGTAAAGAAAACTGTCATCTGACAAACCAAAGACAGCATGGTGATTTCTCAGACTAGTGACATTGTACATTGTATAACTGTCCAAAAATGTCCCAACACAGTTCCATGTTGTCAAAATTGTCTTATTAAACACACTGACATTTACTGTAAGATTTGTATCAGTTAGCATGTAGAAATATTGGATACTGTAATCTGAGAGGATAACATTAATTTATCTTGTATTGCCATACACCCATTACCACCATGACATCTATGTAAGGTGTACCAATATCATTTCATACATAGGATAACACTAATTACAAATAAAAAAGCAAAAAGGGTCTAAATAAATGTCAGTTGTCATATTAAAGACAAAAACAGCTGACTATTAGTCAATATGATTTCTTGTATAAATATAATAAATAAGCCAAATGACTATATTTAGCATTGAATTGCAACACTTTGATATAAATTCGAAACCTTTATGAAATCATTGCAGTAAAAATCGCGATGAATTAATTTTGAAGTATTAAATGAGATTCAAAATTTGACAATGTAGAGATAAATATTTTACACATGACTACAAGTAATTTTCTCTGAATATTGTAAACAAAAATATTGCTTTAATTTGAAGATTTTGTTCTACTAAATTACGCTATATGCACCGGAACATCGTGAATAAAATATAATTTGTAAGAATTCATTCCTGGAAATTTGTATTTGTTTGTGTGTGAAGTTTTAGATAAAACATCTTTACTTCCAACCCGTTTTCTTGTTTTTTCTATAATGTTCTTAGTGTGTCACAGGTCATGCATGAGGAAAGGACCAGGAAGTGTTTACTAACCCATCCACAGCATTTAAGTTCTCCTCAAATTTTTAGTTTGATCCTGTAGCTCTATTTTTCGTTTTCTGTGCAGTGTTTTTTTTTAAATTTTATCAATGCTTATCCTTTTCCTGTTTATCCATTGTATATTCTTTCCTTTGATGTACGGGCTTCTGATTACCCCGTTGATATCATAAAACTTTTCAAATAACTATATAGATCAATAAATTCTCTCCATTTCATAAAACTACAAGATAAGTGATGGTCGAAAGCATCAAGCATGAAGGTATAGGTAATACTTATCAAGTATTACCACAGACATGACACTGTTATTATCATCAACTAAAATAGAGTTGTATTTTCATAGATAACTTACTATCAGGTATGATACGGTTGGAATAAAGTTCTTGAATACTATCATGTAGTGCGAATTCCATTTTCACATGACCTTGTGTTTACATGTTTTTTTTTTCCACACTAGAGGCGATACAATATATTATGTAGTATAATATATAAAGTATATCGTCAGCTGTCGTCCTTGTTTTTTTTAACCTTATGGCACCTACAGTTTAATTCATAGAAAACTATGATTTAATCAGAGAAAACGCATTATTAACATAATTAATCTCTGACATACTTGTGTGACATCTGAAAATATTGCTATCAAGAAATTATATTACTATTTAACCCCTCCACCTTTTAGCAATTGATATAATATCAATAATTGAAAATACTTTATCTTTACAAGAGGGTGACACACTTAGTACACACTAATCTTCCATTAACTTATTCAACCCCACCACATTTTGATACCTGATGTAATAATAATAGTAATAATAAAAATAATAATAATTCTATAATTTAGTGCAAACTGATCTTCCATTAAACTATTTAATCCCGCCACCTTTTCGCACATGATGTAATAATAATAATATTTTATTATGCGTTATTTCTAGAGCGTGACACAGTCAGTACAAAATTATTATCACCGAGGCCCTATGGTATGTGCTAACATATGACATATCCGCCAGTTGCTGTCGAAGTTTCCTGTTTGCTTGGTAGATGAGAAGATATGTTTGTGTTAATAAAAGCCCTGATCACAGTTGTGTCCATGTAAGCATTAGCCGTGCATCATTAAAGGCATAATATTGAACTTAGCATATGTATGATGGTCAAACACATTGTGTAAAATGTTGAAAACATTTGGTCAAAGGGAAACTGAAATAATAGCACGAAAACCACATATTTATCTTCAGAAACGTGTCATGCTCACTAAATATGATATCTACGTTTTTATTCAATTAATCAATGAATCAATGAGAGTAACTTTGGAATCATAAAGGAAAGAAAACCAATTTGAAACTGAACGAGTGTATTGTTGCAAACAACAACCACTCTGTCAATAGTCCAGACCATTTGGTCAAAGGAAACTAATATTGGACCACGGAAAGCGCATATTTGCCCTTTATCAATTAAGGGTCATTATTTGGGAATCATTAGAGGAATAATAAGCAAATTCGATTTGACTGCATGATGTATTTGTAGTCAAAAATAATTTAATGATTTTCATATTATATGCGAGAAAAGTTGCAAGATACCAAAGGTAAAATCAGTGGGTCTAATATCGAATTTGACCTGCTCTTAATGGTCCTTGAAATTGAGTAGTAATTTCAAATGATTTGCTACTACTGGGAACTTAAGTTATTGATCGAAAACCAAATGCGGAACAGACGGAGATCGGTAAAATTATATGCCACGAAGACTAGTGGCTGTGTTGATATAAATATATATATATAATATAAGGAGGAGGGGGGTCCGTGGTCGTGTTCGTATGGTAGTTGGACTTACAGCTGTATGCACAATCAATTGTCTATCACCACAAAAGCTCTGAGTTCGAACCCCATTCATGGCGAGGTGTGCTCGATACAACATTATGTGATAAAGTTCGTCAATGATTTACGGTGGATCGGTGATTTTCTGCGGGTACTCAATAAAACTGACCGCCATGATATAGCTGAAATATTATTGAAAATGGCGTCAAACACCATACCCCAAACCTAACCTATATAATATAAGAAAGTACGAAGCACTCCCGCTTCAAAAACATCGTCAGTTAGGAATTAATTACTGACATGATACACAATGTACTATGCAGACATATGGCGATGCTGTCTGTCTCTACTAAACTGTAGATTTGTCATTCTGATCAAAATCTCATTCCGTAGCATTATTTCCAATTTATATTCCGACTCTACGTCATAAGACTTTACTAAGAATTTAAGAATTTAAACATCATGAACAGTTTCATATTTAAAATCATACATTGTGCGTTTCTGAATGATAGGCAATTATTGACAAGGATTAATATACTTTGATGTCGTATCATACATCAAAAGACTATACACAGATTGTTCATTACATTGTATCGATGTCTAACATATCGTGCGTGGTGTTCGTTTTGCTTGAAATGCCGAATGATAGTTTTTGTAATGGCTTTCGAAAACTATATTAATATTTGATTGAATTTGTTGTATACCTGTTTTAGTCCTGTTTCGACAGTTTGAATAGAAGCTTTATAAAAGAATATTTCGTCAAATAAAATATTGGAAATAAAATCCACCTATGCCTTAGTTATGAAAACACTATTGAACATGCCAAACAAAGACGGTAAAGAAAACTGTCATCTGACAAACCAAAGACAGCATGGGGATTTCTCAGACTAGTGACATTGTACATTGTATAACTGTCCAAAAATGTCCCAACACAGTTCCATGTTGTCAAAATTGTCTTATTAAACACACTGACATTTACTGTAAGATTTGTATCAGTTAGCATGTAGAAATATTGGATACTGTAATCTGAGAGGATAACATTAATTTATCTTGTATTGCCATACACCCATTACCACCATGACATCTATGTAAGGTGTACCAATATCATTTCATACATAGGATAACACTAATTACAAATAAAAAAGCAAAAAGGATCTAAATAAATGTCAGTTGTCATATTAAAGACAAAAACAGCTGACTATTAGTCAATATGATTTCTTGTATAAATATAATAAATAAGCCAAATGACTATATTTAGCATTGAATTGCAACATTTTAATATAAATTCGAAACCTTTATGAAATCATTGCAGTAAAAATCGCGATGAATTAATTTTGAAGTATTAAATGAGATTCAAAATTTGACAATGTAGAGATAAATATTTTACACCTGACTACAAGTAATTTTCTCTGAATATTGTAAACAAAAATATTGCTTTAATTTGAAGATTTTGTTCTACTAAATTACGCTATATGCACCGGAACATCGTGAATAAAATATAATTTGTAAGAATTCATTCCTGGAAATTTGTATTTGTTTGTGTGTGAAGTTTTAGATAAAACATCTTTACTTCCAACCCGTTTTCTTGTTTTTTGTATAATGTTCTTAGTGTGTCACAGGTCATGCATGAGGAAAGGACCAGGAAGTGTTTACTAACCCATCCACAGCATTTAAGTTCTCCCCAAATTTTTTGTTTGATCGTGTAGCTCTATCTTTCGTTTTCTATGCAGTGTTTTTATTTTTTATTAATTTTATCAATGCTTATCCTTTTCCTATTTATCCATTGTATATTCTTTCCTTTGATGTACGGGCTTCTGATTACCCCGTTGATATCATAAAACTGTTCAAATACCTATATGGATCAATAAATTCTCTCCATTTCATAAAACTACAAGATAAGTGATGGTCGAAAGCATCAAGCATGAAGGTATAGGTAATAGTATTACCACAGACATGATACTGTTATTATCATCAACTAAAATAGAGTTGTATTTTATAGATAACTTACTATCAGGTATGATACGGTTGGAATAAAGTTCTTGAATACTATCATGTAGTGCGAATTCCATTTTCACATGACCTTGTGTTTACATGTAATTTTTTCCACACTAGAGGCGGTACAATATATTATGTAGTATACTATATAAAGTATATCGTCAGCTGTCGTCCTTGTTTTTTTTAACCTTATGACACCTACAGTTTAATTCATAGAAAACTATGATTTAATCAGAGAAAACGCATTATTAACATAATTAATCTCTGACATACTTGTGTGACATCTGAAAATATTGCTATCAAGAAATTATATTACTATTTAACCCCTCCACCTTTTAGCAATTGATATAATATCAATAATTGAAAATACTTTCTTTACAAGAGGGTGACACACTTAGTACACACTAATCTTCCATTAACTTATTTAACCCCGCCACATTTTGGTATCTGATATAATAATAATAGTAATAATAAAAATAATAATAATTCTATATTTTAGTGCAAACTGATCTTCAATTAAACTATTTAATCCCGCCACCTTTTCATACATGATATAATAATAATACTATTTTATTATGCGCTATTTCAAGAGCATGACACAGTCAGTACAAAATTATTCTCACCGAGGCCCTATGGTATGTGCTAACATATGACATATCCGCCAGTTGCTGTCGAAGTTTCCTGTTTGCTTGGTAGATGAGAAGATATGTTTGTGTTAATAAACCCTGATCACAGTTGTGTTCATGTAAGCATTAGCCGTGCATCATTAAAGGCATAATATTGAACTTAACATATGTATGATGGTCAAACACATTGTGTAAAATGTTTAAAACATTTGGTTAAAGGGAAACTGAAATTATAGCACGAAAACCACATATTTGTCTTCAGAAACGTGTCATGCGCACTAAATATGATATCTACAGCTTTATTCAATTAATCAATGAATCAATGAGAGTAACTTTGGAATCATAAAGGAAAGAAAACCAATTTGAAACTGAACGAGTGTATTGTTGCAAACAACAACCACTCTGTCAATAGTCCAGACCATTTGGTCAAAGGAAACTAATATTGGACCACGGAAAGCGCATATTTGCCCTTTATCAATTAAGGGTCATTATTTGGGAACCATTAGAGGAATAATAAGCAAATTCGATTTGACTGCATGATGTATTTGTAGTCCAAAATAATTTAATGATTTTCATATTATATGCGAGAAAAGTTGCAAGATACCAAAGGTAAAATCAGTGGGTTTAATATCGAATTTGACCTGCTCTTAATGGTCCTTGAAATTGAGTAGTAATTTCAAATGATTTGCTACTACTGGGAACTTAAGTTATTGATCGAAAACCAAATGCGGAACAGACGGGGATCGGTAAAATTATATGCCACGAAGACTAGTGGCTGTGTTGATATAAATATATATATATAATATAAGGAGGAGGGGGGTCCGTGGTCGTGTTCGTATGGTAGTTGGACTTGCAGCTGTATGCACAATCAATTGTCTATCACCACAAAAGCTCTGAGTTCGAACCCCATTCATGGCGAGGTGTGCTCGATACAACATTATGTGATAAAGTTCGTGAATGATTTACGGTGGATCGGTGATTTTCTGCGGGTACTCAATAAAACTGACCGCCATGATATAGCTGAAATATTATTGAAAATGGCGTCAAACACCATACCCCAAACCTAACCTATATAATATAAGAAAGTACGAAACACTCCCGCTTCAAAAACATCGTCAGTTAGGAATTAATTACTGACATGATACACAATGTACTATGCAGACATATGGCGATGCTGTCTGTCTCTACTAAACTGTAGATTTGTCATTCTGATCAAAATCTCATTCCGTAGCATTATTTCCAATTTATATTCCGACTCTACGTCATAAGACTTTACTAAGAATTTAAGAATTTAAGCATCATGAACAGTTTCATATTTAAAATCATACATTGTGCAATTCTGAATGATAGGCAATTATTGACAAGGATTAATATACTTTGATGTCGTATCATACATCAAAAGACTATACACAGATTGTTCATTACATTGTATCGATGTCTAACATATCGTGCGTGGTGTTCGTTTTGCTTGAAATGCCGAATGATAGTTTTTGTAATGGCTTTCGAAAACTATATTAATATTTGATTGAATTTGTTGTATACCTGTTTTAGTCCTGTTTCGACAGTTTGAATAGAAGCTTTATAAAAGAATATTTCGTCAAATAAAATATTGGAAATAAAATCCACCTATGCCTTAGTTATGAAAACACTATTGAACATGCCAAACAAAGACGGTAAAGAAAACTGTCATCTGACAAACCAAAGACAGCATGGGGATTTCTCAGACTAGTGACATTGTACATTGTATAACTGTCCAAAAATGTCCCAACACAGTTCCATGTTGTCAAAATTGTCTTATTAAACACACTGACATTTACTGTAAGATTTGTATCAGTTAGCATGTAGAAATATTGGATACTGTAATCTGAGAGGATAACATTAATTTATCTTGTATTGCCATACACCCATTACCACCATGACATCTATGTAAGGTGTACCAATATCATTTCATACATAGGATAACACTAATTACAAATAAAAAAGCAAAAAGGATCTAAATAAATGTCAGTTGTCATATTAAAGACAAAAACAGCTGACTATTAGTCAATATGATTTCTTGTATAAATATAATAAATAAGCCAAATGACTATATTTAGCATTGAATTGCAACATTTTAATATAAATTCGAAACCTTTATGAAATCATTGCAGTAAAAATCGCGATGAATTAATTTTGAAGTATTAAATGAGATTCAAAATTTGACAATGTAGAGATAAATATTTTACACCTGACTACAAGTAATTTTCTCTGAATATTGTAAACAAAAATATTGCTTTAATTTGAAGATTTTGTTCTACTAAATTACGCTATATGCACCGGAACATCGTGAATAAAATATAATTTGTAAGAATTCATTCCTGGAAATTTGTATTTGTTTGTGTGTGAAGTTTTAGATAAAACATCTTTACTTCCAACCCGTTTTCTTGTTTTTTGTATAATGTTCTTAGTGTGTCACAGGTCATGCATGAGGAAAGGACCAGGAAGTGTTTACTAACCCATCCACAGCATTTAAGTTCTCCCCAAATTTTTTGTTTGATCGTGTAGCTCTATCTTTCGTTTTCTATGCAGTGTTTTTATTTTTTATTAATTTTATCAATGCTTATCCTTTTCCTATTTATCCATTGTATATTCTTTCCTTTGATGTACGGGCTTCTGATTACCCCGTTGATATCATAAAACTGTTCAAATACCTATATGGATCAATAAATTCTCTCCATTTCATAAAACTACAAGATAAGTGATGGTCGAAAGCATCAAGCATGAAGGTATAGGTAATAGTATTACCACAGACATGATACTGTTATTATCATCAACTAAAATAGAGTTGTATTTTATAGATAACTTACTATCAGGTATGATACGGTTGGAATAAAGTTCTTGAATACTATCATGTAGTGCGAATTCCATTTTCACATGACCTTGTGTTTACATGTAATTTTTTCCACACTAGAGGCGGTACAATATATTATGTAGTATACTATATAAAGTATATCGTCAGCTGTCGTCCTTGTTTTTTTTAACCTTATGACACCTACAGTTTAATTCATAGAAAACTATGATTTAATCAGAGAAAACGCATTATTAACATAATTAATCTCTGACATACTTGTGTGACATCTGAAAATATTGCTATCAAGAAATTATATTACTATTTAACCCCTCCACCTTTTAGCAATTGATATAATATCAATAATTGAAAATACTTTCTTTACAAGAGGGTGACACACTTAGTACACACTAATCTTCCATTAACTTATTTAACCCCGCCACATTTTGGTATCTGATATAATAATAATAGTAATAATAAAAATAATAATAATTCTATATTTTAGTGCAAACTGATCTTCAATTAAACTATTTAATCCCGCCACCTTTTCATACATGATATAATAATAATACTATTTTATTATGCGCTATTTCAAGAGCATGACACAGTCAGTACAAAATTATTCTCACCGAGGCCCTATGGTATGTGCTAACATATGACATATCCGCCAGTTGCTGTCGAAGTTTCCTGTTTGCTTGGTAGATGAGAAGATATGTTTGTGTTAATAAACCCTGATCACAGTTGTGTTCATGTAAGCATTAGCCGTGCATCATTAAAGGCATAATATTGAACTTAACATATGTATGATGGTCAAACACATTGTGTAAAATGTTTAAAACATTTGGTTAAAGGGAAACTGAAATTATAGCACGAAAACCACATATTTGTCTTCAGAAACGTGTCATGCGCACTAAATATGATATCTACAGCTTTATTCAATTAATCAATGAATCAATGAGAGTAACTTTGGAATCATAAAGGAAAGAAAACCAATTTGAAACTGAACGAGTGTATTGTTGCAAACAACAACCACTCTGTCAATAGTCCAGACCATTTGGTCAAAGGAAACTAATATTGGACCACGGAAAGCGCATATTTGCCCTTTATCAATTAAGGGTCATTATTTGGGAACCATTAGAGGAATAATAAGCAAATTCGATTTGACTGCATGATGTATTTGTAGTCCAAAATAATTTAATGATTTTCATATTATATGCGAGAAAAGTTGCAAGATACCAAAGGTAAAATCAGTGGGTCTTATATCGATCAGTGGGTCTGATATCGAATTTGACCTGCTCTTAATGGTCCTTGATATTGAGTAGTAATTTCAAATGATTTGCTACTAGGGGGAACTTAAGTTATTGATCGAAAACCAAATGCGGAACAGACGGAGATCGGTAAAATTATATGCCACGAAGACTAGTGGCTGTGGTGATATAAATATATATATATATAATATAAGGAGGAGGGGGGTCCGTGGTCGTGATCGTATGGTAGTTGGACTTACAGCTGCATGCACAATCAGTTGTCTATCACCACAAAATCTCTGAGTTCGAACCCCATTCATGGCGAGGTGTGCTCGATACAACATTATGTGATAAAGTTCGTCAATGATTTACGGTGGATCGGTGATTTTCTGCGGGTACTCAATAAAACTGACCGCCATGATATAGCTGAAATATTATTGAAAATGGCGTCAAACACCATACCCCAAACCTAACCTATATAATATAAGAAAGTACGAAACACTCCCGCTTCAAAAACATCGTCAGTTAGGAATTAATTACTGACATGATACACAATGTACTATGCAGACATATGGCGATGCTGTCTGTCTCTACTAAACTGTAGATTTGTCATTCTGCTCAAAATCTCATTCCGTAGCATTATTTCCAATTTATATTCCGACTCTTACGTCATAAGACTTTACTAAGAATTTAAGAATTTAAACATCATGAACAGTTTCATATTTAAAATCATACATTGTGCGTTGCTGGATGATAGGCAATTATTGACGAGGATTAGCATACTTTGATGTCGTATCATACATCAAAAGACTATACACGGATTGTTCATTACATTGTATCGATGTCTAACATATCGTGCGTGGTGTTCGTTTTGATTCAAATGCCGAATGATAGTTTTTATAATGGCTTTCGAAAACTATATTAATATTTGATTGAATTTGTTGTACACCTATTTTAGTCTTGTCTCGACAGTTTGAATAGAAGCTTTATAAAAGAATATTTCGTCATATCAAATATAATTGGAAATACAATCCACCTATGCCTTAGTTATGAAAACACTATTGAACATGCTAAACAAAGACGGTAAAGAAAACTGTCATCTGACAAACCAAAGACAGCATGGAGATTTCTCAGACTATTGACATTGTATAACTGTCCAAAAATGTCCCAACACAGTTCCATGTTGTCAAAATTGTCTTATTAAATACACTGACATTTACTGTAAGATTTGTATCAGTTAACATGCAGAAATATTGGATACTGTAATCTGAGAGGATAACATTAATTTATCTTGTATTGCCATACACCCATTACCACCATGACATCTATGTAAGGTGTATCAATATCATTTCATACATAGGATAACACTAATTACAAATAAAAAAGCAAAAGGGTCTAAATAAATGTCAGTTGTCATATTAAAGACAAAAACAGCTGACTATTAGTCAATATGATTTCTTGTATAAATATAATAAATAAGCCAAATGACTATATTTAGCATTGAATTGCAACATTTTAATATAAATTCGAAACCTTTATGAAATCATTGCAGTAAAAATCGTGATGAATTAATTTTGAAGTATTAAATGAGATTCAAGATTTGACAATGTAGAGATAAATATTTAACACATAACTACAAGTAATTTTCTCTGAATATTGTAAGCAAAAATATTGCTTTAATTTGAAGATTGTATTCTGCTAAATTACGTTATAAGGACCGGAACATCGTGAATAAAATATAATTTGTAGGAATTCATTCCTGGAAATTTGTAGTTGTTTGTGTGGGAAGTTTTAGATAAAACATCTTTACTTCCAACCCGTTTTCTTGTATTTTAAGAAAATGAGAGACGCACATCTGACCTCTAAGAACAATTACAATGTTACTGTTTCCACATGTTTGTGATTATATGAACAGTCATTTGACAGCTACATAGAAAAGTGTGAAGATACTAAAGGGGTAATCAGAAGCTGAAAATCGAAAGACAGACAATACGATGGTCAAAATATGGTTTGGTTTATTATGTTTAACGCCACTTTCAGCAATATGTCTTTCAGATGGCGACCAGTTGTAGTGGTGGTAGAAGCCGGAGTACCCGGAGAGAACCACAAACCATGGACAAGCAACTGATAAGCTTTATCATTTGCGGTTGCGAGTCGAGTGCATCTTTTTTGTAATTTACAAAGCCGGGCGCGAACCCACGCCGTATTGGTGATAGGCTAGTATGAGTTGTTAGGAAATCCAACTGCCTAATTTATTGAGCCACCCGGGCCTTGCAACTACCTAACTCATTAAGCCACCCGGGCCTTACAACTACCTAACTCATTGAGCCACCCGAGCTCTACAGATCTTTGCCAAAAGAAAAATGACGAAAAGACAAGCAATGATCTACAGAGCACTACACAGGAAACTAAAGGTTGGGCAACGCAAACCCCACTACAATTCGTAAGAGTAAGCAGTTCCTGTTCCACCCTCTAGTAAAACTCGTAGTGACGTCCAACATGTTTTACTGTTTTTCCTTCTCCACCCACTAGTGAAACCCGTAGTGACGTCCAACACGTGTTATTGTTTTTCCTGTTCCACCCTCTAGTGAAACCCGTAGTGACGTCCAACACGTTTTATTGTTTTTCCTTTTCCACCCACTAGTGAAACCCGCAGTGACGTCCAACACGCTTTATTGTTTTTCCTGTTCCACCCACTAGTGAAACTCGTAGTGACGTCCAACACGTTTTGTTGTTTTTCCTGTTCCAACCACTAGTGAAACCCGTAGTGACGTCCAACACGTTTTACTGTTTTTCCTTCTCCACCCACTAGTGAAACCCGTAGTGACGTCCAACACGTTTTGTTGTTTTTCCTGTCCCAACCACTAGTGAAACCCGTAGTGACGTCCAACACGCTTTATTGTTTTTCCTGTTCCACCCACTAGTGAAACCCGTAGTGACGATCAACACGTTTTACTGTTTCCACCCACTAGTGAAACCCGTAGTGACGTCCAACACGTTTTATTGTTTTTCCTGTTCCACCCACTATTGAAACCCGTAGTTACGTCCAACACGTTTTATTGTTTTCTTGTTCCACCCACTAGTGAAACCCGTAGTGACGTCCAACACGTTTTATTGTTTTCCTGTTCCACCCACTAGTGAAATCCGTAGTGACGTCTAACACGTTTTATTGTTTTTCCTGTTCCACCCACTAGTGAAACCCGTAGTGACGTCCAACACGTTTTATTGTTTTTCCTGTTCCACCCACTAGTGAAACCCGTAGTGACGTCCAACACGTTTTATTGTTTTTCCTGTTCCACCCACTAGTGAGACCCGTAGTGACGTCCAACACGTTTTATTGTTTTTCCTGTTCCACCCACTAGTGAGACCCGTAGTGACGTCCAGCACGTTTTATTGTTTTAAATAAGAATGACGTAGCTCAATAACCACACATGTAGCTGTTTACATCTACATGAAGAGTCATTTGGCATTGTTACATCATTTTTGTAAATACAGGTTCATTATGTGTGCTGACGGTATTTTATGTTAGTATATGGCTAAAGATTGAACTTTAATGTCATATTAGGTATATTGTGAAAAACAATGAATCCGTACACAATTGACCAACATGTCTCTTAAAAATGAAAACATTTATTAAAATTTATGAATATCGATTATTTGTGTGTTTTAGAAGAGTTTACGATTTCAATGTACATGTATATGGTTTATTTCGAAGTTGCGCATGGCAGAGTTACACCTACATAGTTGAAAAAGGCAATGTTTGGCCATATATGTATGTTCAAATAAAATGAACAACAACAAAAATACCATACCGCCCTATTGAGATTAAAAGGAGCTTGAAGATATCAAAGAGGTAATCATAATCGGTAAATCCGTAAAAATGAAGAGGTAAAAAATTGAGATGGGATTAAATATAACCTCATCCCTACTAGTGATTCAACCCACCATTTCTGTAGAAATGCCTGTACCAAGTCAGGGTCATTACGGTTTTCACAGTTTACCGGTTGTTTATTTTGTCTGTTTATATACTTATGTGTTTTGACTTTCCCTTTGGAAGATTGTTCGAAGTTCGGGAATTTTGTTATTACCCTTTTTTACACAATGTATTCAGAATCAAATGAAACGTTGGTAACGTGGATTAATGTATTGGAACAGTAGAGTGTTGGAATGGTTACACACGAATATCCCAAGTTTCCCTTAAAAAATAAAATACAGCATGTCCCAAAGCATGTCCCAAAGTACAAATACTTCAAAGGAAATACCTTAGACTACCTTTAGTAATAACAAATAACAAACGTCATTCGTATCAAACCATTCAATGTATTTTGTCATGTTTTAAGTTGTGTATATCTGATGCTGCTGCCATGCTAACTCTGTCCTCATTACATGTAAGTGTGTACTGTATTCCAAAAACTACTGTATTCTGTTGTATGAAAAGAACTGTCATAATATCGCTGGTTTTTAAAATTAATTGAAATTTTTATTTAATCAATAACTTCTAGTTTTCCTAATGAGCTGCTATATATAATAAACATTAGTTATGACGACTGCACAAAGCTTATTCTAATATGACAAAGTTACATACAATGATAAAAAAAAATTGTTAAAAGTACGCCACATTGAAACGCTAATTTAACGTTCGTCATTAATACTTCGGAACGTCAATGACTACGGGAAGATTGATTACAGCTCACAACAACAGTGGAGAGACGATAAATGAAAACTTCAACGAAAAGCAATTATCACTCCGCGCTAATTTTTCTAAGTAGAAGAGGTTTTGTAAATGGCAGTATTTAAAATTAAGTGCTCTATTAGAAATACTTGTAATGTGTAACTGATTCCATAACAAAACAACACAAACACTTCTGACAGATATGCATGTGTTTTGTGTCCGGGTTTAAATAAAATCGGATTAGTTACTGCATGAACCAGTGAATAGAAATATCAGATGAAAATTGATAGCAGTACTTGAAATTGAAACAAGTTGTCAAATGAATCTAAAAACCAAGATATTTAATAACAGATATTTCTTTAGAACTTTTGGTTTACTTGCTCCCAACGACTTTAAAATTATATATAGATTCTCCTTCAGTTGCCGTGGGTTACGATATTTCTCCACTCACGAGAGTCAAAATATCGTAACCCACATGGACAACTGAAGGAGAATTTGTTTCTCCCATTATTTAGCACGAACTTTATTTCAAAATTTGAAATTATTGCGTTTGAAATTAATGCGGGGGAAGGTACGAGACATTTTAATTCTCTAGAGGATTACAGATTGTTCCACCACTGGTTCAGCGGAGTTAGAACACCGTAATAATGGAAGAAAGGACTTTCCAATCTTTTAGCAATGCGCGCACGTCATTATTTACTTAAAACATGAACACTTGCATAACCTTTGTACACGGATTACATGTACATGTTATCAAGAATATATGTATTATGAGTTACCACTGGAGATGGGGTTTTCTCCTCAAGTTGATGGTTTATTAGATGTATATATGTTTTAAATTTACAGTTCCTTAATAATGAAGTTTAACCTCACTTTCAACATTATTTCAGTGATATGGTGGTGGTCAGTTTTATTGGTGGAGGAAACCGAAGTACCTGGAGAAAACCACCGACCTAATGTATGTCACTGATAAGCTTTATAAACATTAAAAGTAATTCTAATCACCCCAAGACATAGATAATCTAAGTCGAGTTTGGTTATCCTGTATTGATCCTTTGGTTTTCTAGCTGCCAAAGATTTTAAATTATTAGCATTAGTCTTACCTACCGACGGTTATTCTTACTGGCTATCGTTCTGTTTCTTTTGGCCATTGTATTTAGGAGATAACTGTATTGTATTTGAAAATTTCACGGCATCAATTGGAGATTTGATAGTCGCAAATTGAGTTTACTGGCGACGTGATATTTCAACAGTGAAATTGATACCTTCAAAATTACAGCATTTGTTCAATCACAAACCAGGAATATTAAACAACTACATTAGAATATCTGTTCTTCTTCGATTTACGGCTTCTGTGGTATAGCCAAGCTTTTCCTATTCCGGAAACGCATCGTGAGGACCAAATTAGATATATACATATTTTATAGGTATAACTGACGTGAATAAACAGAACAACAACGAATATAAATAGAATTTAGGAACAAGTAAAAGCTTCTTTTTAAGAAGAGTCTGAAGATACCAAAGGGGTAATCAAAATCCGTAAATCGAAGGACAGACAACACAATGTCCAAAAACAAAAGTACAAAAGGGCAAACAACGATCTACAAAACATACACATAAAACTAAAGGTCAAGTAACACGAATCCCACAGCAATATGTTTCCTGGAACATATTTACGGTTTTTTTTAGCATTGACTATTTACTCGAATTGATAGTGTTTAGTTGAAGTATGTACACAGAAACAATACAATCTACTTCCTTGTTTGGGGAAACCTCTTTGTATTAATTTCCAGTCGTATTTAACGTGATTCACTTCCCCTTTTGTAAAATAAATTTTCTTTTGAGTAATCTTCAATTAATTATCTTTGTTTGAATTAGAATAGACTTACAGCTCTTATGTATAATATATATTTACCTGATGAGGATTATACCAGAACCCCCTCGTGCACACTACATTTTTGTAATTTAGAAAAGCATTGTTAAATACATTTACAGATTTCTTAAAAATTAGGACTGGGCGCAAAATCTTTCCGCCAGCATGGAGTATATCAGACTCCCTGCACGCCACAAAATGATACTCGTACATCTAATAATAAATAAGAATCTGTGATGAATGCGTTGTATGTTCCTGTTCCGGGGAGGGGGGAGGGGGGGGGGGGGTACATAGCGGTAACTGAAACTACTTTGTTGAATGTCAAAACCATTTCTATGCAAAACAGTGACACTTTATGTGAGTTCAAAATCAACAGCTTAAGCAATCTCACAACCATACATACAAGTTGCAAGATCTAGTTGAATTTACATTGACTGTGAAATGGAGAACAGCAATAAAGGTGTTGTTTCTTTAAACATGACCATGGATATGATCCGTTTGTCGTAATCACAGTCTGTTTATTTCCTCATTCATGACTTATCACCGGATTTGTAACAAGAGCAACACTACGGGTGCCACATATGATGCAGGAACTCTGCCCTTCCGGGGCATATGAATTATCCCTCGTTTATAAGTGTGGTTTATGTTGCTCGATCTTTAATTTTCTGTGCAGTGATTTGTGGATCATTGCTTGTCCTTTTCCCCTTTTCTGTTGGCCATTGTATTGTGCGTTATTCGATTTACAGCTTCTTATTAATTACCCCCTTTGATATCTTTAATTGTTTTTTACTTTTTTACTTTATTTTTTTTAAGTGTAATGTTCGATAGTCCCTTAAGTTCATATACAGCCATGCAAGTTCTTACTAGTCAATTGACATTTTATCTAACTATATATTAATCAAAGCAACCATAATTTTGACAATGTAAACTGCACAACACTGTTTAAGCTTCCGAAGGTGTACTCAAATAGGACATTCTGGAGTATCCGGAATACAACGCAGAAGTCTCTATTCTTTTAGGAACGTATATGCGTGCCTAGTGTTTGGTGGACGTATGTAATACTGCTTGTACGTAAAATACAGCTTACATGATCTTCTAATGAGAAACAGCTTCTTAGGAGCTGTCGCTGGTGGCTTATAATCATATCATATATCTCCTCTTTTATTGTTTGTAATGAAAACCACCATTCATTGGTAAATTATTGTGTCCCATTTTTACATGCGTACCTATATTATCTATGCTTTTGTAAACTGTTCCCGTCATTAATATAGCTGAATTATTGACTATGAGTAACACGACGTATATCTCACAAGAAACAGGAACTGCTTAACCTTAGCGAGCATATGGGTTCACACCCAGTTTTTTTTATGGGTTCTATGTTGCTTATCTGTTTAGTTTTCTATTCTGTATATTTTTTATCTTGTGTGTATATTGCCCAATTTGATTTGTGACTGTGGATTGTCCATTATTGATTGTCGCTGCGGTTTTCTGTAACTTTAATTTACTGCTTCCTTTAAGTTACACAAGGTATCAATCGCCATTACACTGCCAACCTCATTGTTAATATGTGAACATCCATTAGATATACACTATTATAGTCCCATTGTATGTATTTGTAAGAATGATCTCCGTATATTTCAAGTTGAGTCAGAATTTACATACTATGTAGATGTGTGGTCTGATCCTATGGTACCGCGTGCTGGTTATATGCGAAGACCGAGATGAAAGACACCGACAATAAATCTTTATTTTAGTGAGTGAGTGAGTGATTGCTTAACGCCAAGTAAGTAATTGTTCAGTTATATCATGGTGCGAACAATTCACGTTTTGATGGGATGATGATATCCGCTTTGTACTAGACCACCTCACTATAGTGCTAGCTTACTGAAACAACAGTACGCGGGTAGACATGTTGCTCCATTTGGGCACATCATTCTGAGTTCGGGTCACCCAATCTTTAATTTGGATTGATCCGAATGTGGTTCGAGCCACCATCTACTGCACTCGCTTCAGCACACCACCGATGTTTTAATCATTAGATAATGTACCTGTACATGCACTTGCTTATATTCTCTTGTAACTTTATTAACCCCAAATGAAAGAAAACAAACTGATCTAGCTTCAATATATTTATTTCACATTAAATGCTACAACTTTGAAAACAACTATCCATATTATAAGGATATGTTCTTATTTTCTACTACAATGTACAGTGAAGGCACTTGATTTTATTATTGTTTTCCTAAGTTTTAAGAACTAAATTTAAAGGTCTCAAAATGGTTTAATTCTTTTTTAGAAATATGTCATTTGTCAGTAAATAAATATTGCACTGTGTGTGTTTATTATGTTGTTATGTAAAGAATGTCGGTGTGACGTCTGATTATAGATTCAAAATACATCATTTTTTGTGTTGTTATGTAAAGAATGTCGGTGTGACGTCTGATTATAGATTCAAAATAAATCATTTTCATTTGCCTTAAAATATATTGTAGAGATAAGTTATATAGGAAATACGATAATTCGCTCTATGCAATTTAGCTTCCAGTTTTGTGATAAGCGTTTAGTTCAAATTATTTCCTTTAGCTCCGTTTTGCGTCCAAAAATACTCCCCACATCGAAGTATTAGTCGTCATAACACCAACACAGAATTTACATGGGAGAGTTTTTGTGTGTTACTAACATGTTCGTTGAAATATATGTACTTAGTGTGCCTGTATTCCAGTAATATTAGTTGCTATTGTTGGCAGTCAGAATAATAACAGAATGAAGGTCTACCACTAATATACATTTTGACACATGTAATACATTCAAATCTTTAAACTGTGGCTTTTATAGTTATGCTATTATATAGGAGATACATCACAATCGCCCGATGTGCGCTCGCTATATAATTTGTATGTGATAATATTTGTCCGTATTTACGGTAGAATGCTAGTAATTTGCTTTCGCCAATAACAAAATATAAACTGCCACTTAAATAGTATAAAATATCAATAATACTGTCAAAATCTATTGCACTTCTGGGTTCCAGTAGGAGAATAACGTCAGCATGGAAGGTCGATACATTTTCATTAGTATCGCAGAGAGCTTGATAGGACGAGCTGCGATACTATTGATACTGTAAGTCGAGACCTTGAACTGGCGTTACTGTTTTGTTCGGTAACGTCATCATGTATTAGACGTCACAGTGACCGATTATCCTAAATGCTCAGTATCGCATGCAGATCGTTGATACTGATAATATCACTCTATGAGATCAAAGACAAAATACGAAATTGACCGATAAATTATTGAATAGTGCCTGGTCAATACAGATATAATAAAAATCATAATGGTCAATATTAATTTGTATTGTTTACATACTGCCTATTATGTCCAAAACCTTGGACAACAAACGATTAAATCGGTTAGGATATTTTACAGCGTTAGTCGGCCTGTTTCATTCGCTGTCGTTGACGAACTTTCTCTTGGTTTTCAGATGTCCTTTTTTCCGCCTGTGAGATTTTCCTTCCTCCATTAAACTAGCAAAAGATTGCTTTTTTTACCTTGTTCGTATTAATATATGTGAAAAAAACAAATATGTCTATTGTTCTTCTCTAATAGTTGGGTGTTAACCCTTTGAAAACGATGTTCGGTTCTTCCAACCTCCAGTTGTTTGTAGGAGGGCACATGTCTTATTGACGTTATTTGTGTTTGTTTGCATATAGTGGTGTCCAACACATATTATGTAGTGTTTTTGTTTTGTTTTTCCTCGTCTTGTGTACACTATGTTGCCAGTTTCTCTGTGTTGTCCATTTTTATTACCCCTGTTGTATTCTCTAATGTTTATTTAAAATAGTATGTATGCTATTTTAGGAGAAGAAAAATAGCATTGACACTATTATATGTCAGTATTGCGCAATTGAAATTACGCAATCAAAATTAAACAAAATTAAAAAACTATTCAAGGATCGTCAATCCAAACCAAAGAGTGAATAATTTATTTTCAATCTCATTAAATTTTAATTATTTGTACTTTTTGAAAACAGCAGACAGCGGAAACCACGAAAATAACTTCTTGCAATAAACATATGTACCACAACAATTTATGGCCAAATTATTAACGATATACCATCAGTTATCAACATCTTTTGATCTTCATTATTTTAGATTTATGCTTTATAACAAACTTTAATTATATTTGCTGCCAAAAACAGTTTTGATTCGCCGAGGACACAATAATAAAGTCAACTAGATAATAAAGGGGTACTTTTTCAATCATGTTGTTCATTAGCAATAAAACGGTTTGCAGACGATCACCGAGGGACGGATATTAATCAGAACAGTAGACATACATGTACTTCCATTTATTTTGGGCATATAATCTATGCAAGTATATACATTACTTATTGTATATAGTGGAATATTTTGATCAAAGCATATTGCTTTTGTAAGATTTACAGAAAAAACTGTTGGTGTCGTCTTCACGTCATAGTAATAGACCATTTGCACACTTTCGACTTCTAAGATTATATGTTTTACAGGAGTTACTTCCCTTTCATGCAGAGTTCAGTGAAAATAACATATATTTTTATCCGATAATCGGTTCACAATTTACTTGTGAAGTTTCTTATTGCTATTAAATTATCCTCTGAATTTTCACAAGGTTCAAACTTATCATGTCGTAAGGGAAATAACTCGTATAAAAAAGCTATAAAACACTTGTAATAGTATAATCAAATCGGAAATGTGCAGATGGTCTAATACGCAAAAGTGACTTGTTAAATGTGCCGTGGAATGATTGTGTGATGTTCGTTATAAATGATATGTTAGTATGTAAAACAATCCTTTGATGTATGTATTACTTTGCATTACACTTTCTTTTGAAAATATTCTGAAGGTCATCTCTAAATGAATTGTTCATGAAGGCATAAATAATAGGATTAGCTACATTATAAATAAAATACATATAAAACACAATCATATTGTATGTCACTAGTTCATGTGCCATCAGCCATGCCGGTAAGAAGGCGATGAGAAAAACTATCGTTACGATAAACAACATGACAGCCGTTCGAATGTTTGCATAAAATACCTTATCTTTCAAACCGAGGCTCTTCTTTCGGAACCTCTTTTGTCCATTTTCATCTTTACCATCTACCTCATTTCCGTTGTTCAAGATTGTCATTTGTGTATCTACTGCTGAATAGTCATTAGGTGCAGCCGGAAATAGGCTTGACCGTTTCCGCTTTGCTTTTAATGCTCTTCGAATATGGATGGAACGATAAATTAATCCGTACAGTACAAGAACAATTAGGAACGATATCAAATACAATCCGGCATATATCTTTTGATATACGTCGATGAAGGACTTCTTTAAAAGAATAGTATTCGGAATACACATACCAGGCACAATCCCTTCTTCTTGATATATGCTTGTGACGTTTCCCGTGACTGTAGTCGTGACGTCATATTTCACTGTGCTATTTTGATAATTGATTGTATCCAGTGAAGAAATGGTTGAAATCCATGCCGGTTCGCTTTCTGTCACATTTAAAGACGCTGTTGTGTCGTCAAGTTGAAATATTCCGTGACATAAAGACGTTATTATTCCAAGCAAGCAAGCTGATACTCCCATAATGAAAACAATTATCTTCGCTCTTGGAATTGTAATTGCGTGTAAAAATGGATGACAAATACAGAAATATCTGTCAAACGCAATAGCCACCATTACAAAAGCGGAAAAAGGAACGTTACATGTTATCAAAAACATATATAATTTACATGGAAACTCATATTCTAATTTATAGTGTAAATGTAGAACTACAATATTGAACGGTATAATCAAAAGTGATGTGAAGAAATCCGTGCCAGCTAGAGTTAAAATAAACAAAGATGACGTAGTTATATCTCGTTTCCTAGAATATATGTACAACACTAGAGCATTGCCAATTGTCCCAGCAACGCTGAATATTCCTAGAATTACAAACACGACTAACAACTCGATGTTCATTGTTTATTAATTATGGTTTCTGGGTTTCTAAAGCTTTAAATGTTGCAGGAAACTGGTATGATTACGACGCACATTCCAAGTCTTTTAAAACTTTAAATTTTACAGGCAACTGGTAGGATGTTGTACATTTTCAGCTTCTTCCTGGAATATATAGAACATGCTGTAAGTCATAAATGCATACATTTTTTATCCAGTTTATGAAATTTACAATTCCTGAATAAGGTAATATATAAAGCAAAATATGGTTATTCCCCCTCAGGGATATATAACGTTAGCAGAATTTACTATCCTGCTTGGGGACTTTGATTTACTTGATCACAAAATACTTTTACAATTATTTGGTTTTCTAATCTTTTGACTATCATAGTACATAAAGAAGGTAGTTCCAGGAACGCGTCATTCACACTAAATTAGATATCTACGTTTCTGCATCGGTTATTGAAAGTTTAAATAATTTTGCAATGCGCATAAGTGAAAAAAAAAAAGAACCAATCAAAATGTTGAAAACAATGTTTTTTTTTCATCTACGAAATAGCAACCACCTGCAGTACCATATATAATATTGCATCATTGTAGATTTATGAGTGTGTAGTGCATAAAGAGGAATCATAGGGATAAAAACATTTGAAATAAAAATAAAAAAGAAATGAAAGCAATTTATTCGTAATCTTCCTGCTCTTTTGATAACTATTAACCGAAAACAACCTATGTTCCGGAATTAATGAGAAGAATGTCGTAAGTAGAGTTTCATTAACGTTATAAAATAATGAACTTTGCGATCGACTTTCTTTGTGAAGGTGATGTAAAATCGATTTGTAGAAAGAACAATGCATGTAAACAAATAAGACATTGAGGTCAATGTTTGATGCCTGAACAGACATTATGATAAGTCAACGATTAGTACTCTGTAAAGCTCCAATACAATTCATTCGTGTTTACAAATAAAACACTTATGCAAATGTAGTGATATTAGTGGCCGTTATTTAAAAAAATGAATATTTAGGTTATATAATGCAATTAAGCTCGTCCCACGATCATTCGTGCCCAAATCTGAAAAGATCTTTCAATAATGAGACAATCAGACAGCAATCTGTTCTGTTTTAGTCGAAACAGTGAAACAGTAATTATGCACAATAAAACAAATTGAACAGAATAACGCGTGGATCTGTTCGCACAAACCTCAAATCAACTGTATGTTAATGTCGATACAAATGTCATATATAAATAAAAACGTAGATATCAAATTTAATGCGCACGTCTGCAATAACCTTCATCAGGTACGGTCAAAATCGAAAGATTGGAACTATTGGTTGATGCTTAACGCCACTGACAGTTATTTATTGGATCGACTTTTAACTTATTTGGCTTTCCGACCTCTTGACTATGAGCTTGCTTGATGAAGGTTATTCCAGAAACGCGTTGTTCGCACTAAATTATGTATCAACTTTTTGACTACAGCAATATTGAGGCAAAGTACTTGGTAAAACGACGAGCGCAACGTTAAAAGGTTATAAAGTTGAGAACATCACAACACGAAACTCAGAACGAAAAGACAAATAATAGAAAAACAAATGAGCAACACAACCCCACAAAAAAATAGGGGGTGAACTCAGGTGCTCGGGAAGGGTAATCAGATAATGCTTATTTTATTATAAATCACCCGCCGTGTTACTCATATATACAGTCAAGTTCGGTAAAATTCATGGCAAAGGAAAGATAATATCTACGTAAAAAGTAAAAGATCCATTGTCTTTTGAGATATAGATATTTCGTAGCGATCAGCCAGATTGTGATGACCACCGTATATTTTTTGTAGCGATAACTGCAACATAGGAGCAATGTAGCCTTGTTTGAGTAGCATTAGAATATGTGTTGTAGTAAGAACAAATATTGTTTGTACATCTTAGAACATTACATCATCCAAGGTTTAATACATAGAGCATAGGGCAATCACAATACAGTATAAACTCGTTAATGTCACATCCATCTCTGTATTCGATATACCAGTAATTAATTGTGTTTTCCTTACGACAGATTCTGATCAGATTTGAATATGTCTTCTTTAGAAACGTTCAGATATTTACATGTTAATAGCTCTCTCTGGATCGATATTCATGCTGTTGACCTATTACATATATAGTCCCCGGGGGTATTATCTACCCAGGAGTTCGTGTTTTAACTACACAATGACATAAACGATATTTTTATTTACAATTCTTGAATATTGCAATAATTATTAAAACTAAGGTTTATCTGCCTAAGGCATAGGAAACAAAAGAATAAAGGGGTAACCATAAGCTATAAATCGAAGGATATGTAATACAACGACTGAAGGAAAAAGGACAAAAAAGACCAATAATGATTCAAAATACATTTCAAAGAAAGCCTCACTAAAAACCGCGACGAACTCAAGTGCTCCGGAAGAGTAACCAGTTCCTGCTCTACTAGTGGCACCCGTTGTGTTAGTCTTGTTTAAAAATAAACCATTAAGGGGAAAGGGAATGTGACTACTGTAAACGGACCGTTTCCACGGTCATCTGTGACACAGATATTCCTTAACAGGTAACGAAGACATGATGGCGACCGTTAACCCTCAAAGTCATGACTTCAATTTAGTCTCCAAGAACGCTTGAATCAATAGTTGTATTGTTATCAAAGGTGACATCAGTAGATTTTAGATATCTTGTTGATTTTGAGAATATTATTCCAGAAACGCTTCGTACGCACTAAATTACATATTACATTGTTATTAAGAATTCTCTGAGTACAATATATCGGGAAGAATATCATAAAAATTAAAAAATCCATTTAAATTGGAAAAATGACTTCCGCCTATAGAAATGGAATTTCTAGTTTGTAAACCTTAGATTATTAATTATTATTGACTTTTAGAGAGATACACATTCAAGCAGAATATTTTGATTCCATATACCACAGAATACCTATATAGATCAAACCATACAAAAGAAAGAAACGTATTACGTAATACATATAAAATAATTTTAAGAAACTTCATGAGACATTGAAATTAATTACTGTCGATACGTTATATAATAAGGCATTCCTGATCATGAGCTCTAAGACTTTGGTGTTAGTCACAGAGGCCCGATTCGGAAACCATCAAATGAATATAAAACCGACAAGGAAGGTATGAAATAAAATAAAAATGTTGATTGATATACAACACGCAAATGTTTATTGCAATTTTCAGGTGCGATTAAAAATATTTTTAGAAAGTATCAAGATAATTTGGATGATATTTAAAAATGAAATATATTTAAAAACACTTGATAAACTACATGGAAAGATGCATAGCGATGTACTTCCTCTTCTAAAATAAGTAACGATAACGATTGACTACTTTAAACTAACATTGTCAGAGGTTGGACCAGGGATAGAAATTAAGCAAAAATTGCAACTAGCCAGCAGGACTAGTAGATATAAAAATCAACTAGCCCCCCCCCCCCCCCCCCTCGATATTTTACTAGCACGATCATCATGGGGATAATTACTAAAAATTTTATAATAATTATTTTATTTGAAAAAAATTATAATGAAGAAAGAATGTCAGTATTGTCATCACGTGAAACATCATCATCACCAGCGTCACCATCATCTTGTCGGAAGAAGCATATTGTATGCAAACCGAACATGTCATCCGGTCTATTTCACTGTTGTCAACTAACCAGTTGCGGTTTTTCTGCCAGCTTGTTTTTCTTTTTCTTTTAACCTGATTATACGTCCTTTTTCTCTTCAATTTTTCATTATTATCTGATTTAATTTTGTTCGCTGGTTGCTCTACGCCGGTATGTGTCGCCACATTTCTTGAACCTTAGATTATGTTGTTAAGAACGCTCACTGAGCATCGAGTAATTTGATCAATTCATATACCATCCTTTAGGATCAAATTGCTATCGAGGGAATTCCCCACAGGTAAATTGTCTACAGCGTAAACAAACACAGTAATATGAATGACTAATTATGATTTTCAATTATGTCATTAAAATTAATGAAGTGGAAACAATAATTGACAATTGGAAATGTTAACTAGCCCATCGGACTAACTTCTAAGAGAGTTCTTCTAGCCCGACACTGATTTTATTAGCCTGGGGCTAGCGTACCAGCGTTAATTTCGTGCACTGGGTTGGACCACAATATGAATGGCCAAGATAGTGTCAAGGGCAACAAGGTATTCAAAGCGTTAGTTATTATGTAGGAAACATATACTGTTGTGTTACAAAACTCAGAAGGAACTAATACCGTCATTATGTCCTCTTTGATGACATATTACCGGGTTTGTCAAATGACTTGAAGCCATTCTTCAATAAGATTAAGACATCAATCATAAGACAATAATATAAAAAAGTATTAAAGGCAAGTATAACGTTACTAGCATCGAGGCAGATTGTAGCAACAGTCACTATCGTTATAAAACCCCGATTTTATTATCGCAATAGTAACAATTAAGAAATAACAGTACTGCATTTGAAGAGTTGGAGGTGTCAATTGTGCATTTGACGGTCGCAAATGTAATTTTATTGGCGACGCGAAGCGGAGAAATTCTCCCAACGTGTACACACTAGTTTGAAAACATACAAATAAATGACGAAATATATGCACTTTTCAAATTCCTTCCGCTAAAAAAATAGTCCGTCAAATCCACATTTGACACCGACATCTCTTCAAATGCTCTCAATGTATAATCTAATTCAGTAGGACCGTGGTGTATGCAAACATAAACATTCTACAATTGTTGTTGACATAAAAAAAATTCCGGAAAAAATACTTAAGACAACAATCTATCGACTTTGACTTCTGTAATTTATCGTCATTCGGTGACGTAGTTTACAAGGAACGCTGGTGACATTGACACAACCTGGTTACTGATTTATTTTACGATTTTGTGAGCATTTTACCTGTTTAAGTAGCTAAATGCAAAATGCCATCAAATTTGAAAATATCAGTAACTTAATTACATCACCGTATAATTATCAATGTAGGAAAACTACTGTAAACATGAAGGTTAGTGAATTTTGTTATTACATGCATTTCCATTATTACTGACTTCCATTCAAAATATATGTTAGATTTTTCCTACTAGAATCAAAATAATGCATGGAAGTCATAGTTTGTATAACATAGGTAAAATTATTTTCGTTTAATTTAGTCATTACTTTTCTGTAATTCATCGTAGAATATGTGTCCACACCAACATTGCAACAACAAAAAAGCATCCAAAAGGGAACCGTATGGCCTTAAGCAATGGGAGATAACCTCAATGCACAACTGTCGTGAACTGTCTGTTTAATGGCCATGACGAATATTGTACAGAAGAATATGATGCAATATTTTCCTGAAATTCAGGTGTTTGATTATTGTTTATGGAGTGTTTTTTTTTGCACTGCAGTTCAATTTTTCTGTAAAAAGAAAATAGAAACAGACTGGTTTTTTTTCAACTGATTTATCGAGGCATTGATCATGACCATTTCTAGGACTTATTGTATCCAAATATTGAGAGAATTTTTATATTTTCAAAACTGAAATTGAGAGAAAAACTTTGAAGTGTGCACACTGCAGCGAACCACTTCACGTCAAATGGTTAGTACTTTCATATTTGGAATAAACAAATGTATGCAGAAAGACAGAAAGAAAGGGACTGGGGTTAAGCTGTGTACAATTAATGTACTTAGTTTATTGAACCTACGTTCAATCTGAACAGGAAGGACGTCGTCTGCTGCCGCTTCGGCTTCCTGATTTTGTGATTCAATATCTGTTCCAGTGATGTCCTTGCCAGTTTCTTCTCCCTCTGAGTCCTAGGAATCTAAATCTTGTAACTCAGGTTGCAAGTCAAATTGTGGAATGATAATTGTCATCAATAATAGGTCGTCAGCATCACATTTATAGTCGGAAATATCTGGGTCAGCCATATTGTTTACAAACAAGTGTATTCGGCGTAGGAATATAGCATTCCTTCAGGCATGTCAACTGCAGATTTGACATTCGGTCATCTGGCTTAATACATGCTTATGATACATTTTGACGAAAGCTTATTGCTAAGTACAACATGCTGTGTATACAAAAAGCAAGGATGAAAATATTTTGGACTTGATTGTTCAACTAGTTATTTGACATATACATATAACTGATGTTGTGTCTGTAATGCGTATTGTCAGGAATTCCAACGTTGTGTCAAAACATAGGGTCGTTCTTTTGATAAATTTCAACATTTAATGTTCTTATTCAATTTTGATCATGTAGATATCAATATTTATTTTCAATTTCTACCTGACATGTCAAACACAAAAGCAAAAATAACATTCTGAACTGAAAAGCCCGACAGTTTTGATTTTCAAAATAAGTTATGAGAGTTGACGAGATGACTAGGATTTTGATTTTGTTTAATTTCAAATTTTGTGTTGATGTTCGTGTAAGGAAAGAGATTTAATTTGACAATTAATTTCATGGAGTTTTAGACTTACTGATAACTTAATATTGTAGTTAGTATATACTTCATTCGTCACTGAATTTCATACTATGATGTCACTATTGGTTCACGTTAACGATTGAGTGATTGTTATTTGACGTAAGATGAGTAATTTGTCAGCTTTATCACGGCGAGAACAAGTTACATTCAGTCCGATTTGTACTAGACGAACACACTTCATTTGTTATTTATAGTTTCATCCACCAATAAAACTGACTTCCACGATATTGTTGAAAGTGGCGTTAAGACACCATAACCTTAATCCGTAAACGACAAAATGCGATATCCATCGAATATTTGTAATGTCAACAACCGGAAGACCAAGTGAAGGCCTTTATTTACTACTAGTAATTAGATTGTATGGGGACAAATAAAGATAATATATTGTTTGAACATCTGCCGCGATACTAACGGATAAATTATCTTTAACCTTTTGTCCTTTTTCATTTGGTCATTGTATTGACTGTCCTTCGATTTACCGCTTTGGTATTTCTAAACTTTTCTTTCTAACTTTTAAAGGCGTAACTTTTTAAGTATGGAAATTTAGAAATCTAATTTTATGTATTTGATGTTGTGTTTATATATTCACGTACGAGTCCTCATCCATGTCATTGTGCTTATGTTTACCATTATCAGCTGCTGTTTATCAGTAACTCCCAGCCCACTTTACTCTAAATAATGACATTTGAATGCGCATGTCTCCCGATCAGGCTGATCTGATGTTACGTCTTTAAGTAAAATAGTAAGTATCAACAGTATCACCACCCACGATATGACGAACACAGAGTACCCAAGTCCGAAACGTTTGTGGAATACAGATTATGAATATCATGAAAAAGCTAGAGTAATTGGTTTGCATTCGGAACCTATCTAAGCTCAACACTGAACAAACCAAAATCCTGTATAAACCGACCTTTAAATAAAGTTCTTATAAAGGAATTATTGGTTAATTTAATACGTAGAAACCGAACACCTGTCTGTTTTGAACACACAAGTTTATCTCAAGAAAGTTCAGTGTAGACAGGTTTGACTGTTCCTCTAAGTCGCTACAGTTCACTTCCTGAAGAAAACAACCCAGGCAGTCTACATAAGTCGATATAAATGTAGGTTCTTGTCTGGACATTATTGTGCAAATACAGCAGGTACTAATTGAATAGTAACATGGACTTACAAAATAACGCTCCGTTTGTACATGTAGAAGTATTTTTTTTTTGTCATTTAGTAAAACTAAGGCCATCTCTCAAGCATATGTGACCTTAGTAGATTGTGCTTATCCTGTTTGAGGCTCTTTGGATATTTTGCTCCCTGAGACTCTTAAATAATTTGCCATTTCCAATCTTGACTGTGAGTGTTCCTGATGAATACCATTCCAGAAACGCATCGTGCTCACTACATTGTTAGTTAGATATATATTGTTTTATTGGAATTTACAGTTCCTAAGCCTTATAATTATTATTAAAGTTAAGGTTGTTCGCCCTCAGCCAATGTTGGTTATTCTGTTTAAGCCCTTTGGTTTTCTTGCTCCCAATTTAAGAAAAAAATTATTTGGCTTTCAAATATTTTGATTTTGAGCGGTCATCTCTTATACCCTACGAAAAGCATCGACTATTAAATATATATTTACAACTGATTACATCACGTGGTTGTTGTTTTCAATTATTGTCAGATCATAATATGACGTCAGCACATGAACAAGTATATGAACCGCATAGTAAAATTTACAGAATATTTGAAGAATTGTTACAAGGTGAACAAAGAAATAAAATAATAAAAACCACCACATTATGATTAGAGATCTAGTTTAACTTTGATGTAATACGCTCGTTATTGTAAGATTCATATAAACACCCCTTGGGGGGATAAAATAAGATGAAATGGTTAAAACCTCATCTTCCTAAATGAGGAGAAATTTATACATTTATACTGTAATCAGTACAAAAGCTTAACTTTATCCACAAAACATGCACTTTGAATGAAGACCCAGCAACATAAGTAGCTGGAAGATTTAGACTATATACATCTTAATTATGTAAACAGAATAAATAATACATCAAACTATGAAACAGGGTTCAGGAAGCCATTACGAAAATATCATTCTGAAAATAAAAAAAAGTTTCAATTTATCCAAAGCATATTCCCACAAGTCGTCACGAATACAGAAATACAGAGGACATAATATTGGGCTGGGATTTGGGTTGTGGTGTTTAACGCCAGTTTCAACAATATTTCAGTTATATCATGGCAGTCACTTTTATTGATGGAGGAAACCAGAGTACCCGGAGAAAACCACAAATCTGACACAAGTAACTGACAAACTTTATCACATAATGTTGTATCGAGTACACCTCGTCATGATCGGGATTCGAACTCACAATGTCAGTAGTGACAGGCACTGATTACATAGGTAGTTATAAATCCAACTACCATGCGATCACGCGACGGTCCCAATGATATTGGTAAATAAACAATAATTTATTTTATTTTATAAATAGGAAAAACAGGCGAAGAGATTTTCAAATAAAAGGACGAAAAACAAGAAAGAGGCAAACCGGAAGTAACACAACACAAAAGAAAAATAGCAGGGACAACATAAAAAAGGGAGTCAAACCAGTAATATATAATTCCAGAACGGCATTCGTCTCGTATCTAATTAATAGAATATGTCCTGTCGTGGGGGATATTAATGAATATTGCCTGACAAATCCTGACAATTCTTCAAAACTGGTGAAAATAAGGAAAACGATTGATGATTGATTGATTGATTGATTATTGTTGAATATAAAGTAAGCAGTCTTTCAGCTATATTCTTAGTGGGAACAGGTTTACAAATAATGCATCAATGTATGTGAACAGATGGTACTCTGATGAGCTTACGGGTGGACATGGAAATTAGCCGATTTTGACTGTCCTGTATGGCCCTTTGGTTCCATAAACTGTTTAAATTATTTGATTTTCAAATCTTTCAACTTAAAGCGAGACTGATGAAGGTTATTCAAGAGATATGTCATGCGTACTACTAATAATAATAATAATAAAACAAAGTAGATATCAAATTCAGTGCGCACAACGCGCTTCAGGAATAAATTCATCAGGTACGCTCAAAATAGAAATATTGGAAAGCCAAATAACTTAAAAGTGATTGGGAGCTATGAAACCAAAGGGCCTAAACATGATAGTCCAAATCGACTGAGGTCACACATGTTTGATAGGACCAGAACCTTAGTTTTGATAACAATTACTGAAATAGATATCTAGTATTCATTAAGGAAACTCGATATGTAAAGATGAATGTATTCTTATAATGTGCATGGTATTATGCTCTTATGCTTCAATTAATTGAGGATTTTGAGTTTGACAGAAAAAGTCCATGTCGATCAACAAGATATGCAGGCAAATTGTTAGTTTTCAATGAAACAATTGACATCTATCAAGGTAACAGTCACCAAATATCGATGATTTATATTAAAATAAATAAGATATGTAATCGATTGATCGATCTATTCATATCCTGTAAAGGAAGGAACAATTGCATTTCTCCTAATATTGCTGTTCTTTGTAATATATATTAGAGTTCAATCATATCTAATAACAAGCCTAGATGAAATAATTGAATTCAAAATCGATACGCAAATTGCCACCTCGGAACTAATAAGTAATACCGGAAACTAGGTATAAAGAAAGAAATGCTTTGGTCTTAAGAATATAACATGATAACATATATCGTCTCCAACCACATTTCAATATTGTTCCTTTTCAAGTTTTGATATAAAAGGAAATTATACTATGAAATGAACGTGTTTCTTTTTCATGTTCAGTGTAAATAATAATATTTCGCTTTGACAGCTAGAAATAAAACTCAATTATTATCATTATTACATAATTATTATTATTTGGTGTCAATAAGATGAAACGAAGAATTGTAATATAAATTTCAGTTTTTCGTGTTCAATTGCATTGTGAAAGGAGTTTGTAGGCACCAAAGGGATAATCAGAAGACGTAAACGAGGAATATAACAATACCATATTTGGATTCTTTGATGTCGAAAGTTAAAACTAAACAGTATCTACATGAAATATATTCAGGCTAGATTGTGTCCGTGAAATGTAATAGAATGAGTATAGATATATATTAATTACGTAACTATGATCTGCTATTAAGTTATTATTCCGCCATCTGCCTTGAAACATTTGTAATTTATTCAGCAAATAAGGATGATATGAATGTGCATATAAATGCCTAGAAATGAAAACCATCTGAAGCATGGGTAATAGCTCCTATAAATTAAACCTCATCTCAGAAAGGTTGGAAGAATTATAAAAAAAAAACGTTTGTAGGAACCAAAAGGGTAATCAGAAACCACAAATCAAAGAAACGGACAATATAATGATCGAAATACAAAAGTACAATATGATAAACATTGATCCACAAAACACTACACGGAAAACTAAAGATTGAGCAACACGAAACACACACACTGTAGGGATGAACACAGGTGCCCCGGAAAACTAGATATTTCCTGTCCTATACTGGCATCCGTCGTGTAAAAGTAAGGCTTAAATTGTAATTCGTAAGCTGATGAAGGTTTATTTTAATGTCGTTGTTTAATATTCCTGGTTTGTGATTTGACAATGCTGTAATTTTCACGGTATCAATTCCACGGTTGAAATAGCATGACATATTTTTAGAATTTTAGCCGATTACCGCTTACGGCATCTTGTCAATAATGTGGCAATCCACATCTATGATTACATTAGAATGGAGATAACTGTATTGTATTTGAAAATTTCAGGGCATCAATTGTCGATTTCATGGTCGCAAATATCCGTTTACTGGCTCCGCTGTCGCGTCGTCAGTAAACTCAATTTGCTACCATCAAATCTCCAATTGCTGTCGTGAACTTTTCAAATACAACACAGTTATCTCCTAATTTTGTGTTAGTATTATTGATGTTGCTCGAGACATTCAGGAATGTTTCAGCTTTGTTGTTATCATCGATACTTGATGGTGGGAAAAAGTGGGAACATTTTAGATCTCTACGGTTTTCTGAACTATCCTCAACTCTAAGATAAAAGACTTATTTAACAGAATTGATTCAACTTATTTTCATCCAATAGAATGACCAACGTAAATACAATAAAATAAAAAAATAAATATCAAATTTAATGCGCAAGATGCCCCTCCGGCATAACTATTGTCAGGGAAGCTCAAATATTTGAAAGCCAAATAATATAAAACTAAACAGGATAGCTAACATATATATCGTTTTAGGAAAGGACAAATATTATTTTGTAAATAAAAAAATCTACTGTGATTAACCAAAAAATTCGCTGAATCTGACATCGTCAAAATGAACCAGGCTCAAGCTAGCGAGCAATTTCTAGCGAGCATTAAGCTAGCGAGCAATAAGGCGATATGTCTCAAAACCAAAAAAATAAATAAGAGCAACATGTACTTTTAAAGATTTCTAGCGTCCAATAACAAATATATTACTGTAAATGCATAGCCAACACAATACATCGACATCAGGGCATGCAGTAAATATATCTAGATCCCCCCCCCCCCCGCCCATACAATACAAAATAATGAAGACATAAATATTTTTCGGATGGCGAGCTTTAAATAAACACAGAATAAAAAATCATTTACTTTAATGTTTTAAACCGGTAGATAATTTAGACAGCGTTTTGTCAAGCAATATAAAGTCATAAGATTCCGGTTCACATTAAGACATCTCATCAATCTAAAAATAGTGTAATTATAGAACAATAGAAAAATATAACAGTAAGTTTTATGAAAAAAAAAACAAAATCTAAATGGAAAGGTATAAAAAATGGTAGTTGCAGGTAAATATGTAAGGATTATTTGGAACCCAAATTTGGTTACATTTAGTTGTATTGGAATCCTTTATAGAGGTCTTCATGAATGACCCATCAATACGGAAATTCCGGGAATGACGTTGTTATTTGTAGAGTAGGAAATATCCCAGAGCATGGTACTTCACTGCATATCAAAGTTGATATTTGACACCCTGCTGTGGGCTTGAGGTGCGGAAACCCACCCAGGCATTTAAATCAGTTAAAGACCTGGGCAATATCTTTAATTGACACCCCAAGTGGGCAAGAACTTTGCCGTCCTTGATATATTTTTCATGAGATATTCATAGAGACCCCCTCCATAAATTGTTTTTTTTCTTCAAATATCAAAGTTGATATTTGGCACCCTACTGTGAGCTTGAGGTGCAGAAACCCATTTCATTCATTTGACTCTTAGGTTATTTAGTAGAAATACCACAGTGAGAACGCAGACGTGATAGGAAACACCCTTGGAGTACTACACAACACCTCGAACAAATCAGAACACACCCCAAGGGGAATCATCCACTTTCGGTTTTATGACGTCACTTCCTGTGACCTCACGTCAAATCCGGTAGCCATACTACTTCCGATCATGCACAATGATACATTTTATACTAATGCCATAGTAAGAAAAAAGAACGGGAAAATGACGTCACTTCCGGTCACGTGACATCCGTTCATTTCACATCCATTAGCCATGCTACTTCCGGTCATGCACAATTGTACATTTCGTACTACTGCTATGGTAAGAAAAAAAGCGCGGGAATGCCCTTCCGGGCATGTGCAGAACATACTTCCGGTTATGTGACTTCATGTGACGTCATTTCCGGTCAGGGCCGCTTCCTGTGACGTCACTTCCAGAAAGGCATACGCAATGGCACGCTGCCCTTTGCTCCCCCGAAATATGCCTTGAGCTGTCCCGATACACTACTTTGATATTTGGATTTGGGGGGCCCTATAGATAACCCAAGAAAAAATATCGAAGAACGGCATAGTTCTTTCCCACTTGGGGTTTCAGTCAAAGGTATAGCCAAGGCCTTTAACTGACTGAAGTGCCTGGGTGGGTTTCTGCACCTCAAGCCCACAGCAGGGTGTCAAATATCAACTTTGACATTTGAAAAAAAACCATAAATATCCCATGAAAAATATATTAAGGACGGCAAAGTTCTTGCCCACTTGGGGTTTCAATCAAAAGTATTTCCCGGGTCTTTAATTGACTGAAGTGCCTGGGTGGGTTTCTGCACCTCAAGCCCACAGCAGGGTGTCCAATATCAACTTTGATATTTGATTTTTTTTTATGGAGGGGGTTCTCTATAAATATCCTATGAAAAATATATTACAGACGGCAAAGTTCTTGACCACTTGGGGATTCAATCAAAAGTATTTCCCGGGTCTTTAATTGACTGAAGTGCCTGGGTGGGTTTCTGCACCTCAAGCCCACAGTAGAGTGATAAATATCAACTTTGATATTTGAAATTTTTTTTATGGAGGGGGTCTCTATAAATATCCCATGAAAAATATATTAAGGACGGCAAAGTTCTTGCCCACTTGGGGTGTCAATCAAAGTTATTTCCCGGGTCTTTAACTGACTGAAGTGCCTGGGTGGGTTTCTGCACCTCAAGCCAACAGCAGGGTGTCAAATATCAACATTGATATTTGATTTTTTTTTATGGAAGGGGGGTCTCTTTAAATATCCCATGAAAAATATATTAAGGACGGCAAAGTTCTTGACCACTTAGGATTTAAGTCAAAGGTATTGTCCGGGCCTTTAACTGACTGAAGTGCCTGGGTGGGTTTCTGCACCTCAAGCCCACAGCAGGGTGTCAAATATCAACTTTGACATTTGAAAACAAAATTATAGAGGGGGGTCTCTATAAATATCCCATGAAAAATATATTAAGGACGGCAAAGTTCTTGCCCACTTGGGGTGTCAATCAAAGGTATTTACTGGGTCTTTAACTGACTGAAGTGCCTGGGTGGGTTTCTGCACCTCAAGCCCACAGCAGGATGTCAAATATCAGCTTTGATATTTGATTTTTTTCTATGGAGGGGGGTCTCTATAAATATCCCATGAAAAATATATTAAGGACGGCAAAGTTCTTGACCAGTTGGGTTTTACGTCAAAGGTATTGCCCGGGTCTTTAACTGACTTAAGTGCCTGGGTGGGTTTCTGCACCTCAAGCCCACAACAGGGTGTCAGATATCAACTTTGATATTTGAATTTTGTTTTGTGGAGGGGGTGGGGTATCTATAAATATCTCATGAAAAATATATCAAGGACGGCAAAGTTCTTGCCCACTTGGGGTTTAAGTCAAAGATATTGCCCAGGTCTTTAACTGATGTAAATGCCTGGGTGGGTTTCCGCACTTCAAGCCCACAGCAGGGTGTCAAATATCAACTTTGATATGCAGTGAAGTACCATGCTCTGGGATATTCCCTACTTTACAAATAATAATGTCATTCGCGGAATTTCCGTATTGATGGGTTATTCATGAAGACCTCCATAAAGGATTCCAATACAACTAAATGTAATCAAATTTGGGTTCCAAATAATTCTTACATATTTACCTGCGACTACCATTTTTTATACCTTTCCATTTAGATTTTGTTTATTTTTTCATAAAACTTACTGTTATATTTTTCTAATGTTCTATAATTACACTATTTTTAGATTGATTAGATGTCTTCATGTTAACCGGAATCTTATGACTTTATATTGCTTGACAAAACGCTGTCCAAATTATCTACCGTTTTAAAACATTAAAGTAAATGATTTTTTATTCTGTGTTTATTTAAAGTGGTAAGCTCCCCATCCGAAAAATATTTATGTCTTCGTTATTTTGTATTGTGTGTGTGTGGGGGGGGGGGGGGGGGGGGGGTCTAGATGTATTTACTGTATGCCCCGATGTCGATTTATAGAGTTGGCTATACATTTACAGTAATATATTTGTTATTGGACGCTAGAAATCTTTAAAAGTACATGTTGCTCTTATTTATTTTTTTGGTTTTGAGACATATCGCCTTATTGCTCGCTAGCTTAATGCTCGCTAGAAATTGCTCGCTAGCTTGAGCCTGGTTCAAAATGATCGAGTTTATTTATTGACAACATTTATATACTTTTTTGTTGAACGTGTTTTACAACAGACAGTTGCCTTAGTTGGCATTCCTATGGGTACATGTATTAACTGGGCTCAGCTTATTGCCGTCCACTTCTCAAGAAAAATGAAAAGAAGCTAGCGGGATTCTTTAATTGTCCGTTTGCTATATAGATGATGACCTTTCATTAAATTTCACGTGTGGTGGTTTTATTGATCGCATCTTAAAATAGAGGATACAACCAGTTTGCTTCATGCTTTGACCTATACCTAGAAATTCACAGCGAGGGTCGGTTAAGAACGAAACCTTACAACAAAAGGTAATATTTCAAAATTTTTATTTATTTCTCTCGACCTCATCCCCGAAGCTAGTAGAATATACCCTCTTATTTAGAGATGAAAACTTATGATTGTATCTAGTAGCAATACTGGTTTTTTTCCGATAAGCGATAACACAATATGATCCAAACGATTTTGTGTACATGCGAATACACATCAGTATAAAAATAAATATTAAAGCTATTTTTTGCTTAGAAAATCAACTGTAATTTCAATGAGAATGTTCAACTCCTCCCGAGACCATCCATAACAGATTCGACTTTAAATATTGCTCTTTTTTATTACCACAATTAGAATTTAAAAAAAGACTATTTGCTTTTCTTCTTTTTGCTTGTTTCAACCTCTGCTTTGTATTATTTTTTGTTACTGTTAATCACGAAAATTGCAATATGTATTTTCATCCGTTATTCACACTGACAGTTAATACAAATCTGAGAATGTCCTACTGGGAAATGCCATCATTAAAAGTTGGCTTAATTTAGCTTTGATATAATGGTCTAGAACTTTGTGGTTTAATTTATGTGATCTGCATATTGACGGAGATATTTTCATTTCCGTAGGAAGAACACTATACTATATTAAAATGTCATTTGCAAATTAAATTTTTTTTGAAATTCAAAACAATGGTTTCACATCAATAATTGGGACACAAAATCACAACATTATACAGTTATGTCCTTCATGAGAAGTTATTATCCATAATTATTAAATTGAGAAAGGGTTATTTGCCCGAGGTCCGAGATTTAATAATTATGGATATTAACTTCTCATGAATGACATACTAATATGAGGGAAATAACTAGTTATTGGTTCGACGTACTGAGGGAAATAACTAGGTATTGGTTCGACGTGCAAAAGCGCGCCAATTTCAAACAGTTATTTTGTGCTACGTGCAGATTCCCTCACAGTTATTTGACCTACGTGCAGTTTGCCGCGGGAATGATGAGTTATTTCTTGTTCCATGGAATAAAACTTCAAAATTATTGCTTGCTTGGTTTCTATAGTAAAGTATAATAATACTAGTTATTGTTAGAATGAGTAGCTACCTTTTCACCCCGCCCCGATACAACTGAAATATTGTTGACAGTGGCATTATATACCATACACCTACATTTTCACACAACAATTTGGTTTTATCGTTGTGCATAGCTAAATTGAGTATAAATACAAAGGCAAATCAAAGAACAGAATTAGACCAAGTAACTTACATGCTCTAAGTCAATATTATTAGAAAGTCAAATACCATAAAAAAATCTTTGGCAGCAGGAAAACCAAAGGGCTCAAACAGAACACCTATGCATGAGGGAGGAATAGCTTAGTTTAAATCAAAACAAGTCTATGTTGTTTTATCTGTTTTGTCTGATATGAATCGTGGCAGTAATAGTATGGTAGGGTGAATTTATATCTACCTATATCAACAACATCTTTTCATTAACAGGTTTAATCCCACCACATGTCTGTCCCTGTCCCAACCCAGGAGCTGTATTACCAACACCATATGACATGGTCTTATAAATATTTCATGATTTGAGGTGAGAGTTGATAGTTCATTTTGTTGATATTGGAGGAACTGTTGATTTAAACTTTCTTTTTGTAAGTTTGAGATTTCTATTCTTGCCAGTGGAACGTTGTGCTCGATACAACATTATGTGATAGAGCATGTCAGTGACTTGCTGCAGGTCTGTGGTCTTCTCTGGGTACTCTGGTATCATCCACATATAAAACTGAATACCACTATATAACTGATACATTGTTGAAAGTGACATTAACTATAACATCAGTTTTTCTGAAAACTATTTTGGTATTTTCAATATTTATTAGTAATGCAGAAGATACGTACATTGTGTTTCTCCTGAAATATAAGAAAAAATCAAAAACAACTGCCACAGTTTGTAAAAAAAATCAAACATATTGTCTTTTATTTTTACGCCGTACGTATGAGTATTTCGTACCATTCGCTCTTCATGAATCAGGTACCAGAAGAAGAGCATTATTTGGTCAATAGATAATTAACACTTAAGATTAATTGAATCAGAATCAGACAATTACAGGATAAATTGGAATAATTCAACAACTTTTAGATTTTACGACATCTTGACCTATCTGTATAATCGATGGATAATTTTTTATCCTCAAATATATAACACTTAACGTATAATAAATTGAACTGTATCAATCATGTATTATACTGTTCACAACAAAATACATAATGCACAAAGAGCCCGGGTAGCTCAATGAGTTAGTTAATTGGATTACCTAACAAC
The DNA here is from genome assembly GCA_963383655.1 of Bathymodiolus septemdierum. Classification (NCBI taxonomy): domain Eukaryota; kingdom Metazoa; phylum Mollusca; class Bivalvia; order Mytilida; family Modiolidae; genus Bathymodiolus; species Bathymodiolus septemdierum. The sequence continues at coordinate 51,823,652 of OY726530.1, read as the reverse complement.
TCATACAAGCCTATCACAAACACGGCGTGAGTTCGCATCCGCCTTTGTAAATTACAAAAAAGGGTGCACTCGACTCAGCCGCAAGTGATAAAGTTTCCCAGTTGCTTGCCCATGATCGGTGGTTCTCTCCGGCTTCTTCCACCTCTAAAACTGGTCACCATGATATAGCTGAAATATTGCTGAAAGTGGCGTTAAACACCAAAAATCAATCAATCAATCAATCAATCATAATGCAGACATGATATTTACAATCACCAGTATTATTGGTTGTATTGTTATCAACTACTACGTGACTTACAATAAAAATAACCGTAGATATCTTAATCAAGTACGCACGACGTAACAGACTACCTGTGAAAGTGTCCACAGAAACAGTAACCTTTTAATGTTGTCACGATGACATATGAGCAATCACTGACATCTGGTGTCCTATAGCCAATACATATTAAACAGTTGGAATTATTGGACATCAAATAGAAATTGTATGCATACTCAGTATATTGTTGTTTTGATTGTTAATACATTTCATGCTGATAAGGATAATAAAAATGAAGTTTGTTGATATGGAGATGTCAAGACTGGTTACTGGTATATCTAGATAACGATGAGAGACGAGATTTGACGAGACAAATGCAGACTTAGTAAATAGACGTATTATGCCAATAATGGAAGGATGATATTTATACATATTTTATTTTTTTTAATAGGGCAATGCCATATTTAATGGGTTAATAAACTTTAGAGAATACCGAAGGGGTAATCAAGTATAGACAATCAAGAGACAATGGCAACCTGGGACAGAAGATAAATATTATCATTGAAATGTCAGAACGCTATGTTTGATATTCCAGAAAATGTGTCTTCAAAAAGTATAGCAAGACGATTGATTTTTATTAGCTAACATTGTTTTTATCGAAATTTACGGTTCCTAGATAATTTAATTATTATTATGAGGCAGGCGCAACCTGAAACGCTCCAGAAGAACAGTAATTTTTCTTCCTGTTTACAAAATATCAAGCTTAAAAATAACACCACCTTAGACTCCAAACTCCGGACAGTTTTCGTATCCGCTACCGAACATTGTTTCATTTTTATTTGAAAAAAAATCGACTAGAGTTCCGGTTTAGGTCACGTGATTTTTCTTTTAATTTATTTCCGGTTTGGCAGTCATATTGTTGAAGATTTTGAAGTGCCACAGTACCTATTCATACTTCTACCATTAACGCTCCCAAAAAGGGGGCGTATTAAATTAATGTTCTCCACCCTCATGTATAGCCATAGGTGACATTACCCGATTATGGCTACTGTGTTTAGGGCTTTTCGATATCGTGCCCCCAAACACTTATTTGGCTTTCAAATATTTGAACGTATCTATTGATGGCTACCCGAAATGTTTGGGCCCATAAAACTAGCTTAACACTGCCACTTTTGTATGGAAGTTCCTCTACCAGGACAGGAATGTCAGCTGGTCATGTATTTGTGTTAGGGATATCAATTTTGCCTCTATCAACGATTTTTCTATTGGATTTTTGAAAATGATCTGACAGTGTGGGTTTTCATTTTACTATTTTAAACTTAGGGTCAATTACATTTAATAGGTATTTCCTTATCATTATGCATAATTGAAAAAAACTCAATATCTGTTAGTTTGCATAGAAGGTACATAGAAAGAAGATCCCATCAGATAGTAAATATTTATTTTACACAAATTACCATTAGTCGGTTTTCCTCAATGCAAATATGTTTTACATGTTTGTAATTTGTACTAGGTAAATAGATCATCTAATTGCTCTCCTGTTTCTAATTGTGTCACGTTTGGTCAATTGACATACGGGTAAGCTCAAATATCAATTGGTTTGTTGGACAATTAGTTAAGCGTCACGAAAACGGAGAAATAAAAGAATGAAACAACAACGGGAAGACGCACGAAAAATAAATCAGCATTAAGAAGAGCTTGAAGATACCAAAGAGGTAATCAGAATTCGTAAATCGAAGCAGGACAGACAACGCAATGGCCAAAAGAAACAAGACAAAAGGACAAACAACGATCTATACAACATACACATAAAACTAAAGATCGAGTAACACGAACCCCACTAAAAACCGGGGGTGAACTCAGGTGCTCCGGAGGGGTAAGTAGCCCATGCTCCACTGGTGTCACATTTAGTGAAAATATTGGGATAAACTGAACTGACAAGAACATATCATCGCCTGTAAGTTTTGCTCTACTTTTAATCAAGTACTTTCTTCTGTTTTCAAGTGGGCCGTCGTGGTCGTGATCGCATAATAGTTGGATTTACAACTACCGATGCAATCAGTGCCTCTCACCACTAAGTTCGAATCCCACTCATGGCGAGGTATACTCGCTACAACTTTATGTGATAAAGTTTGTCAGTAACTTGCGGCATGTCGGTTGTTTTCTCCGGGTACTCTCGTTTCCTCCACCAATAGAGCTGAAATATTGCCGTTAAACACCATAATCACTTACTGTTTTCCAGATAAAAATAGAAAATCACTAATGCTAAATACTAAATCTCGTGGGATAGTATCATAACATTTTGGAATGATTCTGTGTATTGTCCGTTAATAAATGTCGGTACACAATGTAGGTTTCATAGTGCTGAGGTAAGTTGAGCACTTACTCTAACACACGATGGCTTATATGTTTATTAGTTTGAAACAATCAATTTATTTATCAACACTAATTTCGTAGCCTTTTGTGTATATTTTTACAGAAATATACACTAATCCTGCTACAAATATAAAATCAAGACATAAGATTGTTTTCTTAATTTATTATTCGGAGATGATTTTTATTTCATATTAGGGACTTTCTTTTGTTTGGATACAAATTGTAAATGACATGAAAATATGTAGATGACGCGAGATAGTAATGACAATTGGATTGTGGTTATAACTTAGCTATTGTTTCCTTGTTATGTCTTACGATGCCTTTGTGTACTGACATTTAAATTATGGCTAACACCATCGCCATCGGCTTTCTTTCATAAATAAATTTGTATTCATATGACAACTTCAGTGTCACGAGGATTACATATTCTATGTATTAAGTTCAAGGTTACGACTCAGCGGTTATTTCCCAGTTACTTGTTAAGGTTGACATTTTACCCACATTTGAAGGACACTGGCATGCTCGCATCACTTCACTATTTGGTGTGGTTTGGGCTCGTAGATCTAATTTAGCCACGCCACCTTTTTTATATTGAAGTGCCTGTACAAAGCAAGAAAAGTGAGCAATCTTGAATATCAATTTAGAGGTATCAATTTTGCCTGTTCCTACTCTGTCTAGATTGAATTTTGAAACTGTTCTGACGGTGTGGTATTCTTTGTTTTATTTATTTCATTAATAATAAAACAACTTAATTCTAGACATTAATATGCAATTTTGTTATTTTGCAAAAGTTATTATAACGAGGCATTCGAAAGTAAAGAGGAATTACAACCACACACCTACTATGCATTCACATGTTACATGTTTTGAGATGACACGGACATGTGCTAAATGGGTTAGGGTAATGGTGTTTAACGACTCTGTCAACAATATTTCAATTATATCATGGCGGTCAGTTTTATTGGTGGAGGAAACCGGGGCACCCGGAAAAAATCACTGACCAGCCACAAATCACTGACAAACTTTATCACATAATGTTGTATCGAGTACACCCCGACACGTGCTAAAAAATTGCATTAAACACTATGTCCATGAAAATCAAACAGTAGTTTGACTGCGTCATTAGTGTTATTATTCTAGTCTGTTTGGGGAATTAAAAATTAAAATGCGTTTATTGGAAACAGATTCTTCAAGTTTAAATCGTGGCTTTTTCAGAACACGGAAACCTACATTTTAAGCAATTAATTTTGCGGATTATTCAATCATCCATCATGATAAATTAGATCCGTTCCAGTTTAAGTGTTATTCAACTCTTTCGTGGAGATTTTTTGAAACGCTACATCGCGCGTTTACGTGTTAAAACAACATATTCACCTTCTATCGTACGTAACTGTCCTCTTTCTAGATCAAGGATTGCATATTTAACAATAATTGCACATCTAAAATTATCATCATACAATGAAAATTGACGTTACTTTTCCTAATTACTGTAGATCGCTTTGTTAGGCTTGGTAATTATCGGCGTGAAGTAGCAATGGCTGTCTTTTTCCAGAGAATACAATTATTAGAAACCTCAAATAAGTTAATGCTTCAAACGATTTAAAGACAATTTGCCAATCTATATGCGTGATACCATTGACTAAGCAAATCAAACTTGTAACTGCAATAATGAAGTTTTATCCTCTTGATAAGCTTAAATTTTAGAGATTAGTGAATTTGATTGAAGACTTTGAAATAATTTCGTTTTCTCGGTATTCAAGTGTTCACGGATTCCTCTCGTGTCTACAAAAGTACATATTATTTCTATTGTCTTCATTATTAAGACTAATTACCTAATAAGAACTGTGTTAAGAAGGAAAGAAGGTTAGAAGATTGTCAACATCTTGTAAATGTTTACTGTATAGGACCAAATAAAACTAGCTTAGCCCCGCCACTTTTTATTGAGCACCATATTGTAAAGCCTTACCGCATTGGGCCCATAAAGCTAGTTTAGCCCCGCCACTTTTTTTTGAGCACCATATTGTAAAGTCTTATTGCATTGGGCCTATAAAACTTGCCTAGCCCCGCCACTTTTTATTGAACACCTTCTGGTTAATGCTTACTGTATTGCGCCCAATAAAACTTGCTTAGCCCCTCCACTTATTTTTAACACCATCTTGTAAATGCTTACTGTATTGAGCCCAAAAACCTGGTTTGACTCCGCCACTTTGCATTGAAGTTCCTGTACCAAACCAGGAAAGTGAACGGTGATGTGTGTTATATGCTAGGGGTATCCATTTGGCATCTTTCTAAAATGGTGCTCTTTGATTTTGGAACTGTTTCGACAGAGTGTTTTATTTCCGCTGTTTTTCATGTTATTAGTAAGAAACGGGGCTGTAATTGTGTCAGCCATCAATTGATTCAACATTCTGTGGCATCGTTTAAAATCATTAATAAATTTAACTTAATGGGGATGGGAAAAAAACAACTTATTAGATTTGATTCCAACATAAATCAGATAATATGCAATTATTGCCTGCACTTAAGGTGAACTTCGGGAAAACAACTCCCCTCGGGTGAACAATTATGATGTTCACCGCAAGTGCAGGCAATAATTGATTTATTATACTGAAACTCTATTTACAATAACGTTGGATGCAATAAACACTTATTTGTGCTTTTATCTTGTGTTTTCATAAACTTCATATTTGTGTTTTTAAATTCCGGTCAAAATTGTTATTCCGGAATGCAAAAACGGATACATTTCCAGACAGACATGGAACATAACATTTGTCGATCGGTGAGCAACAGTGATGATTCCCTGGGGTACCAATTTTGTAAGAAAACATCACTTTAATCTTATATATAATATATAATGCAAGGCATAATAACACAACTTCTCTCATTTTAAGAAAATTTCTTTTACATTATATTCTCTAAGCACCATGATGTCGACTGGGAGCAATGAAAAGTCAACTAATGCAGCTGATACTCCACTGGACGTAAACCAAATCTGTAAAATCATTTAGGGAACGACCATTTAACTTGAAGGGGGGGGGGGGTTATGGTTTTTTTCTAAAAAAAATATTCTGATTCCAAATGTTGCTGAAAAAAATATTCTGATTTTGGTGGAGGAAAAAAAAAATAATCTGATTCAGAATTCTTGTCATATAACCTAATGTTAAAATCTGGAAAAAAATTTCGCGCTTGGCGCGACACAAAAAAATATTCAAACTCTTGTGTTGTCCGAAAAAAAAATTCTGAACGAAACAAAAAACCATAACCCCCCCTGCCCCCCTTTCAAGTTAAATGGCCGGTCCCTTACTTACAACATAGCACACAAAACCACGCTATAATTCCAAAATATGTCATTGCATCTACAATATGATTATATATATATATACACACATATTACCATTGTATATCACCGCATCAGTGGCGTAATGGTTAGCGCGTTCACCTCGAGTGTAGTAGATCGTGGGTTCGAGTACCGTTCGGGTCGAACCCAAGACCATTAAGGTGGTATCATACACTTCAGGTAAAATTTGATCTGCTTGTTTAATTTTCTTATTTTTTTTGGCAGTGTGTTTGAATATATCCATTGTAATAAATATCAAAATTTTTAAAAATTCCAACCGACAGAATCAGAGCTATAAATTCACTAGCCACATAGCAGCTTTTCTCTCTGTGGTTTTGATCACCGAGATGCTTTAAATCTGCATACAAGCATCATATGATCAAAACGTTCAACTGATTTTAAAGAGTTATCTCCCTGTAGTGTATGGTACCCCCTTAAATTGGTATTTGTTGCTTATTTGTTAAGCATGCAGCATTATGGAGTAAGAGAAAAAAAATGGTTGACTCGGAATCAGAATAATGTGTCTAGCGACATGTCTACCTGTGGGCTGTTGTCTCAGTGCGCTAAGACTATAAAAATCCAAGCGTGTAGAACTATGATATAACTGAACAATTCCTCACTTGCTATTGGTGTTAAACAACAATCATTGATAAACAGATAAATATGTCTAACATTAAACAGATGCTTTTGTGCCACAAAAAAGTGACTTTGTTTTGCTTTGTAAATTTACGAATTTGTCATAAAATGCAATATAAATTAATATCATATTATCTTTGTTTTGCAATATAGCAAATAGGATCAATTAAACATGCATTTATCATTATTGACATGCTTAAATAATCTAAGCGATTATCTCCTGATATCACAAAATAACGCGAGACAAAATCAACAAAAAATAGCAATAAGTTATCCATCAAGACTTGTATCAATAACAACTTCAAATTACTGTGTACACAAAAGGTATGTCATTGTATAATTTACTGCCTATAAATTCGTTCGGACCTTACGTTTATCTGATATATAACATAATTATGGGTTGGTGAATAAAATGAAAAAATAAGCATGGCTTCCTTCATTAAGATGGTCGCAATAAGAGTTGTATGTTGTGTATTAATTACGTAGGTCGATAGTATCACATCTGTGCGATAGCCCCGAAGGTTCATTGGCGATTCAATATTCGAATCAATTACGTAGGTCGGTACTATCACATCTGTGCGATATCCCAGAAGGTTCATTGGCGATTCAATATTCGCATCAATTACGTAGGTCAATAGTATCACATCTGTGTGATAGCCCAGAAGGTTCATTGGCAATTCAATATTCGCATCAATTACGTAGGTCAGTAGTATCACATATGTGCGATATCCCAGAAGGTTCATTGGCGATTCAATATTCGCATCAATTACGTAGGTCGGTACTATCACATCTGTTCGAAAACCCGGAAGGATCGAGACTCCAAAGTCAATATTGGTATTAAGTAATTTGAAGAAAGCTGCCAAAATGAGGTTTCTAATGAGCAAGTTAATGCCGTTTAGCAAATTAGTGCATTTTAATGCTATTTAAAACAATCGATCACCATATGGGAGAATATAGTATCATTCAAGCGAGACAACTCTTACGTAAACAAAGCGACTTGCTACAGGTCGGTGGGTTTCTTCTGGTACTCCTGTTTCCTTCACCAAGAAAACTGGCCGCCACGATATAACTTAAATACTGTTGAAAGTGGCGTTAAACACCATAACCCTAACCCTTATCATACGCCGCTGATTTCAATAATTTATTATTATTAGTGTTTGTTTTTATTTTCAATATAATTTTTCATTTATGTACTGATATTACAAGTTAGTTAATTACTTTGATTTCTTCTTTATTATTTGCTTATAAATGCATTTATTTCATATGATGGACAGTAATTTCCTTCGAAAGATCAGATAGCTTTGTCTTCCCTAAAATTTAAATAATTTGTCATTTGTATATGTAGTGCGTGGTACAACCCCAAATCTAAAATAAAATAGAAGATAAAAATGAAAAACAGAAAATACTACACTTCGAAACAGTTGCAAAAATCCAATGGAAAAATCGTAGAAAGAAAAAAAATCGATATCCCTAACACACAAATACCGATTCGGAAAGGACTAGATATTTGAAAACAACGAAAATCAGATTATTTGCAACAAATACATTATATATTACTGGGTTATACTATTATTAAAATTGCACATTGAAAACAATATAATTAGATTGATATAACCAGCCACAACATCATGGATGTCATTTCTGGTTACCTTCAAAAACGAAATCACGAAACGATAACAAAATACGCTGGTGAAGAAAATAATGAAAGTCCTACAAAGAATAACATGTGCTATGTTATGTATTATCGGGATTACAGTACACATAATGTTCATCATAACTACTTGCCGGAAATAGATTTTGAGCTATGGTGTTTTACGCCACTGTCAAACAATATTTCAGTTATATCGTCAGTTTCATTGGTGGAGGAAACATGAGAAAATTACCGACCTGCAGCAAGTCATTGACAAACCTTATCACATAATGTTGTATCGAGAACATATAGCCATAAGAAGGATTCAAACTCACAACTTTAGTGGTGATAGGCATAATTGCACAGGTGGTTGTAAATCCAACTACAATACGATCACATAATTCTGTATCAGAAAACACATGTATATTATTTTTTCATTGTCGTGGTCGTATGGTAGTTGGATTTACAACTACCTGTGCAATAAGTGCTTATCATCACTAAAGGTGTGAATACGAATCCCGCTCATGGCGAGGTGTACTAGATACAACATTATGTGATAAAGTTGGTCAGTGACTTGCGACAGGTCGGTGGTTTTATCCGGGTACTCCACTATCTTCTACCAATAAAACTGACCGCCATGAAAATAACTCAAATATTGTTGAAAGTGGCGTTAAACACAATAACCATACGACATCTTATGCATTAATCATAATATGCGAATCCAGTTCGTTGCACATATCATTGTATATTTCATCGCATCACAATAGTGTGAAAGCAGGATGAGATTTTTTTATTATTTTTTTTAAATAATGCTATTTTTTTATATATAGCAATTGTTTTGCCAACTGTGAACAAAACGCAACAGTATATCGACTACTGGTTAATTTACTCTTCTCTTTCCATCAAATCGGTTATTACTTTGATGTTAATAATGATAAAAATAGTAACTTTATTTGTGTATTCTCTACCAACCGTTGATTAATGTGTATTGTAATATATTTTGTATAAAACCTAGTGGTATACATCATTTGTAATAAAAGTAAATATTATATGTTTTAAGGTGCTAGAGGACAGGGAATATAATGTCACATTGCCAGCTTCAGCTCGAGGTATATAAATCTTAAGCCGGCAATTTGACATTATATACCATATCTAACACCTATTTATAACATACGATATATCACATATTAATCTCGACATGGCAACATGAAAATTATCATTAAGAAGATTTCAGGATATATTTGTTTTCCCCATATTTGACATATGCTTAAAATAACCTAAAAAACTAATTGCCTTGCTGATGGAGTATCTAAATCTTTTAATATAATTATTTAAGCGTTGTGGTATTTAACGCCACTTTCAACAATATTTCAGCTATATCGTGGCGGTCACTTTTATTGGGTTATGAGTATGGCATTTAACGCCACTTTCAACAATATTTCAATTGCATCGTGGCGGTCAGTTTTATTTGTTTAGTGTGTTATAAACGCCACTTTCGATAATTGTTCGGTTACATGGTGGCGGTCATTGTTAATGGTGGAGGGAGGAAAGCGTGGTATGCGGAGAAACCACCGACATATCGCAAGTCACTGATAAACTTTATCACATAATGTATCGAGTACATCTCCCAATGAGCGGGATTCGCACTCAGTGCCTATCACCATTATCGTTGTGAGTTCGAATACCTCTCATGGTGATGTGTAATCGATGCAACATTATGTGATAGAGTTTGTCAGTGACTTGCGGCAGGTCGGTGGTTTTCTTCGGTTTCCTCAACCAATAAAACTGACCGCCACGATATAACTAAAATAGTGTTGAAAGTGGTGTTAAACACTATAAACATAACCACAGTTTTAATACTAATTACATTATTTAGGTACTGTAATTTTAAATGACAAATATCGAGGATATCAGTGCTAAAACATTATCATTGAATATAAATCTACTACCATCGACTTTCTTTGATTCAGATTTCAGGTAAAATAGCTCTACTCAGTTAAGATCAGGGTTATCTTTAGTTCAGTCATATTTTGCTACATTCAGTTGTATTTGGTGGAAACAATAATACATCTTCAATAATTTGTTAGGGCATGATTTTCAATTTCAATGCATCAGTTTAAACCCGCCACATGTGTGTTCCTGTCCTAAGCCAACCTTTGGATTGTCAACGTCATATGTCGTGATTTTTTCTATGTTTACCAATTTGAGGTGAGAGTTGGTTGTTCGTTTTGGTAATATTGGTGGAATTGGTGACCATCGCTGTCTTTTCATAATTCTTGGAGTAAAATTTTCAATGCATATGTTATATAATAATCTAATTACAAAATTGTTATATAGCACACATACACTCAAATCTGTATGAAGAGGTCACGTTTGAGACAAATAAAAAGTGGTCTTTTCAGACAGGTGACCTCTTAGAAAAGGTTCAATTCATATGAGATTTTCTATGATGGGACAAGTAAAGGGCGACTCTTAAATTCAGGTGACAACTTAATAGAAGTGACCGCATGGACAAGTTTGACTACCTATATTTTTTACTACTCATTTACTTTCTAAATGGAAGACTGTTACATTTCTAACGTCACTGGTCCTACTTTGCATGTGCGTATATTCTGTCAAGAAACTGATGCCCATTTATTATATATATATTTTTTATCTTTGTAATATTTGATTTTTGAATTTTGTTTTGTTTTTGTTTTTATATATTTGCACAATTCACGCAAAAAATATATGAAAAGAAAATATTAACACGTATAGTGGTTTACAAATTAAATGGCATAATAAAACCACAATAGTAAAAAAAAATATATTCAATAGACAAAAAAATTATAATAATAAAATTAAATAATTAATTTTAATATTTTGGTAACCATAAGAAAAATTAAATACGATATTGTATGCTTCAATAAAAATTTATGTCATACTTCATAAATATTTATTCCGTTATTTGTTTGTTTGTTTGTTTTCCTTTACGAAAGAAATCAAATTGACCTACCTGGACACTAGGCATATGTCTCCATGAAATTACATCAACAAACTGTACCGATCTTCACGTATTAACATTCAACAAGCCCATAAATAAAGCATATTGACAAGACACAACACAATTATAGCACTTTCTTTCTATTTCGTTAACTTAATTCTAAATGTACTTTCGTTCACCAATGAAATGTCTTCCTAAGTAACTACGGGCGTGCTACCTGAAGAAACAAACCCAATTACTTTACAATCAATTTCTTCCATAGGCAATGCTACATTATAATCATTATGATATTTTAAGAATAACAGCCATGCTATCGTCGGTATCTGAGACAAGCTTGAACCATAACACATGTTGTTTCAATACGATAATTAAATATATTGATGTCCAATAAAATATCTGTATTTGCTCACTTTGAGATATTATTTTTTTCTCTTTATTATTTGTATTATTAAAGTTTAAGGTGATATTGTATTACCGTTTAGAACGCATTGTATCAGCAGCTCCTGTGTGAATAATTGTTGTTTGTCCAGAGACAACTTTACAAACAGACATGGCTCTTATTACGGAATTTTGTTTCAGTAGGTGTATTAAAAACGTAGATTTCAAAGTTAAGGATTGTAAACTTCATTACTAGATATATCTAATAAACCAGTACAGTGCGATATCATTGACTACAGGGCAAATGAAATCCTCGGGTACTAATAATCCACAAGGAGAGGTATTGACCCAGTGATGGCAATACAAACGTAGATATCAATATAATTCCCACGACGCGTTTCTGGAACAACCTTTATCAGGTAGCTCAAGGTCAAATAATATTACGGAAATTCTCAGAAGGTGTATTAACAAGATGGATATCTAATTTAGTATGCACAACGCGTTTTTGGAATAACCTTCATTAAGTACGCTCAAAGTCTAATTATTTTTAACATCTTAGTGAGCAAGATAACCAAATGATATGTTCGGGGGTTTAATTTTTATGACATTAATTGTGATATTTTTACATTTAAATTTTGAAATAGTTTTCATGAAAACATACTATTTGAATGAGATCAAGTAGCATAATAATGAAAATATTTAATTTATTGTGCACATCGCGTTTCTGGAATACATGTAACCTTCATCAGGTACGCTCAAGGTCAAATGATTGGGAAAGTCAAATGTTATAAAACTTACTTAGGGGGCAAGCAGCAAATCAAAGGGCTTACACAGGATAAACCAAATCGACTAAGGTTACTTATATGTCTGTCGAGATTGACCTTTGTTTTTAATACATTACATAGGGTTATGGTGTTTAACGCCACTTTCATCAATACTTCAGTTATATATTTATATTTAGGAACTATAAAACGTCATACACGATATATATACAATTAATGAACCATACGAATATTTAATGCTGTAATGAATAACATTAAAAAAAGAGAAATTTCCAACATTTATTCCAATTTTTTTTGGGTCAAACTCCCTCACGTTACAATAGACAACTTTGGCTATCATGCTTAGGACTTTTGGTTACCTTGTTCCCAAATATTTTTAAATTATTTGGCTTTCCAATCTTTTGACTTGGGAGTACCTGATGAAGGCGTCATGCGCACTTAATTTGATATCTACTCTACGTTATTTATACTTTGACTATTCACTACATGCCATCCTATTGTATATAAGTAAAAAAAATGTAGATTTCTAATTTAGTGCGCACGACACCATTTTAATTTTTTTGTAAAGCTAAAATCTTAACTTATTTATCAACAAGTTAAAATTATAGTTTTATAAAAAAAAAGTTCTATTGTTTCACCCAAACCTTTCGCACAAAATTATATAATTATACAAATGTAGATACGATTCCTGTTTTTAAATAATGCAGAGTATTATCAAGGTATATGTTAGATCTACATTTATAAAACAATAAAATATTATTGACAAAGCCAAACTATTATTAATTTTATCTTAAGCGAAATCAATACAAATTAAGATGCTACAATAAAATACAACTTGTTATGGAGTTCCCCCCAAAAAAACTATTGCATATTGAAAACCAACATAAATTAGGAGAAAACAGCGTTCTTCCTGGAAATTTAGATATATCGTTTCCTTGCCATATCAGAATCCGATAATTACAGAAAGCAGGCGTCATTGACATTTTAAATTGGCCATGTAACCGTAGATTAACTTTACATCCTTGTATCAATAATTCTGGCCTCCTGGAATGAGAATAGTGTGATCCCGGTCCATACGATGCACCTGATCTCACAAGATCACAGTTCACAAGGTGAATAGTTATGAGTGCTTTTATACTGTGGAGACCGCATGCGTAATAGTGTTAACTTGTCAAACCTTGACATCTTGTTAATATTAAGCTTTTCAAGAAATAAGAAGCAACTTCAATTGAAATGCTGCTGGTATCCTATGACAGACGTTTGTTTTAAAATATTTTTTTTCACATTTAGTGTATGATTATGGAGATATTATCGGTATTGGGTTATGGTTAGAGGTATGGTGTTTAACGCCACTTTCAATAATATTTCAGTTATACTGTAGTGGTCAGTTTTATTGGTGGAGGAAACCATCGACCTGCCTTTTGCCCTTTTGCTTTTGGCCATTGTGTTGGCCATTTGGTATCAATGTGTGACGTAAAAGTGTCTTTGACATTTACTTCACTGAGTATGGTACTGCTTTGACAACTATTTTACCTATTTTGTTCCAGTATTGTTATAAATACTGTCATAGTGACAGCCGGAACCTTTGAGCTGTAATGAAAGCTGGAGGTTTGGCGCTTTAAAATCTGATTCAACCCACCATTTATATAGAAATGCCTGTACCAAGTCAGGATCATTACGGTTTTCACAGTTTTCCGGTTGTTGACTGATTTTGTCTGTTTATATACTTATGAGTTTTGACTTTCCCTTTGTAAGATTGTTCGGAGTTCGATAATTTTGTTATTACCCTTCTTTATCTTCAACCTCTTTTTACTGACAAAACATTATCACATAAAGTTGTATCAAGTACTCCTCACCATGAGCGGGATTCGAACTCACAGCTCCGGTGGTGCTATGCACTCATAACATAGGTAGTTGTGAATCATCAAGTACCATAAGATCACGGTTACGGGAGCCCTACCGGTATTGGTATTTGGTCTTTATTTGAACAAGTACGCAGAAAAGGATTTCCTACGATATAACATTAAAACAACATTATCAGAACAGTTCCAAAATTTAATTGCAACGTCGTACAAACAGAGGAAAAACAGACACTTCAACACCCACATACATATACATCTATTCTCCCTCATATATAAGGAAAGGTTGAAGATATCAAAGTTGTAATCAGAAGCCGTAAATTGAAGGACAGAAAATACAATGGTCAAAAGAATTGACAAACAACGATCTACAAAGAAGACTAAAAAAAAAAGCAACACGATCCCATTCAAAATCAGTGGTGCTCCGGAAGGGTACGCAAGTTCCTGCTCCAGAACTGTGTGATCATCGTTGTGTTAAAGAATGCTGAATCGCTATCTTGAAATATTATATATATATATATATATATATATATATATATATATATATATATATATATATAAAAGAAATTATTAAAAAAAGAACAAAACGGATTTTTCACAACATTCTTGTACTAACGTTTTCACTGCTGTTGCAGATCTTCAGGTACAATGTTTATGACGAAAGAAAACATATATAGATGTCACTATATATATTAGATATATATATATATATCTAATTCTAACACTGTTTGGTTTAATTTTCAGACGTGTATATATATATGCAAACCATCTCTAATTCTGTCTTGAAGGTTAATGAAATATTAATATCTATAGCCTATAAAACAATTTTTATAACCCTGACAAATTTAATCACCAAAGGGAAACATAGTTTAATGCGAAACGATTGTATTACTAAAACTAATGAGTTCGTGTTACTCGATCTTTAGTTTTATGCGTAAGTTTTGTTGATCGTTGTTTTTCCTTCTGTATTTTTTCTTTTGGCCATTGTGTTGTCTGTTCTTCTTCGATATACGGATTCTGATTACCCCTTTGGTATCTTCAAACTCTTCTTAACAGTCACACGATGGATGTCACTAATGGAGCCGGAACTACTAACCCTTCTGGAGTCCCTATGTTCAACCCAGGTTTTTAGTTGGGTTCGTCTTACCCGTTTTCTGTGTAGTGTTTTGAGGATCGTTGTTTGTCCTTTTATATGTTTTCTTTTGGCCATTGTGTTGCCTGTTCTTCGATATACGGATTCTGATTGCCCCTTTGGTATCTTCAAACTAAGGTTCTCTCTCAGACATAGGTAACCTTAACAGATTGCGGCTATCCTATTTAGACCTGTGATTTTCTTGCTCCCAATTACGTATTATTTATTTGGTTTTACATTTGACTTTGAGCGTAACTGGTGAAGATTATTCCAGAAACGCGTCGTGCGCACTAAATTCGATATCTACGTTTACATTACTATCATCGTATCGATAATACCTCTGTTGGTGGACTATTAGTACCCGAGGTTATCATCCAAACAGTAGTAAGTTCTTCGGCGCTGACATGGTTTATTATAAGGTATATCTATTATTGAAATTTACAGTTCCTATATAATGTAATTATTAATAAAACTAAGGTTCTCCTCTCTCAAGCATGGGTGTCATTCACCGATTTTAGCTATCCAGTTTAGGCCACTTGGTTGTATTGCTTCCAAAACTTTAAATTATTGTCTTTCCAATATTTCGATTTTGAGCGTACCTGATGAAGATTATTCCTGAAAGGGGTCGTGCGCACTAAATTTGATATCTATGCTTTAATTGGCTATTATGATTAGGTGTACTACAATAGATATCTACGATATGTGTAATACAATTAAGTTGTACTGTTGAATATAGACTATCATGGTATATATTTTTGTAGTTTATAATGTCATTTCATTACGTCTTGAACTATATTCTTGATTTAATCACTATATATGGGAACTATTTCTTAATGCGTTAGACAACAGTAAATCGGTCAATCAAACAAATCCTTTTGTACCGCACTGACTGTCTGAAAAAAATGTATTGAAATGATCGTTAAATTGAAATCATCAAAATAGAAAAATACGACCTGAGAGACTGTCACATAAGCATTCAAACCTTTATATACATTGAAGCTCATTGAATTGCACAAAAGAAATCGTAGTCAGTGCTACTTGTATGGACTTCTCATTTTCCATAAATATGGTGATGCATTCGGCTATATTTAGATTCTGGCAACATAGTGTGGGATATATTTTAACGGAAAGATTGGGGAAGCTAAATCCATCAAAGATAAATGGTCAGCTTTCAAGAAGGTTACAAAAAGGAAAACAGAGAATCTTATTCTCCCACTAGAAGACGGTACAAATAAAATAAGATTTGAGGAGACAGATAAGTGAATTATACTAGAAAACACATTCTTTGGAGGTAATCATTTAAAAGACGAACATTTCGACTCTCAATTTTACGATGGGATTATCGAAAAATACATCAAAATTTGTAATGAGACAAACAAGGAAGAGATGGAAGACCTAACCAGGACCAGATGTTTTCTGAAAAAAAAATATTATCAAATTAGTTTTACAATTCCAATGTTTTCATTTTTTTTTTTTCAACGAATTTGTTTAAATGATTAAGATTATGACACTATGCTTCTTCCCCTATTAGTAATGTGAAAATACAACCATTATAACTATATTTCTTACTAAATGTGATTTTAATTTTAATTTGAATTTTGTTTGTATTGTCCTATCCAATGAAAAATTATTATGTGAATCAATTGTATACTGTGATTTTTATTGATTATACTGCTCATTGTGGGCGTTTTGATTGACAATAAAGCATTTGTTTGTTTGTTTTGTTTTTGTTTGTGCGACTACAATGCCAACTCTCACGTATAGATGCCGGGACCGTAGCTATAATCCGACAGTCCGACAGTCCGATAGTCCGATAGTCCGACATAGTCCGACAGTCCGATAGTCCATACGAAAAACAGTATATATAGGCCATATATAAGTCAATTGTACTAGAAAACACATTCTTTGGATGTCATCATTTAAAAGACGAACACTTCGACTCTCAATTTTATGATGAGATTATAAAAGAATACATACAAATTTGTAATAAGACAGACAAGGAAGAGATGGAAGACCCTAAATGTAATGAATATATCACTATGACAGAATTAGAGGGTGCAATTTACAACCTAAGAAAAGAATCTGCACCAGGACCAGATTTTTTCTTCAATGAATTTTTCATCAATGGAGGAGCAGAAATTAAATGGACATAATTAAAACTATTGGACATTATTAATCGATCTTGGGAGGAAGGAGTATTACCTATGGAATGGAGAAGAGCCAATGTAAAATTCCTCAAGAAACTCAACAAAACAAATTATAATCTCCTCTCTTCTTATAGACCAATCAGTCTAACAAGTGTAGTTGTAAAGATGATGGAAAGGATTATACAATTTAGACTAGAAGCCTTTGTAGAAAGATTTCACATACTTGATGCAGAACAAGAGGGATTTAGACATTTCAGATCAACGGTTAATGCACTCTTATCACTCACTCAGGACATTTTTAATGGCTTCAACATGTCAAAATCAACAGCTACCATATTTAATGACTTTGAAAAGGCATATGATAGTGTGTGGAGAGAAGGACTCATGGTAAAACTATCTAGAAGTGGAGTTAGAGAGAACATGTGGAATTGGATAAATGTATTCCTTAACCATCGAGAGGCGATATGTATACTGAATGATCACACAGGAGTCTGGTTCCAGACTAGTATTGGCCTTCCACAAGGTTCAGTTATCTCACACATTCTCTTTAACAGTTTCATCAAAGATAGATTCAATAACATTATTGCAGACCACTGTAAATTTGCAGATGATGCTACTATCTGACACACAGAGGAAAACAGAAAGTTAATGGAATCCAAACTACAAGAAGATCTGAATCAAATAAAAACATGGAGCAGTCAATGGAGAATGAAACTCAGCAGTGAGAAAACCGAATACTGCATGTTTTCTAGAGATAAGAAAGATAAAGAAATCATCAATTTAAAACTAGGAAACCATCAGCTAAAATACAACAAAACCCCCAACATACTGGGCTTGATTCTTGATAAGCAGTTGAACTTCAACAACCATATCGAATATATCATGAAAAGAGCCAAACGATCACTAGGTATCATCAGAGAGATAAAACGTATTGCAAAAATCCCAACAAAAGTTCTGATCTAAATGTATGACAGTATGGTCTGGTCAGTCTTCAACTACGCTAGCAGTGTATGGCAAATTGGAAATACAAATAGCTTGGAAAGAATAAACGAAGTACAAAGAAAAGGACTAGCATTGTGTCTGGACTTACCAACTCAATCAAGTTTAGAGGCATTAGAAGTAGCAAGCAGCACTTTACCAGTAGATTTGAGAAGAGAAGAAATTGCAATTAGGCAATTAGGCAAGATCAATTCATATAAGAATACCATCCCAAATAAAAGAAAGTTAGAAGTATGGAAAGAAATAGAAGAACCAGAAAGACATATATCACCACTAAGAAAAATGTACCAGCAAGCAGAAGATATGAAAACAACTGAAAATATCGATGTTAACTGCATAGAACCATAATATGAATATCAGGGCCTAGTATCAACCATCCATCCACCAGACTACTGGAGAAACCTTGACAGGTCAAAATCAAGGACAGAACAAGAAGAAGAAGCAGGGAAAAGAATTATTCTGGATTTGCTAAATAATCAGCCATCCAATTCAGCAGTGGCATTTACAGACGGCTCGTGTTCCGGCAATCCTCGACCCTGTGGATCTGGTGCAATTATTTTCCACAAAGAAGAAGAAATAGAACTCAAAAGAGCAGTTTCCAACAGAGGCTCCACTGTTCTTGCAGAAATAATTGCAATAAAAATTGTACTTGACTACCAGTACTTCATCAACTCCAAGAACCAGGAACTACACAACCTCACCATCTTTCCGGACAGTCAATCAGCTCTTGGTATTCTTACTTTAAATTGGAAAAGTGAAAATTACTTCCAGTCAATAAATGAAATTAAAAGTCAAATAAATTATCTCAAAGAGCAAGGAGTAGTGGTCAGTTTCAATTGGACACCAGTTCATGCTAGTATTAAAGGAAACGAAATTGCAGACCAACTTATAAAAGAAGCAGCAAAAGAAGCTGAAGCATTGGAAGTAAGTACACAGGTTTTCACAAAGCAAGATATCAGAAAAGCTGCAAGGGATGCAGTTACGAAAAAATGGCAGGTAAGATTGGGACAGCAGCAACAGTGGGAGGCACTACCATAGATTTCACAAAGTAGTAAAAGACAAAGTGAAAAACGATTTGCCAAATAAGAGACTATACACTGTTATTAACAGTCTAAGAACTGGATAATCCAAATTAAACGCTTACCAATTCCACCTAAACCAACATCTTAAAAACGACAACGAGAAGATGTCGAACATTATTTGTTAAATTGCAGAAACTACGAAAATGAACGAGAAATACTCATCCAGAAACTCTATTTCATCAGAGGAAACATTAAATTGGACTTGGATACCCTACTTGAAGTGAACTCGCCAGATATGGAAAATATCCTTCCAGCTCTGGCGGATTTCATCGAGGAGACCGATAGATTTTAAGATCAGAATCGCTTTATTTATTTTCTTTTATTTTATTTTATTTTTTCCCGTCATTAATTCTTTTCTTTTTATTTTTCTACCTTTAATAATTTCTAGCGCCACCTACAAATTAACATTAGTGTATATACAAGGGAGATACTTATGTACATGCGCGATGAAGATACAGCACATTTGTGATTACCCTGTCATTACGACAAAGATTGAAGATTAACGGTAATTTGGACATTTCCATTTGATCTCTCCCACTGAAGTTGTCATTATCCCCGGCTTGACAATTATAACAACTTCTGATTGGTTAAAACCTCGGTATAAAAAACCCACATTCCTGATTGTTGCTAGGCCATATTACCGGGTGTAACCAGCCATTTCCCCGGGGGATATCTACAGATAGGGACGTAAATAATGAATTTATCTCCGGTTAGAGTCAAAAATAAGATATTTTCGAACCCGGCGTTCCACGTACAAGTGACTGTTTCTTTGTGGTTGGAAAGAATAAGTAAATAAATTATGACGTTGACCAAAGCTCGCGACGTTGCGCGCCAAAATTAAACTTAGTTGATTTTGACCATATATTTACTTACCTTTCAGTAGCCTGTGCACACTTCGCCTGAGCCTCAGGAGGTACTTGGCTACTTCAGGGTGCTAAAATCTCCATGATCTACGGATAGGAATGTAAATCACTTTGATGCTGAAAATTATCGGTCAGTATGACGTCAAGTACATTATGACATCACCGAAAGAAACGTCAATTTTGAAGATCTCGACACACCTATCAGACTCGCTGTGATATTAGCGATAATGTCTGTCTAGACCTTAAAACTACCTTGTCTATATGTAATCTGGCTAAAACTGGTGTGATGACGTCACTGTGGTGTTATAATATCCATGATTAATAATTTTGTTTTGTTGTGTTTTGTTGTGACCTAGTACACACTGATACAGGTGATGTACTTTAAAAAAAAATCTAAGAAAATTGAAGATAACCAAATGATGGCCATTTTATGGTATTCTAGGGTCAACTTTTTATGTTAACTTTTAGTTCATAGATATTAACAATTGTAATTTGAAGACATGGTTTGATATCTTTAGTTCATATTGTGCATTAGTGTAGTGCACAACGGATAGGATTCACGCATAAAAGTTTGGAAGATTCAAGATGGCCGAACACAAGTTCATTTATGGTAGATTAGACTTACTTTAGTATGACTCTACTTACAGTAATTGAAAATTTGAAATGCATGTTATTAAGTAGAACAGAAAGAATTAATGTAACATTTTTTTTTTCTGAGACATTAAATATGGCCGTCATGTGGTGTCATTTTTCGGATACACTTTTGTATGTTAATACTTTTAATTTTAAGATATGTTGACAAGAGTGTGATACTAAGTGATTAACGATGGGTTTTTTTAAACGAGAGGACGTTTCTCAGTCATCTCTCCTTGAGTTTTAGAAAACATCTTTAATTATTTTATCGCTATGATAGTATGTTTTTCAAGGATTTGGTAATGTGACGTCATTATAACGTCATATTAGAAAACAGTGATATTACTATGCGTCCTTGACAACACTTAGCGATTAGCGATAATTTGAATCGTTTCAGCGCTAACGTGATATGAAACATATTGGTCTTAAACATCAAAAGGAAAATAAACAAAATAGCGATAAAAATGTATACTTAAACAAATTCATGAAAATTCAAGGTGGGCGCATTTTGAATTTAATTTCTGGTTACTTTCCCGGATTTCCATAATAAAACACCAGATAATGTTCAATACTTTACATTAACAGTAATTGTTACATTTTCCTTGAGTTTCACTAAAGATTATTTTCAGTATAAGCGAATTGACTCTTGAAAATTAGCGGTCAGTGTGGGGTCAATTGTGAACTATATGAAAAATATAATGAATATGTATGGTTTTCCGATATTAACTTGTTTGTTTTTAAGACTCGTCCTACTGTTACTGAACTAAACATGACACAACCTCTCTACTGCCGAATTCATTTGTGCATGAAGTGCATGAAAACATCCGAAACCTAAGCATTGTATTAGTCCATACAGCTTTGTAAGAATAACAACCGATTGTAAATATACCAGGGACATGAAGTTGACAAAATAGCCTTCATCATGCTGAAATTTGTTGTATTGGGGGAAACTTCCCGCAGACAAATGGCTACTCGATGAAAACACAAATATTCGTCATGTATAGGAAGCTATACCATTTAAATTCATATTCTTAGGGGTCAGAAATTATCATTTCTGGTAATCGAACGTGTTAGTGTTAAAATGATAATAATCGAATTGCAGGCGTGGATGCAGAATTTCATGTTAGAGAGCGCCTCACATAATAGTTATTAGACCATGTTAATTGTTATCAAGAAAATAATAATGTCTGATTTAACAACAATTGGGAGCCAAAATTTTAGAGGATCGCTCACCGGATACGCACCTGTCTGAATCCGCTACTGAATTAAGCTCTAATTTCGCTTTAAAGCAATTTACCATTGTCTTAGATTAAAAAAGTAGTCATGGAAACTAAAATCATACCGTATGCGCGTGCTTACAGGACAATCTGTCACCAATTAAAACTTGAAGATGCTGTAAAGAGGATTCCAGATCTTGCTGTTTACAATATACACATGCTCATCCATCAATTTACGTCAGTCTGTTCTGCGATTGATCTTGACAATATGTTTTTGAAGTATTATCTGTAGTCCGAAAACCTTTATAGAAAGAAACCTTTTGTCGTCTACCCAGTTTGTCATTTTTTTGTACTTTAATATTTAATTTTTACATGTATTTGACCTTTGTCTTTACAACTATTGATGATATATTGAAAATCAATTACATGAGAACTTTTCATTTCAATTGAAGGGAAAATCTATTGTGAAATTGATTTTGGTATTGCAGAGTCGTAATGAACAAACATCACAAGTAGATGAGAAGAGAAACCGTAAACCTGATATAACAATATTGACATACAATAGCTAGAAAGTTGACTAAAGGTGTCTAAATATATGGGAAATAATCTATAAAGATCATATGGTGACGAAACTTGACGGAAACGTAGATTTTATTGAGGGAAATTTTAAATCAAGTGGTACCTGTATAACGCAATAGTCACGAAATGGATTTATTAGATAGTTTTATTTGAAATTTACAGTTCCATAAATAACGTAATTTATTAAAATAATCTCCCTGAAATACAAGTCACCTGACTGCTCATTACATTGTACATGCAATCGTTAGAAGTTAAAAAAAACCAGCCCAAAATTGTAAAAGAACATAGGTTATTAGCTATCCTTTTTCTCTAGATTAACAGTACCTAAATCATGTAATTATTAAAACTAACGTCACGAAATGGATTTATTAGTATACATTTGTTGACTGGTCTTGAGGGGAACAGTAAATTTATTACCCCGATGTACCTACTATTGCCCGAGGCAACACCGTTGGCAATAGTTGGTACCAAGGGGTAATAAATTTACTGTTCCTCTAAGACCAGTCAACAAATGTTTTATTATACTGAACCAACAAAAACCTAACCAAGCAAGTTTAATAATGATCCCTCTGGAAACGAAGTGTCTACAGAGGACAATGATTATAACTACGACTACAACGACAGCATGATACCAATATATGACTGTAATTTACTGTTCCCCAAATGATCAATTTTCAGTTTCTGTACTGTATTGTTATTGTTCCGTGTTTTTAGTTGTCTTATGTGTTGTGAATCATCATTTTCTTGACACTTTTAAAAAAATATTACAATTACTATGTTTTCAATAGTTTAATTTTCTTGTAAGTTGAACAAATAAATGAAATAACAATTGAGCTTTGTCATGTTTGTTGACAATTAAGTTTTATGGAAATGGAAATGCACAGTGGAATTGTTAATAACAACTCCTCCTGAAGCTTGCACAGGAAACTGTTGACCACTCTGACATGTCTGATGATTTTGTATAGTATTTTGAACATTCATTCAGATATGTCTTTTAAAATAGTATCAAAAGCAATGTCATCACTATGAAAATCAGTCTCAGGATCAAGTAACTGTTGATTGTTATTGGCGCTATTATCACAGTCCTTTGGTTTTGCAGGGATCAGAGATTTTGGCTCTGTAGTAGTCCTAATAGTTTCACTGAGAATTTCTGACATTTCTCGCTTTTTATTGTCACTAAGTCTACTACAGTAAGACTTTACTGACGACTCTGATTTATGGCCACTTAAGCCAATAATGTGCCTAGTCTCGACACCTACTTCCTCTAATACTGTTATGCAGGTAGATCGTATACAATGGTTTGTATACTTCCTTGACAAGCCACAGTCTTCACTGATTTAAGCCATTAAATTCCCTAGTGTGTCTTTACCCACGGTGGCGTTTCTGTACCAAATATCATCAGATTCCTTAACCTGTCCCGATTTTCTTGGACGCTGCCAAAAGTCATTCCTGTCTGGATGAAGTCTACTGAAGTACAGGGTAAATGCCTTAACTGGACAATTGGGATGCCCTGAAATGTAAAATGACATGATTTATTTTAAATTAATACAAAAACCAAATTATGTACAATTTTCATTTATAAAGAACAGGAGACGTTCACCCTGTCAAGGGTCTAGGTCCCTTGGCATGTGCTATTATTAAGGTTTTCTTTTCAATTTTCGGTTTTTGCATTTTGCCTATTATATAAAATATAATTAAACCTTATATAAGAATCCTGGATTCTGATTGGTTAATAGCCATGAATTTTTTTTACAAATTCAGGCCATGCATTGTGAATTTGCAGAATTTTTACTTCATGTAGGTGTATTTGCAAAATCGTATTTGCCGTTTTTACCCTTCACCGAGACGCTTGTAACAAAATTTGTAAAACGTTATCAGTTGTGCGTTTTATGTAACAATCGTATTTGCCGTGTTTACCCTTCACCGAGACGCTTGTAACAAAATTTATGAAACGTTATTAGTTGTGCGTTTTATGTAACATCATTCGGTAGAATTAAACAGATACATCATGTTAGGTCCTGAAAACGACAAACAAAAGGTATTATTTATTTAGCCAGTGTTCTAAATAATAGTCGATGTAATTAAACAGATATATCATGTTTGGGAGGGGAATTTGCGAAAAATACCAGTCTTCAGACTAAATTTCCCTCGCCATTCGGTATTTTTTCGCAAATACCCCTCCCAAACATGATATATCTGTATAAAAGCCAATTTCTTTTTATCAGAAATTTTTTTGCCTGTTTTGAACGTGTATGTTGTCCTAGTGCTTCTTGTGTATATTGTTGACATTGTTTTGGCTGTTTTGAACGTTTATGTTGTCCTGGTGCTTCTTGTGTATATCGTTGACATTTTTTTGGCTGTTTTGAACGTGTATGCTGTCCTAGTACTTCTTGTTTATATTGTTGACATTTGTTAGCCTGTTTTGAACGTGTATGTTGTCCTAGTGCTTCTTGTGTATATAGTTGACATTTTTAGCCTGTTTTGAACGTGTATGTTGTCCTAGTGCTTCTTGTGTATATTGTTGACATTGTTTTGGCTGTTTTGAACGTTTATGTTGTCCTAGTGCTTCTTGTGTATATCGTTGACATTTTTTGGCTTGTTTTGAACGTGTATGTTGTCCTAGTGCTTCTTGTGTATATCGTTGACATTTTTTGGCTTGTTTTGAACGTTTATGTTGTCCTAGTACTTCTTGTTTATATCGTTGACATTTTTTAGCCTGTTTTGAACATTTATGTTGTCCTAGTGCTTCTTGTTTATATTGTTGACATTTTTTAGCCTGTTTTGAACGTGTATGTTGTCCTAGTACTTCTTGTTTATATTGTTGACATTTTTTAGCCTGTTTTGAACGTTTATGTTGTCCTAGTGCTTCTTGTTTATATTGTTGACATTTTTGGCCTGTTTTGAACGTGTATGTTGTCCTAGTACTTCTTGTTTATATTGTTGACATTTTTTTGCCTGTTTTGAACGTGTATGTTGTCCTAGTGCTTCTTGTGTATATCGTTGACATTTTTTGGCTTGTTTTGAACGTTTATGTTGTCCTAGTACTTCTTGTTTATATCGTTGACATTTTTTAGCCTGTTTTGAACATTTATGTTGTCCTAGTGCTTCTTGTTTATATTGTTGACATTTTTTAGCCTGTTTTGAACGTGTATGTTGTCCTAGTACTTCTTGTTTATATTGTTGACATTTTTTAGCCTGTTTTGAACGTTTATGTTGTCCTAGTGCTTCTTGTTTATATTGTTGACATTTTTTGCCTGTTTTGAACGTGTATGTTGTCCTAGTACTTCTTGTTTATATTGTTGACATTTTTTTGCCTGTTTTGAACGTGTATGTTGTCCTAGTGCTTCTTGTGTATATCGTTGACATTTTTTGGCTTGTTTTGAACGTTTATGTTGTCCTAGTACTTCTTGTTTATATCGTTGACATTTTTTAGCCTGTTTTGAACATTTATGTTGTCCTAGTGCTTCTTGTTTATATTGTTGACATTTTTTGGCTGTTTTGAACGTGTATGTTGTCCTAGTGCTTCTTGTTTATATTGTTGACATTTTTTAGCCTGTTTTGAACGTGTATGTTGTCCTAGTACTTCTTGTTTATATTGTTGAAATTTTTTAGCCTGTTTTGAACGTTTATGTTGTCCTAGTGCTTCTTGTTTATATTGTTGACATTTTTGGCCTGTTTTGAACGTGTATGTTGTCCTAGTACTTCTTGTTTATATTGTTGACATTTTTTGGCCTGTTTTGAACGTGTATGTTGTCCTAGTACTTCTTGTTTATATTGTTGACATTTTTTAGCCTGTTTTGAACGTGTATGTTGTCCTAGTACTTCTTGTTTATATTGTTGCCATTTTTTAGCCTGTTTTGAACGTTTATGTTGTCCTAGTGCTTCTTGTTTATATTGTTGACATTTTTGGCCTGTTTTGAACGTGTATGTTGTCCTAGTACTTCTTGTTTATATTGTTGACATTTTTTTGCCTGTTTTGAACGTGTATGTTGTCCTAGTGCTTCTTGTGTATATCGTTGACATTTTTTGGCTTGTTTTGAACGTTTATGTTGTCCTAGTACTTCTTGTTTATATCGTTGACATTTTTTAGCCTGTTTTGAACATTTATGTTGTCCTAGTGCTTCTTGTTTATATTGTTGACATTTTTTAGCCTGTTTTGAACGTGTATGTTGTCCTAGTACTTCTTGTTTATATTGTTGACATTTTTTAGCCTGTTTTGAACGTTTATGTTGTCCTAGTGCTTCTTGTTTATATTGTTGACATTTTTTGCCTGTTTTGAACGTGTATGTTGTCCTAGTACTTCTTGTTTATATTGTTGACATTTTTTTGCCTGTTTTGAACGTGTATGTTGTCCTAGTGCTTCTTGTGTATATCGTTGACATTTTTTGGCTTGTTTTGAACGTTTATGTTGTCCTAGTACTTCTTGTTTATATCGTTGACATTTTTTAGCCTGTTTTGAACATTTATGTTGTCCTAGTGCTTCTTGTTTATATTGTTGACATTTTTTGGCTGTTTTGAACGTGTATGTTGTCCTAGTGCTTCTTGTTTATATTGTTGACATTTTTTAGCCTGTTTTGAACGTGTATGTTGTCCTAGTACTTCTTGTTTATATTGTTGAAATTTTTTAGCCTGTTTTGAACGTTTATGTTGTCCTAGTGCTTCTTGTTTATATTGTTGACATTTTTGGCCTGTTTTGAACGTGTATGTTGTCCTAGTACTTCTTGTTTATATTGTTGACATTTTTTGGCCTGTTTTGAACGTGTATGTTGTCCTAGTACTTCTTGTTTATATTGTTGACATTTTTTAGCCTGTTTTGAACGTGTATGTTGTCCTAGTACTTCTTGTTTATATTGTTGCCATTTTTTAGCCTGTTTTGAACGTTTATGTTGTCCTAGTGCTTCTTGTTTATATTGTTGACATTTTGTTGCCTGTTTTGAACGTGTATGTTGTCCTAGTACTTCTTGTTTATATTGTTGACATTTTTTGGCCTGTTTTGAACGTGTATGTTGTCCTAGTACTTCTTGTTTATATTGTTGACATTTTTAGCCTGTTTTGAACGTGTATGTTGTCCTAGTGCTTCTTGTTTATATTGTTGACATTTTTTAGCCTGTTTTGAACGTGTATGTTGTCCTAGTACTTCTTGTTTATATTGTTGACATTTTGTAGCCTGTTTTGAACGTTTATGTTGTCCTAGTACTTCTTGTTTATATTGTTGACATTTTGTAGCCTGTTTTGAACGTTTATGTTGTCCTAGTGCTTCTTGTTTATATTGTTGACATTTTTGGCCTGTTTTGAACGTGTATGTTGTCCTAGTACTTCTTGTTTATATTGTTGACATTTTTAGCCTGTTTTGAACGTGTATGTTGTCCTAGTGCTTCTTGTGTATATCGTTGACATTTTTTGGCTGTTTTGAACGTGTATGTTGTCCTAGGGCTTCTTGTGTATATCGTTGACATTTTTTGGCTGTTTTGAACGTGCATGCTGTCCTAGTGCTTCTTGTTTATATTTTTGACATTTTTATTATGTTTTATTCAGAATGATTGTGGTGCTGGACGAATTCTATCATATTTTTGCTTTGCTTGAGGGGCCATCAACAGCTTCCCATGCGGTGTGGGTTTTTTCTCATTGTTGGTAACCTGTTTTTTCTTGTTTAATTGCAGTATTTATTCGGGTGGTTATGGGTTGTTGTGTCATCGATTAATTGATTGAATGGAGTTTTACGCCTCTTTCAACAGTATTTCAGCTATATCGTGGCGTTCAGTTTTAGTGGAGGAGGAAATCGGAGTACCCGGAGGGAACCGCCGACCTTGAGCAGGTAACCGACAAACCTTATCACGTGCGGCTGCAAGTCGAGTGAGTTGTCTCATCGACATTTACCCCATATTTCTTTTTACTTCTATGTACATCTTATACTAAATTTGCATTTGTATTACCTGGTATTTCCAACATCCTGCCGTCTTTGTTATCATGATCGGTTAAATCATCACCCCTATGATTTTTTGTTTGTCATTTCACTTTGACCCTAACATATCTGCGGCCTTTCTTTACTCTAACATATCTGAGGTCTTTCTTGAACCTAACATATCTGAGGCCTTTCATGACCCTAACATATCTGAGGCCTTTCTTGACCCTAGCATATCTGAGGCCTTTCTTGATCCTAACATATCTGAGGCCTTTCTTGACCCTAACATATCTGAGGCCTTTCGAGTCCCCTTTGAGTTCAAAGTCATCTTTTTGCACATCACGAATGTTTTCACGTCCCCGATTGCAAACATAATACATATACTCAAAGAACACCCTCTTCTGCAGTGAATCAGGGGAATTTAATGAGAAATTGTCATGTGAATAAAGTTTCTGCATATCCTCTCTGCTGATAGGATGCTTGTGGGTAACAGTCCCTTTGCCCTCTTTTTTCAAATGTACCAGCATGGCTTTGAACATGGTGTTCGCCTCATCGTAAGATTTATCATGTACATTGTCCTCCTTACGCGTTTCTAGAAAGTGTCTTTGTAGTCCATATCGTATCGAAGAAAAAGACTTCAGGGCATATAGCAAACCATCAGTTTTTCGCACTTCCACATACAATTTTCTCAAAACTGCAACAACATCAGGCGTATCTGCTGAATCGATGTCTTCAATGGTTTTCAACTGGCCGTTCTTTGCAGATAAATACTCATTCATTGTTCGTACAGAGTTCGCTATAATATGTTTGGTCGCCTTTGCGCCTTTTCAAGAAAAAATGTCTTCGAAGTCACAATCTTTTAGTGACGCAAATCGTGCCATGTTGTTGTCGTCTGATGATGATGTTGTTGTTTCGGATTTTCACCTTGATCAAAGAAAAACCTCTAGGATACCCGATTTTGAATAGCCATTGAGAATTGCAGGAAATAAACCCCGCGAAATATGATTAAGTACTGTTCCCCCGGTCATCAGTAATAAAACTGATGACCGGTGAAATAGAGAAAACAAGGCATTTAGGATTTATTAGTTAAATATTACACTTGATTTTCTATTGAAAAAAGATACTGAAGTATAATAAATAGTTTTATTTGAAATTTACAGTTCCATAAATAACGGAATTTATTAAAATAATCTCCCTCAAATACAAGTCACCTGACTGCTCATTACATTGTACATGTAATCGTTAG
The DNA here is from genome assembly GCA_963383655.1 of Bathymodiolus septemdierum. Taxonomy (NCBI): domain Eukaryota; kingdom Metazoa; phylum Mollusca; class Bivalvia; order Mytilida; family Modiolidae; genus Bathymodiolus; species Bathymodiolus septemdierum. The sequence goes on along the minus strand of OY726530.1, from coordinate 51,793,615 downwards.
AAGTTAAAAAAAACCAGCCCAAAATTGTAAAAGGACATAGTTTATTAGCTATCCTTTTCCTCTAAGTTAACAGTACCTAAATCATGTAATTATTAAAACTAACGTCATGTACATGCATAACGAATAGTAGTCACGAAATGGATTGATGAGATATTTTATATTTGAAATTTACAGTTCCATAAATAATGTAATTTATTAAAGCAATCTCCCTCAGATACAGGTCGCCCAAGTCGATGTTTGTTTTCATGCTTAGGCCCTTTGTATTACTTGCTGTCAAAGACTTAAATTATTTGGCTTTACAGTCTTTTGACTAAGACCGTACTTAATGAAGATTATTTCAGATAGGGATCGTGCACATTAAAGTAGACATCTATATGTAAGTTTTTACTTTTTCTTAAGGCATTTATTTAGATCCATTTTGGAAAGCATCTATTTCGAAACCTTACGAAGATAAGGCAAATATGGTGCAACTATTATTTTTTCTAACTGGATTATCATAATTTGTTCCCTCTAATCTGTATAGTGTCTTTGTATTACAACCATTGAAACCTTTGGTTATGAGCGCATCTGATGATGTTCCCTCTAATCTGTATAGTATTTTTGTACTACAACCATTGAAACCTTTGGTTATGAGCGCATCTGATGATGCTCCCTCTAATCTGTATAGTATCTTTGTATTACAACCATTGAAAACTTTGGTTATGAGCGCATCTGATGATGTTCCCTCTAATCTGTATAGTATCTTGTATTACAACCATTGAAACCTTTGGTTATGAGCGCATCTGATGATGTTCCCTCTAATCTGAATAGTATCTTTGTATTACAACCATTGAAAACTTTGGTTATGAGCGCATCTGATGATGTTCCCTCTAATATGTATAGTATCTTTGTATTACAAACATTGCACACTTTGGTTATGAGCGCATCTGATGATGTTCCCTCTAATCTGTATAGTATCTTTGTATTACAGCAATTGAACACTTTGGTTATAAGCGCATCTGATGATGTTCCCTCTAATATGTATAGTATCTTTGTATTACAACCATTGAACACTTTGGTTAGGAGCGCATCTGATGATGTTCCCTCTAATCTGAATAGTATATTTGTATTACAGCAATTGAACACTTTGGTTATAAGCGCATCTGATGATGTTCCCTCTAATTTGTATAGTATCTTTGTATTACAACCATTGAAACCGTTGGTTATGAGCGCATCTGATGATGTTCCCTCTAATCTGTATAGTATCGTTGTATTACAACCATTGAAACCTTTGGTTATGAGCGCATCTGATGATGTTCCCTCTAATCTGTATTGTATCGTTGTATTGTATTACAACCATTGAAACCTTTGGTTATGAGCGCATCTGATGATGTTCCCTCTAATCTGTATAGTATCTTGTATTACAACCATTGAAACCTTTGGTTATGAGCGCATCTGATGATGTTCCCTCTAATCTGAATAGTATCTTTGTATTACAACCATTGAAAACTTTGGTTATGAGCGCATCTGATGATGTTCCCTCTAATATGTATAGTATCTTTGTATTACAAACATTGCACACTTTGGTTATGAGCGCATCTGATGATGTTCCCTCTAATCTGTATAGTATCTTTGTATTACAGCAATTGAACACTTTGGTTATAAGCGCATCTGATGATGTTCCCTCTAATATGTATAGTATCTTTGTATTACAACCATTGAACACTTTGGTTAGGAGCGCATCTGATGATGTTCCCTCTAATCTGAATAGTATATTTGTATTACAGCAATTGAACACTTTGGTTATAAGCGCATCTGATGATGTTCCCTCTAATTTGTATAGTATCTTTGTATTACAACCATTGAAACCGTTGGTTATGAGCGCATCTGATGATGTTCCCTCTAATCTGTATAGTATCGTTGTATTACAACCATTGAAACCTTTGGTTATGAGCGCATCTGATGATGTTCCCTCTAATCTGTATTGTATCGTTGTATTGTATTACAACCATTGAAACCTTTGGTTATGAGCGCATCTGATGATGTTCCCTCTAATCTGTATAGTATCTTTGTATTACAACCATTGAACACTTTGGATATGAGCACATCTGATGATGGTTATTCAAAAAACGCGTTGCGCTCACTAGATTAGATATCTACGTTTTTATCTATATTAAATATTACGAATGAAGGGAGTGTTTATATACATGACCATTAGGTAACGAAAAATTAAAGTGACAATTCTAAAACCCTGCACCGATGACGAAATCGGCCTATGCCTGTACCAAGTCAGGGTCATTACGGTTTTCACAGTTTTCCGGTTGTTGACTGATTTTGTCTGTTTATATACTTATGAGTTTTGACTTTACCTTTGCAAGATTGTTCGGAGTTCGGTAATTTTGTTATTACCCTTATATCCAATGTAGTTAGTTTGTCCTTTTGACCATTGTATTGTCTGTAATTCGACGTGCAGTTTCTGGTTAGGTCTTTTGTATCTTTGCAACCTTTCTTAGCTGTGATCTACCTTAATTGTTTTATGAACAAGCAAATCTATAGAAATTAGAATGAAAAATACATCTTTAGATAAATATGTGAATACAGAAGTTGAATTGATAAAAACGTAGATATCAAATGAAGTGCAATCGACGCTTTTCTGAAATAACCTTCATCAGGTACTGTCAAAGTCAAAATATACGTAATCAATTTAAAGGGATTTCAATTAAGTAATTGCTTTCAAATATTGATGTACAATTTGTTTTGTAATGATGAGGTCGTGATCATTAAATTACACCACTTCCTACAAATGAAACATTTTCATGATATAAGACAAGATTAAATTTACAGATGGTCTTAATATTTAACAGAACGTGCATAAGTACTAAAGAAAAAGAGTGCTAGATTGTTTACCCTCATGGTAGACATTGCAGGAACATGCAATAGCTATATCGTAAAAGATTGCGGTAACATGCAATATATATGTCGTATAAACTTTGTTATCTATCAAATAAGTTCAACCCTATGCACCACGCAAGATGACTCTGATAATAATCTTTTCTACAATAAACCACACGTTGTGACGAACAAAATATTGTGGCAACATTTACATGTTTAAAATAAACTAAAAAACCCAAAATACGTCACCGTCAGAAAAGTGCCAAAATCGTAGAAATAGAGACAAAAATCGATACATCTTTATCTACATGAACAAATACGATAAATGACCGTTCACTTTCCTTATAGGCACTGACACCTCATTACAAAAATATGGCGAGAATTAACTATTTTAGGGGCTCAATCCTCCCCTCTCAGTGCAATGATGCGGTCTTGCAAATGTTTTCTACAATTATCGGGAAACGTCCAAGCCTCATACATATCTAGGTGAGCAGTGCTGTCTTAAACAAATTATAGCCAACACATTAATATTATATAAACTCGTCGTTATAGCTCAAGCTACAGAGCTACCCAATTGTGGGGAATATTGGGTGTCAGGTTAAAATCATGAAAAGACCGTGGATCAAATTAGGGATATTTGGTAGTCCATGTATAGAAATCTAATTTAGTATGCACGGCGCGTTTTCGAGATAACGTGTCGTGCTCACTAAATTAGATATCTACATTTTTATTTATACTGTTTATTTTCACCCAAAGCTCTGTTTTTATTATGTTTTTTTTCGTCTAGATTTTGCTTACTACTATTTTGAATATAAATGTATGATAATTAATGACAATACTATTTTTTGATATAAACGTACGAAGTGACTCAATTTATACAGTTTAAAATAATACACTGCGTTGTCATGTCTATTTATATGATGGATTGTATGTTCGTAGCCTAATGCCCAGCGGCAAATTTGCATATTCAGGATGAGAAGGTCAACAGGTATCTAAAAGCCGGGCAACGACTTTTGACTGTCATTGAGAAGTATTGAGAATTGGATATGGACGAAAATCTTAGCCTTTTGTAGCGGCTACAATGCATATAACTCTTTTCCGAATTCTATTAAAAGGGTTTTTAAAGTGGTGGGAGTGTTACCCACTATGGTCCTGTTGTGTAATATATTGGTCGCAAAATGTTTTCAAATTGCTTCATTGTTTTGTCTGTCATTCGAGTTAAGACCTCTGATTACCCCTTTGATATCTTCCAACTTTCCTTAGATTGATAATTATATTAAGATTAAAAAGAAAGAAATTGTACCAAGGAAATATCAAGATCACAGATGAACATTAAAATTCAAGAAACGTTTGAAGATATCAAAGATGTAATTAAAAGCCGAACATCGAATGCTATGATCAAAAGCCGAACATCGAATGATAGATAGTACTATGATCAAAAGCCGAACATCTAATGATAGACAGTACTATGATCAAAAGCCGAACATCGAATGATAGACAGTACTATGATCAAAAGCCGAACATTGAATGATAGACAGTACTATGATCAAAAGCCGAACATCGAATGATAGACAGTACTATGATCAAAGGCCGAACATCGAATGATAGACAGTACTATGATCAAAAGCCGAACATCGAATGATAGACAGTACTATGATCAAAAGCCGAACATTGAATGATAGACAGTACTATGATCAAAAGCCGAACACCGAATGATAGACAGTACTATGATCAAAAGCCGAACATTGAATGATAGACAGTACTATGATCAAAAGCCGAACATCGAATGATAGACAGTACTATGATCAAAAGTCGAACATTGAATGATAGACAGTACTGTGATCAAAAGCCGAACATCGAATGATAGACAGTACTATGATCAAAAGCCGAACATCGAATGATAGACAGTACTATGATCAAAAGCCGAACATTGAATGATAGACAGTACTATGATCAAAAGCCGAACATTGAATGATAGACAGTACTATGATCAAAGGCCGAACATTGAATGATAGACAGTGCTATGATCAAAAGCCGAACATCGAATGATAGACAGTACTATGATCAAAAGCCGAACATCGATTGATAGACAGTACTATGATCAAAACAGATATAACAATGGACAAGCACTAAAAGAAAAAACTTAAGACCGGGCAACAGGAAACCCACTAAAAACGGAGATGAACTCATATGCTCCGAAAATGTAAGCAGTTCCTGCCCCACCAGTGCTATTAAGGCCATAGACGATTTTGGATACCCTGTTTAAGCCCTTTGATTTTATTGCTCCCAAAATTTTTAATTATTTGACTTTCCAATCTTTCGATTTTGAGCGTACCTGAAGAAAGTTATTCCAGAATCGCGTCGTGTGCACTAAATTTTATATGTACGTTTTTATTATTATATTATTATTTAAAAGAAAAAAGTGCACTAAATAAAATACCAAGTCCACAGATTACCTTTTAGAAAAACAAAGGAACCATTGTAATCACCATGAGAGTGAGGACGATTAAAAAACAATATTTAAAAAAAATCATTTATCGACTCTTAAAAGTACAGCTCAATTTTTAATTACAACAAATATTGAATCTATGCCACTTTCACACAATTGTGCAAAAAAAATCAAATTAATGTATAGGTAGTTAAAATATAAGTTGAGTTGTAAACTGGCGACAAACAACGACAGTAGGGAAAATGAATTAAAGTTTGTATTCTTCCAATAATCTATATGCATAGCGGTTGTTGCCGTCAGTGCAGAAGTTACGAAGGGGTTCGATCCTAGCTCGGGACGTTGTATGGTGTTGATATACAGTTTCATTATTGAACACAATACGGGGCTTACGGTGTTTTTCGATTACCGTAACATGTCGGTTAAGGAAAAGATTACACACTTATTAAATAAATTAAAAAAAATAGTATTATTTTTGTTCAAAGAGTACCTACAAAATTAGATAAGGAATACAAACAATATAATTGGATATTCTAGGGAAAAAAACACTAAATCTAGAGTTACATGACGTCATACGGTTGTATTATCCTTAAGCTAGTTAAAACATTTGCTAACTTTTATTACTGCTATAAAGATCTTGCATACAAATATAATCCTACTTGCAGAGTTCTATTACTAAATGGTATTTTTCATTCTTGTTTTAATGAGAATGTTATTTAGAAACCTTGTAAGTTTAAGCTTAAACAATTTTAGGCTAATTACTTCTATGAAAAAGCTCATTCGCAAACGCTATAATATACCAATAGTAGTTACGAATTTGAGATACATTTGTCTTTGCTAAAAGCTTAAATATTGTAATTGCTGAAAATGATCGTCTAAACTGTAAATCACAGTGCATTGGTTTGGTTTTATGGTGTTTAGCGGCGCTTCCAGCTATATCGTGGCGATCAGTTTTATTGGTGGAGGAAACCGGAGGACCCGGAAAAAAACACCGACCTGCTGCAAGTCACTGACAAACTTTATCACATAATGTTGAACACCTCGCCCTGAGCGGGTTTGGAACTCTCAACATCAATGGTGATAGACATCGATTGCATAGGTAGTTGTAAATCCAACTGTCATACTGCCTGTCTAGTGTATTGAAATAAGACCTAGTTTATCTGCTGCGGTGGACCACTCCTCCGTGGAGGACGTGCACAGGGCCGAATTTAGATCTAGTGGGGCCTGTGCGAATATGTAATATTCATCTGTTACATGTCACTTAAATTAATGGCGTTTTAAATCTAAAAAGGTCCAATAAGTCAAAAAGAGCTCAATAATTAAAAAAAAAATCTAATGGATTAAAATAAAATTAAACAAGTAAGAAAAGGAATTATAAATCATTTATTTGATTGCTGTCAATATATATTTTTAATTTTTAACTCCAAGCTTCAAGCTCCTCGGAGTTAAAGGTTTGGGGTCCTGAGCCATAGCCCACATTAGCCCATACATATACCCAGCCCTCTGCGTACTTTATGATTTCTTCTTTGTACATTTGTTCCTTTCATGAAATTAACTTGCAAACTGCTCAACATTATTGCAAATACTCATGGGTTATCGATAATTCTAACATGACGTCCTTCTTTCGCTTTATAAACAAACGAGCGATTTATCGATTGGGTATCATCTCATTAGCACATGCGCCGGTGCATGTGACTGACTTTCCCGTCGTAAATGTACATGTTGATAAAATTATTGTCTGCTCGAATTTGGCAGCATAAATTGTGTGCGACATTGTCCGCAAGCGTAAATATAAATTACCGTCTTCCGATCAAAGTATACAACAGTATGTGTACTCTTAGACATATCAGAATGGAAATAATTCATGGAAGCCAGAATGTGTTTTGAGCTTTAACATGGGTTGGCGGATATTAGTAAATATTATCCCTCGACTCTGGCTCGGGATAAAATACTAATATCCGCCAACCCATGTTAAAACTCAAAGCACATTCTGGCTTCCATGATTTATTTCTTAATGAAAGAAGGCTAGTGTAAATAAAATTAACATAATCCCGTCACATTTCATTGAAGTACCCGTTTCATGCCAGGAAAGTAAGCCGTTATCGATTATTTTATCGATTGTATTGTGGAACTGTTCCGATAGCGTGGTATTTTTTGTTTTTCATTTTAATGCTCAATCGATCATTACAATTGAGGCTTTGACGGAGCCAAATGCAGTGCTACCTGTGACGCGGACACCACCCCAGTTAATCTCTTTAACCGGCTTCACTGTGCCTATCCCAAGATAAACGGTTTCTATAATTGTAATGTTTGTATTTAGGAATTTTAGATTTACTTGTTTTTGTATGCATATCCCAAGCCTAGCCGTTTGTCGTAAATTATGTGTTTAGAAATTTGATGTGTACTTTTTATTTGTTATTAATCATTAATCGACTACAACCAACAACATTTTTTTTTTGGCACTTTTAGGATATCACCAACATTTTCACCATAAATAAATACAAAATCATTTCCGAATCGTCAACTTAAGCAATTTTACTGTAACAGTATAAAAAAAGCAAGCTCCTGTAAGCTGATTAATAAGATAAAATAAACAGGATATTAAATATAGTAACGGAAATCATTAGCATTAACAACTCCTACATCTTCACAAGTTTCTCTTCTGATGTGTATTAATACATGGCTTCCTTTAGTTTGATATAGCAATAGCTACACTCTCAAGAAATACGTTCAATGACTATATAAAGTCTATGTAATTAATTTGAAATTGGAATCGGAAAGATCTGATGTAATAATGTGTCTGAATGAGAAATATGGGTAATAACAAAATTACCGAACTCCGAGCAATCTTACAAAGGGAAAGTCAAAACTCATAAATATATAAACAGACAAAATCAGTCAACAACCGGAAAACTGTGAAAACCGTAATGACCCTTTCTTGGTACAGGCATTTCTAAAGAAATGGTGGGTTGAATCAGATTTTAAATGTACCATAACCGTTAATTGATTCGCCGTGATATAAATCTGCTAAAAGGTTTGTACTTCCCTTACCTTGAGGGGTGTATTGACTAGAAGATCTAGATTTATCCTTCAAAACATGGGTGTCTGTAGATTGTACATGGTAAATACAATACAAAGGTCAATAATAGCTGAAGGTCAATGAAAGCAGGTCCCACTGGGCAACATTTGGTTAGGTGTGGTCGTTGCTAGTCCGTAGCTTCACAAATCTTACCGACACTGTCCATAATATCTACCTAAGACATCCACCTTTATTCCCAACTCAGCGCAACAGCACAGTCACAGACATAACGCGCTACATCACTGTTTATAGACATATCAATCACTCGTCTTAGTGATATTGAAGTTTCTGTTGCCCTGAATTACTTTTTTATGCAATTGGGGTGATACAATATACCGAGTAACACTTTAGATAATATACAAAAGACATCTTACAGATATATGTATACAGAACAAACGATATATCCTGTATCACCAATATAATTGATACGTCTATCACAGTTATTCTTAATGTTCTACATACGCTCAATCTTCTGTATTCATGAATTTACAATTTACCATTTATTATCTAATACTGACAGATTGATTGATTGTAATTTAATACCACATAAGTAGTTTTGATGAACTATTTTTCACAAACAATTAATCAGAATATAGATGCATACGTTTATTGTCAAGAGATGAGATGTATTCGATAACTTCGGATCTCTTTGCCTTACAACAGGCCATCAGTGACCATTCGGAACAAGCTGTTGCTCTTTAGTATTTGTTACAATATCTTCTGACTCTATGTCGAGTTGTGTATTTGTGTGATCTTGGTCGATTTTGGTAATTCTGTTTAGGCTCTTTGGCTTTGTTGCTCCCAGCACCTTTAAAATTATTTCGCTTTCCAATCTTTCAATTTTGTGTGTAACTGATGAAGGTTATTACAGAAGCGCGTCGTGCGCACTATATTTGATATTTACGTTTTTATTACAGTGCTGGTCCATTAAGAACGAAATATTGCAACAAATGAGATGATTTCAATTTTCCCATTATGAACTTTCCATTGATATGTAGCAAGAAGGTTCTAAGGGGCTAATTAGCCCATATAACAGACCTCGGAACCAGATAAATATTTCAGCAGCTCCTGCATATGGAGTATATATATCTCAGTTGATACGAAATGTCAGAGCTTGTGGTCCCTATCAGGAGTTCTTTGACAAAGAGTTGATCCTAACACGGAAGTTACGGAATCAAGGGTACCTAGTGGACAAGTCATCATTTTTATGGTCGCCACCATGACTTGGTTAACTGTTATGGAATGTCTGTTTACAAAAGCATACCGCTTTGTTTTAATCACCATTTCCCAGGTTATGTATGGGCTATTATGTTATTTCTAATTATAAAACATCAGTAAGCCAAAAAAAAAATCAAATATTATATAATATTGACTAACAGTAATATACCAATTAGATAACGTGGCGTTGGTGACAACGATCGATTGGTTTTAAAACCCACATGTATTGAAATTTCCCGGAAATAATCAATATTATTATATTTGAGTGTTATTTTTCTTTAATTAAAATACTTCAATTCTATTGTGATTTTACAATAGTCTTTTTTTAAAGTGTAATTATACTTAATTTGATATATCACAACAGGTTTTCAATATTCAATCGGCTACTCTAGCATACTTGAGCATGGCGTCATTATTGAGTATTCTGTATATTCCATCAGCTACTCTAACATACTTGAGCATGGCGTCATTATTGAGTATTCTGTATATTCCATCAGCTACTCTAACATACTTGAGCATGACGTCATTATTGAGTATTCTGTATATTCCATCAGCTACTCTAACATACTTGAGCATGGCGTCATTATTGAGTATTCTGAATATTCCATCAGCTACTCTAACATACTTGAGGATGACGTCATTATTGAGTATTCTGTATATTCCATCAGCTACTCTAACATACTTGAGGATGACGTCATTATTGAGCATTCTGTATATTCGATCGGCTACTCTAACATACTTGAGGATGACGTCATTATTGAGCATTCTGTATATTCGATCGGCTACTGTAACATACTTGAGGATGACGTCATTATTAAGCATTCTGTATATTCGATCGGCTACTCTAACATACTTGAGCATGGCGTCATTATTGAGTATTCTGTATATTCCATCAGCTACTCTAACATACTTGAGGATGACGTCATTATTGAGCATTCTGTATATTCGATCGGCTACTCTAACATACTTGAGGATGACGTCATTATTGAGCATTCTGTATATTCCATCAGCTACTCTAACATACTTGAGCATGGCGTCATTATTGAGTATTCTGTATATTCGATCGGCTACTCTAACATACTTGAGGATGACGTCATTATTGAGCATTCTGTATATTCGATCGGCTACTGTAACATACTTGAGCATGGCGTCATTATTGAGTATTCTGTATATTCGATCGGCTACTCTAACATACTTGAGCATGGCGTCATTATTGAGTATTCTGTATATTAGATCGGCTACTCTAACATACTTGTACATGGCGTCATTATTGAGCATTCTGTATATTCCATCAGCTACTCTAACATACTTGAGCATGGCGTCATTATTGAGTATTCTGTATATTCGATCGGCTACTCTAACATACTTGAGGATGACGTCATTATTGAGCATTCTGTATATTCGATCGGCTACTGTAACATACTTGAGCATGGCGTCATTATTGAGTATTCTGTATATTCGATCGGCTACTCTAACATACTTGAGCATGGCGTCATTATTGAGTATTCTGTATATTAGATCGGCTACTCTAACATACTTGTACAAGGCGTCATTATTGAGTATTCTGTATATTCGATCGGCTACCCTAACATACTTGAGCATGGCGTCATTATTGAGTATTCTGTATATTCGGTCGACTACTTTAACATACTTGAGCATGGCGTCATCATTGAGTATTCTGTATATTCGATCTGCTACTCTAGCATACTTGAGCATGGGGTCATTATTGAGTATTAAATATATTCGATCGGCTACTCTAATATACTTGAGCATGGCGTCATTATTGAGTATTCTGTATATTCCATCAGCTACTCTAACATACTTGAGCATGGCGTCATTATTGATTATTCTGTATATTCGATTGGCTACTCTAACATACTTGAGCATGGGTCATTATTGAGTATTCTGTATATTCGATCGACTACTCTAACATACTTGAGCATGGCGTCATTATTGAGTATTCTGTATATTCCATCGGCTACTCTAACATACTTGAGCATGGCGTCATTATTGATTATTCTCTATATTCGATCGGCTACTCTAGAATACTTCAGCATGGCGTCATTATTGAGTATCCCGTATATTCGATCGACTACTCTAACATACGTGAGCATGGCGTATCTATTGAGCATCCTGTATATTCCATCGGCTACTCCAACATACCTGAGCGTGGCGTTATTATTGAGTATTCTGTATATTTGATCGGTTACTCTAACATACTTGAAGATGGCTTCATTATTGAGTATTCAGCATATTTGATCGGCTACTCTAACATACTTGAGCATGGCGTCATTATTGAATATTCTGTATATTCGATCGGCTACTCTAACATACTTGAGCATGGCGTCATTATTAAGTATTCTATATATTCGATGGGTTACTCTAACATACTTGAACATGGGGTAATTATTGAGTATTCTGTATATTCCATCAGCTACTCTAACATAGTTGAGCATGGCGTCATTATTGAGTATTCCGTATATTCGATCGACTACTCTAACATACTTGACCATGAGGTCATTATCGAGTATTCTGTATATTCGATCGGCTACTCTAGCATACTTGAATAAGGCGTCCTTATTGAGTATTCTGTATATTCGATTGGCTATTCTAACATACTTGACCATGGCGTCATTATCGAGTATTCTGTATATTCGATCGGCTACTCTAACATACTTGAGCATGGCGTCATTATTGAGTATTCTGTATATTCGATCAGCTACTCTAGCATATTTGAATATGGCGTCATTATTGAGTATTCTGTATATTCGATCGGCTACTCTAACATACTTGAACATGGCGTCATTATTGAGTATTCTGTATATTCGATCGACTACTCTAACATACTTAAGCATGGCGTCATCATTGAGTATTCTGTATATTCGATCGGTTACTCTAGCATACTTGAGCATGGGGTCATTATTGAGTATTAAATATATTCGATCGGCTACTCTAACATACTTGAGCATGGCATCATTATTGAGTATTCTGTATATTTGATCGGCTACCCTAACATACTTGAGCATGTCGTCATTATTGAGTATTCTGTATATTCGATCGACTACTCTAACATACTTGAGCATGGCGTCATTATTGAGTATTCTGTATATTCGATTGGCTACTCTAACATACTTGAGCATGGCGTCATTATTGAGTATTCTGTATATTCGAGAGGCTACTCTAACATACTTGAGCATGGCGTCATTATTGAGTATTCTGTATATTCGATTGGCTACTCTAACATACATGAGCATGGCGTCATTATTGAGTATTCTGTATATTCGATCGACTACTCTAACATTCTTGAGCATGGCGTCATTATTGAGTATTCTGTATATTCGATTGGCTACTCTAACATACTTGAGCATGGCGTCATTATTGAGTATTCTGTATATTCGAAAGGCTACTCTAACATACTTGAGCATGGAGTCATTATTGAGTATTCTGTATATTCCATCAGCTACTCTAACATAGTTGAGCATGGCGTAATTATTGAGTATTATGTTTATTCGATCGGTTACTCTAGCATACTTGAGCAGGCGTCATTATCGAGTATTCTGTATATTTGATCGGCTACTCTAGCATACTTGAGCGTGGGGTCTTTACTGAGAATTGTGTATATTTGATCGGCTACTCTAACATACTTGAGCATGGCGTCATTATTGAGTGTTCTGTATATTCCATCGGCTACTCTAGCATACTTGAATATGGCGTCATTATTGAGTATTCTGTATATTCGATCGGCTACTCTAACATAGTTGAGCATGGCGTCATTATTGAGTATTATGTTTATTCGATCGGTTACTCTAGCATACTTGAGCATACCGTCATTATTGAGTATTCTGTATATTCGTTCGGCTACTCTAACATACTTGAGCATGGCGTCATTATTGAGTATTCTGTATATTCGATCGGCTACTCTAACATACTTGAGCATGGCGTCATTATTGAGTATTCTGTATATTCGATCGGCTACGCTAACATACTTGAGCATGGCGTCATTATTGAGTATTCTGTATATTTGATCGGCTACTCTAACATACTTGAACATGGCGTCATTATTGAGTATTCTGTATATTCGATCGACTACTCTAACATACTTAAGCATGGCGTCATCATTGAGTATTCTGTATATTCGATCGGCTACTCTAGCATACTTGAGCATGGGGTCATTATTGAGTATTAAATATATTCGATTGGCTACTCTAATATACTTGAGCATGGCATCATTATTGAGTATTCTGTGTATTTGATCGGCTACTCTAACATACTTGAGCATGTCGTCATTATTGAGTATTCTGTATATTCGATCGACTACTCTAACATACTTGAGCATGGCGTCATTATTGAGTATTCTGTATATTCGATTGGCTACTCTAACATACTTGAGCATGTCGTCATTATTGAGTATTCTGTATATTCGATCGACTACTCTAACATACTTGAGCATGGCGTCATTATTGAGTATTCTGTATATTCGATTGGCTACTCTAACATACTTGATCATGGCGTCATTATTGAGTATTCTGTATATTCGAGAGGCTACTCTAACATACTTGAGCATGGAGTCATTATTGAGTATTCTGTATATTCCATCAGCTACTCTAACATACTTGAGCATGGCGTCATTATTGAGTATTCTGTATATTCGATTGGCTACTCTAACATACTTGAGCATGGGTCATTATTGAGTATTCTGTATATTCCATCGGCTACTCTAACATACTTGATTATGGCTTCATTATTGAGTACTCTGAATATTCCATCGGCTACTCTAACATACTTGAGCATGGCTTCATTATTGATTATTCTCTATATTCGATCGGCTACTCTAACATAGTTGAGCAAGGCGTCATTATTGAGTATTCTGTATATTCCATCGGCTACCCTAGAATACTTCAGCATGGCGTCATTATTGAGTATCCCGTATATTCGATCGACTACTCTAACATACGTGAGCATGGCGTATCTATTGAGCATCCTGTATATTCTATCGGCTACTCTAACATACTTGAGCAAGGCGTCATTATTGAGTATTCTGTTTATTCCATTGGCTACTCTAACATACTTGATTATGGCTTCATTATTGAGTATTCTGTATATTCCATCGGCTACTCTAACATACTTGAGCATAGCGTCATTATTGATTATTCTCTATTTTCGATCGACTACTCTAACATACTTGACCATGAGGTCATTATCGAGTATTCTGTATATTCGATCGGCTACTCTAGAATACTTGAATAAGGCGTCCTTATTGAGTAATCTGTATTTTCGATCGGCTATTCTAACATACTTGACCATGGCATCATTATCGAGTATTCTGTATATTCGATCGGCTACTCTAACATACTTGAGCATGGCGTCATTATTGAGTATTCTGTATATTCGATGAGCTACTCTAGCATATTTGAATATGGTGTCATTATTGAGTATTCTGTATATTCGATCGGCTACTCTAACATAGTTGAGCATGGCGTCATTATTGAGTATTCTGTTTATTCGATCGGTTATTCTAACATACCTCAGCATGGCGTCATTATTGAGTATTCTGTATATTCGATCGGCTACTCTAGCATACTTGAGCATGGGGTCATTGTTGAGTATTCTGTATATTCGATCGGCTACTCTAATATACTTGGGCAGGTCGTCATTATTGAGTATTCTGTATATTCGATCGGCTACTCTAGCATACTTGAGCGTGGGTTCATTATTGAGTATTCTGTATATTCAATCTGCTACTCTAGCATATTTGAGCATGAGGTCATTATTGAGTATTCAATATATTCGATCGGCTACTGTAATATTCTTGATTATGGCGTCATTATTGAGTATTCGGTATATTCGATCGGCTACTCTAGCATACTTGAGCATGTGGTTATTATTGAGTATTCAATATATTCGATCGGCTACTCTAACATACTTGAGCATGACGTCATTATTGAGTATTCTGTATATTTGGTCGGCTACTCTAGCATACATGAGCAAGGCGCCAATATTGAGTATTGTGTATATTTGATCGGCTACTCTAACATACTTGAGCATGGCGTCATTATTGAATATTCTGTATATTCGATCAGCTACTCTAACATACTTGAGCATGGCGTCATTATTGAGTATTCTGTATATTCGATCGGCTACTCTAACATACTTGAGCATGGCGTCATTATTGAGTATTCTGTATATTCGATCGGCTACACTAACATATCTGAACATGGCGTTATTATTGAGTATTCTGTATATTTGATCGACTACTCTAGCATACTTGAGCGTGGCGTCATTATTGAGTATTGTGTATATTCGATCGGCTACTCTAGATACTTGAGCATGGGTTCATTATTGAGTATTCTGTATATTCTATCATCTACTCTGACATACTTGAACATGACGTCATTATTGAGTATTCTGTATATTCGATTGGCTACTCTAACATACTTGAGCTTGGCGTCATTATTGAGTATTCTGTATATTCCATCGGATACTCTAGCATACTTAAATATGGCGTCATTATTGAGTATTCTGTATATTCGATCGGCTACTCTAACATAGTTGTGCATGGCGTCATTATTGAGTATTCTGTTTATTCGATCGGTTACTCCAGCATACTTGAGCATGACATCATTATTGAGTATTCTGTTTATTCGATCGGCTACTCTAGCATACTTGAGAGTGCCGTCATTATTGAGTATTCTGTTTATTCGATCGGCTACTCTAACATACTTGAGGATGGGTCATTATTGAGTATTCTGTATAGTCGATCGGCTACTCTAGCATACTTGAGCATGGCGTCATTATTGAGTATTGTGTATATTCGATCGGCTACTCTAGATACTTGAGCATGGGTTCATTATTGAGTATTCTGTATATTCGATCATCTACTCTGACATACTTGAACATGGCGTCATTATTGAGTATTCTGTATATTCGATTGGCTACTCTAACAAACTTGAGCTTGGCGTCATTATTGAGTATTCTATATATTCGATCGGCTACTCTAACATACTTGAGCAAGGCGTCATTATTGAGTATTTTGTATATTCGATCGGCTACTCTAGTATACTTGAGCATGGCGTCTTTATTGAGTATTCTGTATATTCGATGGGCTACTCTAACACACTTGAGCATGGCGTCATTATCGAGTATTCTGTATATTCGATCGGCTACTCTAGCATACTTGAGCATGGCGTCATTATTGAGTGTCCTGTTTATTCCATCGGTTACTCTTGCATATTTAAATATGGCGTCATTATTGAGTATTCTGTATATTCGATCGGCTACTCTAACATAGTTGTGCATGGCGTCATTATTGAATATTCTGTTTATTCGATCGGTTACTCTAGCATACTTGAGCATGGCATCATTATTGAGTATTCTGTATATTTGATCGGCTACTCTAGCATACTTGAGCATGGCGTCATTATTGAGTATTCTGTATATTTGGTCGGCTACTCTAACATACCTGAGCGTGGCGTCATTATTGAGTATTCTGTATATTTGATCGGCTACTCTAACATACTTGAGCATGGCGTCATTATTAAGTATTCTGTATGTTCAATCGGCTACTTTAACATACCTGAGCATGGCGTCATTATTAAGTATTCTATATATTCGATGGGCTACTCTAACATACTTGAGCATGGCGTCATTATTGGGTATTCTGTATATTCGATCGGCTACTCTAGCATACTTGGGCATGGCGTCATTACTGAGTATTCTGTATATTCCATCGTCTACTCTAACACATCTGAAAATGTCGTCATTATTGAGTATTCTGTATATTTGATCGGCTACTCTTACATACTTGAGCATGGCGTCATTATTAAGTATTCTGTATGTTCAATCGGCTACTTTAACATACCTGAGCATGGCGTCATTATTAAGTATTCTATATATTCGATGGGCTACTCTAACATACTTGAGCATGGCGTCATTATTGAGTATTCTGTATATTCCATCGTCTACTCTAACACATCTGAAAATGGCGTCATTATTGAGTATTCTGTATATTCGATCGGCTACTCTAACATACTTGAGCATGGCGTCATTATTGAGTATTCTGTATATTCCATCGTCTACTCTAACACATCTGAAAATGGCGTCATTATTGAGTATTCTGTATATTTGATCGACTACTCTAGCATACTTGAGCGTGGCGGCATTATTGAGTATTGTGTATATTCGATCGGCTACGCTAGATACTTGAGCATGGGGTCATTATTGAGTATTCTGTATATTCGATCGGCTACTCTGACATACTTGAACATGGCGTCATTATTGAGTATTCTGTATATTCGATTGGCTACTCTAACATACTTGACCATGGCGTCATTAATGAGTATTCTGTATACTCGATCGGCTACTCTAGCATACTTGAGGATGGCGTCATTATTGAGTATTCTATATATTTGATCGGCTACTCTAGCATACTTGAGCGTGGAGTCATTATTGAGTATTGTGTATATTTGATCGGATACTCTAACATACTTGAGCATGGCGTCATTATTGAGTGTTCTGTATATTCGATCGGCTACTCTAAAAAACTTGAGTATGGCGTCATTATTGAATATTCTGTATATTCATTCGGCTACTCTAACATGCTTGAGCATGGCGTCATTATTGAGTATTCTGTATATTCGATCGGCTACTCTAGCATACTTGAGCATGGCGTCATTATTGAGTATTCTGTATATTCGATCGGCTACTCTAACATACTTGAGCATGGCGTCATTATCGAGTAATCTGTATATTCGATCGGCTACTCTAACATACTTGAGCATGGCGTCATTATTGAGTGTTCTGTATATTCCATCGGCTACTCTAACATACTTGAGCATGGCGTCATTATTGAGTATTCTGTATATTTGATCGGTTACTCTAGCATACTTGAGAATGGCGTCATTATTGAGTATTCTGTATATTCGATCGGCTACTCTAGCATACTTAAGCGTGCTGTCATTATTGAGTATTCTGTATATTCGATCGGCTACTCTAACATACTTGAGCATGGCATCATTATTGAGTATTCTGTATATTCGATCGGGTACTCTAGCATACTTGAGCCTGGGGTCATTACTGAGTATTGTGTATATTTGATCGGCTACTCTAACATACTTGAGCATGGCGTCATTATTGAGTGTTCTGTATATTCCATCGGCTACTCTAGCATACTTGAATATGGCGTCATTATTGAGTATTCTGTATATTCGATCGGCTACTCTAACATAGTTGAGCATGGCGTCATTATTGAGTATTATGTTTATTCGATCGGTTACTCTAGCATACTTGAGCATACCGTCATTATTGAGTATTCTGTATATTCGTTCGGCTACTCTAACACACTTGAGCATGGCGTCATTATTGAGTATTCTGTATATTCGATCGTCTACTCTAACATACTTGAGCATGGCGTCATTATTGAGTATTCTGTATATTCGATCGGCTACTCTAACATACTTGAGAATGGCGTCATTATCGAGTATTCTGTATATTTGATCGGCTACTCTAACATACTTGAGCATGGCGTCATTATTGAGTGTTCTGTATATTCGATCGGCTACTCTAACATACTTGAATATGGCGTCATTATTGAGTATTCTGTATATTCGATCGGCTACTCTAACATAGTTAAGCATGGCGTCATTATTGAGTATTCTGTATATTCGATCGGCTACTCTAACATACTTGAGCATGGCGTCATTATTGAGTATTCTGTTTATTCGATCGGTTACTCTAGCATACGTGAGCATGGGTCATTATTGAGTATTCTGTTTATTCGATCGGCTACTTTAACATACATGAGCATGGCGTCATTATTGAGTATTCTGTATATTCGATCGGCTATTTTAACATACTTGAGAATTGCGTCATTATTGAGTATTCTGTATATTTGATCGGCTACTCTAACATACTTGAGCATGGCGTCATTATTGAGTATTCTGTATATTCGATCTGCTACTCTAGCATACTTGAGCATGTGGTTATTATTGAGTATTCTGTATATTCGATCGGCTACTCTAACATACTTGATCATGGCGTCATTATTGAGTATTCTGTATATTCGATCGGCTACTCTAACATACTTAGTTATGGCGTCATTATTGAGTATTCTGTATATTCCATCGGATATTCTAACATACTTGAGAATGGCGTCATTAATGAGTATTCTGTATATTCGATCGGCTACTCTAACATACTTGAGCATGGCGTCATTATTGAGAATTTTGTATATTGGATCGGCTACTCTAACATACTTGATCATGGCGTCATTATTGAGTATTCTGTATATTCGATCGGCTACTCTAGCATACTTGAGCATGGGTTCATTATTGAGTATTCTGTATATTCAATCTGCTACTCTAGCATATTTGAGCATGAGGTCATTATTGAGTATTCAATATATTCGATCGGCTACTCTAATATTCTTGATTATGGCGTCATTATTGAGTATTCTGTATATTCGATCGGCTACTCTAGCATACTTGAGCATGGCTTCATCATTGAGTATTCTGTATATTCGATCTGCTACTCTAGCATACTTGAGCATGTGGTTATTATTGAGTATTCAATATATTCGATCGGCTACTCTAATATACTTGATTATGGCGTCATTATTGAGTATTCTATATATTCGATCGGCTACTCTAACATACTTGAGCATGGCGTCATTATTGAGTATTCTGTATATTCGATCTGCTACTCTAGCATACTTGAGCATGTGGTTATTATTGAGTATTCAATATATTCGATCGGCTACTCTAATATACTTGATTATGGCGTCATTATTGAGTATTCTGTATATTCGATCGGCTACTCTAACATACTTGAGCATGGCGTCATTATTGAGTATTCTGTATATTCGATCGGCTACTCTAACATACTTGAGAATGGCGTCATTATCGAGTATTCTGTATATTTGATCGGCTACTCTAACATACTTGAGCATGGCGTCATTATTGAGTGTTCTGTATATTCGATCGGCTACTCTAGCATACTTGAATATGGCGTCATTATTGAGTATTCTGTATATTCGATCGGCTACTCTAACATAGTTAAGCATGGCGTCATTATTGAGTATTCTGTATATTCGATCGGCTACTCTAACATACTTGAGCATGGCGTCATTATTGAGTATTCTGTTTATTCGATCGGTTACTCTAGCATACGTGAGCATGGGTCATTATTGAGTATTCTGTTTATTCGATCGGCTACTTTAACATACTTGAGCATGGCGTCATTATTGAGTATTCTGTATATTCGATCGGCTATTTTAACATACTTGAGAATTGCGTCATTATTGAGTATTCTGTATATTTGATCGGCTACTCTAACATACTTGAGCATGGCGTCATTATTGAGTATTCTGTATAGTCGATCTGCTACTCTAGCATACTTGAGCATGTGGTTATTATTGAGTATTCTGTATATTCGATCGGCTACTCTAACATACTTGATCATGGCGTCATTATTGAGTATTCTGTATATTCGATCGGCTACTCTAACATACTTAGTTATGGCGTCATTATTGAGTATTCTGTATATTCGATCGGATATTCTAACATACTTGAGAATGGCGTCATTATTGAGTATTCTGTATATTCGATCGGCTACTCTAGCATACTTGAACATGGCGTCATTATTGAGTATTCTGTATATTTGATCGGCTACTCTAACATACTTGAGCATGGCGTCATTAATGAGTATTCTGTATATTCGATCGGCTACTCTAACATACTTGAGCATGGCGTCATTATTGAGTATTCTGTATATTCGATCGGCTACTCTAGCATACTTGAGCATGGGTTCATTATTGAGTATTCTGTATATTCAATCTGCTACTCTAGCATATTTGAGCATGAGGTCATTATTGAGTATTCAATATATTCGATCGGCTACTCTAATATTCTTGATTATGGCGTCATTATTGAGTATTCTGTATATTCGATCGGCTACTCTAGCATACTTGAGCATGGCTTCATCATTGAGTATTCTGTATATTCGATCTGCTACTCTAGCATACTTGAGCATGTGGTTATTATTGAGTATTCAATATATTCGATCGGCTACTCTAATATACTTGATTATGGCGTCATTATTGAGTATTCTATATATTCGATCGGCTACTCTAACATACTTGAGCATGGCGTCATTATTGAGTATTCTGTATATTCGATCTGCTACTCTAGCATACTTGAGCATGTGGTTATTATTGAGTATTCAATATATTCGATCGGCTACTCTAATATACTTGATTATGGCGTCATTATTGAGTATTCTGTATATTCGATCGGCTACTCTAACATCTTTGAGCATGGCGTCATTATTGAGTATTCTGTATATTCGATCGGCTACTCTAACATACTTGAGAATGGCGTCATTATCGAGTATTCTGTATATTTGATCGGCTACTCTAACATACTTGAGCATGGCGTCATTATTGAGTGTTCTGTATATTCGATCGGCTACTCTAGCATACTTGAATATGGCGTCATTATTGAGTATTCTGTATATTCGATCGGCTACTCTAACATAGTTAAGCATGGCGTCATTATTGAGTATTCTGTATATTCGATCGGCTACTCTAACATACTTGAGCATGGCGTCATTATTTAGTATTCTGTTTATTCGATCGGTTACTCTAGCATACGTGAGCATGGGTCATTATTGAGTATTCTGTTTATTCGATCGGCTACTTTAACATACTTGAGCATGGCGTCATTATTGAGTATTCTGTATATTTGATCGGCTACTCTAACATACTTGAGCATGGCGTCATTATTGAGTATTCTGTATATTCGGTCTGTTACTCTAGCATACTTGAGCATGTGGTTATTATTGAGTATTCTGTATATTCGATCGGCTACTCTAACATACTTGATCATGGCGTCATTATTGAGTATTCTGTATATTCGATCGGCTACTCTAACATACTTAGTTATGGCGTCATTATTGAGTATTCTGTATATTCGATCGGATATTCTAACATACTTGAGAATGGCGTCATTATTGAGTATTCTGTATATTCGATCGGCTACTCTATCATACTTGAACATGGCGTCATTATTGAGTATTCTGTATATTTGATCGGCTACTCTAACATACTTGAGCATGGCGTCATTAATGAGTATTCTGTATATTCGATCGGCTACTCTAACATACTTGAGCATGGCGTCATTATTGAGAATTTTGTATATTGGATCGGCTACTCTAACATACTTGATCATGGCGTCATTATTGAGTATTCTGTATATTCGATCGGCTACTCTAGCATACTTGAGCATGGGTTCATTATTGAGTATTCTGTATATTCAATCTGCTACTCTAGCATATTTGAGCATGAGGTCATTATTGAGTATTCAATATATTCGTTCGGCTACTCTAATATTCTTGATTATGGCGTCATTATTGAGTATTCTGTATATTCGATCGGCTACTCTAGCATATTTGAGCATGGCTTCATCATTGAGTATTCTGTATATTCGATCTGCTACTCTAGCATACTTGAGCATGTGGTTATTATTGAGTATTCAATATATTCGATCGGCTACTCTAATATACTTGATTATGGCGTCATTATTGAGTATTCTGTATATTCGATCGGCTACTCTAACATACTTGAGCATGGCGTCATTATTGAGTATTCTGTATATTCGATCGGCTACTCTAACATACTTGAGAATGGCGTCATTATCGAGTATTCTGTATATTTGATCGGCTACTCTAACATACTTGAGCATGGCGTCATTATTGAGTGTTCTGTATATTCGATCGGCTACTCTAGCATACTTGAATATGGCGTCATTATTGAGTATTCTGTATATTCGATCGGCTACTCTAACATAGTTAAGCATGGCGTCATTATTGAGTATTCTGTATATTCGATCGGCTACTCTAACATACTTGAGCATGGCGTCATTATTGAGTATTCTGTTTATTCGATCGGTTACTCTAGCATACGTGAGCATGGGTCATTATTGAGTATTCTGTTTATTCGATCGGCTACTTTAACATACTTGAGCATGGCGTCATTATTGAGTATTCTGTATATTCGATCGGCTATTTTAACATACTTGAGAATTGCGTCATTATTGAGTATTCTGTATATTTGATCGGCTACTCTAACATACTTGAGCATGGCGTCATTATTGAGTATTCTGTATAGTCGATCTGCTACTCTAGCATACTTGAGCATGTGGTTATTATTGAGTATTCTGTATATTCGATCGGCTACTCTAACATACTTGATCATGGCGTCATTATTGAGTATTCTGTATATTCGATCGGCTACTCTAACATACTTAGTTATGGCGTCATTATTGAGTATTCTGTATATTCGATCGGATATTCTAACATACTTGAGAATGGCGTCATTATTGAGTATTCTGTATATTCGATCGGCTACTCTAGCATACTTGAACATGGCGTCATTATTGAGTATTCTGTATATTTGATCGGCTACTCTAACATACTTGAGCATGGCGTCATTAATGAGTATTCTGTATATTCGATCGTCTACTCTAACATACTTGAGCATGGCGTCATTATTGAGTATTCTGTATATTCGATCGGCTACTCTAGCATACTTGAGCATGGGTTCATTATTGAGTATTCTGTATATTCAATCTGCTACTCTAGCATATTTGAGCATGAGGTCATTATTGAGTATTCAATATATTCGATCGGCTACTCTAATATTCTTGATTATGGCGTCATTATTGAGTATTCTGTATATTCGATCGGCTACTCTAGCATACTTGAGCATGGCTTCATCATTGAGTATTCTGTATATTCGATCTGCTACTCTAGCATACTTGAGCATGTGGTTATTATTGAGTATTCAATATATTCGATCGGCTACTCTAATATACTTGATTATGGCGTCATTATTGAGTATTCTATATATTCGATCGGCTACTCTAACATACTTGAGCATGGCGTCATTATTGAGTATTCTGTATATTCGATCTGCTACTCTAGCATACTTGAGCATGTGGTTATTATTGAGTATTCAATATATTCGATCGGCTACTCTAATATACTTGATTATGGCGTCATTATTGAGTATTCTGTATATTCGATCGGCTACTCTAACATCTTTGAGCATGGCGTCATTATTGAGTATTCTGTATATTCGATCGGCTACTCTAACATACTTGAGAATGGCGTCATTATCGAGTATTCTGTATATTTGATCGGCTACTCTAACATACTTGAGCATGGCGTCATTATTGAGTGTTCTGTATATTCGATCGGCTACTCTAGCATACTTGAATATGGCGTCATTATTGAGTATTCTGTATATTCGATCGGCTACTCTAACATAGTTAAGCATGGCGTCATTATTGAGTATTCTGTATATTCGATCGGCTACTCTAACATACTTGAGCATGGCGTCATTATTTAGTATTCTGTTTATTCGATCGGTTACTCTAGCATACGTGAGCATGGGTCATTATTGAGTATTCTGTTTATTCGATCGGCTACTTTAACATACTTGAGCATGGCGTCATTATTGAGTATTCTGTATATTTGATCGGCTACTCTAACATACTTGAGCATGGCGTCATTATTGAGTATTCTGTATATTCGGTCTGTTACTCTAGCATACTTGAGCATGTGGTTATTATTGAGTATTCTGTATATTCGATCGGCTACTCTAACATACTTGATCATGGCGTCATTATTGAGTATTCTGTATATTCGATCGGCTACTCTAACATACTTAGTTATGGCGTCATTATTGAGTATTCTGTATATTCGATCGGATATTCTAACATACTTGAGAATGGCGTCATTATTGAGTATTCTGTATATTCGATCGGCTACTCTATCATACTTGAACATGGCGTCATTATTGAGTATTCTGTATATTTGATCGGCTACTCTAACATACTTGAGCATGGCGTCATTAATGAGTATTCTGTATATTCGATCGGCTACTCTAACATACTTGAGCATGGCGTCATTATTGAGAATTTTGTATATTGGATCGGCTACTCTAACATACTTGATCATGGCGTCATTATTGAGTATTCTGTATATTCGATCGGCTACTCTAGCATACTTGAGCATGGGTTCATTATTGAGTATTCTGTATATTCAATCTGCTACTCTAGCATATTTGAGCATGAGGTCATTATTGAGTATTCAATATATTCGATCGGCTACTCTAATATTCTTGATTATGGCGTCATTATTGAGTATTCTGTATATTCGATCGGCTACTCTAGCATACTTGAGCATGGCTTCATCATTGAGTATTCTGTATATTCGATCTGCTACTCTAGCATACTTGAGCATGTGGTTATTATTGAGTATTCAATATATTCGATCGGCTACTCTAATATACTTGATTATGGCGTCATTATTGAGTATTCTATATATTCGATCGGCTACTCTAACATACTTGAGCATGGCGTCATTATTGAGTATTCTGTATATTCGATCTGCTACTCTAGCATACTTGAGCATGTGGTTATTATTGAGTATTCAATATATTCGATCGGCTACTCTAATATACTTGATTATGGCGTCATTATTGAGTATTCTGTATATTCGATCGGCTACTCTAGCATACTTGAGCATGGCTTCATCATTGAGTATTCTGTATATTCGATCTGCTACTCTAGCATACTTGAGCATGTGGTTATTATTGAGTATTCAATATATTCGATCGGCTACTCTAATATACTTGATTATGGCGTCATTATTGAGTATTCTATATATTCGATCGGCTACTCTAACATACTTGAGCATGGCGTCATTATTGAGTATTCTGTATATTCGATCTGCTACTCTAGCATACTTGAGCATGTGGTTATTATTGAGTATTCAATATATTCGATCGGCTACTCTAATATTCTTGATTATGGCGTCATTATTGAGTATTCTGTATATTCGATTGGCTACTCTAACATACTTGAGCATGGTGTCATTATTGAGTATTCTGCAATTTAAAAATAATTAAAAAAAAATCCACAAACCAATTTAAATAACTAAACTTTGATCACCTTTCCTCTCTCTTTAATTTCTTCGATAACACTTGTCAAAGCTACCTTAGTGGTATTTATGGTGTAATTTAAAACGTAGATATCAAATTTAGTGCACACGACGCGTTTCTGAATTAACCTTCTGAAAATTGACAGATTAGAAAGCCAAATAACTTAAAGTTTTTGTGAGCAATAAAACCAAAGGACCCAAACAGGATAACAAACATTGGCTAAGGTCACATATGGCTGAGGGAGATAAGGTCACCTATGTCTGAGGGAGGAGAACCTTAGTTTCATTAATAATTACATTATATAAGATCTGTAAATATCAGTAATAAGTGTATCTAATAAACCATGTCAGTGGCGAATCACTGACTAATGGGTGGATGATGCCCCCGGGGACTTTGTGTGAGCTTTGTATCTCTGGAACCAGCAGTTATATTTGGTAATTGGTGCTTAGTGTCACTTACAGTAATTGTTCAGCTAAGCATGTTGTAGCTACCAGATTAAATTGGAGAGGAAAGCAGGCACAGATAATATAAACTGACTGTTCTGGTTAAACGTGTATTGGGGCTCGAATGCAGGTCCGTGGTGTTAGAAAGTTTGAAGATACCAATAGGGTAATCAGAAGTGGTAGATAGAAGAAGGACGGACAACACAATGACTAAAAGAAAAATGACAAAAAGACAAAAAACGTTCTACCAAACATTACACAAAATACTAGAATCAAGCAACACGAGTCGCACTAAAACCGGGGATGAACTCCGGAAGGAAAGGCAATTCCTGCTTCACATATAATACCTGTCGTGTTACTGTTAGACAAGACGAACATAATCTGATATGGAAATCGTGCTGGACACCAGTATACGTAAACAAATACAAATAACATAAATAAAACACGAACCTCCTGCAAAACAAATGAGAGACAAGACGAATCGAACATCGTTTTCACAGTTGTGTTAGGTTTGTAATTCGAATGTCATAAATAGAATAACCGTCATCATGTATGCTCAGTCAAAACATTGGAAAGACAAATTATTTTCAAGCCTTTGTGAGTAATGAAACCAAAGGTCAAATAGCAACCGTATGGTCTACGATTAATGGGGACTAAAGCCTAGCGTACGCTACAATGTGGACATCTAAGCAAAATAACACGAAATGAAATGCAATGCATTTTGTATGAAATGTTGTGTAATAGGTTGCCAAAGCAAAAGTTATGGAGTAAATTTGAATTCTTTCGTGATAGAAGATGATATCGCCGTTATTGTAATAATGTGTATTTCCAAACAACACAAAACAGTACAACACATTTGATTGGTAGATATATTTGAAATCAGAACAGACGCCGTGGGTTATGCTGCAAATGATATAAAAATCATAAACTTGACATTATTACTTTTCTAAGCAAACCACCTTGGGGAAACTTTGCCTTACAATTTTACGTGAATACAAATGCTTTACCATCCGACGGCATCTTTGGCATGTTTGATTAAGAAGGAACCAATGTCATTCATGATATCCGTAATAACTATGTATTGGCAAGCAGCAAACTGATCAAAACTATTTGGAAAATAGTTTATTTCCAAAAGTGCAGCACAACTTCAAAAACATATGTGCTCTTCAAAGGAAATAAGACCATGGCATCTATTACATGGACTGAGTTATCTTTCCTTTCATAAATAGTTGATTCGGTACCCTTATTGTATGGTAGTTCCCTTGATATTTAACTCAAATGAGATGTTATGGAAAAGTCTATAATTGATCCCCATGAGTGAAAATTATTAATTGATATAGAAAATGCACGTATAAGGTCAAATTATGAATGGAAAAACGTCCTTACATCCAAATTGTTTACATATTTCCGACAAATATCAATTTAAAGCATTTTCTTCCGTATTTCAGTTATATCCTGGCGGTCTGTTTTATTGATGGACGAAATCGAAGAAAACCACCGAACTGGCACAAGTCACTGCCAAACTTTATCATATAACGTTGTATCGAGTACACCTCACCTTGAGGTGGATTCGAACTCACAACCTTAGTGGTGATAGGCACTGATTGCCCAGGTAGTTGTAAATCCAACTACAATACGATCACGACCACAACGGCCATTAAATGTAATCGATAGCTAAATTTATTACCACACTCCAGACATGTGAAACAAACCAAATAATTCAATTTCACTAATATCAGGGTTGGGAACACGTAGGTTGATCTATTTATCATAGTTTAACGTCAACTTAGCAGTACTTCAGTTTACAATCATTATATATGTGATGTAAGCCATGCAAATTTAAAAGATTATTAATATAAAGATCTATCTTCTGGTAGGGGCCATCGTGGTCGTGAGTACATGGTAGTTGGTTTTACAACTACCAATGCAATCAGTGCCTATCACCACTAACATTGTGAGTTAATATCCCACACAGGCTAGGTGTACTTGACACAACATTATGTGATAAAGTTTGTCAGCGACAGGTCGGTGGTTTTCTCTGGTTCGCTCCAATAATAAAACTGATCGCCACGATATAACTGAAATATTGTTGAAAGTGGCGTTAATCACCATAATCGAACCCACCTTCTGATTAGTGTAATTGTCATTTTCCCACACATTCACAAAAAACTTAATATGTTGTATATAGCTGTTAACTTCTCTGTAAATATATGTATTTGGTTTATGAGAATAAAATTCATTCATTTATCATATATGCCTATCTGTAGATAAAATCGTACATATTTAATTAAGTGTGGAGGACTCGTGTCTGGAAAAACTTTCATCGTGTACTGATCGGGTCAGACCAAAGACTATTAAATTGGTATTTGTTACTTCGCCGCTAAGCACGCAGCATTAAGGAGAAAGAGCAAAGACTGGTTGGCTCGGAATCAGAATAAGGTGACTGAGTGGAGCGACATGTCTACCCGCGGTCTGTTGTGTCAGTGAACAAGCACTATAAAAATCCAACTCAGCGTGTTGGTCTAGAACAAAGCGGACCTCATCATCATCTCATTGAAAATTAACTTGTTCTCGCCATAATATAGCTGAACAATTCCTGAATTGGCGTTAAACAACAATCCCTCACTCACTCGAACATGAACATATTTTAAATACCGTTAATGAACAGTAAGTTAATCGAAGTTCTCTTTTATTGTTTTAGGTTGATGTGTTTATAATGAGTTATGTATTTATAATGAGTTATGTGTTTATAATGAGTTATGAAAAGAAAGTTTAAACAGTTAATGGTCTACAATTCCTATAGTATCAACAAAAACAAACACTCATCCCTCACCTCAAACCATTGATGCCTGTTTACTGTGTTCCTGGAATATCATAAAGAGATAATATTAGTGCTGTGTCGGAAAATATAAAGTTTATGTGTATGAGGCTTAAAAACTGAGATAAAGGCGAGGCTTACCTATAGAAAAATCACATGAATCCAACCACCTTTATATTTTGAATAAAATAATTGAATTATATAATTATCCCTTGCTTGCACCTTTTAATATTTCTTTGTCAACAGGAAGTGAACTAGATTTACAACTAGGTTCTCAAAGTTCAACAGATAACATGTGACAAGAGCACTGGTCAGTGACAGTATATAACAAAAGATTATCCAACCAATACAAATTTGCCCGCTCAATTAGAGCAAATGTAGGATGAATATTATTTACACCATATCAAGAGTTTCCTAGACGTACTAGATTGGCATCATTACTTTACATGTTATTATATACAACCATCCCTCGCCTCAAACCATTGATGCCTGTATGTTGTGCTACCTGACATATTATGGCTACTATTTACACTATATCAAGAGTTTCCAAGACGTACTAGATTGGCATCATTACTTTACATGTTATTATATACAACCATCCCTCGCCTCAAACCATTGATGCCTGTATGCTGTGTTCCCTGACATATTATGACTACTATTTACACTATATCAAGAGCTTCCTAGACGTACTAGATTGGCATCATTACTTTACATGTTATTATATACAACCACCCCTCGCCTCAAACCATTGATGCCTGTATGCTGTGCTACCTGACATATTATGACTACTATTTACACTATATCAAGAGCTTCCTAGACGTACTAGATTGGCATCATTACTTTACATGTTATTATATACAACCATCCCTCACCTCAAACCATTGATGCCTGTATGCTGTGTTCCCTGACATATTATGACTACTATTTACACCATATCAAGAGTTTCCAAGACGTACTAGATTGGCATCATTACTTTACATGTTATTATATACAACCATCCCTCGCCTCAAACCATTGATGCCTGTATGCTGTGCTACCTGACATATTATGACTACTATTTACACCATATCAAGAGTTTCCAAGACGTACTAGATTGGCATCATTACTTTAACATATTATTATTATTAGTCAAAGTAATGGTGTTGTGAGATAATAATTGATTTGTCCTATTTTATTGTTGACTTTTATAGTTCTCACTTAGTACTGTTAATGTAATCCTGACAGAATAATGCCATACTATCAACAAAGGAACAATTAATTTTATTTCTGTTATTTCAAAATCTTTGACAATTTAAGCGATCTCACGTATAGTAAACATGAAAGTCTATATTTAAGTCGAAACATAATACTAGGATAGTAGGAAGGTTGTACGGAAATGAACTACCAAATGTTTACGCTGGAATATATTGTAAACAAATCGGTTAATGCATTGTCAATGCTAACAGGCAAGACACAGAATAACAAGCACAAACAACTAGTCATGTCTGTGTCTTAAGTTGATTGTTGTTTTGTAATATTGTGACAAAAACGTCTCTTTTTAAATTTGTGTTCGACTGAGAATATATTTTGCATACGTTACCGTTACCATGTCTTGGCTGTACAGTCCCATGAATATAGCGTTTATTCCAGCAATTACAAATAATTTTCGATTATACAATAACGAGTGAAATAAAGGAAATGTTGACTTTATAAATTCAAAATGTATACATAAAAACGTAGATTTCAAATTTAGTGCTCATGACGCCTTACTAGAATCACATTCATCATTTTAATCTAAATATATGATGTAAACGATATAGGCTTGGGACAATCATTGATAATGCATATACAAAACACCTGTATTTTAGTCTAAATATATGAGATTATATCATATATTTAGATTAAAATACAGGTGTTTTGTATATGCATTATCAATGATTGTCACAAGCCTATATCGTTTACCCTATATCGCACCCCTAGACATATATTGCATACCCTATATCGTATGGGTGTCTCCTTCGAAGGCCACGTTTATATACCTCTTTAACTTTGAAAAGTGTCACAGTAGGTAAGATTTGGTTACACCAATTCAAATTAACCATAAAAATTAAAATTTTACAATAGATTTTTCAGATTTTTGGAATTGCTATGGATATATATAAATATTAGAATTGGACCAAAACTTACAAATATAACAATTTGAATACATATGAAAGAAATTTAAAAAAATATAAATTTGATAGGGGAAATTCAGATAGCAATATAGTGAATATCTAAATACATGTATTATCAAAGGCATGGTTGAAATATATGATATAATGAACATTACATGTCAAAATCTGTATCACATGCCCGGTGGCCCTCGGGGTATTATAGGGTTCTCGGGTTGATACGGCATGTCATACAGATTTTGACATGTAATATTCAGTATATATACTTTTAAATAAATTTGAAAGATCAAACGAACTTTTAAATCAATTTAGAATATCAAACAAACTAATCAATGTATCGAGTTAACCTTTGTCATGATGTCTATTATAATGAAATTAAAATGAAATTGATAAATCTCGTCTATTAATTAGTTTCAGCACAAAGATAAATATACTACAATTGATACTATTAAGCACTGCTTATCATTTCACCAAAAAATCAATGTGCTTTACAAGTTTCGCAGAAAACTGAGACAGGATAAATATAATCTAATTAAAATTAGATGTTAATTGTATCTTATTATATTTTTTCGTTTTTGACGACATACTAATGACATCTCGTAAGATGGTCATGTCAGCTGACTTTTAATTAAGGACTGATCGCAATTTGTGTTCGGTTCATTCAAAATAACCTCAATCAGGTTGTACACTCCGTGTAACCCGCGTAGCAAGGGTGTGTACAGCCTGATTGAGGTTATTTCGAATGAACCGAACAAATAATTTCGATCAATCCTTCTAAATTAATTCAAATTTTTTTTGCTATGATATTGAAAAATATATTTATTTTTTCAAAATAAAGCAAATAACCGGAAATAAATTTAAATAACCCCAAAAGGTGCCTCATTTAAAGAAAATCACCTGATGACAACGGCGCGTGATGCCTTGAGAACGACGTCTATTTTCAGATTCCGTACATTGGAAAATAACCTCAACTTTTTAAACCGATCAAAACACGTATAAATTGACATGTGACTCTAAAATTAATTAGTTTATCCTTGACTCTCTAATCATACACAATTTCAAGTAGAAAGAGGTTGAATATATCAAAAAGGCAACCAGAACCGTAAATGGAAGGACTGCATGACAATGCAATGGCCAAAAGAAAACAGTACAAAGGGACACACAACGATCTACTAACCACTACACAGAAAACTGAAGACCGCACATCACGAACCAACTAAAAACCGGAAGTGAATTCAGGTGCTCCTGAAAGGTTAGCTGGGGTCTCCGTCGGTAGGTTACGTTTATATATTTAGTACGTTTAATTGCTATAATAAACTAGCTTCAGCCTTCATTGATCACTATGTCGTAGATTACGAATGTTTAACGCCACACATTTTAGGTTTGTTTCAAACTTCAATCGGAAATTTGTATATACAAGACACAATATCGATATCCCTACATGTAACACACATATTACAATGTACGTAACCGTTCACACTTGTCTGGCTTGATACAGGCACTTCGATAATAAAAGTGGCAGGGTTAATTGTCAAATTACACGATAGCGAATACTTGGAGAGTGAGTATGGCATGTAGTCAGTTGACTGGTTTTTTTTTTATCATCGATTATTAATTTGGGCCTATAAAACCAGTTTAACTCCGCCACTTTTATGCCGAGCCAGGAAAGTGAGCGGTCATGTATTTGTGTGTTTGAGGTATCGATTTTGTCTCTTTCTACGATTTTTCTATTAAAATTTGGAACTGTTCCGACAGTGTGCTATTTTTATGTTTCTGTTTTGCATTTGATTAAAATGACATCTTTGTATAACTTAAATTGCTTCGATACAAAAATGTAGAAGTGATTACGTATATACATGACGTATAACTGTGTCATCTGATACATGACAAGGTCGATTCATATCGCTTTACGTTGTGTTATAATCAATGTAAATATTGTGATTTCTCTAACGTTTACGACAGGAACACCAGATGTTGGATTTGATTGAAATCTAGATAAAGTAATTTTCAATCTTCCAAAATTAATGATTTAAAAAAAAAAATGGAAGTTTATTTATCTGTATCATTTGTCAAATTGATTTCAGTTAATATTTCTATGACAATAGATTTCATTGATTGACCTGGACACGTGGAGTCCTAACAAATATCTTCCATTGTAGTTTTTGATTTGTAATACGGGGGCCGTTGTGATCGTACCTACTCAATCAGTGATTATCACCACTAAAGTTTTGAGTTCGAATCCCGCTCATGGCGAAGTGTAATCGATACAACATTAAGTGGCGTTAAATACCATAGTCCTAATCCTTTGTAATACATGTACGTCCGACTTCATGCTGCTTCGAATTTTTTTGTGGATTAACACCTTAGCAATACTTCAACCATATCTTGGCGAGAAATTTTAATTGAACACATTAAAATTAAATAAGAAATTATATAGGTTAAGACATGAACAATGTAAAACTATGAAGAAATGCCAACAAATAAAAAGATGAATGTAAAAAGTACAAAAATAGCATGAGAAGCCAACAAGAGTAGTCTATATTTCACAATCCGAAATGATATTTTTTACACAAAAAGCAAAAGACTTTAGTTACGATTTCCGCGTAAAAATGATCTCAAGTTGTTTGTAGGATGGTTCATTTACGTTATTTGTGTTTGTTTGCACATAGTGGTGTTAAACACGTATTGTGTTCTGCTTTTGTTTTCCTTCGTATATTGTCAGTTGCTCTGGATTGTCCAGTTTTTATTGCACCTTCGGTTTTCTCTAACGTTTATTTATAAACATTGTGACATTTGTAAACACATATCTTAAAGATTCGACTCATCGTATATCACGAATTAAAAGACGGAACACAAACAAATCAAGCTTAATTAATTTATGCCGAAATAACAACGACTTTATTTACAATAACAAAGCCAATCGTTTTATCATGTCAAAAACATTTTAACAAAAAATAAGTGGTGCTGTCAGATGATATCATTGTAAGTAATTGATGGTATTTGTTTTAACTCTCTTGTCCATTACATAAATTGTTAGCAAATTTCTATTTTTATTAATTTACAAAAATGATACCTATAATGTAACAAATGAAAACGTAGATATTAAAATTCCTGCGCGCGACACGTTTCTGAAACAACCTTCACCTTTGTGAGAAATAAAACCAAAGGGTCTAAACAGGATAGCAAAAACCATCTCAGGTCACCTTTGTTTGAAGGAGGAGAACATTAGTTTTGATAAAAATTACATGATCTAGAAACTGTATATTTCAATAATAAATATATCTAATTAACATATTGCGACAGACTAACATAAA
Source organism: Bathymodiolus septemdierum (assembly GCA_963383655.1). Lineage (NCBI taxonomy): Eukaryota > Metazoa > Mollusca > Bivalvia > Mytilida > Modiolidae > Bathymodiolus > Bathymodiolus septemdierum. The sequence goes on along the minus strand of OY726530.1, from coordinate 51,758,280 downwards.
CAGTACCAACTTACATACATGTGCATGTTTGTAAAAAAACAATCTCATGCCAAAACGGAACAGTTGAAATTGTAAAAAATTGCTAAGCATGAACGATTTAGCCATCCTGTTTCGGTACTTTCGGTTTTCCTGCTCTCAAAGACTTTTAAATTATTTCGTTTTCCAATCACTTGACTTTGAGGGTATCTAATGAAGGTTATTCCAGAAATGCGTCGTGCGCACTACGTTTTTATTACTATCACTGGGCCGATACCTCTTCTAATGGACTATTAGTCCCCGAAGGTATCATCCGCCCAGTATTCATTGTTTCAGTACTGATAGGGTTTATTATATATGTTGTATTGAAATTGTCCAATATAATTATTCTTAAAACTAATATTCAGTTCTTTAAGCATTGGCAACCTTAGCATATTTTGGCTATCCTTTTTAATTGGATTTCTCTCGTCCACTAGTTCATCAATGTCTAGGGTGTGCATTGATGTTAGCTTCATTTCAATGAACGTACATTTGGTAAACATGCATGTGAAAGTTCTTAAATAAATATATAATACAAATGTACGTCTGCTTACAAAGTTTCAATATTATTTTAGATAAATACCATGCCTTCTTCTTCATCTGATGTCTTATAAGAAGCAGGAACTACTTACCCCTTGTGAGCACCTGTCACAATTTAGCATAAATCTGAATAAGGGGTGTAATTATCATATTTGATACATAATGGTTCAGTGATCATTGGAAGAACGGTTGTTACACCAACATGGCTGATATACGATAATACGATTGCAATTTCGAGAACAGTGAATCATTAGACAGTATATAGACTGATGTTTTGATTTTTACAGATAAAGTGTGAGATGATGGTTAGACTAAGCATCAGAAGTTCATCAACGGGGCATACATTTAAATCTGGTACGTGAGTTGTGATTGTTGGTTACTTAAAGTCCAGGGTCAAATATTTCATGCATATTCAGGACAAGAACAAATTCGATAAAATTTCATACAGAAATGAGACATTCTGGATTAAAATTATGTAGTGAGGAAACATGTAGGCTTTTATAACGACGACACGTGTTCTTTAACGTGTAAGCAGAGTGTTACTGCCAACAACATGGTACCCAATATTGTCCACACTCAGGCAATCTGTATTATGGGAGGGAATTCATTTACCACAACCTGGAGACGTGCTAAGTAGCTATGAAGGCTTATTCGTGGAAACCATGGCATCCAGTTGAGAGTTCTTCTCGCATAACCAGCGGATGCCCCTTTTTGAACTTGTTGTACACTACAGCGGAGCATCTAGATCCCATTCTTATATTGTGTGATTCCCTCGGGGGTTATTGTAATATTATATTAAATGTTTGAGTTGCATCATCACGTTCTTATTCTTGTCTCAGTACATAGCGCGATTTAATGAAGATATTTACACAACCGGAAAATGTGAAATAAAACGGACAAATAGTTTCAATACTTACAGAAAATGTAAAATTATTAAATGCAACAAATAACAATATGTCAAAAATTTAATATATTTGGTTATCATACACGACATTTTCATCACATAATGAGATGCACGTGTTTTTCCTGTACATAGTCTTACATATAAAAATGTATATGTAAGTGTTTTGTTTCTTGTTTTGCTTTCTGCTTCTTGTGTCAAATGTTGTTTGTGTTTCTCGATTGTCAATCCTTGATTGCTCCTTCGGTTTTCTCTAACGTTTATATATATACTGTAATGGGCAAGTTCTTTTAGTGAATGATTGTTGTTTAACGCCAACTCAGCATGGGAAAGTTCTTTTAGTGAATGATTGTTGTTTAACGCCAACTCAGCATGGGAAAGTTATTTTAGTGAATGATTGTTGTTTAACGACACCTCAGCATGGGAAAGTTCTTTTAGTGAATGATTGTTGTTTAACGCCAACTCAGCATGGGAAAGTTATTTTAGTGAATGATTGTTGTTTAACGCCAACTCAGCATGGGAAAGTTATTTTAGTGAATGATTGTTGTTTAACGCCAACTCAGCATGGGAAAGTTCTTTTAGTGAATGATTGTTGTTTAACGCCAACTCAGCATGGGAAAGTTCTTTTAGTGAATGATTGTTGTTTAACGCCAACTCAGCATGGGGAAGTTCTTTTAGTGAATGATTGTTGTTTAACGCCAACTCAGCATGGGGAAGTTATTTTAGTGAATGATTGTTGTTTAACGCCAACTCAGCATGGGAAAGTTCTTTTAGTGAATGATTGTTGTTTAACGCCAACTCAGCATGGGGAAGTTATGTTAGTGAATGATTGTTGTTTAACGCCAACTCAGCATGGGAAAGTTCTTTTAGTGAATGATTGTTGTTTAACGCCAACTCAGCAATTTGTCAGCTAATTCATGGTCAGAACAAGTTAATTTTCAATGAGGTGATGATGAGGTCCGCTTTGTACTAGATCAACACGCTTAGGTGGATTTTTTTATAGTGCTAGCCCCATGCGGACACATTATCCTGATTCAGAGACAACCAGTCTTTGCTCTTTCACTTTAATGCTGCGTGCTTAGCGGTGAAGCAACAAATACCAAATGTATAGTCTTTGATTTTACCCGGTGTCATAGAGTAAACCTTCCCCCATAGTAATTATCCGGATTAAGGGGGAACATTTACTATATAGCAAAATATCCGGGGGGGGGGGGGGGGGGGAGGGGGGGGGGTGATCGGCTATGGATGGGGAATGTTTGCTATATAGTAATTTTTTCCCCGGGGGAATATTTTCTATATAGTAAAGTATCCGGGGGAAGGTTTGTTATGCGGAAGGTTTAGTATACGACACCGGTCCTTGAACCCACGATCGACCGTACGCGAGGTGAGCACGCTAATCATTACACCACCGATGCGGTTGCAAGTTCATAAAAAACCTTTTTACTTAAATGTGTGCATAAATAAAGTATACGTATCAAAGTTTTAATATCAATGGAAAATAAATTGCAGGAAATTAATTTAGGAATATAAACAGATCAAATTGAAATAAAATAATAGTTTTTTTTTCATGTGTATTGAACAAAAGACAAAATTCGTGATTTATACAGTAACAAGTCTCTTTGAAAACAAGATCATACCGTAAGACGTCTCCTTATAACTAAGATACATGTATTTTGATTATTTTTATCGACAGTTTTTCGATAAAACGGAAGTGTTCTCAACGTTTAGACACGTTTTTAATCTGCCATACGTGATGAATGTGTCCAGACAAACTTATTTCATTTAAAATAATGATTTAAACATACTGTTCTGTAAAATGTATTGTCTGACAGTGTGGTATTTTTTGTTTTTCTACTTATTGAATTTGGAAATGTTAAAAAAAGGAACATTCTTTTACGTTTAATAATGTTAGTATGTAATGTTCTCTAAGCCTAACATACAATGTATATTTATATGGTATTCGACTAGCATACAATGTATATTTATATGGTATTCGACATGTATATACACTTGACAGTAGTACGCAATGGTTTATTATACACTAAATAGCGAAATTAGTCTTTCAAATTGTATATACATGTATTTATGTTTGAAATTAACAGTTTCTAAATAATGCAATTAATCAATAATAAGGTCGACAATCCCTAGAAAAAGGTAACCTCAGCCGATCTTGAATTGACCATTCATTGGCTTACTTGAGGGAACGTTGTGGTCGTGATCATATGGTAGTTGGAATAACAACTACCTATGCCATCTGGGTCTATCACCATTAGCGTTGTGAGATGTGCTTGATACACTATTATGTGATAAATTTTGTCAGTGATTTGCGGCAGGTCGGTGGTTTTCTCCCGGTAGTCCGGTTTCCTCCCACAATAAAACTGACAGCCGCTATATATCTGAAATATAGTTGCAAGTGGCGTTAAACACCATAACCATAACCTTAACCCAAGACATTTACATTATTTGGCTTTGTTTTTTATTAGAATTTTTAACTTGTTGATGGTGGTCATTATAGAGTATTCAGCACGGTAGAATATTTCCACTATGAGCGTACTATATGAAGTTAATTCCACTAATGCATCGGCGGATATTAGTATTTTATCCCGAGCCAGAGGCGAGAGATAAAATTTACTAATATCCGCCAACCCATGTTAAAACTCAAAACACATTATGGCTTCCATGATTTATTTCGGTTCTGATATGTCTAAGAGTACAAATACGGTAGTATACTTTGATTGGAAGACGGTAATTTATATTTACGTTTGTCGCACACAATTTAAGCTGCCAATGTGCGAATGAGATTATACCATCGATAAATCGCTCGTTTGTCTAGAAAGCAAAAGAAGGAGGTCATGTTAGAATATTTCCTAAAAATAATATAACATATACAAGTTTCCTAGTTAAAAGTTAATATGAGACAGGCAACCTGTTTGAAGAACGAAGTCCTAAAATTTCAATAATACGATGATCCGTACACGTTAGCCTCACCGCCACCGGACGCAATTACGAACAATTTCGATGATATTGACCGTGGCATTTGATAATAATTTATAAATTTGACCAAATTGATGAAGCTGATTGCATGTTCATATTTCAGATTAAACACCAATATTCCTTTTGAATCATAGCCCATATATTATTCAATGCATTGTTACGGGTTTTAACTTGGAACAGATTTTCATGACCCTGTTTTAGTCATTCTGTGATCTAGATCCGGACACAATTTCGAACGACATCATAATAACCTTTCTATTGTAAATTATTTAATGACAACTGTTAAAATTGAAAGAGCATTCATTCATTTACGTTCACATATCTATTTGTATATAATACACATGACATAAAAACCTTTCCTTTATTCATACCATAAATGTGTGCCAGTTTGCATTCGGAATTCCTTGGACTCTTCAATGAATAAGGTACATCACGGATTTTGACATTTTGGGATAGATCAAGGTAAGGAAAATGTATTATATTGACTGTTTTTGTTTTAATTTCAATGTGTTCTACATATGCATAGAACCAGGAGATCATATTCTTTCCAATTACAGGCATAAGATAACAAAATATGCGAACCTCAATGAATTTTAGCGATAGATTCCAAGTGCAATTGTCGATCGTTTTCTGTTTACAAATATGAAAACCCGTCGTCTGCAACATTCAACAACAGCGCATGAATAATTTTCTCCCAAAACACGAGTAATTTAGCGGGGTATCTATTTATAAAAGCATTTGTTTAATTCATGTTTTGAAGGCTCAATTAGGGGACATACTTTTTATTTCGTTCGTAATTGCGTCCGGTGAGGCTATTATCTTGTATTTTGAATGAATTGTGTAGCCGATTTGTTATGGCGTTCATTTTACCTACGCCGCTCTTCCATCGGTAAACTGACGAGTTCTGTCCCCTGGCTCGTACCTCGGCTAGATTGAGACAGATTGAGTCAGTCTATTCCATCGGGAGTTTCGTAGAAAGAGATTTTTTTATTAGAATTTTATTAAAAGTTTATTTCGATTTTCCATAGAGTAAATAATCAAAGAATTGGGAATTTTTCATTGAAATAGATTTCTTTTGCGTTTCTAAATTATCAATTGATCTATTTTTTAAACTTCCGGTGAGCAGATTTTTAGCTATCAATATAGAAGGAAAAATCGGAGAGCTTACCGTTAGAAGGACTTCGTCTTTTATTACACATAGTCAATATACGTACGTTAACCGGTCTAACCCTGCCATATTTTTGTGCCTGTCCCAAATCAGGACATGTATTTCCTACGTCATATATCGTGGTAATTATTGTGTTCGGTGAATTAAGTTGAGATGAGAGGTGATCGTTGTTGAGATGAGAGGTGATTGTTCGTTTTGTTGATATTGGTGGAATTGATGACAATCACTGTTTAAAGTAAACTTTGTTTTCATATTTTTCGACAAGTATAAACATTATTTGTAGCGAGCCGTTCTTTCCACTTTCGATGCGGATACTAAGGTACCAGAATACTATATGTATATGTACATCTTTACATAAGCAGTAACTGTCCTGATCGCAGTATACAATAGCGTAAAACATTATCAAGTAAAAGAGGGCCATGTACCTAAGAACGGATTTACCTCAAATTTAGCTCCCCGACTTTAAAACATGCTTGTCATTCTATGCCATCTCTGAACGTTAATCTTTACGATCAATATATTATGTTACATTTGTATTATCACCGCTTAATAATAGCTCACAAATCTTGAAATTAAAGATACTATCGATAAATCAACATCATCTAATGCATTGTTACGCAACCTTTACAATCACTTGAAAAAGTGTTCAACGTAATTTGGAAACTGTTTGATACAACAGAAGGAGGGAGCATTAATCGCTGATAAAATGCTTTTAACAGCTAATCTTATATATAAAACAATTTTGAAGTTCAATGAAGTTAAGATATACACCTGTTGTCATCGGTAATCAATTTTTCATTAAGATATTTTGTTGAGGTAGATTAAATATCTCAAATTTATCGTGTTTATCAGTATGATGTGGTAATGTTTGTTTAATTATTTAAAATAAGAAAGAGAAATCTATTACTGGAGTGTTTCTTATTTTGACCATCCCACGCATAGAAAATGAAAAACTAAACATACTACGTACACTGCTGAAACAGTTCCAAAATCCAATATAAAAATCGTAGAAAGAGGAAAAATGGACATCCCTAGCACACAAATACATGACAGCTCACTTTCCTGTCTTGGTACGGAGAGGGTTAAACTAGTGTTATGGACCCAACACTCCCCTCTTAGTGAAATGAGGCGGGGATAGAAGTGTCATCCACACGCAAGTGAAATGCTAACCCTATCATATAACCTCATATCATATCATATAATCTCATATAATTATAAGAAGAGCTTGAAGATGCCAAAAGGGTAATCAGAATCCGTAAATCGAAGAATGACAGACAACACAATGGCAAGAAAAAAAAAGACGAACAACCATCTACAAAACAATACACAGAATATTAAAAATTGTGTACTAAGAACCCCACTAAAGACCGGTTTGTCTAACTTCTAGACGATAGTAGATATGTTGTCAAGGTACATATACACGAATGCAATTTAATGAACAACACCATGGTCAAAAGAAAAAGGGCAAACAGCAAACTGCAAAACACTACACAGATAACAATAGATCGAGCAACACAAACCTCACTACAAACCGGGGATGAACTCAGGTGCTCCGGTAGGGTAGGCAGTTCCTGCCCCACTAGTGACACCCGTCGTATTACTCTAGTTACAAACCTGATGATAAGTCATGAATGAGAACAGGACCAGGAAGCGCTTGTGACAAGTGAAACATATCATGTGTGACATGCAACTACCTGTGCAAACATTGCATATCACCACTAACATTGTGAGTTCGAATCCCGCTCATGGCGAGGTGTACTCGATATAACAGTATGTGATAAAGTGACTTGCGCATATCGGTTAATTTCTCCGGGTACTTCTGTTTCCTCCAACAATAAAGCTGACCACCACGATATAGCTGAAATATTGTTGAATGTGGCGCTAAGCACGATAACCCTAACATTAACTCTCATTTGTGACACAGATACTCCAAAACGATTAACCAAGTCACGGTGGATACCGTAAAATTGGAAGTGATGACTTCAACCTTGCCAATAGAAAAACACTATAGTTTAGTCAATCAACACTAAAATGTCAAGCATCAAAGAAATTGCAACAGAGGGCATTTTGATTTCTATTGAAATCTGGAAATCTATCAAATATTCAATTTCTTTATTGTATAACTTCAGATAAAGTATAAATATTGTTTTTGATTGTTACTAACATTACAAGACGTTTAAGAATAATTAACACAATATAGATAGCTATTTTGATGGACATTTATGTATTATAGCCAACAAAACACAAGCAAAACTGTAAATTTATCAAATATTTAGATTCTTGTTTGCTCTCAGTAACGGTTTTGTTTTGCATTTTGTGCACGGATTTTTTTTATTGTTGACATTTCGAATTTTCACATGTTTTGATTTATTTATCAAAAATTTTCCGATTTTTTTTTTTTTTGCAGTTTCTTCTGATTGATATTCAGTTTTGTTCTATAATACTGTATTTATATTTAATATGTGAAAGTTGATAGTTTATATCTTACTCACATGTGCAACCCATTTGTAAAACCGAATCATTTGATTAAGAGCAGTGGTTTGGGCCCATACAACTCTAGTTTAACCCCACCAGTTCTAACTGAAGTACCTGTACCAAGCCAGAAGAGTCAGCTGTCATGTAAATGTGTCTTAGGAGTATCGATGTTGCCTCTCTACGATTTTTTTATTTAGATTTTGGAACTGTTCCGACGGTGTGGTATTTTTAGCTTTCATTCTACTATATCTATACAATTCACTCCCATCTGTTTTGTTGCATATTCCGCGTGCAATATGTACTAATTCAGGTCTTGCTATTTTTGAGTTTGAAAAATATCTTCTTCGTGAAAACAAATGTTTATACAGTTTTTTTCATGCCAGCAAAATACGGTTATTTGTTTCTACCTGTTCAGTAAATTGCATTCGTGTATACATGCATGTATCGTGACAAAATATGAACTATTGTAGTAGAGAAATTACTTATGTTATACTGATCCTGACATGCATTGTATTATAAACTAAGAATTGTCATTTAATATCAGCTAGGCTTTCTGTTATTTAAGGAATATTTGAAATTTTTGAACAGGTTATACGATATAACCTGGTTTGGGGCAGTTTACCCGTAATAAACCACAAAGCGGTTTATGAAAAGCGTAAGCTGTTCCAAACCAGGTTATACAAGTATCAAATATTCCTTATAATTTAATGTTTACAACAAAATTTAATGATTCCCCGATTTTAATTACGATTATTTCATGCGACTATTTGAATTTGTCGTTGGCGAATGAATCTGTTGGTGACGTCACAATACCAACCCAGGTTATCAAATATAACCAAAGTTTTCTCCAGGCGGATGCAGTATTCAAATCAAATTAAAGGAAAACGCCAAGGTCTTAACAAGTTAACGTGAAAATTTAAATGACGGTAAATAAAAAATATCTGTGTTAATGAATGCTAAAAATAGTATACCGTAAGGTAGAATTTGGTCATTGAAGTTGCATGTACATGTAGCACCAAATAATGGGGATCGCCATTTTTCAGAACTCTTCAATGTGAGGAGACAAAAGGCATTATCAATTCTCGGATTATATCTGCAATTAAAGCTCTTCCGAAAGAGCCGTGACGTTACGGCGTCGGTATCGTATATTATAGCAGCATTGATCAGTTGCTATTTTATCATTAAACATTATGTAAATCGTAAAATAACGTCGTATATTTATCTTTTGATATTTACAAAATCATTATAACTTCATGTCAAGCATTGTATTGCACTAAGGAAAAGGGAAAGTGTGAGAAGAATTGTTTTTTTGTTGTAATTACCGATCAAGACTACCCTTGTCAACACATCGACCAGTGACCACGAAAAACACGGGAACGTACGACAGTATTGGCGACAAAAAAGAAAAGAAAACATGTGTACGCATAAAACGAGCTAAAAGTGATAGTTATTTAACCTACGATCAATCATGTAAAACATACATGAAATTATACGTAGATATTCCCCCCCCCCCCCCCCCCCCCCCAAAGAAAAAAATTACCAATAAACTCATTTGTTTTATGAAAATGTAACATGGGATGGGAATATTAAGAATAAAATTAGGACGATGTACAAATTGTTAACATTGTATTGCAGTTGATCTGATATTAAATCATAACCAACAGGGCTCGATGTTGGGAAGAGTCAGATACATTAGTTATTCAACTAACATGATCCGTCTCCGTGATGTCACATGAAGAGGTGTGATGGCCGCTTACACTACGACAGAAATTCCAAATATTCATATTTCTAATTGGGTATATTAATGTTAATAAAGGTGTTTTTTGTTTAATAATTAGTTATTTACGAATAAAAAGTTACAATGTATTGAATTATAACAATTGTTCAACTGACTGGAGTTTTCCTTTAAATTATAAGCTTAGTAAAAGTACTTAAATGACAACTACCGGTACTGCGTCATGAAAAAAGAACTATACTATAAAGTTCAAGATTAGGATTTGACATGGTCTGGATCCCCATTTTACTAACACGTGGAAAACACGTGCATGACCACATGATTTCACTAAAAGGGGAAGTATGGCACCATAAAATTATAGTTTAACCTCATCACCCTTCATTGAAGTACCTGTACCAAGCTAGTAAAGTGAGCGGGTATGTACTAGTCTAGCCAGTGAAGTGAGCGCGTATGTACTAGTCAAGCCAGTGAAGTGAGCGGGTATGTACTAGTCAAGCCAGTGAAGTGAGCGGGTATGTACTAGTCAAGCCAGTGAAGGGAGCCGGTATGTACTAGTCAACAATAAAAACGATATAAGGGTTTGATGCTCAATATTTTTTACATAGAGATAAAAATCGTATAATTTAGATTCATTTGGGCATAGCAAATAAGGCAATATCAACAAAATTTCTCAACATCATTATGAGAACAAATCATGGACAGACAGAAATTGTCATGCAGTAGGGAGGTTTTCGAAGTTCAACAACGTGTGTGACCACCTCTTGCAGCAACGACAGCATCGCTTCTCCGACGCATAGAACCAATCAATCGTTGAATCGTGTGTGTGATGTTCTTCCACTCGTGCACAAGTGCGTCATTTTGACGATGGCGAACACGTCTACCGAGTTCATCTCATAAATGTTCAATTGGTGACAGATCCGGTGATAATGCCGGCCAAGGAAGAACATGGATGTGATTCTGGTTCAGAAAGTCTTGACAAACACGAACTAAGTGACATCTTGTATTGTCATGTTGAAAGACGTGATCAAAGTTTAGCTGTTGTAGAAAGGGCAGAACGATAGGATCAAGTATATCGTCTCTGTATTTTACGGCATTCAATATTCCTTGAACAATATTGAACTGAGTGCGACCATCATGACAAATTCTAGCCCAGACCATAACACTTCCGCCTCCAAAACGGTCGGACTCGTACACATACTGGTCCGTAAAACTTTCCACACGGCTGCGGTACACGTGGTAAAGTCCATCGCTAAAACGAAGTGAAAATCGGGATTCATCACTAAAAAGGATGTTTTGCCAGGCGTGAAGCCTCCAACGACGGCGTGCACGAGCCACGGCTAGTCTCGCGGTCCTATGGCGTTGTTTAAAGATTGGTCCTACCACTAGATTCACGTAGTCTTCTGCGATCAGTCTGATCCGAAATTCGAACGTTTGCTAGACCAGGTGTTCTACGGGCAATGTCCTTAGCCGTTATCATACGGTTCAGGAGGTGAATAAGGCGTAAATATATGTTTAGACGTTGTCACATCACACGCGACCTGCCGTTACGGGGTCTGTCATTCGTCCTGTCTGTTTGTAGTAGACGAATCTCTAGCCTTGAAATGGTTATTCTGGACAAATTAAGGTGGTCTGCAACGGCTTGCTGAGTGATTCAAGCCTGAACCATACCCACCGCTCGCTCACGGTCATTTTGACGAAGCCGTGGCATCGACGTTCTTGTGATAATTCAAATTTTCAGAATGGCATATTGTTTATTCTTGTTGACAGCACAATTAATGACCTAAATTTAAATGCCTAATTCGATCATCGCATACTCGATCATGAGACGGAAAATTGACTTTCCGGAATTTTTCCGTAACGGAACAGGATGTTATTGTTTGTTTTGTGAGGATAAACGCGTTTCACGCAAGCATTGACGTAAATGATAATAAACAATTGTTTTGGTTTTAACCTAAAAATAGATTTATTGACTAGTATATATATGACTGTTTGGAGTATCAATTTCGCATTTGTTTCTAGGATTTTCCAACAGTAAGAGTGGTAGATTTTGTGTTTTCGTTTTATTACTGAAACATATGTTTAACAGCAGACACAAGTCATTGTCCACACAATTGTATAGATGTCTGATAAGTACTAAACAAATAGTTGCATTATGCAGTAGATAGGCAACAATCAGCATGCTTTAATCCTAACATTTAGAGGTAAATTAATTATTTATTTTTGACACGAGTCTAGCCAAATTACATTATTATTTGGTGATAGGATTTGACTCTGCCATGTTATTTTAAAGTAGCTGATTTTGGCATTTTTGTAATTAAAATTTCTATCAGTGACAACTTCTTTTAATCTACAGAATACAATATTACCCTACTGTATTGAACAAATTAATGAGAGACGCTATATACGCCTTACTATACCAAATTCCGCTCCCGATGAGGTGTACTCAATATAATTTTATGTGTGAATATTGTCATTTACTTATTGCAGATAGGTTTAGTTCTCCATTAGTACTCCCGTTTCCTCCTTACATAAATATGAACTATTATTGAAGGTAGTATTAATCACGAATAATCTCGCTTTTAGTCAATTCGGGGGCATTGAATGAGTGAGTGATTGTTGTTTAACCCCAAATGAGCAATTTTTCAGTTATATCATGATGAGAATGAGATGATGATGATCTCTGGTTTTTACTAGACCAATACGCTTAGATTGATTTTTATAATGCCTTCTCACTGAAACGACAGTCCGCGGGTAGACATGTCGCTTCAATCGGACACCTTATCCTGGTTGTGAGCCAACCATTATTACCCTTTGCTCATTACTGCTGTGTGTATATCAGATTACTAGCAATACCAATTTTAAAGTCTGTTGTTTGACCCAACTGGAGGCATTGTATATACAGTATGTACATATTAAGCCTTACATGAGTCTGGAACCAATTACATTAAGATTGTAATCCATGTATTATATTGGTTACAGCATAGTGCTTATGCAAATTTTATAGTGTTTGGTTTCACACAACCGACGATGGAACCCACCATCTTCCACACTCGGGGCGAGGTCGCTTTCCAATAAACCAGCTAAACAGTACCACATCATTGGAAAGTCAAATTATGCAACAAACATTGAAGGGCAGATAAAAGCCTAAAATATATTAAACCATAGTCAGATTTAGCGATTTCGTTGATCGCATCTATCCCATTGAGTTGAAATAAAGGATACCACAGATACAGATAGGTCTGCTTAATACCTTGACATACACCTCGAAATTGACAGTGAGGGGCGGTTAAGAATGAAACTTTAATTTTCAATTTTCCCATTGTGAACTTTCTATATATATGTAGCAACATTCCAGCAGCACTGCATATAAAGTATTTATCTCTCAGTCGATATTCCAGAGCTTGTGGTTCCTATCAGGATTTCCTTGAGAGAGGGTTGCTGCTAACAAGGAAGCTACTGAACCAAGTGTTCCTCTTGGTTAAGTTGAAGTCATCACTTCGAAAGTTTTACTGTCGCCACAGTGACTTGGTTGACCGTTATGGAATATCTGTGTCCACAAATGACCACGGATATGTTCCACTTTTCGCTTTTTGTAACTAGATTAACACGACGGGTGCCAATAGTGGAACAGCAACTGCTTAACCTTCCGGAGCACCTGAATTCACCCCCGGTTTTTAGTGGGGTTCGTGTTACACGATCTTTAGTTTTATGTGTATGCTTTGCAGATCTTTATTTTTCCTTTTGTACCTTTTCTTTTGGCCATTGTGTTGTTCGTTCTTCCTCGATTGACGGATTCTAATTACCCCTTTTGTATTTTTTTTAGCTCTTCTCAAAATCAGCTAAGGTTATTTATGCATGACAAAGATAAAAAAAATTATTCTTCATTTACTGTTGTATCAAAATGTTCTTCTGATTCTGTAGACTCTTTTCTGTACAATGTCAGATTCTACATTCACTATCATAATCAGGTACCGTTAGTCATTTTCAAGGTTAGAGAAATTATGCACTTATATCGCACATATCCAGATTAGAGTCCATTTAAATGCATAAACACTTACTAAAACGTTTATATCAGATGAGAATGCTGAGCATCAGAAGTAAAATTGAGTTTATTAACTAGTTCATTTAAATCAATTGACTACATTTATAGAATGAAATTAGAGCAGTTGCTTGTATTTGGTTAAGCCACATAGTTATAAGCACAGTTGCATAAACCTACTGATTATAATGCATAAACTAAAATTGATGGATTCGTTTCTGTGCAGTACAAGACCTTGGTATATGCGTTGTACATTATCTGCGTTGAAGACCAATAGTTATTTCCTTCTTCGTCATAACGTCATTACATAATATATGGTAATTAAGATATTTGAAGTGTAGATCACTGTCGTCTAGGTCTGCATGCTTTTATCCTGCAATTGGGTTATTTTTTGTCATAATAAATGGGTTGAAATAAACTGTTGCTTTATTATGACAGTGGCATAATAACACTTTTTACATTAGCCTAATACAGCTCTTAGGCCACACCCCTGCCATAATAACACTTTCACAGTAGCCTAATAAAGCTATTAAGCAACACCCTTGTCATAATAACACTTTTCACATTAGCCTAATAAAGCCTTTAAGCCACGCCCCTTACCGGAACTACTATTGAGGTATCAATTCAGTCTCCGTTATCTTTTTTTTTAATTAAATTAAATAACTTTTTTTTTGTTAGAAATGTTATTGCAGGATAAATACAATATTGGTGTATTGACGGTAAATATAGAATTGATGTGGTCCGGCACGAAACGGATGGAAAGATTCGCTAAAGCTCATCTTTCCCCCGTTTCTAAACCTCGCCACATAAATTCTATATTTACCGTCAATGCACCAATATTGTATATTTAATAGCTACTGTATGTTACATTTGCTTGTAAATTTGTAGAAGGTGACGTATTGCATTCTCTCCGCGTCTTACTGATAATTGAAATAAACCGATATTTAAATTGATGATTAAATTAAATACCATCAAGGTAATGAAACAGATGGACAAACGTCAGAAAAGTTTTTTTTATAAGTGTTAGTTTACTTTTTTTATACTTTTTTTTATTATTCTTTTTTATGAATAACATGTATCTCATTGTTAGTTAAAAACATATAGCTTACATGAATTGAAGAAGTAATTTGCAATAATTTGATTAAATGTGTTCTAGGGCAGAAGGGAAAGTACTTCTAAACTGCAGGGTATGGGCCGTTTCTATCTCATTTTTAGGGTATGAGTTGTTAACTGAAATGTAGAATAGAAATAAACGTGTTGTTCCTTTACTATTAATGTATGTTCACGATTAATATTGGATAGTCTCTCATGTTCAATTACATCCATATCCTTTCTAACTAACATATATTTTATGAGTTCATAGCGATTGCCTAAGCATCATGTATCTAAATCTATCATCGGTATACTACGTCTGATCACGCTCCGAAACTCTCTACGTATTACCAGCCAGTCCATCGACAGAGAAATCATTGTAGTCATGAACTATTCAGATGTAATTTTAAAACAGGGTGATTAGTTCCGCCGTAATGTCTGACAGCCAATGAAATCACAGTTTATAGAAAGACAATAGTTTCCTTGCAAATTAAAATGATATGAGGAGAGGAACGGATCGCAGCAGCCACATTTGTAACCGAGGATTATCAAAGATGAATGCTAAATCGACTAGTAAGATCATATCTTTCATCTGTTTAATCCCACTATGGGCAAATGTGAATGTGGTATGGAAACTAACAAATACTACTATGCAACTCGCCCGCAAGACTCGACAGAAATGAATTAATCGTATATGGAGAATGCCACTCCTCTTCTTGTACGTATAATACAACCTACCACAATCTTAATGACTAACAGTTTGTTTGGAGTGTTCGGTGCCAGATAAAAATTCCGATACTATTATTCTCCTCGCATGGATATAAAATGTTCTACATATAATCCATATCCCTGTGCCACCTTTCTACCGATTGTTATAATCCATATCCCCGTGCCACCTTTCTACCAATTGTTATCATCCATATCCCCGTGCCACCTTTCTACCGATTGTTATAATCCATATCCCCATGCCGCCTCAGGGAATATAGATCCTAAGCCGGGAATGTCACATTATATACCCTGTCTGATAGCTGAATAACATATAATATTACGGATTTAGTTTGTTACACATATTTTCATTGGTTCTTCAACCCCGAATGTCAGCATATATTCGGAAACAGACGGGGTATATATTTCAGTCCCCAAAAACGATTTAAACATGGACGACAAAACATTACGCTTCACTGAATCAATGGTATAATACGGAAAAATAAATGTATTTTTACCAAATTAAATGCGGTTTTTATACCCAAAACGGCTGCATGAACAAAAAAATATTACAACGGTTAATTCCGTCACAAATACCTGATCGATTCAGCAAACTATGTTCCACGGCTGTACCATAACAAATAAACAAAACGTTGAGCCTTGAAAACTTTCGACGTCATGGGGCCACACCAAGGTTTTATTTACATGTTGTTGACATTTAAATTATTGAAACTGTTTCGCAAACCCGTTGTTTTGTTATGTGATATATTAATGTTATATTTATAAAGTTTATAAAATTTACTACATATGAAACTGTATTGATTTAGAAATTTAGTACAGTATTTTCCTTCGTGAAACACCCCATATATGAAATATTACGCGACACATATTTTGACGTCATTGAAGAATGACGTCAAAGGTACGGAAACGGACATCTAGAGATACGAAA
Source organism: Bathymodiolus septemdierum (assembly GCA_963383655.1). NCBI lineage: Eukaryota > Metazoa > Mollusca > Bivalvia > Mytilida > Modiolidae > Bathymodiolus > Bathymodiolus septemdierum. The sequence goes on along the minus strand of OY726530.1, from coordinate 51,741,667 downwards.
AATGCAAATAAAAGAGGCAAATTTATTTAATACAGTTGGATGTTGTATTTAAAAAAGCAGTGGTTAAATCCGTAATATATCTGTTATTCAGCTATCAGACAGGGTATATAATGTGACATTCCCGGCTTATGATATATATTCCCTTCGGCTGCGCCTCAGTGAATATAGATCCTAAACCGGGAATGTCACATTATATACCCTGTCTGATAGCTGAATAACATATAATATATATATATATTTGAATATGCACGGCACGTTTCAGGAATAACGACATTCAACCCGTGGTGATGTATACTTGATTGTCATTTACTTTTTTTGTCGGTTTTGTTCTCTCCTAATATTTCGATTCCATTCTGTAAACAGTGTTAAGCAATGATAATCTTAATTTAAGCCAATCGTGAAGCATTGGCTATACGAAATGAACATATTATTTCATAGTTCCAAGTCCATTCACTAACACGCACAGCAAAGTGTGCATGCAAATTGAATAGCATTGGTTTCACACAAGCGAAGATCGAATCCATAATCTTCCACTCGTAATATGACATTGCTAACCAATACCATCTAAGTAATTCCAAACAGTTGAACAGTTAATATACTAAGCATTAGGAAACGACACCAAGGTTTAAAACCACAGTCGAATGCAGCTAAGGTTTGTTTGCATCATGATGATAAAGATTTTGCATGCACCCTTTCATAAAGTGTTTTTCAATTCTGTACTCTTTATTGTACAACTTCAGATATTAAATTCGATCTGATAGCCAGGACTGGATTGCATAAACCTCAATAGCATTTAAGCCTCAATTAAACCGTAAATGTGCATTACTTTCATGCACATTTCAACTAAATTAAAGTGTCAATTAACTTTTAATCTGAACACTTCAATTTAATTGAAGTTTGTGCAACCCAGTCCTGGTAGACACAGTTAATGTTCTTCACTAAACACATGATATAGATCCACTATATGCTAGCATAGTGTGTAGCTAAATTAGGACAAATAAAGATGCATCATAACAATTGAATAGTCATAAAAACGAAATAGACCATTGGCAATAAGGATTTTCCATAACGTTAATCACTTGTTACGACGTTTTAATAAGAAATTGGTTCAATCGACTGAGAACGCTGAACATGAGCAGTGCAATTGAGTTTGTTAATTAGTTCATTTGAATCAATTGACTCTTTTTTATAAAATGAAGTTAGAGTTGATTGCATGAATTTGGAGAGCCAGGTAATTATAAGCATCATAACATACACCTACTACAATTAATGCACAAAGTAATCAACCTTGTTTCGTCAAGAGTAATTGTCTTGGTTTATACAGTGGACATTCTCAAAGGACAATGGATATGTTCTCTTTTACGTATAATATTTGCCTTCCTCTATCACCGATAATGCTTTTTTCGGACTTGACTGTATATAAGAGTAATACGGCGGGTATCTTGTAAGAAACTGGAGCCGTTGACCAACCGAGAGCACCTGGGTTCACCTCCGGTATTTGGTTGCTCCATGCTGCTCATATTCTTAGTTTTCTGTATTTTGTTTGTCTTCCTCGTGTGTCTCCTGTGCCCAATCTTGTCAGTGTATCTGGATTGTCCATTCTTGATTCCCCCTTCGGTTTTCTCTTACGTTTATTTAAACCAATTATGGACTTGTATCGTATATAACCATATTAAATGTATAAAACACTTGTTAAAACGTTAGTAATTGATTATATCAGATGAAAACGTTGAGCATTAAAAGTGTAATTGAGTTTATTAATTAGTTTTATATTTGTAAAATGAAGTTTGAGCGATTGCATGAATTTGGTAAGCCACATAATTCTAAGAGCCGTTAAATACACTTACTGAGGCATATACACAACGGCGCATTTCATCTCCGCAAATCGACCCTTCAACTCCGCGAAAAAAATCCTTCATCTCCGCGAGCAAATATACTTCATCTCCGCGAGTAAAATCCTTCAACTCCGCGAATGTTATACTTCAACTCCGAGAGTAATATTTATATATGCAACATAAAGTATTTTGTGTACCTCTTCAGTTCGCCAGGCAATACCTCTTACCCCTGCTCAGCACGAAGAGAATTGTGCATGGCAAGTTCAAAGTCAATGTGGATATGCTCAGGAGATGTACATTATCTGCATTGAAGACGAATAATTACTTCCTTCTTCCTTTTAACGTCATTACATAATGCATAGTGGATAAAGCCTTTGAATTTGTAACACTATCTCGTAATTTTACATTTTTTTGAATTGCTACTGCATGTTACATTTCCTTGTAAATTCACAGAAGGTGACATATAGCATTCCCTTCACGTCTTACCCATAATTAAAATAAACCGACATTTAAATTGCTGATTAATTTAAATACCACCCAGGTCATGAAACAGATAGACAAACGTCAGAACAGATATTTGAAGTGTTCGTGTACTTGTATTTGTTGTAAATAACATGTATTCGATTGTTAGTTATACATATATAGTTTACTTTAACCTAAAAGTTTTTTCCCTCATCTATAATATTAACATGTCATTTGCAATAATGTCATCAAATGTGTTCTTCGGCAGAAGTAACTAACAACACTCAACTGCATGTAAGGAACCGTTTCACTCTCATGTTAGGGTATGACTTATGCTCATTGTTGAAGACTGTGACTGAAATGTAGAACAGTAATAAACGTGTTAATTTGTGTTCAAGATTGATGTTGGATAGTCTCTCATGTTCATTTAGATCAATATCCTTTCTTCCAACAATGTGTTCCTTTCTTACTAACATATATGTACATGTATTGTGCGATTTCATAACGAATACTCAAGTCTTGTGTATGACGAATGGCTTTGTAATAAACAATTTACGGCAAATATAAATATATCATAGGTATACCACGTCTGATCACGCTCAGAAACTCTCTACCTATTACCAGCCAGTCCATTGACAGAGAAATCATTGTAGCTATGAACTATTCAGAAGTAATTTTAAAACAGAGTGATTAGTTCTGCAGTAATGTCTGACAGCCAAAGAAATCACAGTTTGTAGAAAGAAAAGGGGTTCCTTAAAAATTAAAATTGTGGGAGAATGGTAACCTTCATCTGTTCAATTCGGTTATGGGAAAATGTTAATGTGGTATGAAAACTAACAAATACCACTACACAACTCACCCTCAAGACTGGTTGGAAATGTATTCATAATATATGGAGATATACCACGGCTCTTGTACGTAAATTACAGTCTGTCACATTCTTAATGACCAACAGTTTGCTTGGAGTATTCGTTGACAGTTAAAAATTATGTTCCTATTAACCCATTCTTCCTGTGCCTTTAAAGCGTTCTACACACATACCCTATCCTTGTGCCACCTTTCTAACGTTCTACACACATGCCCTATCCTTGTGCCACCTTTCTAACATTCTACACATATGTCCTATCCTTGTGCCACCTTTCTAACGTTCTACACATATGCCCTCTCCTTGTGCCACCATTCTAACGTTCTACACATATGCCCTATCCTTGTGCCACCTTTCTAACGTTCTACACATATGCCCTATCATTGTGCCACCTTTCTAACGTTCTACACATATGCCCTATCATTGTGCCACCTTTCTAACGTTCTACACATATGTCCTATCATTGTGCCACCTTTCTAACGCTCTACACATATGTCCTATCCTTGTGCCACCTTTTTAACGTTCTACACATATGTCCTATCATTGTGCCACCTTTCTAACGTTCTACACATATGCCATATCCTTGTGCCACCTTTCGAACATTCTACTCATATGCCCTATCCTTGTGCCACCTTTCTAACGTTCTACACACATACCCTATCCTTGTGCCACCTTTCTAACGTTCTACACATATGTCCTATCCTTGTGCCACCTTTCTAACGTTCTACACATATGTCCTATCCTTGTGCCACCTTTTTAACGTTCTACACATATGTCCTATCATTGTGCCACCTTTCTAACGTTCTACACATATGCCATATCCTTGTGCCACCTTTCGAACATTCTACTCATATGCCCTATCCTTGTGCCACCTTTCTAACGTTCTACACACATACCCTATCCTTGTGCCACCTTTCTAACGTTCTACACATATGTCCTATCCTTGTGCCACCTTTCTAACGTTCTACACATATGTCCTATCCTTGTGCCACCTTTCTAACGTTCTACACATATGCCCTATCCTTGTGCCACCTTTCTACCTAAATGATTTATTATTTGTAAGCTGGTTCTCATCATGAATAAAATCGGCATACTGTTTATTTGACTTTAAAGGGCAATTATCTAATCAACCAATCAAAATATCATCATCAGGTTTATATGGAGGACTGCGAATCGCAGATAATGTCATGAAACGCGTCGTACGCACTAAATTAAATATCTTCGATTTATTAAATGTAAATGCAGTTTGTAAAATTACTGAATCACATTATATGAAACATAATTTGTGTGTGGAAAATTTGGATTTTTATCACATGATTTATGAATACTTGGATGATAATCACGTGATTTATGCGCAAAAAGAAAAGATAGATCCACGGATACGTCACGCGGAATTTCCGTTCATGTGTCGAAATTAATGACGACATTTAAAAAAAAAAAAACAATATACAACGTGCTATTTCCGGAAGTTAAATCATAAATCTTGTACCTAAAGGTTAATAATCCTACAAAAAAGATGTAGTGGTTCATTTTATATAAATGTTCTGAATAAATCATAATCATCGGCATGTTTAGATTTCTTTTTAATTATTGTCTTTTTTATTTGCAACCTACTGTTGCATTACTGTGTAAAACAGTTACATGTAGGAAAATTATTATAAATGGCATGCATTTACGAGGTCTTCAATCAAAGACACGAATAAAAAGTATATGGATATCAGAACACAAATAGGTCCAAGCCCTATTGCATCGGAAAAGCAGGCTTTTGGACATTTGCAAAATTATGAAGGGATTAAGCAGGTTTATGAAACTCTTTGCTCCCTCTGGTAATTGGATCTCCAACAACAATACGTATATAAACAAAAGATAAAAAAAAACTGTAGAATGGTTTCCAATTAAAATGAGCACACACTATCACAAACACGAATGGCACCATAACACGTGGACAATACAATAACAGGGTCAATGAATACTCGTAGTTAACTGACTAAGAGCTAAACCAATATAAAAATGGACAGTACAATAACAGGGTCAATGAATACTCGTAGTTAACTGACTAAGAGCTAAACCAATATAAACATGGACAGTACAATAACAGGGTCAATGAATACTCGTAGTTAACTGACTAAGAGATAAACCAATATAAACATGGACAGTACAATAACAGGGTCAATGAATACTCGTAGTTAACTGACTAAGAGCCAAAATAACATAAACATTGACAGTATAATTACAGGGTCAGTGAATGCTCATAGTTAACTAACTACTAGCTAAAATAACATAAACATTGACAATATAATTACAGGGTCAGTGAATGCTCATAGTTAACTAACTACTAGCTAAAATAACATAAACATGGACAGTATGCTTACAGGGTCAGTGAATGCTCATAGTTAACTAACTACTAGCTAAAATAACATAAACATGGACAGTATGCTTACAGGGTCAGTGAATGCTCATAGTTAACTAACTACTAGCTAAAATAACATAAACATTGACAGTATAATTACAGGGTCAGTGAATGCTCATAGTTAACTAACTACTAGCTAAAATAACATAAACATGGACAGTATAATTACAGGGTCAGTGAATGCTCATAGTTAACTAACTACTAGCTAAAATAACATAAACATGGGCAGTATTTTTACAGGGTCGATTTCATTAACCTGATCAACCCCGCCATATGTATGTCCCTGTTGCAAACCGCGACGTAGAGTTCCCCATATGTCATGTTCGTTTTTGTGTTCAGTGAGTTGTTTGTTGATATTAGTGGATTGTTTGACCATCATTGTTTAAACTTTTCTTCATAATGGTACAATAGTAGGATCAGTGAATGCTAAGCATCTATAATATTGTACCGTTTGTTATTGATCTACAAGTACATATACAAAATGTATTACCACAGAAGTACTACTTCTTCTAATTAAGGTCATTTATCTACAAGATGTCATCGAAAACTAATAATATTGTTGACAAAAAATAATGACTCGGATATTTATTTGACAGGAACATCTGTTGTATTTGTCATGCATAATTAATTATTCAATACAATTGGCAATATAGATAATAAGCATCCTCCCCGAATCAATGTCAATACAATATTTATTGTTTATTTTTTTGTTTTTAGTAAATATTGTTTTTCAACCCTTTTCATAAGTACCAACGTAATTGTTCGATCCATGACCAACATTTTTACACATTGATTTGAAATGCGATATAAATACAGAGTTGGATGTTCATATACACACACAAATGTCCACACACTGCCTGTCACCACTAAGACCTGTGTGTGACGGGGTACATTCGATACAGCATTATGTAATGCAGTGATTTCGAATCCCGACCGTGACAAGGTGCACTCGATACACCCTTATGTGATACAGTGAACGCGAACCCCGACAATGGGCTTTTACACTCGATTAATCCTGATGTGATATTATTAATATTACAGCTTATACATAACCACGGCCATTTAGACATAAAATTGAAATATTACATATACCCGATTTTTAGTTACTGATATTAAGTGATATGTACTAAAGAATTTTTCCAGCATAACTGCAATTTAGTGCTGCTTTAAGCATATGGTACACTCGATACAACCTGATGTGATGCAGTGTGTTGAAGGTTTTGTCTGGATACTTAGGTTTCCACTTTCAATGGTCACAATACAATCAACGTAGTTGAAATTATAGTACCATTAAACACGCATATTACTAACCCTAAAAATACATCTGGTTGCCCCTTTGGTTTTCTTTACCCTTTATTTGTTCTGATTTCAAAATTAAAAAAGCTATTATGAATTTGCTTGCATAGAGCTATTAAATCATCGGGTTACTTAATAATAGCATTGTGAAATTATTTAAGTTTATATGACGACAGCTATCCACTAAGTATTTCATCATTTCAGACAACGAATAACTGTATCATGAACAAAAGACAAACGATTGAAGCCCTTATTATACAGAATGTAGGAAAGTTTTTTTTATGGCAGTTCAAACCATAAAATATGTCTGAGATCTTTCAGGAATGTCATTATTGACAATTTTGTGGCGGGGTCCGTGTTGTTCATCTTTTTAGTTTTTTTGTGTTGTCCTATTATGTGTCTTTATTCTCTGAGTTCCATGTTGTGATGTCCGTTATAAAAAGGTGTTGGGTTCGTCTTTACCTCCAGTTGTTTGTAGGAGGGCTCATGTCTTATTAACGTTATTTATGTTTGTTCGCACATAGTGGTGTCCAACACACATTGTGTTGTGTTTTGGGGTTTTGTCTTCGTCTTGTGTACCCTATATTTCCAGTTTCTCTGGATTGTTCATTCTTGATTGAACCTTTAGTATTCTCTAACGTTTATCTACGATTTCATAATGTAATCACATTTATCTCAGAAAACAATAAAAATACTAGGTAAACACATAAGAAAAGTTCAAATCACCAGGAAGCGATTTTTAACTTGTGTTATGTCTGACGTTCTTTGAGATTTATATGTTTCTTAATTCGCGACAATCAATCCAGTTGGCTTTTGGGAAGATTTCAAATACTGGAAAATACATTTTCAGAAGTAAAAGGAACAACAACCATCATATTGAATTACATATTATCATAGTCTTGTTGTGCATATAGGTGATCAAGGGATACATTTATACATATGAACAACAAAAGGGTGTGTCTCATGCCTTATTAACAAACGATTTTAAACATGTATTATTATAAAACTCTTCAAACAAGCATTCCAAATTTTACACAATTCTAGATTCTACTATAGATATAACAGTGCTACACAGATTTGGCTATTTATCGCAACACATGCAAACTTCCATCACAATCTCGTTGACCGTTGCGAAATATCCATATCTCAAATGATAATGTATCTTTCACTTTTTACCGGTCTTGACTGTATATATGAGGAACACGGCGGGTGTCCTATAAGAAGCAGGAACTGCTTACCCTTTGCGAGGATCTGAGTTCACTCTGGTTTTGTTGGTGGGGTTTGTGTTGCTCATCTTTTTTTTTCTTCTTATATTCTATTATGTGTCTTTACGTTCTGAGTTCCGTGTTGTGATGTCCGTTACGATTTTCGCATAGCGATGTTCGGTTCGTCTATTGCTCCAGTTGTTTGTAGGGGAGGGTCATCTCTTATGTACGTTATTTGTATTTGTTTTAGTATATTAGTGTCCATCACATTTTCTTGTGTTTTTGTTTTGTTTTTCTTCGTCTTGTGTACCCGATGATGACAGTTTCTCTGGATTGACCATATTTGATTGCCCCTTCAGTGTTCTCTAACGTTTAATTTCCGCGTGATAAGGGAGGTTGTTTTTATAATTACAGGGGGAAAACAGTTCAAACAGATTAGATCTTTTATAAATAGAGTAAATGTCACTTAATAGATGTAATATATTCCACTGTATCAAGATTTAAACATGCACAATTTCCATTATTGCAGAGTTTAATAAGCTAGATACATTATTCAAACAAAGTGTCATTTAAACACGAAAACAATTACTTTAATTGACATCTTAGAATGAAAACACACAACTTGCCAATCAAATATAATTTTACATTGTATTTCGTAGTGATACATAAACACTGACATCAAGTATATCTGTATATAAAGCTGTAAACGTCTAATATGTTGACCAACAAACCAAATGCATAACTCAAGTACAAAAGAATAGTCGCTGCTTTCAGATGAGAATATTTCGTCGAAACTTTATCAATGTCTAACTTCGATCCGTAGCCTCGATCTAAAAGTCTTTTCCCGTCTAATATGCAAAGTTCCAAGCTGTTTTCTGGTCAAAATCCTTTAATACGATGTATTATTGTTAATTCATGCTTTACCTTCAGATTATTGCAGGAGGGCTCATGTTTTATTTACGTTATTTGTTTATAGTGATGTCCATCACATATTGCGTTGTGTTTTTATTTTGTGTTTCTTCGTCTTATGCACCCTATGTTGCAAGTTTCCCTGGATTTTGAAAATATATTATTTTCACGTTTTTCTCACTACATCTCATGCTTATTCACGATTTCTGTTCTTTATGGACTATTTTGGCAGCTGTGTTAGACCACTGCCATTGTAGGATAAACACAATATGCGTACATTTTCGGTAAATATAAACTTTATTTCAACTGGCTGCGAAACCGGCCAGAAAAGTTCACCAACTGTTCACTTTTCTACCTCTTTCTAATCCTCGTAAGAATAAATTTTCTATTCCGTCACTATTCAGGTTGGTTTACGGTGTTTAACGCCACTTTCAACATTATGTCAGTTTTATTGGTACACGAAATCGGAGTACCCTGAGAAAATTCCCGACCTGTCGCAAGTCACTGACACACTTTATCACATCATGTTGTATCGTCTGGGCGGGATTCAAACTCACAATTGTATATTTAGTTGTAAATCCAACTACCATGCAATCACGACCACGACAGCCTAGACGACATTCATATACATGCATTGTCTATATACATGTATAAATGATAACTTCAACAGAATATCAATTTTGTTTTTCATATAAAATGTAAAACAAACAATACTCCACTGTCAGAAAAATTATAAAATCCAGTTGAAAAATTGTACAAAAGAGGTAACCATGATATCCCCAACAGAAATACATGACCTCTCACATCCCTGGCTTGGTAGAGGCACTTCAATAACAAAAAGTGTCGGAGTTAAACTAGTTTTATGGGAACCAAACCTCTCCTCTTAGTGAAATGATGTGGTCATGGAAGTGATTACCACATATGATTGATTGATTTATTTTTGATGTTTAAAGCGACTTTCAACAATATTTCAGCTATATCATGGCAACCAGTTTTAGTGGTGGAAGAAGCCGAAGTACCAGGAGAGAACCACCGACCACGAGCAAGCAACTGGTAAACTTTATCACTTGCGGCTGCGAGTCGAGTGCACCCTTTTTGTAAATTACAAAGCCGGGCGCGAACCCACGCCGTATTGGTGATAGGCTTGTATGAGTTGTTAGGTAATCCAACTACCTAACTCACTGAGCCATCCGGGCACTTACCCCATATGGTTAAGATGCCATCTTGCACATATTAAATACAGATTGTAAAACTGAATTAAATATTATTTGGAGGGAACTGAAAAATAGTCATATGAAGAACAAATGTTGACAAACAAACTGATATATATATATATTTATTATGCTATTTTTATATTAACATCACTCTTTGCAGGTGTCTAAATATTATTGAATGTTTGTTTATCATTATGTTTTATATTCAAGTTACATTGATTCCAAAGAGGTTCATTAGAATAAGAATGATTTATTAAAAGTAATAAAATTATTCAGAGAAGAACACACGAAAATAGAAATATTGATTTCAAGCTTTAATAAATAATTAAGTTTAATGTTTTATTCACATTGCTATTAGATGCGATTTCTTGTTTTAAAGTCTTGCACAATTATGCTGCCAATGTACCAAAATTCCATCATTCCAGCGGCACCTGCTTATGGAGTACATATCTCTCATTTGATACGATATTCCAGAACTTGTGGTTCCCATCATGATTTCCTTGATAGAGGGTTGCTACCAACTAGGAGGTTGCTGTCAGCAAGTGTTCCTAGTGGTTAGGTTGATGTCAACAAGTGTTTCTAGTGGTTAGGTTGATGTCAACAAGTGTTCCTAATGGTTAGGTTGATGTCAACAAGTGTTCCTAGTGGTTAGGTTGAAGTCAACAAGTGTTCCTAGTGGTTAGGTTGATGTCAACAAGTGTTCCTAGTGGTTAGGTTGATGTCAACAAGTGTTCCTAGTGGTTAGGTTGATGTCAACAAGTGTTCCTAGTGGTTAGGTTGATGTCAACAAGTGTTCCTAGTGGTTAGGTTGATGTCAACAAGTGTTCCTAGTGGTTAGGTTGATGTCAACAAGTGTTCCTAGTGGTTAGGTTGATGTCAACAAGTGTTCCTAGTGGTTAGGTTGATGTCATTACTTCGAAGGTTTTACGGTCGCCACCATGACTTGATTAACCTTTACAGAATATTGGTTGACCATCACTGCTTAAGCTCTCTGTTCATAACATTGCTCGTATAAATCCCATTGAACTATCATAGTTGTAATAGTAATTGTTGATCATTGGGACCTTCTCTGCACTTTGCCTCTTAGGTGAAAGCAGGGTGACATTCCTCAAGCCTAATGTTAGTAGCTATTTCAGCATTGTTCTCTGCTCGTATTATCTCCAATAGTAGGTTAAAATGTGGTTCACCGTGTACTGTTATAATCAAATAATTCATTTAATTTTCAGAATTTATGAACGAATATATTATTCATTTAGAGTTATCTTTATTATGATAAAAATCAATAATGGAATAAACTAGCTATGTTAGTATTATACAGTCATTGTAAGTATATCATTGATAATATGATACATAACCACTGCCATTTAGACAGGTTGTAATCATTGAAAGATGGTATATACCTGATTTTATGTTACTGTATCATGTGATAGGCACCAAAGAATACATGCAATTCAGTGCGGTTTAACGTATAAAACATCTTCTATGCAAGCCCTTCCCGAAATTTTAACAAGAGTAATATAAGCGACTGGTATCTCTAGTAGGATAGGAACTTTTTACCGTTCCGGAGCACCTGAGTTGACCCTCATTTTCATTGGGGTTCTTGTTACTCAACTATGTGGACCATTGTTTGCTTTTCGTCTTTTTTTTTACCATTGACGTCTTCGGATTACCATTGGGTATCTTTAAGCTTTTCTTTTTGGTGTGACATATTCTGCTGGCATTGCATTTCGAGTTCTCATGCATATGCAAGATTAATCGACTTTGGGTATCTATAATATTATTTATTATAATAAAAAAAATCTAAGTAATGTTAATCTCTCTCTCTGGTACCTTTTGAATACCTGTTTAGGCCCTTTGGTTTACGTACTCTCGAAGATTTTAAAATTATTTAGCTTTTCAGTTTTTTACTTTGAGTGTATTTGATGCAGGTTATTCCAGAAACGCATTCGTGCACATTAACTTAGATATCTACGTTTTCTTTATATTTGTGTTGGCTTCCCAAATTTATTACAGCTAGTGTATGTAGGTTGGTAGAACATTGTGTTTGTCTAATTTTGATCAAATACAATATCTAATAACTAAATTTCATCATGTCTAAGTATATTATATGGCGTTCTGGCATCGATCTTTCAATTAGCCACATCGGTGGTGTAATGGTTCGAGTGCGGTAGATCGTGGTTAAATCAAAGACTATGAAGCTGGTACATGTTGCTTCACCACTAAGCACACAGCATTAAGAAGAAAGTGCAAAGACCGGTTGACTCGGAATCGGGATAATGTGTCCGAGTGGGCGATATGTCTATCCGCGAACTGTTGTTTCAGTGAGCTAGCACTCAGTATTAAAATCCAATTAAGCGTATTTGACTATTACAAAGCGAACCTAATCAACATACACTCACTGATTTGTCAGTCTGGATTGGGCTTTGCTATCGTTACCATAGAAAAAATATATATTTCCCCCAAAAAGCAAATATAATATCTAGTTAATGAACACCCATTTTCTGCACTGCGTATATATTCCTTATTTCCAAAATAAAACCAAATTATGATCCGTCACAAATCAATATGTTTTGACTATATTAGTATACATGTATGATAAGAAATAAGAATGAACCGGTTTGGCGAATTTAATGAGACACAAATCATATGAATGATTTCCTGTTGAAGGAAATAGAAGGCATGATTCACCATTTAATAATAAAAAAGAACGTATATATTTAATGCAGTGCGCAGTTGGAGTTTCTGGAATAACCTTCATCGAAAGGCTCAAACCAAAAGATTGAAAAGCCAAATATTTTAAAATCTTTGGGAGCGAGTAAAACACAGGGCCTAATTAGGTAATCAAAATCATCAAAGGTGCCTGAGGACGATTAACCTTAGCTTGAATTAATTAGGAACTGTAAATTAAAAAATATATTTATCTTGCATTTGTTCTATTATATTGACTGGATAAATGTTTGCTATATATACTGTCACTAACCGAAATATAGTTTTTCTGGTACCCCTTTCACAGGGAAACTAGTTGTAAATCCAGTTCACTTTCTGTTGACAGGTAATATCAAAAGAAACAATAACTGAATAATTGTATAAATTTACCGTGTACTTCAAAATATAAACGTCGATGGATAAATGATATTTGTTTTCTGCAGTGTCTTAGAATAGAAAGCTTATGTGTACTCTGCGAAAAACTGGAGAAAGGAACGATGAACCTCGCCTGTATCCCAGTTGTTTAACCTCACATACATAAATTGTGTATTTTATGACACTGTACTAATAGTGTCTATATGTCTAAAATATAGTGATTGATAACTGCAAGTTAAGTTGCTTCATTATAACAAAGTCGAAAGGTTAAACACAGAACCATAATTAATATGGTAAAAACAAAATGAGGAAGAACCGGAAATAGCCAAAGGGAAGTAATTAAAGTAATTGGGCTTCGCGAACTCTTACAAATGGATAAGTAAGGGCAAATAGGTGTTCGCAAGCAAATGGTTATTTCTCAAAGTCAACGACATCACACATATTCCGATGTCCTCATTAGTTACATCTAAGTGGTTTATCTGACAGTTTCTTATCGGTTTTATCATCTGGTTTTTTTTCTGATTATGATATCAAGATCTAGATATTAATTCACGTAGATATATTTACTTATCGTCTCAATCACGTTTATTTATGTATTTCAGTACAATGATATGATCAAATGAAGTCATAGTAATAACCTACATGTATAAATATAAACAAGGCGAAGACAGTTTTGTTTTTTATCAGATTATTTCTGTCATTGTTATATTGGTTATAGCGTTAAGATGAATAGATCTTTTGAATATTGCCAGTTGATGTTAACACTCTGCAATAAAACATTTGTCTGGAATTAAACGGTTTACAACTATGTAATGTGATGAACGTCTAAATGACATTTTATTAGGTTACGGCACACAACAAGCACTTTAGTTTTTAACCTTTCCATTTGCACACGGTCCCACAGATATGGTTAGTAAAGTTTAACTTATTATATCATATATGTTATGTTTGTCTTCGTCTTGCTTACCCTATTCGTTGCTAGTTTCTCTGGACTGTCTTTTTTGATTGCCCCTTCGGTATTCTCTAACGTTTACATAAACATATAGATCAAAGATGATATAACACATTCGCAATTTCTTATTTTGCGGATTATGTTGATGAAACTAAATAATATGACAGCAATGTCTTTGGTCACATTTGTTAAAATTCCTGCTCAGTTCCCGAATGAAAATATCGATATGAATTTTTTTTTAAATTGACATAGAAAAAGGAAATATATTTATAAATGGCTTTTTTTTCTTTCGGGAATGTTAGGCTCTTTGGTTTAGATGCTCCCAAAGATTTTAAAATTATTTGGCTTTCAAATCTTTTGATCATAACCTGGTTTGGAAGTACCTACGCTTTTCATTAACCACAAACCAGGTTATATCGTATAACCTAGTCGATAATTGAACATACTCCTTTAATAAAACGGAAGAAATCCTAATAACACAGAACTATGTAGAAACTTTGGACCCAGTCGACCTCTCTAAGTAATTGATTAAATGAATACAAATGTTTCTGTGAATCAATTCTATGTCATTTGAATTGATTCCCCAAATGAGAAAATATAATGAATTTAAAAATTGTCACAGCTGTGTACTTAAAATAACAAATTTACAATTAGAATTAATTGATACATATCAAGCAGTTAAATATTAAAGTGTGCGAGAAAAATTGTCGGTTCTTTTAAAGCTTTAGGTTTCAAACCACCAATTCACCAATCAGGGCTTAGAACGTATACAAATCTCTTTTAAAGAAAACAAAAGTTCCTTTCGCTTTGTTGTATTTTGGAAAATATTACATGTAATGGCATAGCTAACATTGTTAATTCAAGGTCACAATATATGGATGATTTTGAAGCCACATTGGATTACATTTAGTTGTATTTCAATCCTTTACGGAGGTCTTGATGCATGACCTGTAAATATTGAAATTCTGAGAATGACGGTGCTACTGTTAGAATATGGGATGTCCCAGAGCATGGCATTTCACTCCAAGATTTTAAGCATCCCATGATATTTTTACAGAACGTAGAGGAATCGTGTACGTTTCAGAAAATATATGGTGTTGGAAAGGTTAAACCTCAGACAAAATGGTCAGTTAGACTCGAAAAAACACAAATTTAGTAGAAAATATTAAAGAAATGAATTGGTAGCTTTACACCTTAATAAACCTACATATTCCATTTCCATTGAATTCTTTAAAAAAAAAACATTAAAGCACGTTTTACATTCCTTTTTTGATTAACTTTTAATCGTACTTTAAAGAATCATCTATGGAGTAAATTTGAAGGTATTAACAAACAGTAAATCTAAGTAGAACAGACAATACAACCACCAAAAGGACAAACAATGATCGGATCTGCAAAATACTATAGAGAAATTCACAGATTGAGCACCGCCAAACCCACTAAAACGAGGGTGATCTCAGGGGTTCCAGGATCGTAAGCAGTTTCTGGAACCCGTCGTATAACTGTTAAGCAACATGAACGTTATTCCTTTAATAATTGTTGCCTTTTAATGACATATTTGTCGTATGATTTGGTAATTGTAGCTTACATTGTGAAAGAACGAATGACTTTATTCTCATAAACTATAAATATTACATAGTAACAGAGAAACTTCATAAAGATTTCCAAAGATAATAAGAGAATATAGAAGGATGTAATTAGACAATTATGCTTTGAAAACAAAACACCTAAAACCGCTCGTAATAAGATATTGCCTCTTAATATCCAGAATATTCTCCTTGTGGTAATCAAAACGTCTAACCCATAGGCCAATGCCAATGACAATGCAACAATTGTACCTACTCACTGCTTGTTTTAATTGTTAAGGTATCCCCTGAATGAATAGAGCTAAAATACAGGTCATTGAACGTCAACTAATACATAGTTCAAAGTTCAACGTGACAAAACCCCTTAATCAATACCTGTATTAGCGCTGGAGAAAGAGATCACGTGCATATATCGTGGTCTATTTTTCATTGTGTCTGTTGATATTTGATGAATTGTAGCCAAGTATCGTTTAAACTTTTTTTTTCAAACATAGACATGTATTTAAATATCGAGTCTAAATACACGAGTTATTATTAGTATGACTAATATATATCACTCGCAAACTTAATATACATTCGACCAAGAGTTAGAAGGTTAAGGTAGTGGCGTTGAATGCCACATTCAACAATGTTTGTTGAATCACGGTGGTCAGTTTTATTGGTGAAGGAAACCGGAGTACCCGGAAAAAAACCACCAATCTGTCGCAAGTCACTGGCAAACTTTATCACGTAATGTTATATCGAGTACACCCCGCCATAAGCGGGATTCGAGCTCCACCAAGAGCTATATCTCAATAGTATGTCTTAGTATAGTAAGACCTATGTGTCCCAGATATGGGAACCTCCTCGAAGTGGTAGATGGTAACTGGATGCTTCGCGGATCCAGACAGAACTACAAGGTCCCGAAGGAAACTAGGCCTCTGTTTTGTAGATGGAGAGGGAAACTCCATTATTAAGCCTCCGCTGCCTTGCGGCATACCCATTTATGGGAAGGGTTTCGGGAGAAAACCCCAAGGATACATACAGTTAGAGACTTGTAAAGTCCCTCCTGTGCTTCCATGAAAGGTCTTATACCAGAACCTAAGGGAGAGGTAACCCTAACAGAAACCCTGAGTGCTGAAGTCGGAGGTGCTGGGCCGTAATGTGCGCACTCTAACAGACCACAACACCACACATTTACATCCATTATAAAACAAACCTAGATATCTAATTTAGTTTCTCGAATAACCTTCAACATGTAAATAAGGGTAATAACAAAATTACCGAACTCCGAACAATCTTACAAAGGGAAAGTCAAAACTCATAAGTATATAAACAGGTCAACAACCGGAAAACTGTGAAAACCGTAATAACCCTGACTTGGTACAGGCATTTCCAAAGAAATGGTGGGTTGAATCAGATTTTAAAGCGCCAAACCTCCCGCTTTTATTACGGCTCAAAGTTTCCGACATTCACTATAACAGTAAGCTCAAGGTTATACAATTAGAAAACCGAATAATATTCACAAGTATGTAGGAGCAAGAAATCCAAACGGCCTAAACAGGATAAAACTGGCTTAGGTTAGAAAGGTTTGGAGATATCAAAGTGGTAATCAGAAGCCGTCTGAGGAGTGAGTGATTGTCGATTAACGCCAACTCAGTAATTTGTCAGATATGTCATGGCGAGAACAAGTTAATTTTCAATTTTGATTTTCGCTGGACATATTATCCTGATTTCGAGCCAACCAATCTTCGCTCTTTCTCCTTAGCGGAAAACCAACAAATACCAATTTTAAAGTCTTTGGTTTGACCCGATCGTTGCTCGAACCAACGATCAAGCGCATTCGAGGCGAGCACGCTAACCATTACACCACCGATGTGTTTTATGTCTGTGGAAGACTGAACTTAGTTTTAATAAAAACATATTAAATTAATTGACATGTACAATATACTTTATAACGGACAACGAATGCTGAGTTTCGATTAATCTTGAAAACCATCTAAAAACACTTATCTTCTGCAAACTGTAAATTGTATTACAATATAATAATTACATCTATAATTTACCAATATGTAAAACAAACCTAGAAAAAAATACATACTTTACTATTTCGTCAGATTAAATTGATTTAGGATAAATTCGTAATTGAAGATGTTTATATTACAAACAAGTATTTGATTTCAGGGACGATGTCACCATGTATTAATACTGCCTCTACTTAACAATATTCTGAACAGAAGGGAACATCTCGAAGCTTTGATCATGCAGCTGGTGTTTAATATGTGTATTTATTAAATAGTTATATCCTCTGTTATTGCAATTAGTAGAACAATTTTCAGTCCTACATACAAGCTAACACGTGATACATGCAGAGGTGGGAACATAACACCTTACCAAATTAAGTTTATTTGTATATATTTATACTTTTTTATTCAATTTTGTTGGTGGGTTCCGTGTTGCTCATTTTCATAGTTTTCTTTGTGTATTTTTGTTGCTTAGTCTTCGTTCTGTGTCCTGTGCCCGGTGTTACCAGTTCTCTGGGTAGTCTTTTCTTTTCTTGATTGCCTCTTCCATTTTCTCTAACATTTACCTACTTAAGCTTCTCCTCTTTGGTGTAAAGGATAGAGTGCTAGTCCATGTGTTAAAGTTGGTGGTGCGATCATCGGTGGGATTATTCCCATAAATATAAAAATGGCATGTGCTAAAGACGACGTCTTAAGTGGACTATTCCGTTATTTGTAGAGATCTTTATTAAAATAAATTGAATATAAAAGCTAAAATGTTTAAAACAGTTTTGAGATGCCCCTTCACTAAGACGAGACTTGAAATACGGAAACTGTATGCACGGTTGCAAGCTGAATAATATAATAATGACATTGAGACAACTTTGACGATGTGGAGTTAATTCAATAAGAGGCTAACATAACAATGTGATTGATCTATAGAGCAGTAAGATAAGGAGCTGAATAAACAATTTATTTAATTAGGATGAGCATCAGACGTGGTAGGTCCGCCATTGTTTCTTGACATTCCTATAATGATATGGAAAGACAATTGAAGTGCATGGTTTGTCAAAAAGTCATCTTTAATTTGGTTGATGAAGTGATTTCTCTATATATATTTTTTTATTAATTTGCTTGTGGTTTAATTTTAAATTTACTTGAAGAATTAAAGGAAAAATCAAGTATAATATATAGCAGTAGATAGTTTTTCGGCACTGACATTATTTATTAGATATATTCACTACTGACATTTATGTTCTCCTCCCTCATGCATAGCTGACCATAACGGACATTGACCATCCTGTTTAGGGCCTTTGATTTTATTGCTCCCAAAATTTGTAATTATTTGACCTTTCAATCATTCGATTTTGAGCATACCTGATGAAGGTAATTCCAGAAACGCGTCGTGAGCACTTAATTTAATATCTACGTTTTCATAGACTAAACTCCATAAATTGAATAGTTCCTTTATTTCCGTGGATATATCAGTACTAGTAGACAGAATGCTACAAATGATGTAGTTCAAAATTAGAGCATGCATTCCCTGTGTGTTATAAATTATAATGTACATGTCAAGTATGTTAAAAGAAGAGTCTAAAGATACCAGAAACCGCCAAACGAAGACGGACAGACAATACAATGACCACAAAAAAAGGACAATGATCGACCGAAAACATGTTACGCAGAAAACTAAATATTGAGCAACATGAATCGAACAAAAAAGTCACTGGGGGTGTATTCAGGTGCTTCGGACGCGTAAGCAGTTCCTTCTCCACTAGTGGCACCCGTCGTCTTATTGATAAACAATTATAGGGTACAGCATACACCAATATGACCTTAATTGTCAAAGGAAACTGCCCCCAATCGCTTTAACATTGTATAAGAAAATTTAACAATACCAAATTTCATCTATCTGATTTTTCAAATAAATTATCCCAGATGATTTCATCCAGACTATGTAGTAAAACTTGGATAATCTACTTTAACAGGAACATTTTCTCATTACTGTTTTCATCATTGTGTAAGTAACAGAAATAGTCAAATTTAAGTACGGCATGAGATTACAATCAAACATGCATGTATATTTTCCAGTTGTTTACAACTTATCTACCAAAACTAGCCTAATTGAGCATCATTGAAATAATTAGGCGTTTGAACATGTCGGAATGAAAAATATCTTGTGAACAAGTGAACAATTTATATGCGCCACTGGTAATAATTGTAGACACTTCACGTGGAATCCCATTAGGTTCTAGATAATTAAACAGGTCTATTAAATTGTCATTATGTCCAGCTATTGAATGACATATGTAGATACAATTAAAGGGCGGTCATTTCCATAAAGTTTCATTACTCATCCAATTAACTCGTTAAAGTCCAGGGTTCGTCATTGTCCTATGGATTTACAACTACCTATGCAATCAGTGCATAAAGTTGTGATTTCGAATCCCGCTCATGGCGAGGTGTTCTCCATACAACATTGTGATAAAGTTTGTCAGCGACTTGTGGCAGGTCGGTGGTTTTCTCTAGGTACCCCGGTTTCATCCACCAATAAAACTGACCACCACGATATAATTGAAATATTGTTGAAAATGGCGTTAAATACCATAATCCTAAACCATTAAAGTCAAATCTCGATACAATGTCAAGTTCACAAGCATGAAAATATACAATAAATGTATATTGTGTTGCTACAACTGTTTGTATCATGTCGAATCAGTGGTGTAAACCGTATATGTATCACTGCGAGACGCACAAGCTGACCCGACGAGACGTGATGCAAACAATTATTCAAAGAAAAGTATGTATATATCAGAAACCGGAATTTGAAGGACATAAAATACAATGATCAAAGAAAAAGGACAACAGACAATCAATGGTCGATAAAATACTACACAAAAACTAAAGATTGAGCAATATGAACAAACTAAGAACGGAAATGGAGGAGTAAGTGGTTCCTGCTCCACTAGTGGCACATGTCGTGTTACTGATCAACGACACAAGCATAATGTGATATGGAGATCATGTTTAACATTAGTATGCGTATATCAATGCAGGTAACTTGCAAGAACCACTTACAAAACAAATGGACAACAGACGAACGAAACACCTTTATCTCTCAAATCCTAGACGTCACCAAACCACGGAATTAAAAAGTGAAAACATCTAATTGGATGACTAGAACAACACAAACCAACACATTTAAGCACATACATGTAATACGTTTACCTGACCTTTTCATATGGCAATATTGCTACGTTTTACTCAAATATATTATGTGTTTAGACCTTTATGTCACTAACAATGGTTATATACGTCGGATGTTGTGGTACGTCACATCGTTTCATTTATCAATCGCTGTCACTTTCCGAATACACAACGACCAAGAGAAAAAGTAAAAAGGACAAACAACGATCTACAAGTCATACACATAAACGAATGATCGAGTAACACGAATCCCACTAAAAACCGGGAATCATGTATTTCTATAGACTGCATATTTAATGTTAGATAAAGAACAATACCTCTTTTTCTTTGCTTATATGTCACAATCGTGCAGAATTTAACTAGATACTATTCTTCATCGATAGAGTTTTTTCCCATATATTTCACACAAAACAATGGTATTAGTAATTTGACTTAGTACTCGGGGTTAGTTTGATACAGATACATATTTGTACTTTGACTTAGTACTCGGGGTTAGTTTGATACAGATACATATTTGTATTTTGACTTAGTACTCGGGGTTAGTTTGATACAGATACATATTTGTACTTTGACTTAGTACTCGGGGTTAGTTTGATACAAATACATATTTGTATTTTGACTTAGTACTCGGGGTTAGTTTGATACAGATACATATTTGTACTTTGACTTAGTACTCGGGGTTAGTTTGATACAGATACATATTTGTATTTTGACTTAGTACTCGGGGTTAGTTTGATACAGATACATATTTGTATTTTGACTTAGTACGCGGGGTTAGTTTGATACAGATACATATTTGTATTTTGACTTAGTACTCGGGGTTAGTTTGATACAAATACATATTTGTACTTTGACTTAGTACTCGGGGTTAGTTTGATACAGATACATATTTGTATTTTGACTTAGTACTCGGGGTTAGTTTAATACAGATACATATTTGTACTTTGACTTAGTACTCGGGGTTAGTTTGATACAGATACATATTTGTATTTTGACTTAGTACTCGAGGTTAGTTTGATACAGATACATATTTGTATTTTGACTTAGTACTCTGTGTTAGTTTGATACAGATACATATTTGTACTTTGACTTAGTACTCGGGGTTAGTTTGATACAGATACATATTTGTACTTTGACTTAGTACTCGGGGTTAGTTTGATACAGATACATATTTGTACTTTGACTTAGTACTCGGGGTTAGATTGATACAGATACATATTTGTACTTTGACTTAGTACTCGGGGTTAGTTTGATACAGATACATATTTGTATTTTGACTTAGTACTCGGGGTTACTTTGATGCAGATACATATTTGTACTTTGACTTAGTACTCGGGGTTAGTTTGATACAGATACATATTTGTATTTTGACTTAGTACTCGGGGTTAGTTTGATACAGATACATATTTGTATTTTGACTTAGTACTTGGGGTTAGTTTGATACAGAAACATATTTGTATTTTGACTTAGTACTCGGGGTTAGTTTGATACAGATACATATTTGTACTTTGACTTAGTACTCGGGGTTAGTTTGATACAGAAACATATTTGTATTTTGACTTAGTACTTGGGGTTAGTTTGATACAGATACATATTTGTACTTTGACTTAGTACTCGGGGTTAGTTTGATACAGATACATATTTGTACTTTGACTTAGTACTCGGGGTTAGTTTGATACAGATACATATTTGTATTTTGACTTAGTACTCGGGGTTAGTTTGATACAGATACATATTTGTACTTTGACTTAGTACTCGGGGTTAGTTTGATACAGAAACATATTTGTATTTTGACTTAGTACTCGGGGTTAGTTTGATACAGATACATATTAGTATTTTGACTTAGTACTCGAGGTTAGTTTGATACAGATACATATTTGTACTTTGACGTAGTACTCGGGGTTAGTTTGATACAGATACATATTTGTACTTTGACTTAGTACTCGAGGTTAGTTTGATACAGATACATATTTGTACTTTGACTTAGTACTCGAGGTTAGTTTGATACAGATACATATTTGTACTTTGACTTAGTACTCGGGGTTAGTTTGATACAGATACATATTTGTACTTTGACTTAGTACTCGGGGTTAGTTTGATACAGATACATATTTGTACTTTGACTTAGTACTCGGGGTTAGTTTGATACAGATACATATTTGTACTTTGACTTAGTACTCGAGGTTAGTTTGATACAGATACATATTTGTACTTTGACTTAGTACTCGGGGTTAGTTTGATACAGATACATATTTGTACTTTGACTAAGTACTCGGGGTTAGTTTGATACAGATACATATTTGTACTTTGACTTAGTACTCGGGGTTAGTTTGATACAGATACATATTTGTATTTTGACTTAGTACTCGGTGTTAGTTTGATACAGATACATATTTGTACTTTGACTTAGTACTCGGGGTTAGTTTGATACAGATACATATTTGTACTTTGACTTAGTACTCGGGGTTAGTTTGATACAGATACATATTTGTACTTTGACTTAGTACTCCAGGTTAGTTTGATACAGATACATATTTGTACTTTGACTTAGTACTCGGGGTTAGATTGATACAGATACATATTTGTACTTTGACTTAGTACTCGGGGTTAGTTTGATACAGATACATATTTGTATTTTGACTTAGTACTCGGGGTTAGTTTGATACAGATACATATTAGTATTTTGACTTAGTACTCGGGGTTAGTTTGATACAGATACATATTTGTACTTTGACTTAGTACTCGGGGTTAGTTTGATACAGATACATATTTGTACTTTGACTAAGTACTCGAGGTTAGTTTGATACAGATACATATTTGTACTTTGACTTAGTACTCGAGGTTAGTTTGATACAGATACATATTTGTACTTTGACTTAGTACTCGGGGTTAGTTTGATACAGATACATATTTGTACTTTGACTTAGTACTCGGGGTTAGTTTGATACAGATACATATTTGTACTTTGACTTAGTACTCGGGGTTAGTTTGATACAGATACATATTTGTACTTTGACTTAGTACTCGGGGTTAGTTTGATACAGATACATATTTGTACTTTGACTTAGTACTCGGGGTTAGTTTGATACAGATACATATTTGTACTTTGACTTAGTACTCGGGGTTAGTTTGATACAGATACATATTTGTACTTTGACTTAGTACTCGGGGTTAGTTTGATACAGATACATATTTGTATTTTGACTTAGTACTCGGGGTTAGTTTGATACAGATACATATTTGTATTTTGACTTAGTACTCGAGGTTAGTTTGATACAGATACATATTTGTACTTTGACTTAGTACTCGGGGTTAGTTTGATACAGATACATATTTGTACTTTGACTTAGTACTCGGGGTTAGTTTGATACAGATACATATTTGTACTTTGACTTAGTACTCGAGGTTAGTTTGATACAAATACATATTTGTACTTTGACTTAGTACTCGGGGTTAGTTTGATACAGATACATATTTGTACTTTGACTTAGTACTCGGGGTTAGTTTGATACAGATACATATTTGTACTTTGGAAATAAGAATGATAAAGTAGGCTTATTGTTATTAATTTGAGGTATTAATGAATGCGGTGATGTAAAATTAAGAGGAAAAAGATGTACAACAAAAATATTTTTATATAGAAACATTATTTTTACATAATTATTTCCGAAATAATGATTGTATTTCATGTTTTTTGTTCTAAAATGTTAAATATCAATACAATTGGAAACAATTATTTTCAATCAATAGTAATTAAAATCATTCAAAACGGATATTGCGTTAGCAAGAGAAAATGATTAAATTTGATGAAAAATATGACATATTATAATTTATACATTGGTCTGTAGTATTCAGACTAACACCAGGAGTGCCATGGTACTTTTTTTTACTAATTAAAAATCAATTAATTAAAATATTGTAACATACTTATTGCATTAAGAAATTAATAGGAATCGAGAAATATTATGAAATAATCTTGTTATGAGAGGACCAACATGCCGATAACATTAGGCAGCTGTAAATGATGGAGATAGCGTTTACAGCTACTTGCAAGGGAGGTAATGTCTGTGAATAAAACTGGCTTAAACTTAAACAATAAAAACACAAATTATCAATTATGAAACGAAAGTTTAAGAAAAGGGAGATGTTTACCCTCTGCGAGCACATGAGTTCATTCCCGTTTCTTTTTTGGTTGGCTACGTGTTGCGTTTCCTTTTAGATTTTTTCTTGTGTTTTTCTATTTGTTTGTTTTTGTCCAGTGTTTTGTGTTTGTGTCCAGTGTTTTGTGTTTGTGTCCAGTGTTTTGTGTTTTTGTCCAGTGTTTTTTGTTTGTATCCAGTGTTTTGGGTTTGTGTCCAGTGTTTTGGGTTTGTGTCCAGTGTTTTGTGTTTGTGTCCAGTGTTTTGTGTTTGTGTCCAGTGTTTTTTGTTTGTGTCCAGTGTTTTTTGTTTGTATCCAGTGTTTTGTGTTTGTGTCCAGTGTTTTGGGTTTGTGTCCAGTGTTTTGGGTTTGTGTCCAGTGTTTTGTATTTGTGTCCAGTGTTTTTTGTTTGTGTCCAGTGTTTTGTGTTTGTGTCCAGTGTTTTTTGTTTTTTGTTTGTGTCCAGTGTTCTGTATTTGTGTCCAGTGTTTTGGGTTTGTGTTCAGTGTTTTGTGTTTGTGTCCAGTGTTTTGGGTTTGTGTCCAGTGTTTTGTGTTTGTGTCCAGTGTTTTGTGTTTTTGTCCAGTGTTTTTTGTTTGTATCCAGTGTTTTGGGTTTGTGTCCAGTGTTTTGGGTTTGTGTCCAGTGTTTTGTGTTTGTGTCCAGTGTTTTGTGTTTGTGTCCAGTGTTTTTTGTTTGTGTCCAGTGTTTTTTGTTTGTATCCAGTGTTTTGTGTTTGTGTCCAGTGTTTTGGGTTTGTGTCCAGTGTTTTGGGTTTGTGTCCAGTGTTTTGTATTTGTGTCCAGTGTTTTTTGTTTGTGTCCAGTGTTTTGTGTTTGTGTCCAGTGTTTTTTGTTTTTTGTTTGTGTCCAGTGTTCTGTATTTGTGTCCAGTGTTTTGGGTTTGTGTTCAGTGTTTTGTGTTTGTGTCCAGTGTTTTGGGTTTGTGTCCAGTGTTTTGTGTTTGTGTCCAGTGTTTTGTGCTTGTGTCCACTGTTTTGTGTTTTTGTCCAGTGTTTTTTGTTTGTGTCCAGTGTTTTGTGTTTGTGTCCAGTGTTTTGTGTTTGTGTCCAGTGTTTTGTGTTTTTGTCCAGTCTTTTTTGTTTGTGTCCAGTGTTTTGTGTTTGCGTCCAGTGTTTTGGGTTTGTGTCCAGTGTTTTGTCTTTATGTCCAGTGTTTTGGATTTGTGTCCAGTGTTTTGTGTTTGTGTCCAGTGTTTTCTGTTTGTGTGCAGTGTTTTGTGTTTGTGTCCAGTGTTTTGTGTTATTGTCCAGTGTTTTTTGCTTGTGTCCAGTGTTTTATGTTTGTGTCCAGTGTTTTGGGTTTGTGTCCAGTGTTTTGTGTTTGTGTCCAGTGTTTTTTGTTTTTTGTTTGTGTCCAGTGTTCTGTATTTGTGTCCAGTGTTTTGGGTTTGTGTTCAGTGTTTTGTGTTTGTGTCCAGTGTTTTGGGTTTGTGTCCAGTGTTTTGTGTTTGTGTCCAGTGTTTTGTGTTTGTGTCCACTGTTTTGTGTTTTTGTCCAGTGTTTTTTGTTTGTGTCCAGTGTTTTGTGTTTGTGTCCAGTGTTTTGTGTTTGTGTCCAGTGTTTTGTGTTTTTGTCCAGTCTTTTTTGTTTGTGTCCAGTGTTTTGTGTTTGCGTCCAGTGTTTTGGGTTTGTGTCCAGTGTTTTGTCTTTATGTCCAGTGTTTTGGATTTGTGTCCAGTGTTTTGTGTTTGTGTCCAGTGTTTTGTGTTTGTGTGCAGTGTTTTGTGTTTGTGTCCAGTGTTTTGTGTTATTGTCCAGTGTTTTTTGCTTGTGTCCAGTGTTTTATGTTTGTGTCCAGTGTTTTGGGTTTGTGTCCAGTGTTTTGTGTTTGTGTCCAGTGTTTTGGGTTTGTGTCCTGTGTTTTTTGTTTGTGTCCAGTGTTTTGTGTTTGTGTCCAGTGTTTTGTGTTTTTGTCCAGTGTTTTTTGTTTGTGTCCAGTGTTTTGTGTTTGTGTCCAGTGTTTTGTGTTTGTGTCCAGTGTTTTGTGTTTGTGTCCAGTGCTTTGTATTTTTGTCCAGTGTTTTTTTGTTTGTGTCCAGTGTTTTGTGTTTTTGTCCAGTGTTTTGGGTTTGTGTCCAGTGTTTTGGGTTTGTGTCCAGTGTTTTGGGTTTGTGTCCAGTGTTTTGGGTTTGTGTCCAGTGTTTTGTGTTTGTGTCCAGTGTTTTGTGTTTGTGTCCATCGTTTTGGGTTTGTGTCCAGTGTTTTGTGTTTGTGTCCAGTGTTTTTGGTTTGTGTCCAGTGTTTTGGGTTTGTGTCCAGTGTTTTGTGTTTGTGGCCAGTGTTTTGTGTTTGTGTCCAGTGTTTTGTGTTTGTTTCCAGTGTTTTGGGTTTGTGTCCAGTGTTTTGGGTTTGTGTCCAGTGTTTTGTGTTTTTGTCCAGTGTTTTGGGTTTGTGTCCAGTGTTTTGTGTTTGTGTCCAGTGTTTTGTGTCTGTGTTCAGTGTTTTGTGTTAACGTTTGTGTCCAGTATTTTGGGTTTGTGTCCAGTGTTTTGTGTTTGTGTCCAGTGTTTTTTGTTTGTGTCCAGTGTTTTGTGTTTTTGTCCAGTGTTTTGTGTTTGTGTCCAGTGTTTTGTGTTTGTGTCCAGTGTTTTGTGTTTGTGTCCAGTGTTTTGGGTTTGTGTCCAGTGTTTTGTGTTTGTGTCCAGTGTTTTGTGTTTGTGTCCATTGTTTTGTGTTTGTGTCCAGTGTTTTGTGTTTGTGTCCAGTGTTTTTGGTTTGTGTCCAGTGTTTTGGGTTTCTGTCCAGTGTTTTGTGTTTGTGGCCAGTGTTTTTTGTTTGTGTCCAGTGTTTTGTGTTTGTTTCCAGTGTTTTGGGTTTCTCTCCAGTGTTTTGTGTTTTTGTCCAGTGTTTTGGGTTTGTGTCCAGTGTTTTGTGTTTGTGTCCAGTGTTTTGTGTTTGTGTCCAGTGTTTTGTGTTTGTGTCCAGTGTTTTGGGTTTGTGTCCAATGTTTTGTGTCTGTGTTCAGTGTTTTGTGTTTGTGTCCAGCGTTTTGGGTTTGTGTCCAGTGTTTTGTGTTTGTGTCCAGTGTTTTTTGTTTGTGTCCAGTGTTTTGGGTTTGTGTCCAGTGTTTTGGGTTTGTGTCCAGTGTTTTGTGTTTGTGTCCAGTGTTTTGGGTTTGTGTCCAGTGTTTTGTGTTTGTGTCCAGTGTTTTGTGTTTGTGTCCAGTGTTTCGGGTTTATGTCCAGTGTTTTGGGTTTGTGTCCAATGTTTTGTGTCTGTGTTCAGTGTTTTGTGTTTGTGTCCAGTGTTTTGTGTTTGTGTCCAGTGTTTTTTGTTTGTGTCCAGTGTTTTGTGTTTGTGTCCAGTGCTTTGGGTTTGTGTCCAGGGTTTTGTGTTTGTGTTCAGTGTTTTGTGTTTGTGTCCAGTGTTTTGGGTTTGTGTTCAGTGTTTTGTGTTTGTGTCCAGTGTTTTGTGTTTGTGTCCAGTGTTTTGTGTTTGTGTCCAGTTTTTTGTGTTTTTGTCCAGTGTTTTTTGTTTGTGTCCAGTGTTTTGTGTTTGTGTCCAGTGTTTTGTGTTTGTGTCCAGTGCTTTGTGTTTGTGTCCAGTGTTTTGTGTTTGTGTCCAGTGTTTTGTGTTTGTGTCCAGTGTTTTGGGTTTGTGTCCAGTGTTTTGTGTTTGTGTCCAGTGTTTTGTGTTTGTGTCCATCGTTTTGGGTTTGTGTCCAGTGTTTTGTGTTTGTGTCCAGTGTTTTGGGTTTGTGTCCAGTGTTTTGTGTTTGTGTCCAGTGTTTTGTGTTTGTGTCCATCGTTTTGGGTTTGTGTCCAGTGTTTTGTGTTTGTGTCCAGTGTTTTTGGTTTGTGTCCAGTGTTTTGGGTTTGTGTCCAGTGTTTTGTGTTTGTGGCCAGTGTTTTGTGTTTGTGTCCAGTGTTTTGTGTTTGTTTCCAGTGTTTTGGGTTTGTGTCCAGTGTTTTGGGTTTGTGTCCAGTGTTTTGTGTTTTTGTCCAGTGTTTTGGGTTTGTGTCCAGTGTTTTGTGTTTGTGTCCAGTGTTTTGTGTCTGTGTTCAGTGTTTTGTGTTAACGTTTGTGTCCAGTATTTTGGGTTTGTGTCCAGTGTTTTGTGTTTGTGTCCAGTGTTTTTTGTTTGTGTCCAGTGTTTTGTGTTTTTGTCCAGTGTTTTGTGTTTGTGTCCAGTGTTTTGTGTTTGTGTCCAGTGTTTTGTGTTTGTGTCCAGTGTTTTGGGTTTGTGTCCAGTGTTTTGTGTTTGTGTCCAGTGTTTTGTGTTTGTGTCCATTGTTTTGTGTTTGTGTCCAGTGTTTTGTGTTTGTGTCCAGTGTTTTTGGTTTGTGTCCAGTGTTTTGGGTTTCTGTCCAGTGTTTTGTGTTTGTGGCCAGTGTTTTTTGTTTGTGTCCAGTGTTTTGTGTTTGTTTCCAGTGTTTTGGGTTTCTCTCCAGTGTTTTGTGTTTTTGTCCAGTGTTTTGGGTTTGTGTCCAGTGTTTTGTGTTTGTGTCCAGTGTTTTGTGTTTGTGTCCAGTGTTTTGTGTTTGTGTCCAGTGTTTTGGGTTTGTGTCCAATGTTTTGTGTCTGTGTTCAGTGTTTTGTGTTTGTGTCCAGCGTTTTGGGTTTGTGTCCAGTGTTTTGTGTTTGTGTCCAGTGTTTTTTGTTTGTGTCCAGTGTTTTGGGTTTGTGTCCAGTGTTTTGGGTTTGTGTCCAGTGTTTTGTGTTTGTGTCCAGTGTTTTGTGTTTGTGTCCAGTGTTTTGTGTTTGTGTCCAGTGTTTCGGGTTTATGTCCAGTGTTTTGGGTTTGTGTCCAATGTTTTGTGTCTGTGTTCAGTGTTTTGTGTTTGTGTCCAGTGTTTTGTGTTTGTGTCCAGTGTTTTTTGTTTGTGTCCAGTGTTTTGTATTTGTGTCCAGTGCTTTGGGTTTGTGTCCAGGGTTTTGTGTTTGTGTTCAGTGTTTTGTGTTTGTGTCCAGTGTTTTGGGTTTGTGTTCAGTGTTTTGTGTTTGTGTCCAGTGTTTTGTGTTTGTGTCCAGTGTTTTGTGTTTGTGTCCAGTTTTTTGTGTTTTTGTCCAGTGTTTTTTGTTTGTGTCCAGTGTTTTGTGTTTGTGTCCAGTGTTTTGTGTTTGTGTCCAGTGCTTTGTGTTTGTGTCCAGTGTTTTGTGTTTGTGTCCAGTGTTTTGTGTTTGTGTCCAGTGTTTTTTGTTTGTGTCCAGTGTTTTGTGTTTGTGTCCAGTGTTTTGTGTTTGTGGCCAGTGTTTTGTGTTTGTGTCCAGTGTTTTGTGTTTGTTTCCAGTGTTTTGGGTTTGTGTCCAGTGATTTGGGTTTGTGTCCAGTGTTTTGTGTTTTTGTCCAGTGTTTTGGGTTTGTGTCCAGTGTTTTGGGTTTGTGTCCAGTGTTTTGTGTTTGTGTCCAGTGTGTTTTTTTGTGTCCAGTGTTTTGGGTTTGTGTCCAGTGTTTTGTGTCTGTGTCCAGTGTTTTGTATTTGTGTCCAGTGTTTTGTGTTTGTGTCCAGTGTTTTGTGTTTGTGTCTAGTGTTTTGTGTTTTTGTCCAGTGTTTTTTGTTTGTGTCCAATGCTTTGTGTTTGTGTCCAGTGTTTTGGGTTTGTGTCCAGTGTTTTGGGTTTGTGTCCAGTGTTTTGTGTTTGTGTCCAGTGTTTTTTGTTTGTGTCCAATGTTTTGTGTTTGTGTCCAGTGTTTTGTGTTTTTGTCCAGTGTTTTGTGTTTGTGGCCAGTGTTTTGTGTTTGTGTCCAGTGTTTTTTGTTTGTGTCCAGTGTTTTGGGTTTGTGTCCAGTGTTTTGGGTTTGTGTCCAGTGTTTTGTGTTTGTGTCCAGTGATTTGGGTTTTTGTCCAGTATTTTTTGTTTGTGTCCAATGTTGTCAGTTTCTCTGGATTGTCCATTCTTGATTGCTTCTGGTTTTCTCTAAAGTTTATTTAAACAGTGAAGGTCAACAATTTCACCAATATCAACAAATCGAACAATGACGTCTCACCTTCAATCTTCGTGTACAAAAAAAACACGACTTATGGCGCTGGAAAGCACTGGTTTGGGGCTGGCATTAAATAAAAAAAGAAAAGACAAATATTTACAAGATCGACTGAGTTATAGAAGAGTTTGAAGATACCAAAGGGGTAATCAGAATCCGTAGATATGGAAACAATTTTTTTTTAAAAGATGGAATCCAGTATGTTATAATTGTCTTTTAGTGATATGTTCATCGGAGATATTATTCTACCAACCTTACGACAAATTATAAGGTAACATCGTTGCCTCAGACATTCTATAGTTGGTTGCCATCGTGATTGTATCATTAATACGGACTGTCATTGCATTTGTTGAGTGCAGATATGTTTCCAATGACACCTGCGAATCTTTGTTTTGCTAATGACTTTAGGAATTAGTACTTGACAGGTACATGACAGGTGTGAAGCTACAAACACAAATAACGTAAATAAGACATGCACCCTCCTAAGTTGGTCTCGTCATAATATAGCTGAAAATTGCTCACTTGGCGTTAAGCAACAATCAATCACTCCCTCACTTACTCCATTGGATTCGTTTCAGTTTATATGTGAATGTTGTTGATGTTAATGGTGTCAGAGCAACATAGGGTATAGATTTATTCAAGCTGAAAAACAGTCTCGCGTTTTCCTCCGTCAAATATACTGATACCGGAAAACATATATATCCATTGTTTCTGAGAATTACGTTTTAAATTGATGTCGTCTTCTTCAGTATGATTGTTCAGTAATGCGAATCAATACATTGCTTTGACAGAAGTCTTGCACATTGAGATGATGTTTGTCATGCAAATTAGGTCACTATTATTTCCAAGTAAGCAGATATTTATTTAAATCCTCATACACTGTAAATAGTGACAAATAGTATTTAATGTTTCAAATTCATTATTCATTATCATTCAGTGCAACGAAAAGAATGTTAAAATAAGAAAATAATTATATGAAAGACATTTGAGCCTATGCTACATCTAGGTTTAGGGATATATGAATTTGAATTTGAATTTTTGTGTTTAACGCCACTTTCAGCAATATTTCAGCTATATCATGACGACCAATTTTAGTGGTGGAGGAAGCCGGAGTACCCGGAGAGAACGATCGACCCTGGGCAAGCAACTGGTAAACTTTATCACTTGCGGCTGCGAGTCGAGTGCACCTTTTTTGTAATTTACAAAGCTGGGCGCGAACCCACGCCGTATTGGTGATAGGCTTGTATGAATTGTTAGATCCAACGACCCAACTCATTGAGCCACCCGGGCCCCTCTGTAAATAAAAGCACACGCACATTGTCCTCTATATGTGTGTTAGGGTTATAGATTTTGTCTTTTTCAACGATTTTGATATTTGATTTTGAAGATATCTTATTCAACACACACGCATTATTCTGAGAGATGAATATTTATTAGATTAGATCAAATGAACGGTTAACATTTTAAATCCACACTATTTGCCAAATTAAATTATTACGCATTTTCATAATCTCAATTAACATACATCTAATAAACGATATATTCTGTAACTTTAACTGTCTCGATTGTCGGTCAATATACGACTAAAAAAAACCAGGCAATCTCATCGTAATCTGACTTTAGAGACCCTTGTCAATCAACATAATTATTAAAATTGATTTATAATAATCAAAAAGCTTCTCAGCTCTGTTTCTGTTTGTGCCGATACATCTAGAAGTAGGTTCAAGAAGTATGAATGTCTTCTGTGACTGACATGGGTATACCACGTTCGTCTGGTCTTATTGAATTCCGATCCACTCTATTCCAATTTTTGATTAAGTATATCAACGTAATAAGAACTTAACCGCTTAACTGTTATACGAGATTATTATGAATAAGGGGAATAACAAAATTACTGAACTCAGAACAATCTTACAAAGGGAAAGTATATAAACAGACAAAATCAGTCAACAACCGGAAAACTGTGAAAACCGTAATGACCCTGACATGGTACAGGCATTTCTAAAGAAATGGTGGGTTGAATCAGATTTTAAAGCGCCAGACCTCCCACTTTCACTACGGCTCGAAGGTTCCGGCTGTCACTATAACAGTATTTATAACAATACTGGAACAAAATAGGTAAACTAGTTGTCAAACCAGTACAAAACCCAGTGAAGCAAATGTCAAAAACCATTTTACGTCACACATTGATAAAAAAATATTTTTAACCTTTTTGTTTACTTCCTTATCTTTATACATTTTCACTATATGAAAATGCATCGTTTATCATCGTCTCTGCAGAGACGGAATATATTTCGATAAGATCTTGGTATCGGAAAATAACTTTTTAAGAGATCGAATAAAGCGAATCTTTTCATAGCCCTGGTCCAGTAGCCTGTTTCTCAGATGAAGATGACGTTTCAGGAAATCAGAATAATTGCTACTGGCCCTTGCATAACGAATCAATTACGAGATGTAAACACCCTATGCAGGAGAAGCTGGTATATTGCTGCACATATTTGGAAAATTTATGATTTTAAAATTGAAGTCGTCCCGTTTATCATAAATTTTAGTACTGAGTTGACCACTGTCGTCAAATTCGAGGTGTAAGTCCGAAAATGATGCGAACGAAGCTGTATCTGTGGTCTCTTTAACTTCCGGCTCTGGAGGATATATCAATGGAAGAAATTCTGCAAATCTAGAATTATTGATAGATAAAACGTCATCAATATACCTGTATGTGAAATTAAAGGCTCTAGCCTCATGAATCTTCTTATCTTTTACAAGTTTTTGAAGGAACTCTGACTCATATGAGTATAAAATAAATCGGCTAGGAGAGGGGCACAATTCGTACCCATTGGTATACCGACGACCTGCTGAAACAGTGTCCCTCCAAAGGAAACAAATATGTTATCGATGCGGAACTCCAGCATACTGATCACTTGTTCCTCGGAGTAGCATGTTTTACCTTTTTGAATTTTGCTTGAAAAATATGTGGAATTGTAGTCTAACACAACAAATTTTGAGCCATAGTTTCTATGACTGAAAGCTTTGTGAATTGTTTCTTTTAAGCGGGTTTTTAATTTGTCATGCGGTAGGGTGGTATATAGAGTTGAAAAATCAAAAGTTTTGATGGAGGATATCTGAGAGAAAGATCTTGATTTAAGGTTATCCAAAAGACCTTTTTTTCAAAATCCACATGTGATTTATGCCATTACGCGAGTAAACAGTTTCACAATATTTCTGCTGTCCCTTTTTTACTGCAGACAGAATCTTTGTCAGGTGAATAGACAATTCTTTCGTCGAACAAGTTGATGATCCCACTATGTACCTTTCTTTGCATGGTGTCTTATGGAGCTTAGGTATCCAATATAAATAGGGTAAATCCTCAGACTCTTTACCAGAAGGAATGTTTAAAGAGGTCATGAATTATCTGTGGTTAGCTAGGATTTCATCTTTGTCGAACGAAGTTGGTTTGTATGTGGTATTACTAGAGGTGTTGCTATTTATGCCTAATTCCTTGATTAGGCATTCGAAGTAATATGATTTACATACAAACACGATATTGTTGGAAGGCTTGTCCGCAGGAACGATAACATATTTGTCATGAAGAGAGGAAAGACACTTAACAACTTCTTGGTCTTTAAATACAGACTTAGGTCGACTATTAGCACAATTTTTGAGTTTGTGAATCCGACCTTGTACTGGAGACCTAATTGTTCTAACCCAGTCTGACAAGGATTCTAACTCAGGATCTTGGTCTACTTCTCTCTTTATCCACCTTCTGGCATAATCTTCAACAGCTTCCATAATTATCTTGAAATTATGTTTCCAATTGATGTGTTGAGGTTCTCTGAATTTAGGACCATGAGAAATCACCTTTCGGAGACTCTCATGTTGAATAATATTCAGATCACCAGTGATTACATGTCCAGATGGGTTGTATTGAAAAGGAGAGTGGGAGCAGTCACAAGTCAGAGGGTTCTTAAGGTACTCTTCTATATTAATATCTTGCAATGCTTCTTTGTAGTTGAAAATTTTACGGCTAATGCTGTTAGTGTAGCTATAGGAGACAATGGGAACAGATTGATTTTTGAAATATGGTGGAATTTCTTTTACGACCTCTTTTCTATTAAGAATGTTGCTGATGTTAATAGCATCGATTCCTTTGTTAGCAAGTGGAATATGGAGGAATTTTCTGTTGTTTTCATGGAGAGGTTCAGATCGAACTGGTTTGAAAAGACGAGAGGACGCCACGTCACATATAATACTAGACAATTTGTGCTTAGGAGAGAAAGGATCTACGCCTCCTTTGTCAAGTCGAAAATCCCTAAGATCTTTGAGGTAGTTTACAGGTAGTGAAAATAAGATTGTACGAGTGTGATGAATTCCAAGAGGTTTCTGTATATTAGAAAGTAAATCATTAAAAGTATCTTGTAACGTTCTTGGCTTAGAGGACGTTTTAACATTTGGATGTTGAATTCTTTTATGACCATGGCTACGTTTAATTCTTGGAATAGTATTAAAAAGGCTCATCACGTTGATTTCGCTGCATCCAGGACTTGACAAATTTCCCACTCCTTTGATGTTATCATTGCAACCGCAAGGCATTGCAGTACCTAACTCTTTAATCCAAAACAACTCTCTATCGGTACGGTAAGGTGTACTAAGAATAGGACTGTTTGTATGATGGTAAATCTTCTCGATGATTCGAACTTTCATCGTCAAACAGCTGGTTGATTGAAATGATTATACAAAATCCTGTATTTGGGATCTCTTGCATCATATCGATGTTGGCTCATCCTACTTCGCAATGTTTGACGAGTTTCACCAACATACAAAAGTCCACAGAGTGTACATTCTATGCTGTAAATGACATTTTTAGTAGAACAGTCCAGAGGATCAAACGATTTGGTGTAGTAAGTTTTTCCAGTTAGATTACTTGTAAATTCAGGAGAAGTTATTAGCATGCCGCATGTTTTACAAGTATTATTTTCGTCAGTTTTTATTTTGCAAGTAGTAATGCATGGAGAAGAGTCACAAGTACTGGGAAAATTAATTTTCTAATTATCGAACATCGTTTTTCATATTATGCAAGATTATTATGAATGAATTCTCTAATTATGAACATCGTTTTTCATATTAAACAAGATTAGTAGGAAATGATTTTTTTTTTAATTATTGAACATCGTTGTTCATATAAATCTAAGCCACACGATCCAATGTTCCATGACAGAATAATACACCAGATAATTAACTTAGGATGTCTCAAATCTTCATGACCTTTACATGGTTGGATTACATAAAACTTTCGTAACATGAAGTAAACTAAAACGAAAAACCGGAAATAGCTCTGGGTGCCGTTAGTGGAACAGGAACTGCCTACCTTTCCGGAGCACCTGAGTTCATATCCGGTTTTCTTTGTCGGATTCGTGTTGATTAGTCGTTTGCTTGCTGTGTACTGTTTTAAAGACAATAACTTGTATGCATGTCCTTGTTTGTTTGGGCATTGAATTGTCTGTTCTTCTTTGATTTACGCCCCAACACACACAAATTACGTTCACACGTAGACATTTAAACACCATGAATCACCACAGTAAACGATGTTTTTGTAAGGTTCGCATTGCCTAATCTTTAGTTCTCTATAATGTGTTGTTGATATTTGTTGGTCGTTTGTCCTTTTGTTATTGGCATCAGTCTTAGATTTACGACTTTTGTTAGGTACTCTTTTCTCACCATCTCCATTTAATACATTTGACAAAGCTGAGAAAGAGTTTGAAGTCCATGTAAATACATATTTGCATCAGAATCACAAAGATACATTTGGTTGCACGTGTTTCCAGATATTCCAGAGCTTGTGGTTTCTATCAGGATTTCCTTGATAGAGGGTTGCTGTTAACAAGACAACTACTGAACCGATGGTTCATATTGCTTATGTTAAAGTCATCACTTCGAAAGTTTTATACGAAACATCTGTGTCACCAGGTTTTCTGTGGGGTTCGTGTTACTCGATCTTTAGATTTATATGTAATGTTGTGTATATCGTTGTTTGTCCTTTTGTCTTTTTTTCTTTCGGTCTTTGTGTTGTCTGTCCTTCGATATACGGATTCTGATTACCGCTTTGGTAACTTCAAGCTCTTGACCCTATGGCCACATTATCAAGACATTTCTAGAATGACGTATACTAAATCTGCTATTTAATTAATTGTCCATTTAATCATAGCCGTCGGTCAAATTGAGTTAGCCTTTTCCTTTTATTGTAAATGCGTCTAGATAAACGACATACTGACTAATTAACAGACCATACATGAAATAAAAATTGTCTCCAATCCATTTACTGTAATGTCCATTATGTCTATCTGAGCTACCATACTTTACCATACTTTCTAATTACAACCGGATGGAATTAATACTACGTTCTTAGAAGCGAATTAATTATGTTGTTAGTGTCAGGAATTGGCCAAGAAAGAGTCATTATCTGCAGTATTTTCTCGATCATGATTTGTTTGTTTTTGGTCAAATGTCTTCTGGTCATTGCACCATGATATAGCAAAACAATTGCTGAGTTGTGCGTTGAACAACAATCACCCACTCACTCACTCTTCTGGCTATTGCATTGTCTGTCCTTCTGTGAATTTACAACTTCTGATTGATTACACATTTGATATCTTTAAACTTTTCAGCCAGGACTGAGTTTCTTCAATTTGGGGTACAACATCTCCGACGAGAGCGTTCGCTAGTTATACAGGGCAAATCAAATACACAATTCAACTCGACCGTAGAACGGGACGCAACTGAGTGTATTGTGGATTTGATTTGATTTATTGTGTTTAACGCCACTTTCAGCAATATTTCAGCTATACTATGGCTGCCAGTTTTAGTAGTGGAAGAAGCCAGAGTACCCAGAGATAACCACCGATCATGGGCAAGCAACTGGCAAATTTGATCACTCGCGGCTGCGAGTCGAGTACACCCTTTTTGCAATTTACAAAGCTGGGCGCGAACTCACATTATATTGGTGATAGGCTTGTATGAATTGTTAGGTAATCCAACTACCCAACTCATTGAACCACTCGGAACCACTTGGAAGAAGAATGCCGCGCTCCTTATGCATAAAAGGACATCTTGTAGCAACTCCTAAAGAACAACATGCAATCAGTGCATACCACCACTGAAGTTGTGAATTCGAATCTCGCTCAGGCGAGGTGTACTCGATACAACAGTATGTGATAAAGTTTGTCATAGGCTTGCGACATTGGGATGGTTTTCACCGGGCACTATAATTTGTTAGAGTGGTCGCTGTTGGCGACATTTTCTGATCGTATCTTCATTTGTATACAATCATATTTTTGAGTGGCCATCTATAAAGTGCCATCCACAGTACCACCTTTTAACTTATATAAATTATTGTGTGCATACATGGTCTCGTCATGATTATAGCTGAAGGTTTGCTCACATGACGTAAAGCAAGAATCAATCAATCTACTCAATATTAAAATCTTAATAAACTTCATAGACATACCTCCGATGATATTGGCAAGTTTTTCATAATTTTCAAAAATGCATGTTTGTTTCCATGAGGTCAAAATGTGGAGATTTTTTTCTCTCACTATTTTGTTTAACAAAGTTGATGTCCTCAAATACTTCCCTGCAGGCTACATAAGTCGTGTTCCTTCGGGAGACTTGAATAATGTTTAGATTATAACTTTCAATTGCTACTAATTTTATTGCACATTTCAACATTTTGTTTTTCAGTTTTATTATTTCCTTTGACGTAAAACGGAGTATAAGAGCAGCCATATAAGTGTTGTGCATTTCCTTTAACTTGTTACCAAGGATTTCGCTCCAATGTTAACATCAATCACCTACTGACAACATTTTCTCTATACAACAGCAATAATTGTCTATCAAGAAATCGTCAATTTCATTGTATTTTTTTTCCCCAATTTCCATTGACTTGTAATAAATGGTAGACCTAAATAAGCAACCAAATGTTGATTGAATAATTCAGATCCATTTAATAACCGATTAATTAGCAACTGGCAATTGCAGATGATATTTCACGATTTGAAGAAATGGTGGTTCCTACAGTGTGGTATACTTTTTTTTTAGAAAACACCCCCGACCCAAAAAAAAAAAATAATAATAAATTAAAAAAAATAAAAATAAAAACGAAAAAACAAAAATAAAAAAATAATAAAAGGAAAACAGAAACAAAAACAAAAAACAAACGAAAACGCAAAGCAAAACAAGACAAAAACCGACAGATCATAAACAAACAGACATACAGACAAGCAAAATACAAGCAATAATCAGGCATCTTCGCTTAAATGTAATAATAAAGATTCGATTAGACCAATAACACAAGTAAGATTATATACAAATATAAATAGTTACCGTGTTCTATATTTAATCGCCGCGAGAAAAACATCATTTCCTTAATAGGTTTGTGTGGTTAAGTTGTTGCAATGCTATAATTTATGTCCTCTCTCAAGCAGTAACAAACAGACGAGTTGGTGCTTAATTGAAGGTCTCTAGTAGACAAGCTATGATGAAGGGGGTAATTGCAGTCGTACTATTAGTATTTGTTTAACGTAAGGAAACTGTCTTTATATATTTTAAAGACAAACACAAATAATGTGGCGCAATAATACAATCTCTTATTTATTTGTATTTATTAATAAAAAACGTAGATATGAACTAAAGTGCACACGTTGCGTTTCTCGAATAACCGTCATCAGGTACGCTCAAAGAATAACCTTCATCAGGTACGCTCAAAGAATAACCTTCATCAGGTACGCTCAAAGAATAACCTTCATCAGGTACGCTCAAAGAATAACCTTCATCAGGTACGCTCAAAGAATAACCTTCATCAGGTACGCTCAAAGAATAACCTTCATCAGGTACGCTCAAAGAATAACCTTCATCAGGTACGCTCAAAGAATAACCTTCATCAGGTACGCTCAAAGAATAACCTTCATCAGGTACGCTCAAAGAATAACCTTCATCAGGTACGCTCAAAGAATAACCTTCATCAGGTACGCTCAAAGAATAACCTTCATCAGGTACGCTCAAAGAATAACCTTCATCAGGTACGCTCAAAGAATAACCTTCATCAGGTACGCTCAAAGAATAACCTTCATCAGGTACGCTCAAAGAATAACCTTCATCAGGTACGCTCAAAGAATAACCTTCATCAGGTACGCTCAATGCCAATTAATTCTAAGCATTTTGAGAGTATAAAAACGACAAGACCTAAACGCGATAGCCAAACATCTGTTTTGCAGATAACAAAATAATTTTCGGCATGAAACTAAAATATGGAATGGAACTTAAAAAAACGGCTTTTCCACACAGCTCTGATTGTCAGGGATTGTGGACCGTACGACAATCTATTGCCTCACACTGGAATATATTTGTTGGTGTGGCCCGCTGGATTGTATCGCTCTTTAACAAATATTTCCTAAAACATTAAAATTGTCTTATTAGAAAAGTTTGAAGATACCAAAGGAGTAATCAGAAGCAGTAAATTGAAGGACAGACAAAGCAATGGCCAAAAGAACAAGGACAAAAAAGACAATCAATGATCTAATAAAATGATAAACAAAAAATAGGACACTGTCCAAGCATCTCTAAAATCATATATCAAAGTCGTAGAAAGAGGCAAGATCGAAACCCCTAACACACATACATGACTGCCCTTTCTACGATTTTTCTGTTGGACTTTGGAACTGTTCCGATAATGTCTTATTTTTGTTTTTTGTTTTTCATTTTAATCATTCTAGCTATCCAGATCTATTTTCTATTTTCAACCATTTTACAACAATAAATTTAATATCCACTTAAAGGAATCTCACAAACTGTAATTTTGCTGTAACATTATTTTCCACCATTAGGAAAATTTAATTTTACAACTATTGAAATGTTGTAAGATAAAATTTGATTAGATAAGTGTTACAACATTAAAAACAAATCAGCGTTTTACATCAATTTAAAGGCATGTGCAACAAATATAATAGTATTAGCGGGAAGTATTTTATTCCAGATTAAAATTTCATTCATTAAGCATGTTGAAGAGATTTAACATTTGATGTCACATTAGTGTTCGTTAAAATGAACGTCCTTAAGGAAATGCGTACGATAAAGTCAAGTTTAAATTTAAATCGGTTTTGGAAAAAAACGTTAGAGAAAAACCGAAGCGGTAGAAAAGTATGGACAATCAATACATGTAGACACAAGATATAGAACTAAGACTAACCGAACAAAAAACTGAACACAGAAAACTTAATAGAAGAGCAACACAGATCGCACCAAATAAACCGATGTGATCCCAGGTGCTCAAGGAAGGCAAGCAGTTCCTGTTTCTTATAGAGAAACACACCTTGTTACTCATATAGTAAAGTCAGGTATTAGTCTTGTTGGTGATAAGCGAAAGAAAAGAAGATCCACGTGAAAGGCAAACAATTCATTGTCACCATAGAAATTAATATTTCGGAACTGTCAACTAGTTCGTTATGACGACCGTAAAACCCGACAAATAGTGTTTTCTACAGTAATAGTCTCCCCTTCCAGAGGAAGATCTGGTGGTATTTCTACGGATTATTAATGTCTTCCTCATGTTGCAGGGAAAGACATTCGTGTATGTCTTATGAAGTAATCTACAACACGGCGGTTGTCTTATGAAGTAATCTACAACACGGTGGTTGTCTTATGAAGTAATCTACAACACGGCGGTTGTCTTATGAAGTAATCTACAACACGGCGGTTGTCTTATGAAGTAATCTACAACACGGTGGCTGTCTTATGAAGTAATCTACAACACGGCGGTTGTCTTATGAAGTAATCTACAACACGGCGGTTGTCTTATGAAGTAATCTACAACACGGCGGTTGTCTTATGAAGTAATCTACAACACGGCGGTTGTCTTATGAAGTAATCTACAACACGGTGGTTGTCTTATGAAGTAATCTACAACACGGCGGTTGTCTTATGAAGTAATCTACAACACGGTGGTTGTCTTATGAAGTAATCTACAACACGGCGGTTGTCTTATGAAGTAATCTACAACACGGTGGTTGTCTTATGAAGTAATCTACAACACGGCGGTTGTCTTATGAAGTAATCTACAACACGGTGGTTGTCTTATGAAGTAATCTACAACACGGTGGTTGTCTTATGAAGTAATCTACAACACGGTGGTTGTCTTATGAAGTAATCTACAACACGGTGGTTGTCTTATGAAGTAATCTACAACACGGTGGTTGTCTTATGAAGTAATCTACAACACGGTGGTTGTCTTATGAAGTAATCTACAACACGGTGGTTGTCTTATGAAGTAATCTACAACACGGCGGTTGTCTTATGAAGTAATCTACAACACGGTGGTTGTCTTATGAAGTAATCTACAACACGGTGGCTGTCTTATGAAGTAATCTACAACACGGTGGTTGTCTTATGAAGTAATCTACAACACGGCGGTTGTCTTATGAAGTAATCTACAACACGGCGGTTGTCTTATGAAGTAATCTACAACACGGCGGTTGTCTTATGAAGTAATCTACAACACGGTGGTTGTCTTATGAAGTAATCTACAACACGGCGGTTGTCTTATAATAAACAGAAACCGCTTACCCTTCCCAAGCACTTAAGTTTACTCCGTTTTTTTTTGTGGGGTCCAAGTTGCTCATCTTTTCAGTTTTCTGTGTTGGGGTTCCCATTTTGCTTATTTTCATTCTGTGTCTTGCTCCCGATATTATCTAAGTCTCTGGGTTACCCTTCGGATTTCTCTAACGCTATTATAACTCTTTTCCCGCCAAAGGTTGACAGATTTCAACCGCTTCAAGTTAAATGTCGATATCTTTACGTTAAATGTTATAGACCGCTCTTCAGAATCCGCACGTGTAAACATATGAATGTTTCTGTTTTTATTACCAAGGTAACAAGCATTTGTATGTATTGATTTTCTTATAAATTTAAAGTTGTTCGTGATGTTCGTCATCCTGTTTGATCATAGACTTCATCATAATAAAATAACTTTCTTCTTTCTTTTTAAATTTAAATATATTTCTATACAATTGTATGACAATCAGACATGCAAATGATGGTAAATTGAATGTTTTTAATCCCTGTATTGTTAAATACACTTAAATCATATGTCATATAGAAGAAAGCAGAAAATCGATACATCGTACATTCTACAAATCGACTTACACTGGTTGTCTTCAGAAAATTTATTCTAGAACAAAAAAAAATCAAACAAAAACAAAAAATGTTATAGCAATAAATAACATATAGAAAAATAATTTTTTCCAAAAGTTTGGTTTCTTAATTGAATGTATTGAGATTTGAACATTTGGTTGTAAGAACGAGGAAGTGACATTTGAAAACAGCATTATACGTTTTAGTAAGTAATGATGAAACTGAATCGTTATTACATATTAAATATGAATAGTACATAAAACACATGTTCTGTTATTAATAACAGCTATATATGTTTTATTATGATATCAATATTGTGTTTCAAAGGTAATTTGCAATTTCACCTTGGTAAAGTAGTACAATTAAGGGTATATTTAACAAAGTGTCGTGTGTCCTCATACAATCAGTTGTGAAAACGGCTCGTTATCATGTTACTAGTAGATATGATTTTTTGGCAGATGATAGATAATACAGATTGTGAAAGACAAACGCTGATCCCTAATTTTGCGCCAGGTACATCAAATCTGTACTATGAAGTAGGTGGACTGCCTTGGTCCCCCAGAGGGTACAGGGTAGAGCTCTTGATTACGGAAGAGAGGGGAGGAAACTCCGGACGTTTGAAGAATTATTCCAATTACCGTGTATTATTCTGATATAATACTGTAAAATGTAGTTTTGATTTGATTTGAAAGGCACACATCAAGGAACGCCACCTCTGCCTACTTGGTATAGCCGTCATGGTAGATAACCCACGGGGGTAATTGAGACCCGTTTTGCAAGAAAATCCTTTGATTGAATGCGTTGGAACATATCAAAATATATTGGAATGACTCATGAATAATTTAAGTTTTTGTGTTGTCCTATTATGTGTATTTACGTTCTGAATTCCATGTTGTGATGTCCATTGCGATTTCCGTAAAAACCGATGTTCGGTTCCTCTTTCCATCCAGAT
Organism: Bathymodiolus septemdierum; assembly: GCA_963383655.1. NCBI lineage: Eukaryota > Metazoa > Mollusca > Bivalvia > Mytilida > Modiolidae > Bathymodiolus > Bathymodiolus septemdierum. The sequence goes on along the minus strand of OY726530.1, from coordinate 51,697,449 downwards.
TGTTCAAGGAAGGCTCGTGTAATGTATACGTTTTTTGTGCTTGCTTGCGCATAACGGTGCGCACCACATATCGTGTTGTGTTTTGGTTTGTTTGTCTTTGTCTTGTATACCCTATGTTCGCCAGTTTCCCTGGATTGTCCATTTTTGATTGCCCTTCGGTATTCTCTAAGGTTTATTATAGCTATCATGATGTCAATATCAGTTGACCTACGAGTGATGAGTATATATTATCGGAGCGTGATCAGATGTGGGCTAGCAACGATGAGTGCTGATTCACTAAGTATATTGAAGAGATTTAACATTTGATGTCACATTAGTGTTCGTTAAAATGAACGTCCTTAAGGAAATGCGTACGATAAAGTCAAGTTTAAATTTAAATCGGTTTTGGAAAAAAACGTTAGAGAAAACCGAAGCGGTAACCAAGTATGAACAATCAATACATGTAGACACAAGATATTGAACTAAGACTAACCGAACAAAAAACTGAACACAGAAAACTTAAAAGAAGAGCAACACAGATGGCACCAAATAAACCGATGTGATCCAAGGTGCTCAAGGAAGGCAAGCAGTTCCTGTTTCTTATAGAGAAACACACCTTGTTACTCATATAGTAAAGTCAGGTATTAGTCTTGTTGGTGATAAGCGAAAGAAAAGAAGATCTACGTGAAAGGCAAAATATTTATTGCCATCATAGAAATTAATATTTCGGAACTGTCAATTAGTTCGCTATGACGACCGTAAAACCCGACAAATAGTGTTTTCTACAGTAATAGTCACCCCTTCCAGAGGAAGATCTGGTGGTATTTCTACGGATTATTAATGTCTTCCTCATGTTGCAGGGAAAGACATTCGTGTATGTCTTATGAAGTAATCTACAACACGGCGGTTGTCTTATGAAGTAATCTACAACACGGCGGTTGTCTTATGAAGTAATCTACAACACGGCGGTTGTCTTATGAAGTAATCTACAACACGGCGGTTGTCTTATGAAGTAATCTACAACACGGCGGTTGTCTTATGAAGTAATCTACAACACGGCGGTTGTCTTATGAAGTAATCTACAACACGGCGGTTGTCTTATGAAGTAATCTACAACACGGCGGTTGTCTTATGAAGTAATCTACAACACGGTGGTTGTCTTATGAAGTAATCTACAACACGGTGGTTGTCTTATGAAGTAATCTACAACACGGTGGTTGTCTTATGAAGTAATCTACAACACGGCGGTTGTCTTATGAAGTAATCTACAACACGGCGGTTGTCTTATGAAGTAATCTACAACACGGCGGTTGTCTTATGAAGTAATCTACAACACGGTGGTTGTCTTATGAAGTAATCTACAACACGGCGGTTGTCTTATGAAGTAATCTACAACACGGTGGTTGTCTTATGAAGTAATCTACAACACGGTGGTTGTCTTATGAAGTAATCTACAACACGGTGGTTGTCTTATGAAGTAATCTACAACACGGTGGTTGTCTTATGAAGTAATCTACAACACGGCGGTTGTCTTATGAAGTAATCTACAACACGGCGGTTGTCTTATGAAGTAATCTACAACACGGTGGTTGTCTTATGAAGTAATCTACAACACGGTGGTTGTCTTATGAAGTAATCTACAACACGGTGGTTGTCTTATGAAGTAATCTACAACACGGCGGTTGTCTTATGAAGTAATCTACAACACGGCGGTTGTCTTATGAAGTAATCTACAACACGGCGGTTGTCTTATGAAGTAATCTACAACACGGCGGTTGTCTTATGAAGTAATCTACAACACGGTGGTTGTCTTATGAAGTAATCTACAACACGGTGGCTGTCTTATGAAGTAATCTACAACACGGCGGTTGTCTTATGAAGTAATCTACAACACGGCGGTTGTCTTATGAAGTAATCTACAACACGGTGGTTGTCTTATGAAGTAATCTACAACACGGTGGTTGTCTTATGAAGTAATCTACAACACGGCGGTTGTCTTATGAAGTAATCTACAACACGGCGGTTGTCTTATGAAGTAATCTACAACACGGTGGTTGTCTTATAAGAAACAGAAACTGCTTACCCTTCGCATGCACCTAAGTCTACTCCGGTTTTTTTGTGGGGTCCAAGTTGCTCATCTGTTCAGCTTTCTGTGTTGGGGTTTCCATTTTGTTTATCTTCGTTATGTATCTTGCTCCCGATATTGTCTAAGTCTCTGGGTTACCCTTCGGATTTCTCTAACGTTATTAGTACTCTTTTCCCGCCAAACGCTGACAGATTTCAACCGCTTCAAGTTAAATGTCTATATCTTTACCTTAAATGCTATAGACCGCTTTTCAGTATCCGCACGTGTAAACATATGAATGTTTTTGTTTTTATTACCAAGGTAACAAGCATGTGTATGTATTGATTTTCTTATTAATTTAAAGTTGTGTATTGTTCGTGATGTTCGTCATCCTGTTTGATTATAGTGTAAACAATATTTATTGAATAAATTGCATGCGTTATAGCAATAGTACATACATAGGGGATCAGAAAACAAGTGACGCAGCACTTATATAAATTCTTCTCCCAGATACCAAAAACGAAAAGAAAAGAAAAATACATGTAAGATGGATAGGACATGCACATTAATAATACACACATTTGTTTAAATAAGCATATGAAGTGAAAGGATGACAATTTTTACAATGAACAGTAAAATGACAGATCTAATATTTTGCAACAAGTAAAAGCATGGTACATTTATATTCTAGGTGTAAAACGTTTAGATTTTATTATAAAATCTTGAATTACAAGGAAATTACTTTCATTTTCACAATCTGGGAGGTTAGAATCGCCAAAAAGTAGATTATTGATATTCAAATGAGAAGACAGGTTAACAAATAAATAATTTCTTAACCTTTCATACAGAGAACATTTTAGTAAAAAATGCTCGGACGTTTCTACCAGTTTACAACTACAGTAGGGATTAGCTTCGATATTTTTCTTATAAAGATGATCCTTGAGCGCACTACTCTCAGTTCGAATTCTAGTATGTAGTATTTGACCAATTCTAGAACCTGCATAGAAGTAAGATGGGACAGGATTTATTGTGTTGTTCAAAAATAATTTCATGGAATTGACTGAAACATTACTTTTGATATTCGCTGGAAGTTCGTTCCAGAGTCGAACGGTTGAAGGTAAAAAGCTATTTTTATAATAAGCTGTACGAGAATGTACATGATCTAGATTAGAATGGTTCCGGGTGCTGTATTGATGAGTTTGTCCGAAGGAGGATGGAACTAAATTGGATAAATATTCGGGAACTGTTTTGTTAACCATTTTGTGAAATAATAAAATCTTATGTTTGTTTCTTCGTTCCTCTAAGGTTTCCCATCCACATTCTTGTAAAAGTATACGTATACTTGTCAATTTTGTAGCACAAGTTATTATACGTGCGGCTTCATAGTTAATGTGTTCTAGTTTTTCCTTTATATAATTTGGACAGTTATCCCAGATTACATCCGCATATTCTAGAATAGGGCGGACATAACTGAAGTGCATATGCTCAAGCGATTTACGGTCTACTTTAAATTTCAACTTACGAATAATATTTAATCTAGAAGACGCCTTTGTTATAATTTCGTTGATATGTGTGGTCCAAGATCCATCATTAGAAAAAGTGAGACCAAGATGTTTATGTGTAGTTACATTTGTAATGGGAACATTATTAAAATAAAGTGGAGGATGGAATTGAGGCTCGACCTTTCGTGAAATAATCATCGATTCGGTCTTCTTGGGATTGAAATTAGCCAACCATCTGTTTGACCAGTTTTGAACCTTTTGCAAGTCTGAATTTAAAGAAAGAGAAGTAATCAATGGGTTATCGACGATTGCATAAATACTGGTGTCATCTGCGAAAAGTTTGATAGGACAATTTACTTCGTTAACGATATCATTGATAAATATAAGAAATAATAAGTGAACCAAAGATGGACCCTTGTGGAACACCTGCATTGACAGTTTTCCAAGACGATTCTTTCCCATTTATAACGACTCTTTGTTTCTTATTGGCTAAATAGTCTTTAAACCATAAAAGCAAATTCCCAACAATTCCCATTTTTTTTTAATTTAAAAAGAAGACACCTATGCCATACTCTATCAAAGACTTTGCTAATATCAAAAAAGATTACTCTTATTTCCTTTCCATCATCCAGAGCTTTGCTAAACATATTCGCAATATACAGAAGTTGATTTCTAGTCGAGTCATTTATTGTGAAACCAGACTAATGTTCGGTGATTAAGTCCCTGATAAAATTAAATATATATTTGTAAATACATTTTTCGAAAACTTTACTAGAAATAGGGAGCAAAGAAATAGGTCGATAATTTCCAATTATGTTTTTATCCTCTTTTTTCTGGACAGGGGTAACGTTTGCCAGTTTCCATTTATTTGGAAAATGCTTAGTTATCAGACTAATATTAAAAATAGCACACAATGGTTTAGAAAAATATCGTAAGCCACCTTTAGCAGTTTGGCATGAATAGCATCTGGGTCCGATGCCTTGTTAGTATTGAGAAGTCTCAGTACATCTTGAACTTCATGCTGCCGAAGAACAATACGATCCAGACATCTCGGTGGGGGTGTATTATCAGCTGGTACTGATTTGTCAGTATCATCATTATTTGTATGAGACGAAAAAAAGATATCAAAAGCTTCGGCCTTTTCTGCATCATCGTAAACAATATTATTAGAACAATTTAGAGGCGGGGGGGGGGGGGGGGGGGGGGGTGACAAAATTGTTTGAGTTTCGCCCAACAAGTTGTGACGCGGATTTTCACCAGTCTCTTGCACTGGTTTGACGCGATTTCAATTTGGCTGTTAAGTTATCAAAATAAAATTATTTTTGTCTACGAATTATGTTAATAGTTTTGTTCCGGGATTTTCTGAAATTTTCCCAATGAACTGGAAGATTTGATTTTTTAGCTTTGTCTTTGAAGCCGGTTCCGTTTCCTAATGGCTCTACCGGATAGCCCCATTCATCCACGGAGGGTCGATCTTTCGTACTGTTATTATTTTATTAGGAATTGATTCACCTGCTGCTTGTAATATTACATTTGAGAATGACTCGCATAAATCATCTAAGCCATTTCCAGAATTAATAAGTTCATCCCAGTCGACACGCTGCAATTTTTCACGATATTGATTATAGTTTCCACGATCATATAACCATATTCGTCTCTTAAAACATGTATGCAATGTTTTAGGGACTTTAAATATACCATATATAGGACAGTGATATCGGACATTTACGTTAAGGAATGGTTGGCCAACATGGATAAGATCAATGACATTTTCGGATCGGTAGACGAGATTAAATCAATACATGAACCAGAGTTCTCCGTAAAATGAGTCGGTTCGTTAATAAATTGAATCATATTGTATTTTACAAATATGTTGGACATTTTATTGTTCTGGGGCTTTAATTGATCTTCATTAAAGTCACCTAACACTACAATTGTATTTACACAGCTAAATCTATCGAATGTTCGATTAAATGGAAAGTATAATATAAAGAATCGGGTGGCCTATCAAAGGTCCCTATTAGTACAGGGTGATTCTTGCTGATCTTGATTTCAACCCAGACACATTCTACTCCAAGAACCTCCAAGTCATTACGATGGACCACATGATAATCGTTTTTCACATAAATTGCTACACCTCCCCTTAGCCTATCCACACGGTCTTTTCTAAACGGTGATTGACAATTATCGAGAGAAATATCTTGATTCGCAACATTAGTATTTAACCAAGTTTCTGGCAAGATAAGCTATTTTGCTCTTATTTTTGGTAAGGTCTTGACTTATTCCAATTCCTTTCAAATCTGGGATTTTTGGTATATTTTGTGTAGCCTTCAAGAGTTTGGAGCGTTTTTGTGCATGTGTGAACCGGGCAATTATTTGTTTATGACCTTTTGCACTTGGTAAACGATGAGAAACACTAATATCATTGCTGACTAGATTGACGTTAAGTTTTTTGGCGATATCACATACTATGTCTGCAGTATTCTCGCCAACTGATTCTGGGAAACCACTAATTTTGACACAACTTTTCCTACTATGTTGTTCAAGGTCGTCAAGTTTGGAGTTATGGACTTCATCATAGTAAAATAACTTTTTTTTTTTTAATTTAAGTATATTTCTATACAATTGTATGACAATCAGACATGCAGATGATGGTAAATTGAATGTCTTTAATCCCTGTATTGTTAAATACACTTAAATCATATGTCATGTAGAAGAAAGCAGAAAATGGATACATCGTACATTCTACAAATCGACTTACACTGGTTGTCTTCAGAAAATTTATTCTAGAACAAAAAAAAACAAACAAAAACAAAAAATGTTATAGCAATAAATAACATATAGAAAAATCATTTTTTCCAAAAGTTTGGTTTCTTAATTGAATGTATTGAGATTTGAACATTTGGTTGTAAGAACGAGGAAGTGACCTTTGAAAATAGCAATATACGTATTAGTAAGTAATGATGAAACTGAATCGTTATTACATATTACTAGTAGATATGATTTTTTGGCAGATGATAGATAATACAGATTGTGAAAGACAGACACTGATCCCTAATTTTGCGCCAGGTACATCAAATCTGTACTATGAAGTAGGAGGACTGCCGTGGTCCCCCAGAGGGTACAGGGTAGAGTTCTTGATTAAGGAAGACAGGGGAGGAAACTCCGGATGTTTGAAGAATTATTCCAATTACCGTGTATTATTCTGATATAATACTGTAAAATGTAGTTTTGATTTGATTAGAAAGGCACACACCAAGGAACGCCACCTCTGCCTACTTGATATAGCCGTCATGGTAGATAACCCACGGGGGTAATTGAGACCCGTTTTGGAAGAAATTTATGTGATTGATTGTCTGGGAAACAGTGCGTTGGACCATATCAAAATATATTGGAATGACTCATGAATAATTTAAGCTTTTGTGTTGTCCTCTTATGTGTGTTTACGTTCTGAGTTCCATGTTGCGATTTCCGCAAAAACCGATGTTCGGTTCGTCTTTCCATCCAGATGTTTCAAGGAAGGATCGTGTAATATATACGTTATTTGTGTTTGCTTGGACATATCGTGTTGTGTTTTGATTTGTTTGTCTTCGTCTTGTGTACCCTATGTTCGCCAGTTTCTCTGTATTGTCAATTTTTGATTGCCCTTCGGTATTCTCTAAGGTTGATTATAGCTATCACGATGTCAATATCAGTTGACCTACGAGTGATGAGTATATATTATCGGAGCGTGATCAGACGTGGGCTAGCAACGATGAGTGGTGATGGAAGCCGGACAAAATGGAAAACATCATTTGACCTTATCTCAACTGAGCATAAGCTGTCTCAAGTGTAGTTCGAGCTGACAAACTATGCTGTAATATGCTATTGATTGCACTAATATGGCTTAACCACCGATAATTGTAAATAACATATATAGACAATCAAGGACGATATATAGTGCATTTCAAAATCAAAACATTTATCGGTCATGTTTTTTTCCCGTTTAAATATTTGGGATGGTCGTACTTAGTTTCATTTTAAAATGACTGAATATATTATGTGCATCTTTTACTATGAACATACCTGGTGGAGATTAAGGGCCGCCGTGGCCGTGATCGTATGGTAATTTGATTCACAACTACTTGTGTAATCAGTGCCTATCACCACTAACGTTGTGAGTTCGAATCCCGCTAATGACGAGGTGTACCCGATACAAAATTATGTGATAAAGGTTGTCAGTGACTTGCGACAGGTCGGTGGTTTTCTCTGGGTACTTCGGTTTTCTCCACCAATAAAGCTGACCGCCACAATATAAATGAAGTATTGTGGCGTAAAGCATCACAACCCTTACCTTAACACCGAGTGCAGTTTATTCCCGAATTGTGGCGTGCACTATACATTAGATATTTACGTTTTTTTATTGAATATCTTAGAAAAGGTGTAATAAGAGAAGTATCTCAAATTTACTAATTTAATATTCCAGAGTTTGTGGTTCCTGATTTCCTTGATAGAGGGTTGCTCCAAACAAGGAAGCTACTAAACCAAGGGTTCATCTTGGTTAGGTTGTAGTCATTTCTTCGAAGGTTTTTCAGTCCATGACTTGGTTAACCGTTACGGAGTATCTGTGTCACATATGTTGACGGATATGTTCCCTTCGTTATAATCAAAATTCGGTTCTTTCATCATTCGTGACTTATCATCGGGTTTGTAACAAGAGTAAAACGAAGGCTGTAACATGTGGAACAGGAACTGCTTACACTTTCGGAACACCTGAATTCACCGCGGTTTTAATTGCGGTTCGTGTTGCTCGGTCTTTTGTTTTCTGTGTACTGTTTCGTATACTGTTGTTTGCCATTTCGTCCTTTTTATTGAGTCCATTGAATTGTCAGTTCTTCTTCGAATTACGGCTTCTAATTACCTCTTTGGTATCTTAGATTTACGGCTTCTGATTACCTCTTTGGTATCTTAGATTTACGGCTTCTGATTACTTCTTTGGTATCTTAGAATTACGGCTTCTGATTACTCCTTTGGTATCTTAGATTTACGGCTTCTGAATACCACTTTGGTATCTTAGATTTTCGGCTTCTGATTACCCTTTTGGTATCTTAGATTTACGGCTTCTGATTACCTCTTTGGCATCTTAGATTTACGGCTTCTGATTACCTCTTTGGTATCTTAGATTTACGGCATCTGATTACCTCTTTGGTATCTTAGAATTACGGCTTCTGATTACCTCTTTGGTATCTTAGATTTACGGCTTCTGATTTCCTCTTTGGTATCTTAGATTTACGGCTTCTGATTACCCCTTTGGTATCTTAGATTTACGGCTTCTGATTACCACTTTGGTATCTTAGATTTACGGCTTCTGATTACCACTTTGATATCTTAGATTTACGGCTTCTGATTACCTCTTTGGTATCTTAGATTTACGGCTTCTGATTACCTCTTTGGTATCTTAGATTTACGGCTTCTGATTACCTCTTTGGTATCTTAGATTTACGGCTTCTGATTACCTCTTTGGTATCATCAAACTTTTCTTCCCACCAAACCATAAATGACTTAGAATGACAATCAATACAAACCTCCTCGATTTAATACTAAATTTATAACTTCAAATCGGTTAATGAGAAAATACTTCAAAAGAAAATTCTTCTTCAAATGTATATGATTTGAACATGCAACAATATTATTTCATGCAACTCTTTAAAATCTAAGAAAAAAACGTCTTTGTGAAGGTATGTTTTTCAAAATCAAAGACTTTTGATAGTGATAGCATGCGTTTCTGAGAAGTAATGCTTGTTTTATAGGATGTGGGTGGGTTGGTTATGGTGCTTAACGCCACTTTCAACAATATATCAGTTATATCGTGGCGGTTATAGTATGTGTATTAGGGTTGTTGTCACTAGGGGGCAATGCTATGCTTTGTGTATCTTTCAATACTGATATTTGGTGTTTTAAAACCATAATTCAGATAAATTAATTAATTATTTTTAATAAATCAATGCATGTTAAATGTTATGCTACAAATAAAATGGTAGCGATCTTATTTCGTACGCACTACGGAATATCCGGAATAACAGTGTACAAAGTAAAAAGATCGGAAAGTCAAACAATTTTAAAAAATTTAGAAGCACGAACATCAAATGTCCTAAACAGGATAGTCAACATCGGCTAAAGTCACCTATGTTTCAGAGATTAGAACATCAGTTTTAATAACAAAACCATCATATTTTGAAATAATTATGGGAATAAAAAGAAATGTGTTTTTAAGGTAAAGAAAAGAGACGACCATTAATAGTAGTATGATAATGGACAACACAATACAAATGCACTAATTGAATAACAAAAAATATGTTTAAACAGAAAATTCGTTCTTTAATGATGTATGAGCTGTTCTTTGATTGGTAACATGCATTGATTTGAGTAATTATCTCCCCTGACGGTATGTAACATTGTAAAATAATTTGATTTAATGGTGACAAATCGCTTTATAATACAGTCTCGCAACATTGATGAGTCTCTTACTTTACACATTAGTTTCATAAATCAGTGTTAGAAATCTGATTTTTTTTAAATACTGATTAATTATTCTTTCTCCCCTTGAAGAGTATTGTACAGAACAAAGCATAATTATTTCCAGCATTGTCATTCTATGTGTCAAGGCCACATATTACCACTTATGAAATAACAAAAACGTAGCTATCTTATTTAGTGCGTACGGCGTCTTTCTGGAATGACCTTAATCAGGTATCCTCAAAGTCAAAAGATAAGAAAGTCACGCACTCTAAAAGTCGTGGAAGCAAGAAAAGCAATGGCCGCAAACGAGATACCCAAAATCGGCAAAGGTAACCTATGTTTGAGAGAGAAGAGCATTAACTGTAAGAAAAATTATTAGAAAAATGCTAATTAATGAACGGTATTTATAAATATATTTGTTTTCTCCTGGGAGAGTACCATTAGAAACCAAGAATATTCAGGCTCTCCATGTCATGGTCGCATAAGTCTTATGAAATATAAATGTAGATATCTAATTTAGTGCGCATGACGCGTTTCTGAAAAATCAAAAGACGGGAAAGCCAAATAATTTAAAAGTCTTTGGGAGCAAGTAAACCAAAGGACCTAAACAGGATAGCTAAAATCAGCTAAAGCAACATCTGAACTTTCGACATTTAATGCAATTTTGATGTTGTTATCGTATTTATTAATTGTTGTTTAACATCACGTAAGCAGTATTTCAGCTAAGCGAATATTGAATTAAGCACATTTCATTAGTTAAATATATATTAGGATTGGGTACATTATATATTTTTTTTTAAAGCGAACTCCTAGAATTTACAATTAATGACATACATGCCAGCAACTGAAAAAATACTACCTACTGTTATGATTGAGATTTAGAAAATGAATTTATGTACATGGAAAATAAAAATGAAAAATACCACACCGTCAGAACAGTCCAAAATTGAACAGGTAAATTTTAGAAATAGGCAAAATCAATACCCCCTAACAAACAAATACATGACCGCTAATTTTCCCGGTATGGTACAGGCACTTCAATAAAAGGAGGCGGAGTTAAACTAGTTTTAAGAGTAGAATTTTAATCTGTGATAACAGAAGCCGATGTGCATTTATTTGATAAACTATCAACCAGCAACACAACAAATGACAAACCTTACAGAACGATGAAGAAAACATGAGAAAACATATGCATATATGTATCAAAAATGCTGATGCACGTTGTGTAAAGTTAAAAAAGTCAATTCTGAACTCCGCTTTGATATAACGAAGACTATCAAAACAATATTTAAAAATAATATACAAATGATATACACTGTTTGAACATTAAAACATTAACACCGTAATGGAAATAAACAAAAATTAAGCTAAAAATTGGTCTTTAATTATAAAACTTGTCAAGTTGCATTTCTCAGGCTCATCGAAGAGTTTTAATGGATAACAGCGACAACTGTGTAAGAAATGAATATAGAAACATGTGTCTGTTCTATGATTATATTGCTCGATTTTATCAGTAAAAGATAGCAACAAAAATATTGCCGACTTCAATTATTAGAACAAATAATATTATTATAAATATTTCGACTTTGAGCATTTCTTTTAAGGTTGTTCCAGAAATGCGTAGTGGCACTAAATTAGTTCATTATCTCTGAGTCAATACAATCATGCGACTGGTGAACTAAGCCCTTGAGGGTATCATTCGCCTAATCTTTTCAGTCTGCGCAAACCAAAGACTATTAAATTGGTATTTGTTGCTTCTCCGCTCAGCACACAGCATTAAGGAAAAAGAGCGAATACTGGTTGTCTCGGAATCAGGATAATGTGCCCGAGTGGTGCGACATGTTTCTCCGTGGAATGTTGTTTCAACTTGTTCTCGACATGATGTAGCTAACAAATCGCGGATTTGGCGTTAAACAGCAATCAATCACTCACTATAAAAGAATGACCCACGTGGATACACATACATTGTTCTGGGAAGGGGCGAATCTTATTTTATTAAAATGACAAACACTCTGTATCTAGCAAAAAGTTTCTCTGAAACTGACATCATCAAAATGCTAACGTTTTTGATCGACAACATACCTCGTTAAGTGTGATACTCAAATCACAACTTCAGAAGATATATGTACTGGCTGTGTTCGTAGATGTAAGTATCATACGTTAGTGACCATGGATGCACATTTTGATCAACCTGCTTGTTTGCTTTACACTTTTTTGGGGGCAGTTTATGTTAATAAAATATTGTTTCTTAAATCAGTCTCACATACGTTTGGCCATTTTACTTTCGCATAACAAAGTGCTAATGACTCTAGGACTAAACATTCTATTTAGTCTAAGTTAATGGTGTAATTGTCTTTTAGCGCCTACATGTACGACACATTTTAACGAGCTAATGTATGATCGTTAAAAAAACCTCTCCATAAAAAAAATCTCATCATGCTTCCGCTGCAAAGTTTTATTGGTTAAGCCGTATTATTTTAATTCCTATAATTTCTGATGTACTTTACATCAACAATGATCAATTTTACGTGTTACACTAAATTGATAAAAGACATTTATTGGTGTGGGTTGTCGTGAAAATAAAAATTTTACGATTACTACGGTTGAAAACAACATTTTGAAGTTATTAGCTATTTACATTGTTAGGTTAATAACATAATAATAATAATATGTTTATTAGCAAAGCACATAAAAGCTATATCAGTTACATAGATAATAGAAACAGAAAACAGCATGACATAATGTCATAACAGGAAAACATAGCAGAGGTCAAACATTATCTATATATACATATGTATGTTTATATATCATTCGCAAAGTACAAAAACATATGAAATTATTTATCTTTCAATATAAAATTCCTCAGGTTACATTTCGACCCAGAATATGTCATATGACAATAAATAGGTTAACAATCACTATTACAAGATAAAAGCAAAACATATATTTACAAAAGTCTTTGAGCTTAAATGTTATCCGAGATTATGCAATATGCTTAATTTCACAAGCTAAAGTCAAAGACCCTTGCTAACAATATAAGAAAACTTAAACTAAGCCCAGGAATATTATTAACACACTTCAATACCATACACATATTTGTCAATTTAATTGTAATTTAATTTAATTTAATTTAATTTAATTTAATTCTTTATTTATTTCATGAGGAGTACATATAGCCAGAGGCTACTAGTAGCTCTCATTAACATAGATAAATACAATAACATCGTGAATAATACAAAAGAATACAAATTAATAAAGAGAGAAGACAAGACAATAATATAATACAAGGCAAGACAAATCTCTCGCTCTCTCTCTCTCTCTCTCTCTCTCTCTCTCTGTCTGTCTCTCTCTCTCTCTCTGTCTCTCTCTCTCTCTCTCTCTCTCTCTCTGTCTCTCTCTCTGTCTCTCTCTCTCTCTCTCTCTCTCTCAAATTGATTGTTTTATTAAAAATATACCATTGGGAGGTCATGCAGTAAACATTAAGATAACATAATGTTTCATGTATCTATTGTTGTTTTCTATTTTGGTTACTTTGGACATGTTAAATGACATTTGTAGAAATGTAATGTTTGAAGAGGTTTGTGTGACGTACATTAATTGTTCTTCGTATGTAATGATTTAGTTGTGCTTTATTCGTCTGAAACATGGAACTGGTGGTAACTAAAAAAGATAAAATAATATTAGAAACTAAATATAGTAAAATACATTCTCAAGTCGTTGTCGTCATTAAACATGAAATAGTATGTTATTCTTGTAAGACCTATACGACAACTTGTCAATACTACTTGCTCCTAGTATGTTTTATTTTGTCAAAGGAAAATGAAAATGAACACATGATTTGGTGTTCATGCAGTGAACATTAATATATAATGATGTATCATCTTTCTATTATTATTTTCCTTTTTGGTTACTGTGCTCATGTTAAGTAACGTTTTAGAAACATAATGTTAGGAGAGCTGTGTCTTAAGTACTTTGAATGTTATTCGCATGCAGTGAATTAGATGTGTTTGAATATACAACCGACAGCCATTAAGAAAAGCTAAAAAAAATATTAGAAACTAAAAAAGTAGTATGCATTGTCAAGTCGCTGTTCTTCATCTAAAATAAAATAATGGCATTATTATGTGATCTATGCTACAACTTGTCAATACTACCTGCTCCACGTCTGTTTGGTTTGTGTCATATGAATAGGCAAAATGCCACATTGGTGGTGTAATGGTTAACGCGCTCACCTCGAGGGCGATAGATCATGGGTTTGAGCACCAGTGGGGTCAAATCAAAGACTTTATACTTGGTATTGTATGCTTCTTTGTTAAGCAAGCATCAGTAAAGAGTAAGAACAAAGACTGAGAATGAGATTAATGTATTCAAGTGGAGCGAAATGTTTACTCGTTGACTTTTGTTCAGTCAGCTAGCACTGTGAAAATCCAGCTTAGTGTGTTTGTCTAGTACAAAACAGACATCACTCATCTAAATGTAACCTGTTCTCACCATGATAACCTGCTCTCACCATGATAACATATTCTCACCATCATAATGTGTTCTCACCATGATAACCGGCTCTCACTATGATAACATGTTCCCACCATGATAACCTGTTCTCATCATGATAACCTGTTCTCACCATGATAACCTGCTCTCACCATGAAAACATATTCTCACCATCATAATGTGTTCTCACCATGATAACCTATTCTCACCATGATAGCCTGTTCTCACCATGATAACCTGTTCTCACCATGAAAACCCGTTCTCACCATGATAACCTGTTCTCACCATTATAACCTGTTCTCACCATGATAACCTGTTCTCACCATGATAACCTGTTCTCACCATGATAACCTGTTCTCACCATTATAACCTGTTCTCACCATGATAACCTGTTCTCACCATGATAACCTGTTCTCACCATGATAACCTGTTCTCACCATTATAACCTGTTCTCACCATGATAACCTGTTCTCACCATGATAACCCGTTCTCACCATGATAGCCTGTTCTCACCATGATAACATGTTCTCACCATGATAATCTGTTCTCACCATGATAACCTGTTCTCACCATGATAACCTGTTCTCACCATGATAACCTGTTCTCACCATGATAACCCGTTCTCACCATGATAACCTGTTCTCACCATGATAATCTGTTCTCACCATGATAACCTGTTCTCACCATGATAACCTGTTCTCACTATGATAGCCTGCTCTCACCATGATAACCTGTTCTCACCATTATAACCTGTTCTCACCATGATAACCTGTTCTCACCATGATAACCGGTTCTCACTATGATAACCTGCTCTCACCATGATAACCTATTCTCACCATGATAACCTGTTCTCACCATTATAACCTGTTCTCACCATGATAACCCGTTCTCACCATGATAGCCTGTTCTCACCATTATAACCTGTTCTCACCATGATAATCTGTTATCACCATGAAATAGCTGAATATCATGCTCACTTGGCGCTATGCAAGAATAATTCACTCATAGAGTCAAGATCTATCGATTGAATTCAATACAGTTTATTATGTTGTTGCAGATCACAACCAATCTACCAAAGAGTACAAATATATTCACTCTTATTTATGTATTAAGCTTCGCACTAGGAATATAACATTTAGTTTTGGAGCTACGCTTCTCTTCCTTTAACTCTAATGTAGGATATCTATATACATTGTAACAGGAACGATAACTCAAGAATCAGTTATTATTTTTGTTTTGGTCTTAAGAGTAATGGTCTTTGACCAATAGATTCTACCTTCTTACCTAATAGTCACCTAATTACGAGTATTTATTGATCCTTTCATTGCACTGTCCATGTATATATTGTCATTCATTTTTTATGATATATGTAATATATGTTTTTTAGTGGGATCCCATTAACCGATTTAATCCCGCAACATCCTTGTGCCTGTCTCCAACGCCAATACATCATATGTCCTAGTCTTTTTTATATTCAAAGATCTGAGGTGATTATTCGTTTTGTTGATATTTGTAAATATGTTTTTCATCACTGCTTAAGCTTAATTTCATGCATGATAGGTTTTAATATTGTTGGTAGATGTATATTCTAATACGATACCATTTTGGTCATCACTGCTCATTGCACGTTCTCATAATTATGTTTAATATTCTTCCAATGTTTGAGAGCATGTCATGGTAGTGCTATATGTTATCGGAAATCAGTTGCAGTAGTTCATGCACTTCCACAGACTTCTAGGTTTTCACTTTAGTATTACATCTGTCAATGACCCTGTGCCTAAATATTGTAATTTATTATACTATTGTAAAACACGGTTTAACGAGCTAACGTAGATCGTTAAAAAAACCTTTACATATAAAACTATCTCAGCATGCTTCCGTTTCAAACGTTTTATTAGTTAAGCTATGTTACTTTAATTGCTATAATTTCTAATGTATTTTACACCAACGATAATCAATTTTAGATGTTGCACTAAATTGATAAAAAGATATTTATTGGTGTGTAAATGTGTGGGTTTTCAAGAAAATTAAACAAAAATACGATTATTACAGTTTAAAACAAAAAGTTGGAATTCATTAGCTATTTACATACGTATGTTACATATCGACCTGTAATTATGTCCCGGGTGGCTCAATGAGTTAGGTAGTTGGATTACCCAACAATTCATACAAGCCTATCACCAATACGGCGTGGGTTCGCGCACGGCTTTGAAAATTACAAAAAGGGTGCACTCAACTCGCAGCCACAAGTGATACAGTTTACCAGTTGCTTGCCCATGGCCGGTGGTTCTCTCTGGGTTTTCCGGCTTCTTCCACCACTAAAACTGGTCGCCATGAGATAACTGAAATATTGCTGAAAGTGGCGTTAACCACAATAAAATCAATCAATCAATCAATCGATCTGGAATGTGACCTAATACAATAGGATAGCAATCCTTACAGGATGATTTGCTTTGTCCTAAGAGTAATGATCGTAAATCAACAGATAAAAGCAAAACATATATTTGCCAAAGTCTTTGAGCTTAAATAAGGGTAATAACAAAATTACCGAACTCCGAACAATCTTACAAAGGGAAAGTCAAAACTCATAAGTATATAAACAAACAAAATCAGTCAACAACCGGAAAACTGTGAAAACCGTAATGACCCTGACTTGGTACAGGCATTTCTAAAGAAATGGTGGGTTGAATCAGATTTTAAAACGCCAAACCTCCCGCTTTCATTATCCGACATTATGAACTATGTTTAATTTCACAAGCTTTAATCACAGAATCCTGCTAACAATATAAGTAAACAGACACTAACTCCAATAATAACATTAACACACAACTTATAGACCACATAAACATGTATTAATTTATTGGTAGATTGTTTTATATATAATATATCATTAGGAGGTCATGCAGTAAACATTAAGATAACATAATGTATCATGTTTCTATTATTGTTTTCATTTTTGATTACTATGGTCCTGTTAAGTAACGCTTTAGAAACATAATGTCTGGAGAGCTTTGTGTTGCATACTTAGATTGTTCTTCGTAAATGTGTATGCTATCAAATAATGTCATTGTACATGAAAACTGGAGATAAAAAGTAACTACGATTGGCAAGAAACATGCGAAAAGTAAAATTGCTTCAATTACGTCGCTTTTAATTTTTTCCATCTGTCTGTTGGAAAATCCGTGCACCAAATATATACATAATATTGTCGCCAAATGCAAAATATATTTGTGTGGGCTTTAGAAACGAGAAGAAGCGCGTGGCTCTGGCGACTTTATCTTTCTGTAAGTACTAATAATTACATTTCTTCCGTTTTTCATTGAAATTTTACGATATGATTGGTTATGAAGTGGTCACATGATTATAAAAGAGATGTTTTACATCCCAATAAAACTCAAACCCGAACTTGCACGTGCCTCCATGACGACGTCAGATGTAAACAATCAAGGGCGTAGTAATTTTCAACAGCACATAATCTAACACAAATAAAATTCACAACGAAAAATTCAACTATATTAAATTTTGGTGTGATTTAAATGTAATTATAAGAATTGAATGCATTTTTTTGTAGTTTTGTAGGCGTGTAAAAGCTCCACGCCTTTACACGCCAATAAAACTGCACAAAAATGCATTCAATTCTTAAATAAATATTATATTTTTCAACAATGTACGTATATTGTGTTTATACTGCAATGCCATGTATTTACAAAATTCTTTAAGGTACACATAAGAAGGGAAAAACATGTGACATTTTGTTTCAATTTATATTTGGGTGTCTACGGCGCGATCCCTGTTTCACAATTGCGCATCACTCTACGCAGTGCATCTACGTTTAGTAGACATACAATGCAGAGGTTTATATGTACACCTTTATATAATCAGTAAAGACACTGCATGCATTATACATAAGTGTTAGAGATAACCGAAGTGGCAATCAAGACTGGAGAATCCAGAGAAACTGGAAACATTGGGTACACAAGACACAGGGCGAAGACAAACAAACCACAACACAGAAACTAAGAAGAACAACACGGAACCACTTAAAACCGCAGGTGAACTCAGGTGCTCGCGTACATGTACTTACCTCGGACACAGTGGTTTGAGTAAGATGCAAAGTGATATCTTATCGTACTGACGTGATCTAACTCTTTTAAGGTCGGCATGCAAAGTTTATTTACAGGAGAGATTCATACATCCGCTCGGATTAGTTTATTTGATATAGCTTAACTCACCCCTTAATTAAAATCATTCAACGAAAGTCAAAATATATTCAATGACCACATGCATCTTAAAATAAGCATCACAATTTGGTGTTTTCCTCGTTTATGACTATGTACCGGGTTTGTAACACGACGGGTGCTACATGTGGAACATGAACTACCTACCGTTCCGGAGCACCTGACTTCATCCCGGTTTTAGTGGGGTTCGTGTTGCTTCATCTTTAATTTTCAGTGTAGTGTTTTGAGGATAGTACATTTATCTTTTTTCCTTTGGTCATTGTTTTGTCTGTCCTTCTTTGATTTACGGTTTTCATATTAACCAACGCTCATTTTCAATTTTCAGGCATAGGCTACGGCATGAGACAGAAGTAGCTTATGTTAGGGTTAAGGCATAGGCTACGGCATGAGACAGAAGTAGCTTATGTTAGGGTTAAGGCATAGGCTACGGCATGAGACAGAAGTAGCTTATGTTAGAGTTAAGGCATAGGCTACGGCATGAGACAGAAGTAGCTTATGTTAGGGTTAAGGCATAGGCTACAGCATGAGACAGAAGTAGCTTATGTTAGGGTTAAGGCATAGGCTACAGCATGAGACAGAAGTAGCTTATGATAGGGTTAAGGCATAGATTACGGCATGAGACAGAAGTAGCTTATGCTAGGGTTAAGGCATAGGTTACGGCATGAGACAGAAGTAGCTTATGCTAGGGTTAAGGCATAGGCTACGGCATGAGACAGAAGTAGCTTATGCTAGGGTTAAGGCATAGGCTACGGCATGAGACAGAAGTAGCTTATGTTAGGGTTAAGGCATAGGCTACGGCATGAGACAGAAGTAGCTTATGTTAGGGTTAAGGCATAGGCTACGGCATGAGACAGAAGTAGCTTATGTTAGGGTTAAGGTATAGGCTACAGCATGAGACAGAAGTAGCTTATGTTAGGGTTAAGGCATAGGCTACGGCATGAGACAGAAGTAGCTTATGTTAGGGTTAAGGTATAGGCTACGGCATGAGACAGAAGTAGCTTATGATAGGGTTAAGGCATAGGCTACAGCATGAGACAGAAGTAGCTTATGTTAGGGTTAAGGTATAGGCTACAGCATGAGACAGAAGTAGCTTATGTTAGGGTTAAGGTATAGGCTACAGCATGAGACAGAAGTAACCTATGTTAGGGTTAAGGTATAGGCTACGGCATGAGCCAGAAGTAGCTTATGTTAGGGTTAATGCATAGGCTACGGCATGAGACAGAAGTAGCTTATGTTAGAGTTAAGGCATAGGCTACGGCATGAGACAGAAGTAGCTTATGTTAGAGTTAAGGCATAGGCTACGGCATGAGACAGAAGTAGCTTATGTTAGGGTTAAGGCATAGGCTACAGCATGAGACAGAAGTAGCTTATGTTAGGGTTAAGGCATAGGCTACAGCATGAGACAGAAGTAGCTTATGATAGGGTTAAGGCATAGATTACGGCATGAGACAGAAGTAGCTTATGCTAGGGTTAAGGCATAGGTTACGGCATGAGACAGAAGTAGCTTATGCTAGGGTTAAGGCATAGGCTACGGCATGAGACAGAAGTAGCTTATGCTAGGGTTAAGGCATAGGCTACGGCATGAGACAGAAGTAGCTTATGTTAGGGTTAAGGCATAAGCTACGGCATGAGACAGAAGTAGCTTATGTTAGGGTTAAGGCATAGGCTACGGCATGAGACAGAAGTAGCTTATGTTAGGGTTAAGGTATAGGCTACAGCATGAGACAGAAGTAGCTTATGTTAGGGTTAAGGCATAGGCTACGGCATGAGACAGAAGTAGCTTATGTTAGGGTTAAGGTATAGGCTACGGCATGAGACAGAAGTAGCTTATGATAGGGTTAAGGCATAGGCTACAGCATGAGACAGAAGTAGCTTATGTTAGGGTTAAGGTATAGGCTACAGCATGAGACAGAAGTAACCTATGTTAGGGTTAAGGTATAGGCTACGGCATGAGACAGAAGTAGCTTATGATAGGGTTAAGGCATAGGCTACAGCATGAGACAGAAGTAGCTTATGATAGGGTTAAGGCATAGATTACGGCATGAGACAGAAGTAGCTTATGCTAGGGTTAAGGCATAGGTTACGGCATGAGACAGAAGTAGCTTATGCTAGGGTTAAGGCATAGGCTACGACATGAGACAGAAGTAGTTTATGTTAAGGTTAAGGCATAGGCTACGGCATGAGACAGAAGTAACCTATGTTAGGGTTAAGGCATAGGCTACGGCATGAGACAGAAGTAGCTTATGTTAGGGTTAAGGCATAGGCTACGGCATGAGACAGAAGTAGCTTATGATAGGGTTAAGGCATAGATTACGGCATGAGACAGAAGTAGCTTATGCTAGGGTTAAGGCATAGGTTACGGCATGAGACAGAAGTAGCTTATGCTAGGGTTAAGGCATAGGCTACGACATGAGACAGAAGTAGTTTATGTTAAGGTTAAGGCATAGGCTACGGCATGAGACAGAAGTAACCTATGTTAGGGTTAAGGCATAGGCTACGACATGAGACAGAAGTAGCTTATGTTAGGGTTAAGGCATAGGCTACGGCATGAGACAGAAGTAGCTTATGTTAGGGTTAAGGCATAGACTACGGCATGAGACAGAAGTAGCTTATGTTAGGGTTAAGGCATAGGCTACGGCATGAGACAAAAGTAGCTTATGTTAGGGTTAAGGCATGGGCTACGGCATGAGACAGAAGTAGCTTATGTTAGGGTTAAGGTGCTTAATGCAAATTTCAACAATATTTCAGTTATATCATGGGGTCAGTTTTATTGGTAGAGGAAACCAGAGACAAGTTTTATTGATGGAGAAAACCAGAGTACAAGGAGAAAACCACTGACCTGTCGCAAGTCACTGATACACTTTATCACATAATGTTGTATCGGGAACATCTCGCCATGAGCGAGAGTCGAACTCTCAACGTTAGTGGTGATAGGTACTGATTGCACAGGTAGTTGGAAATCCACCAACTATACGAGCACGGTCACTTCGTCCCCTTTTAGCTAACCATAATGTGGTGAAGTTCAATATCTATTCTTGAAATATTAAATGATTGTAAGAAATTTTAAGGTAAGTTTGGAAATACGGGGAAGAAATTCCTGCTCCACTAGTGGCACCCGTCGTTGAAATTCAAGAATAACCCATGAAATCCACTCAGCGTGTTTCTAATGGGGTTCTCTAAAATAATGACCTTGAATTGGATATTATCAGAGGACAAGAATTAACATGAACGGGAATATTGGATTACTTTATTCCCAGTTGTAAAACACGAATGAAGTCTTCTATTATGTGATCTGGCTTGTATTTTTCGCCTTTAATAAGATTCGAAAATACATTTTTCTATGGGTTTTCCATCTTTATAAAATACTGCATTACAACCTCCACATTTATTCGAGCTGGAAAACAAATTACATTAAATTTAAACATTATAATTATTTGTTATAGGCTTGTCTTGTCGAGTTTATAGAAAAATGGTTTATGTTTAAACCGCACAAGTGGTGTAATGGGTAGCGTACTCGTCTCGAGTGAGGTCGTTCGCGAGTTCGACTTCTGGTTGGGTCAAACCAAAGACAATATAATTGGTGTTTGATGCTTCAGCATGAATGAATAAGATAAAAAAAAAATGGTTGCCTCGCAATCAGGATAATGTGTCCGAGATGAGTAGCATGTCTGCACGCGAACTAGTGTGTATTTATAGCAATTCCGCGCAATTGTGTTATGCTTTCTGGTTTATTATGACATGTATAAGCAAAAAGTCCCGTCGGATCTCGGGCGATTGGGCTCTCGGGCGGCGTGGACGACAGATCGGGTTCGACTCGGTAGGTCTGCGTGTTTCAAACTTTTTGCATTTTAAAATATAATTATCTGAATTAAAAGTATGATTATATCATTTTCTCTGTCATGTACTTCAACAACTGACTTGAATAAGGGTAATAACACTATTACCGAACTCCGAACAATCTTACAAAGGGAAAGTCAAAACTCATAAGTATATAAACAGACAAAACAGTCAACAACCGGAAAACTGTGAAAACCGTAATGACCCTGACTTGGTACAGGCATTTCTAAAGAAATGGTGGGTTGAATCAGATTTTAAAGCGCCAAACCTCCCGCTTTCATTACGGCTCAAAGGTTCAGGCTGTCACTATAACAGTATTTATAACAATACTGGAAGAAAATAGGTAAAATAGTTGTCAAAGCAGTACCAAATTCAGTGAAGTAAATGTCAAAAACATTATTACGTCACACATTGATAAAAAAAATATTTTTGACATTTTTGTTGATTTCCTTATCTTTATACATTTTCACTATATGAAAATCCATCGTTTATTTTCGTCTCTGCAGATATTGAATTCTGAATAATTAGTCAACATGCAATCTTAGTGTTATACAGATTTCGAATACCAGTTTTCTCCTCGTAATTGAAAAACAGCCAATCAAAAGACTGTATCCAATATACATTGTACACAGTTGTTTTGATTGGATGATTTTGGAGTACCAGTATCAAACGCGTATTCCAATTTTTTATGAGGACAAATCTGGGTTTAGCTTCATGTTGTTCTTGACCATCGTGGATTTAGAAAAGTTTTTATGAATTCTGCTTTACTGGTTTTGTATCCGGGCTGTCGTTTACCGGGTTAGTAACAAGAGTAATACAACACTACGAGTGTCACATGTGGAGCACGGTTTTTGGTGGGATTCGTGTTGCTTGATCTTTGTTAGATCGTTGCTTGTCCTTTTGGCCATTGTAGTGCATGTTCTTCTTCGATTTACGGCTTCTGATTACGCCATTGTTATCTATAATTTGCGTTCGTCAGTAATAACATATTACGAACATTATATAATTACGATTACATAATCAACCTTTTGTCAACATGGACTGATTTAGAAATTTTAGAAATAGATTAATTAGATTAAATTTAAAGACACGGTGCACTATTTTTTTAATTCAAAGTACATACAAGGAATTTATTGAAAATATGTCGTAATGTGTTTAGTCAATCAACCAAGTTTTAGAGAACTTGAAACGTAATCACCGTGAAAACTTTAGATCTTTTGATATATATTTAGATGTTTGTACTGAAATTGACTAATTAAACAAAGCATACGAGATGTTTACATGACATTTTCCATATCGGCCCTAGTATCAGCCCGAGACTCCCATATCAAGCCCGACAGCGAAGCTGGTGGGCTGATATGGGTCGAGGGCTGATACCAGGGACGCTATGGAAAATTGCATGTCATAATCTATTTATCACATACTTAATTTACATTGACTTTTATATTGCAGAAAAGATCTTTGAGCTGACAAATTGCGAAAATAAATCTTTAAGAGAGCTGCCTTTGTTCAACTTGCTAATATGTTTTATTTCGAGTCAGGTTTCAAAAATATGTCGATCTGTACAATGACGTTAGAAAGTGTTTGCAAAATCTAACCAAGTTGTTAACATTTGAATGGAAATTCCTACACGACGTATACATTTGAGCTAATTATTCCATTTCAAATTATTTAAACTTTATTTTGAAATGTGTTAATTTTATTGAAGTACGATTTTATGCATATCTTTACTACCATCTTTCCTTGTACTTTGACATATCTTTGAGAACACTGCGCAGATACCGGAAGTTGAATTCGGGGGCAAATACGGATATTTGAGGGCAAATGCGGATATCTGCCCCGAGGGCAAATAACCAACACTGATTTCTAGCAATTATTGGACATGCAAAAATGAACATAATGCAACAAAATATGTGATGACAATCATTACATAAGATACCAGAAATTAGTTAAGATATGAACTGGAAATATTAATTGGAACACTTGATTGGACGCATAAAAGGAGCAAAAGGTTGGGGTTTTTTGGGTTTTTTTTTTTTTTCGAATTCCAACAAGTTACAAATCATTAGATATGTCAATTAAAAGTTGAATTACTAGAAATATATATTACTACATAAATATATACATAATGTAATATTGGATCTCATTAAAGGCGCAAATGTTGTGTAACTGTTGGGGATCATTTATTCCTTCGGTGTAATCACTATGGGTATCCAAATAGCACCTACGGTAATGCCTGATGCTTATATAGGATAAACCAAATCATGTTATCCTTTTAATGATTGGACAAACCAAGTATGTGAGTGCGACATGGTTGGTGAATCCAATACACCTTCTTCGTAAAAGAAACAAATCAGTAGTGTTGGAACCAAACTATTCACGAATACACAATAATTATAGCATTCTTTCCATTAAACAGCTGACATGTCGGAGAAACAGAAATTAATTAAACATGGATCAAACCGGCACACAGACAGCGATACTGAACAAGACTGATCTGTATTTGGACAACCTGAAATACAATGGCTTTTTTTATAATCCAATATTAAAATTATTCACATTTAAATGTTAAATGTCGAAATATCTTACTGTTTTATACAATAACTGTTAGCGTTACACGACGGTTCACCCCAGGTGTTTAACTGTTATTGTTACACGACGGTTCACCCCAGGTATTTAACTGTTAGCGTTACATGACGGTTCACCCCAGGTATTTAACTGTTATTGTTACACGACGGTTCACCCCAGGTATTTAACTGTTAGCGTTACATGACGGTTCACCCCAGGTGTTTAACTGTTATTGTTACACGACGGTTCACCCCAGGTATTTAACTGTTAGCGTTACATGACGGTTCACCTCAGGTGTTTAACTGTTATTGTTACACGACGGTTCACCCCAGGTGTTTAACTGTTAGCGTTACACGACGGTTCACCCCAGGTGTTTAACTGTTATTGTTACACGACGGTTCACCCCAGGTATTTAACTGTTAGCGTTACATGACGGTTCACCCCAGGTGTTTAACTGTTATTGTTACACGACGGTTCACCCCAGGTGTTTAACTGTTAGCGTTACATGACGGTTCACCCCAGGTATTTAACTGTTAGCGTTACACGACGGTTCACCCCAGGTATTTAACTGTTAGCGTTACACGACGGTTCACCCCAGGTGTTTAACTGTTAGCGTTACATGACGGTTCACCCCAGGTGTTTAACTGTTAGCGTTACATGACGGTTCACCCCAGGTGTTTAACTGTGATTGTTACACGACGGTTCACCCCAGGTGTTTAACTGTTAGCGTTACACGACGGTTCACCCCAGGTGTTTAACTGTTAGCGTTACACGACGGTTCACCCCAGGTGTTTAACTGTTAGCGTTACACGACGGTTCACCCCAGGTGTTTAACTGTTAGCGTTACATGACGGTTCACCCCAGGTGTTTAACTGTGATTGTTACATGACGGTTCACCCCAGGTGTTTAACTGTTAGCGTTACACGACGGTTCACCCCAGGTGTTTAACTGTTAGCGTTACATGACGGTTCACCCCAGGTGTTTAACTGTTAGCGTTACACGACGGTTCACCCCAGGTGTTTAACTGTGATTGTTACACGACGGTTCACCCCAGGTGTTTAACTGTGATTGTTACACGACGGTTCACCCCAGGTGTTTAACTGTTATTGTTACACGACGGTTCACCCCAGGTGTTTAACTGTTAGCGTTACACGACGGTTCACCCCAGGTGTTTAACTGTTAGCGTTACACGACGGTTCACCCCAGGTGTTTAGCTGTTAGCGTTACACGACGGTTCCCCCAGGTGTTTAGCTGTTAGCGTTACACGACGGTTCACCCCAGGTGTTACACGACGGTTCACCCCAGGTGTTTAGCTGTTATTGTTACACGACGGTTCACCCCAGGTGTTTAACTGTTAGCGTTACACGACGGTTCACCCCAGGTGTTTAACTGTTAGCGTTACACGACGGTTCACCCCAGGTGTTTAGCTGTTAGCGTTACACGACGGTTCACCCCAGGTGTTTAGCTGTTAGCGTTATACGACGGTTCACCCCAGGTGTTTAGCTGTTAGCGTTACACGACGGTTCACCCCAGGTGTTTAGCTGTTAGCGTTACACGACGGTTCACCCCAGGTGTTTAGCTGTTAGCGTTACACGACGGTTCACCCCAGGTGTTTAGCTGTTAGCGTTACACGACGGTTCACCCCAGGTGTTTAGCTGTTAGCGTTATACGACGGTTCACCCCAGGTGTTACACGACGGTTCACCCCAGGTGTTTGGTGGAGTCCCGTGTTGCTCATCATTTTAGTTTGTTGTGCTTTGTTTTGTTTGTCTACGTCCTGTGTCGAATGGATTAAACTAGTACCATGAATCAGACCCAAATCTCATCTTTTAGTGAATTGATGAGGTCATGCAAGTGTTACCACATGTCATTAAAATATCGTAAAATGTCTATTTGCAAAAACACAAAACCTAACTCGTGAATCGTGATTGACTTTTGATGGGTAAAATTTACTTTTTCAGAACTCAGAAATCTTAATAAATTAAATATCATGTGTCGCATTTAAAGATTATTTTACATAAATTATGGCATTTATTGTGATAGTACCTCCATTTATCTTAAGTGTGGTCTCCGTCTTCTCGACACGAGTGTCAGCAGTCTTCATCATATCTGAAATAAAGTTTTTGCCTGAATAGTAAAAACGTATACATCTAATTAAGAACACATGACGCGTTTCTGGAATAACCTTCATCAGGTTCACTCAAAGTCAAATAACTTCAAATTCATTGGGATGAAGAAAGCGAGGTTCACGCAAAGCCAAAAGATTTAAAAGTCATTGGGATGAAGAAAACGAGGTACGCTCAAAGTCAAATAATTTAAAAGTCATTGGGATGAAGAAAACGCGGTACGCTCAAAGCCAAATAATTTAAAAGTCATTGGGATGAAGAAAACGAGGTACGCTCAAAGCCAAATAATTTAAAAGTCATTGGGATGAATAAAACGAGGTACGCTCAAAGCCAAATAATTTAAAAGTCATTGGGATGAAGAAAACGAGGTACGCTTAAATCCAAATAATTTAAAAGTCATCGGTATGAAGAAAACGAGGTACGCTCAAAGTCAAATAATTTAAAAGTCATTGGGATGAAGAAAACGAGGTACGCTCAAAGTCAAATAATCTAAAAGTCATTGGGATGAAGAAAACAAGGCACGCTCAAAGCCAAATAATTTAAAAGTCATTGGGATGAATAAAACTAGGTTCCCTCAAAGTCAAATGATTTAAGAGTCATTGGGATGAAGAAAACGAGGTACGCCCAAAGCCAAATAATTTAAAAGTCATTGGGATGGAAAAAACGAGGTACGCTCAAAGCCAAATAACTTAAGATTCATTGGGATGAAAAAAACGAGGTACACTCAAAGCCAAATAACTTAAAAGTCATTGGGATGAAGAAAACGAGGTACGCTCAAAATCAAATAATTTAAAAGTCATTGGGATGAAGAAAACGAGGTACGCTCAAAGCCAAATAATTTAAAAGTCATTGGGATGAAGAAAACGAGGTTCACTCAAAGTTAAATGATTTAAGAGTCATTGGGATGAAGAAAACGAGGTTCACTCAAAGTTAAATGATTTAACAGTCATTGGGATGAAGAAAACGAGGTACGCTCAAAGCCAAATAATTTAAAAGTCATTGGGATGAAGAAAACGAGGTACGCTCAAAGGCAAATAATTTAAAAGTCATCGGGATGAAGAAAACGAGGTACGCTCAAAGCCAAATAATTTAAAAGTCATTGGGATGAAGAAAACGAGGTACGCTCAAAGCCAAATAATTTAAAAGTCATTGAGATGAAGAAAACGAGGCACGCTCAAAACCAAATAATTTAAAAGTCATTGGGATGAATAAAACTAGGCTCACTCAAAGTCAAATGATTTAAGAGTCATTGGGATGAAGAAAACGAGGTACGCTCAAAGCCAAATAATTTAAGAGTCATTGGCATCAAGAAAACGAGGTACGCTCAAAGCCAAATAATTTAAAAGTCATCGGGATGAAGAAAACGAGGTTCACTCAAAGTCCAATGTTCTAATAGTCATTGGGGTGAAGAAAACAAGGTACGCTCAAAGCTAAATAATTTAAAAGTCATTCGGATGAGGAAAACGAGGTACGCTCAAAGCCAAATAATCTAAGTCATTGGGATGAAGAAAACGAGGTACGCTCAAAGCCAAATAATTTAAAAGTCATTGGGATGAAGAAAACGAGGTACGCTCAAAACCAAATAATTTAAGAGTCATTGGGATGAAGACATGAGGTACACTCAAATCCAAATAACTTTAAAGTTATTGGGATGAAGAAAACGAGGTATGCTCAAAGCCAAATAATTTAAAAGTCATTGGGATGAAGAAAACGAGGTACGCTCAAAGCCAAATAACTTAAGAGTCATTGGGATGAAGAAAACGAGGTACACTCAAAGCCAAATAATTTATAAGTCATTGGGATGAAGAAAACGAGGTACGCTCAAATTCAAATAATTTAAAAGTCATTGGGATGAAGAAAACGAGGGTCATTCAAAGTCAAATGATCTAAGAGTCATTGGGATGAAGAAATCGAGGTACGCTCAAAGCCAAATAATTTAAAAGTCATTGGGATGAAGAAAACGAGGTACGCTCAAACTCAAATAATATAAGAGTCATTGGGATGAAGAAAACGAGGTACGCTCAAAGCCAAATAATTTAAGAGTCATTGGGATGAATAAAACGAGGTACGCTCAAAGCCAAATAAATTAAAAATCATTGGGATGAAGAAAACGAGGTACGCTCAAAGCCAAATAATTTAAGAGTCATTGGGATGAATAAAACGAGGTACGCTCAAAGCCAAATAAATTAAAAATCATTGGGATGAAGAAAACGAGGTACGCTCAAAGCCAAATGATTTAAAAGTCATTGGGATCAAGAAAACGATGTACGCTCAAAACCAAATAATTTAAGAGTCATTGGGATGAAGAAAACGGGGTACACTCAAAGCCAAATAACTTAAAAGTCATTGGGATGAAGAAAACGAGGTACGCTCAAAGCCAAATAATTTAAAAGTCATTGGGATGTAGAAAACGAGGTACGCTCAAAGCCAAATAATTTAAAAGTCATTGGGATGAAGAAAACGAGGTACGCGCAAAGCCAAATAATTTAAGAGTCATTGGGATGAAGAAAACGAGGTACGCTCAAAGCCAAATAATTTAAAAGTCATTGGGATGAAGAAAACGAGGTACACTCAAAGCCAAACAACTTAAAAGTCATTGGGATGAAGAAAACGAGGTGCGCTCAAAGCCAAATAATTTAAAAGTCATTGGGATGAAGAAAACGAGGTACACTCAAAGCCAAATAATTTATAGGTCATTGGGATGAAGAAATCGAGGTACGCTCAAAGTCAAATAATTTAAAAGTTATTGGGATGAAGAAAACGAGGTACGCTCAAAGCCAAATAATTTAAGTCATTGGGATGAAGAAAACGAGGTTCACTCAAAGTCAAATGCTTTAAGGGTCATTGAGATGAAGAAATCGAGGTACGCTCAAAGCCAAATACTTTAAAAGTCATTGGGATGAAGAAAACGAGGTACGCTCAAAGCCAAATAATTTAAAAGTCATTGGGATGAAGAAAACGAGGTACGCTCAAAGTCAAATAATTTAAAAGTCATTGGGATGAAGAAAACGAGGTACGCTCAAAGTCAAATAATCTAAAAGTCATTGGGATGAAGAAAACAAGGCACGCTCAAAGCCAAATAATTTAAGAGTCATTGGGATGAAGAAAACGAGGTACGCTCAAAGTCAAATAATCTAAAAGTCATTGGGATGAAGAAAACAAGGCACGCTCAAAGCCAAATAATATAAAAGTCATTGGGATGAATAAAACTAGGTTCCCTCAAAGTCAAATGATTTAAGAGTCATTGGGATGAAGAAAACGAGGTACGCCCAAAGCCAAATAATTTAAAAGTCATTGGGATGGAAAAAACGAGGTACGCTCAAAGCCAAATAACTTAAGATTCATTGGGATGAAAAAAACGAGGTACACTCAAAGCCAAATAACTTAAAAGTCATTGGGATGAAGAAAACGAGGTACGCTCAAAGCCAAATAATTTAAAAGTCATTGGGATGAAGAAAACGAGGTACGCTCAAAGCCAAATAATTTAAAAGTCATTGGGATGAAGAAAACGAGGTTCACTCAAAGTTAAATGATTTAAGAGTCATTGGGATGAAGAAAACAAGGCACGCTCAAAGCCAAATAATTTAAGAGTCATTGGGATGAAGAAAACGAGGTACGCTCAAAGTCAAATAATCTAAAAGTCATTGGGATGAAGAAAACAAGGCACGCTCAAAGCCAAATAATATAAAAGTCATTGGGATGAATAAAACTAGGTTCCCTCAAAGTCAAATGATTTAAGAGTCATTGGGATGAAGAAAACGAGGTACGCCCAAAGCCAAATAATTTAAAAGTCATTGGGATGGAAAAAACGAGGTACGCTAAAGGCCAAATAACTTAAGATTCATTGGGATGAAAAAAACGAGGTACACTCAAAGCCAAATAACTTAAAAGTCATTGGGATGAAGAAAACGAGGTACGCTCAAAGCCAAATAATTTAAAAGTCATTGGGATGAAGAAAACGAGGTACGCTCAAAATCAAATAATTTAAAAGTCATTGGGATGAAGAAAACGAGGTACGCTCAAAGCCAAATAATTTAAAAGTCATTGGGATGAAGAAAACGAGGTTCACTCAAAGTTAAATGATTTAAGAGTCATTGGGATGAAGAAAACGAGGTACGCTCAAAGCCAAATAATTTAAAAGTCATTGGGATGAAGAAAACGAGGTACGCTCAAAGGCAAATAATTTAAAAGTCATCGGGATGAAGAAAACGAGGTACGCTCAAAGCCAAATAATTTAAAAGTCATTGGGATGAAGAAAACGAGGTACACTCAAAGCCAAATAATTTAAAAGTCATTGAGATGAAGAAAACGAGGCACGCTCAAAACCAAATAATTTAAAAGTCATTGGGATGAATAAAACTAGGCTCACTCAAAGTCAAATGATTTAAGAGTCATTGGGATGAAGAAAACGAGGTACGCTCAAAGCCAAATAATTTAAGAGTCATTGGCATCAAGAAAACGAGGTACGCTCAAAGCCAAATAATTTAAAAGTCATCGGGATGAAGAAAACGAGGTTCACTCAAAGTCCAATGTTCTAATAGTCATTGGGGTGAAGAAAACAAGGTACGCTCAAAGCCAAATAATTTAAAAGTCATTCGGATGAGGAAAACGAGGTACGCTCAAAGCCAAATAATCTAAGTCATTGGGATGAAGAAAACGAGGTACGCTCAAAGCCAAATAATTTAAAAGTCCTTGGGATGAAGAAAACGAGGTACACTCAAAACCAAATAATTTAAGAGTCATTGGGATGAAGACATGAGGTACACTCAAATTCAAATAACTTAAAAGTTATTGGGATGAAGAAAACGAGGTATGCTCAAAGCCAAATAATTTAAAAGTCATTGGGATGAAGAAAACGAGGTACGCTCAAAGCCAAATAATTCATAAGTCATTGGGATGAAGAAAACGAGGTACGCTCAAACTCAAATAATTTAAGAGTCATTGGGATGAAGAAAACGAGGTACGCTCAAAGCCAAATCATTTAAGAGTCATTGGGATGAAGAAAACGAGGTACGCTCAAAGCCAAATAATTTAAAAGTCATTGGGATGAAGAAAACGAGGTACGCTCAAAGCCAAATAATTTAAGAGTCATTGGGATGAAGAAAACGAGGTACGCTCAAAGCCAAATAATTTAAAAGTCATTGGGATCAAGAAAACGATGTACGCTCAAAACCAAATAATTTAAGAGTCATTGGGATGAAGAAAACGGGGTACACTCAAAGCCAAATAACTTAAAAGTCATTGGGATGAAGAAAACGAGGTACGCTCAAAGCCAAATAATTTAAAAGTCATTGGGATGTAGAAAACGAGGTACGCTCAAAGCCAAATAATTTAAAAGTCATTGGGATGAAGAAAACGAGGTACGCTCAAAGCCAAATAATTTAAAAGTCATTGGGATGAAGAAAACGAGGTACGCTCAAAGCCAAATAATTTAAGAGTCATTGGGATGAAGAAAACGAGGAACGCTCAAAGCCAAATAATTTAAAAGTCATTGGGATCAAGAAAACGATGTACGCTCAAAACCAAATAATTTAAGAGTCATTGGGATGAAGAAAACGAGGTACACTCAAAGCCAAACAACTTAAAAGTCATTGGGATGAAGAAAACGAGGTACGCTCAAAGCCAAATAATTTAAAAGTCTTTGGGATGAAGAAAACGAGGTGCGCTGAAAGCCAAATAATTTAAAAGTCATTGGGATGAAGAAAACGAGGTACACTCAAAGCCAAATAATTTATAGGTCATTGGGATGAAGAAATCGAGGTACGCTCAAAGTCAAATAATTTAAAAGTTATTGGGATGAAGAAAACGAGGTTCACTCAAAGTCAAATAATTTATAGGTCATTGGGATGAAGAAATCGAGGTACGCTCAAAGTCAAATAATTTAAAAGTTATTGGGATGAAGAAAACGAGGTACGCTCAAAGCCAAATACTTTAAAAGTCATTGGGATGAAGAAAACGAGGTACGCTCAAAGCCAAATAATTTAAGAGTCATTGGGATGAAGAAAACGAGGTTCACTCAAAGTCAAATAATTTAAAAGTCATTGGGATGAAATAAACGAGGTACGCTCAAGGCCAAATAATTTAAAAGTCATTGGGATGGAAAAAACGAGGTACGCTAAAGGCCAAATAACTTAAGATTCATTGGGATGAAAAAAACGAGGTACACTCAAAGCCAAATAACTTAAAAGTCATTGGGATGAAGAAAACGAGGTACGCTCAAAGCCAAATAATTTAAAAGTCATTGGGATGAAGAAAACGAGGTACGCTCAAAATCAAATAATTTAAAAGTCATTGGGATGAAGAAAACGAGGTACGCTCAAAGCCAAATAATTTAAAAGTCATTGGGATGAAGAAAACGAGGTACGCTCAAAGGCAAATAATTTAAAAGTCATCGGGATGAAGAAAACGAGGTACGCTCAAAGCCAAATAATTTAAAAGTCATTGGGATGAAGAAAACGAGGTACACTCAAAGCCAAATAATTTAAAAGTCATTGAGATGAAGAAAACGAGGCACGCTCAAAACCAAATAATTTAAAAGTCATTGGGATGAATAAAACTAGGCTCACTCAAAGTCAAATGATTTAAGAGTCATTGGGATGAAGAAAACGAGGTACGCTCAAAGCCAAATAATTTAAGAGTCATTGGCATCAAGAAAACGAGGTACGCTCAAAGCCAAATAATTTAAAAGTCATCGGGATGAAGAAAACGAGGTTCACTCAAAGTCCAATGTTCTAATAGTCATTGGGGTGAAGAAAACAAGGTACGCTCAAAGCCAAATAATTTAAAAGTCATTCGGATGAGGAAAACGAGGTACGCTCAAAGCCAAATAATCTAAGTCATTGGGATGAAGAAAACGAGGTACGCTCAAAGCCAAATAATTTAAAAGTCCTTGGGATGAAGAAAACGAGGTACACTCAAAACCAAATAATTTAAGAGTCATTGGGATGAAGACATGAGGTACACTCAAATTCAAATAACTTAAAAGTTATTGGGATGAAGAAAACGAGGTATGCTCAAAGCCAAATAATTTAAAAGTCATTGGGATGAAGAAAACGAGGTACGCTCAAAGCCAAATAATTCATAAGTCATTGGGATGAAGAAAACGAGGTACGCTCAAACTCAAATAATTTAAGAGTCATTGGGATGAAGAAAACGAGGTACGCTCAAAGCCAAATCATTTAAGAGTCATTGGGATGAAGAAAACGAGGTACGCTCAAAGCCAAATAATTTAAAAGTCATTGGGATGAAGAAAACGAGGTACGCTCAAAGCCAAATAATTTAAGAGTCATTGGGATGAAGAAAACGAGGTACGCTCAAAGCCAAATAATTTAAAAGTCATTGGGATCAAGAAAACGATGTACGCTCAAAACCAAATAATTTAAGAGTCATTGGGATGAAGAAAACGGGGTACACTCAAAGCCAAATAACTTAAAAGTCATTGGGATGAAGAAAACGAGGTACGCTCAAAGCCAAATAATTTAAAAGTCATTGGGATGTAGAAAACGAGGTACGCTCAAAGCCAAATAATTTAAAAGTCATTGGGATGAAGAAAACGAGGTACGCTCAAAGCCAAATAATTTAAAAGTCATTGGGATGAAGAAAACGAGGTACGCTCAAAGCCAAATAATTTAAGAGTCATTGGGATGAAGAAAACGAGGAACGCTCAAAGCCAAATAATTTAAAAGTCATTGGGATCAAGAAAACGATGTACGCTCAAAACCAAATAATTTAAGAGTCATTGGGATGAAGAAAACGAGGTACACTCAAAGCCAAACAACTTAAAAGTCATTGGGATGAAGAAAACGAGGTACGCTCAAAGCCAAATAATTTAAAAGTCTTTGGGATGAAGAAAACGAGGTGCGCTGAAAGCCAAATAATTTAAAAGTCATTGGGATGAAGAAAACGAGGTACACTCAAAGCCAAATAATTTATAGGTCATTGGGATGAAGAAATCGAGGTACGCTCAAAGTCAAATAATTTAAAAGTTATTGGGATGAAGAAAACGAGGTTCACTCAAAGTCAAATAATTTATAGGTCATTGGGATGAAGAAATCGAGGTACGCTCAAAGTCAAATAATTTAAAAGTTATTGGGATGAAGAAAACGAGGTACGCTCAAAGCCAAATACTTTAAAAGTCATTGGGATGAAGAAAACGAGGTACGCTCAAAGCCAAATAATTTAAGAGTCATTGGGATGAAGAAAACGAGGTTCACTCAAAGTCAAATAATTTAAAAGTCATTGGGATGAAATAAACGAGGTACGCTCAAGGCCAAATAATTTAAAAGTCATTGGGATGAAGAAAACGAGGTACGTCAAAACCAAATAATTTAAGAGTCATTGGGATGAGGAAAACGAGGTACGTTCAAAGCCAAATAATTTAAAAGTCGTTGGGATGAAGAAAACGAGGTACGTCAAAACCAAATAATTTAAAAGTCATTGGGATGAAGAAAACGAGGTTCTCTCAAAGCCAAATAATTTAAGAGCCATTGGGATGAAGAAAACGAGGTACGTTCAAAGCCAAATAATTTAAAAGTCGTTGGGATGAAGAAAACGAGGTTCTCTCAAAGTCAAATAATTTAAGAGTAATTGGGATTATTAAAACCAAAGGGCCTAAACAGAATAGATAAAATCGGCTAATGTCATCTATGCTTGAGGAAGGAGAACCTAAATAAAGTAGCCATACTAAAGATGTAAATTTAAATCACGAGACAGCGACACATGTATATGGTATACCTGTAAGGTTCTAGGAGGGCAAATCACGAAACAGCCAAACATGTATATGGTATACCTGTAAGGTTCTAGGAGGGCAAATCACGAGACAGCCACACATGTATATGGTATATCTGTAAGGTTCTAGGAGGGCAACGTGTACTAAAAAATATCTCTGAAAAAAATCGATGGGATAACTTCTAATATGAAGTATAATAGATTTAAGTGTTGATGCCCACTTGTCCCTATAACCATACTTAGTATTTAGTAAGAATTACTCATAATTAGAAAGGGAGTTTAGAGTTATGGTGTTAAAAGGAAACTTCACAATATTTCAGTTTTATCTGAAACCGGAGTACTCTGAGAAAATCAGCGACCTGTTGGAAGTCACTGACAAACATTATCACATAATGTTGTGTCGAGTACACCTCGCCATGAGCGGGATTCGGACTCACAACTTTAGTGGTGATAAGCACTGATTGCACATATAGTCGTAAATCCAACTACCACACGATCACGACCACGACACTCCCATTAGAAAAATAAGATCATCGCATCTTTATATGACAGCAATGAGTTACATTTTAAACTACACTACATCCACAAGTAAGTACACTATTTGAACAGATTTCTTACATATTTCATGAAAGATTTTTTACATAGAATATGGACATACTTGATCAAAGAAAACTCAAATAACAATATATATATTTTTTATACACATATTTTACATACACATAAAAGACAATGAAAATAAAACACGGAGCAAAAAAGCGACAATTTAAAAACATACGCTGGAAGGGAGACAACTCTTATAGATTAACAGTATTAGCCTGGGACTGTTATATATACTTATGAATAAATGTTCCCTATACTAGCTTTCCACGAGCTTTGTGATTGCTGTTGTTCATTCTATATCACCATAATGCTTTTTTTTTAAATCACCACAACTCACTATTCAATGTGAGTATGATGTTATCCATGGCTTTAACTCTTTTACTCCGAACATATTATAATACATTTTCTGTATTTTTCTTTTCTTTTATTTTTGCATTTCAGATTGTTCGTTTTTTCATTTTATTTGTATCTCAAGACATAAATTGAAATTCACGGATACAATTTAACAGGAGTCCGGTAGCCCAAAACCACAAACATTTGACATGGACCCCGGAATATTTTCAGACAGTAACCTAACTGGCTACTGAAATTTTGAATATTTCATGTAGAATGTCAGTATGTCAGTTGCTGATCCCCACGATTTTTTGTTGAGCGACTAAAATTTGTATTGTAGGGAGGTCAGTTGGCAAATTGCAACAACAGTGCAAATTTAGTCCTTGAAATTTATTTTTTAGACATTTACATTGTAGACAGATACAACTTTTGGATACATAAATATAATACACATAACATCATTTCAAGACAAGCAAATTCTCGGAAAATTCAGAAACATTGGTTGCTTTTTATTGGGTTTTGGACGAAAAATCTAGTTATTAGATAGGTGATGTGTACTCCTTATAAATTATTTTAGACAGCTCGACTAATACTCTCCTACGTTACGGATGTTGTGCTTTTCTAAAGAGTTTATTATGAAAATTTGTATTTCACTATCATCCTTTTAAACGCTGGTTAGCTGTCCATTGACAACCATACTCACTTGCTATTTAGCAATGCTAAACATTTTGAAATTTGTAAAAAAGAAAAAAAAACATAAATATTGCATAGATTGTAACATTACTGGTAATTTTACATAAATTGTAGTATTACTAGGTATCAAACCATCATGTCCCTTGGTCTGCCAAGACTCACCAAGAGAACAGATCTAGGAAAAAGTGATATTTTAAGTATTTCTAATTAAACATGGAAGAAAAGAGTACACTCACGTGATAAAATTGACTGAAAAACAAATCAAACAATTGATACAAATACTCGGGGGTGTAGAACCCATTGTTAAATTAGAAGCGTAAACAATGAAAATATGGACGTTCACCGAGGTAGTTAAAGATCAGACCAGTAATAAAATCAACACAGACGAATCTGATGAAACACATGATAAACAAAATAAATACTACACGTCTAGTGATTCAATGAAGCTCCAAATTTTGGTGGACCAATATGTGTTTGCTTTCAACAAACCAGCTAGAACCCAACGGCTCTTCAACGTAGACATCTATAAAGCGGTAGGTTCCAAGGTCCCATTCGAATGCATGACGGGGATACAGCGCATTAGAGATACGTGGAGGATTTTTATGGATAATAGTGAAGATAGAATAACATTAATTGTGGAAGTCTTAAATATGCGTGGCATGTGGGTACCCCTACACACACACAATTCTCAAAGAATCCAACCTGATACCATCCGAATAAAGGAAAACAACATATCCTTCTTTCCGCTGATGACAGCCAAGCTTACCGTGCATTGACTTTAGAAGGATGTAGTATTGAATGTATGAATGTATTAAAATACAACTTGTTATTAGTAAACCACTCCCACATCCAATTCCAAGGAATCTCCAAATAGGAGAATAATGGGGGAGCACATTTCATACGGGCCAGGTAGAAAAGGTCAATCAAAACATGGAATCTCTATTTCTTAGGCAGTTATACATTTTACTAGTTGGTAATATTTATTTACATAAATTGTAATATTAAATTGTATCATACCTTCATTAGAATCACTTTTCGGATTCAGCTTGTCGACATTCGTTACAGGAATCCTCATCATGCTTGAAATAATGTCGTTGGCTGTCAAAAATGTAATAAATTAGGGTTAGAGTTGTAGTGTTTGAAGCCGGTCAGTTTTTTCTGTGAAGGAAACCAGAGTAACCAGCAAAGACCACCAACCTGACAAACGTAATTGTGAATCCCTTGTCATAAACGGATTCAAATTCACAATATTGGTAGTGATAGGCACTGATTGCATAGGTAGTTTTAAATTCAACTACCATACGATCACGACAACGACGGCCCCTAAAATGAAATAACCATATTAAAACAGATAATAGCTGTATATATTTTGTAAAGCTATCATGCAGGGGCATACCTTCTTGCTACATATTGTATATCGTTGAGACTATGTTACCAATACCAAAGGTAAATACAGTGTATGTAACAAACACATCACATCAATAATAACCGTCATACATTTATTTAAAGAATTAAATAAAACAAAATTCAAAATCTCAAAAACAGCAGAACATACTCCTCGGCAATAGAGAGTCGCCAGGAAATATGACATCTGAAGTAATCAATCACATTTTACAGAGAGGAGAGGTTTGGGCCCATGGAACTAGTTTAACCCACCCACTTTTGATTAAAGTGTCTGTACCAACCCAGCTGCGTGAGAGTGAGCAGCTATGTATATGTGTCTTAGGGTATAGATTTAGCTCCTGTTTCTACGATTCATCGATTAGATTTGGGAACTATTCTGGCGGGATGGTATTTTTTTTTATTGCTATTACATGTAAGCCTACATTGTGTCATTTTATCATCTTTTAACCGATCGAATATGTTCATATCCATGGTGTAAAAACTGGGAGAAAGGCGAGTTGTGTCGGATGTTTTTGAAGCGTATGTCCTGTGAACTTTAGACAAATATAATACACGAAACAGGATTGTACTTCATATGTCGTGGTTTTGTTGCGTTCAGTTAAGATGAGAGGTGATTGTTCGTTTTGTTGATATTGGCGGAATTGGTGATCTTCACTGTTTAAACTTTCTTTTCATATGATTCTATAATATATCAATCCTGTTTGGTTATATGTACATGTATATAATATGTGAATTTTGAAAGATTTCGACGTAAGTTATCGTATGTTACATTTAGTGATAAATTTTACATAAATTGTAGTAATAATTTGTATCTAACCTGCCTATGTTTTATGCTTTGTCTTCGTCATATCGACATTATCGTCAGGAGTTTTCAGCGCACTATCTTCAGATGTTTTCAGTGCACTACTTTCAGGAGTTTTCAGCGCATTTTCGTCAGGTGTTTCCAGAACACTTTCTTCAGGAGTTATCAGCACACTTTCTTCAGGAGTTCTCAGCACACTTGATTCAGGAGTTCTCAGCACACTTGATTCAGGAGTTCTCAGAACACTTTGTCTTTGGGGTTTTCAACACACTTGATTCAGGAGTTCTCAGAACACCTGTCTTCGGGGTTTTCAACACACTTGATTCAGGAGTTCTCAGCACACTTGATTCAGCAGTTCTCAGAACACTTGTCTTCGGGGTTTTCAACACACTTGTAATAATATTGTCGCCTGTCAAATATAGATTAACATAGAAATACAACTCTGTAGGATGAATCAAATACACATCTCCCTCAGAATACGTCACAACTTGTCGTACTCACTTCCCGGTTCTTTCCACATTCATAACTTGTCGTGGGGTGTGTAACTAGAGTAATACGACGGGTGGAGTAGGAATTTCTTACCCCTATGGTGGCTTCAAACTATTGTAGATTAGTACGTGTTGGGGGTGTGCACTCCTTGCACGTTAAAATTAACAGCGGATACATATGAACAGTGACATTTTTGTAAATGGTCACTGTATTGTGAATATATATTTTCCTATTAGCTTTGTAGATAGCGTGTGATTGTTGTTTAATGTAAACTCAGCAATTTGTCGGCTATATCATGGCGAGCACAAGCTACTTTTCAGTGAGATGATAATGAGGTTCGCTTTGCATTAGAGCACCATGCTTAATTTGCATAGTC
The DNA here is from genome assembly GCA_963383655.1 of Bathymodiolus septemdierum. Taxonomy (NCBI): domain Eukaryota; kingdom Metazoa; phylum Mollusca; class Bivalvia; order Mytilida; family Modiolidae; genus Bathymodiolus; species Bathymodiolus septemdierum. Next base: position 51,656,722 of record OY726530.1, on the reverse strand, counting down.
CACCCGAAAACATCAGCCCGATTACGAGCCAACCAGTCTTTCCTCTACTTCTTAATGATGTGTGCTTAGCGGAGTAACAAGTAAATCGAATTTTATACTCTTATAGTGCCCACCTCGAGTTCGGGAGATCATGGCTTCCAGTACCGGTCGTGTCAAACCAAAGACAATGCAATAGGTATATGTATTGCTTTTCCGCTAAGCGCACAGCATTAAGACAACGATTGGCTGACTCGGAATAATGATAACGGGTCCGATTCTAGCGACATATCTATTATTGAACTGTTGTTCAGCGAGCTCACCAAATACACATTGATTTTAATAAACAAGCATGAAGTCGGATTTAAGCAGGAATGTTACACTAAGCATTATAAAACACACAAACACCACCTCGTAACCCTCGTTTTGATTTGTAATACACATGTGTTAAGTTTTGAATGGCTAAGCAGTAATATCGTGGCGGTAAATCATTGTTAAATAAATTGTCGGATGATTTCAAACTGACATAATGATTTTATTTTTTCAAACGGAAGACTGATAATATTTCTACAATATTTTAGTTATATTGTGGCGGTCAGGTTTAATGGTAGAGGAAACCTTCGACCTACCCCAAGTCATAAATATTTATTGAAATGAGGTGTGAAAGTTAATTTGTATCGAACCTTTATCTGATTCATTTTCTTCATTCGTCTTCTCGACATGTTTGTAAGGCGTCCTAATCATACTTGAAATAATATCGTTAACTGTCAGAACTAAAATAAAATAGTCATATTAAAGTAAAGCATGTCATGATAGCAGCATCATAGTTAAACAACATTCAAAAACACATCATAAAGATATAAATGTCAACATATTTAAAAGTACACACGTAATTACATTGTTCCCCAATAAACAATGGTTAACTTCCTCAAATCGAGTGCAGTATATCGTTGGTTCGATCCCCGGTCGTGTCAAACCACAGAATATGCCTTGGTATTCGTTACTTCTCCGCAAAGCATAGCACATTAATGAGTAAGGGCAAATTTTGGTTGGCCCGGAATCAAGTTAATGTTCGCATTACACGAAAAATCTGTCCATGGACTGCTGTTTCAGTGAGCCACCACTATTTAAATCGAACATATCGTGTTGCATGTAGTATAGTACAAAGTGGACATTATCATCTGATCGAAATGTATCTTCTCGTCATTATATAGCAAAAAACTGTTCATTTTGGCGTTAGACAACAATCACTCATGAAAAGACATCGTCGTTCATCATTTAGTTTGCTCATTCGCTAAATTTTAAGATCTTTTTCTATTACTGTTGCCGAAAGTAATTTATTGGAAATCATGGTAGTCACTTTCTAATGTTGCAGTGATTTTACAACAATTTACAATTAATTAGGGGACCACCATGGCCGTGATTGTATGGTAGTTGGACTTACAACTACCTATGCAATCAGTGCATATAACTACTAAACGTTGTGAGTTCGCATCCCGCTCATGGCGAGGCATACTCTATGCAACATATACTATCTATACTCCGGTTTCCACCACCAATAAAACAGGCCGCCAGCAAGTCACTGACACACTTTATCACATAATGCTGTATCGAGTACATCTCGCCATGAGTGGGATTGGAATTCAAAACTTTAGTGGTGATATGCACTGATTTCATAGGTAGTTCTAAATCCAACTACCATACGATCGCGACGGCTCCGAGTTCGCAGGAACTACCGATAACAGATTATATCGAACCTTTATTTGATTTATTTCTCTCCGCATTCTTCTGAACATCAGTTTTAGGAGTCCTGATGATACGTGCAATGCTATATTTTACTGTTAGAAATAAAATTAAATGGGTCATATTAGAGTAGACAATGAACGGATAACGCATAATAGTCAATACAAATTGTAGCAAATGGATAATATATAGAGGTGTAATACACCACTAAATCCTGGAACCAGTCGAAAGAATGCATGATAAAGTAGTACGTAAAATACAAAGGACCCGGGTGGCTCAATGAGTTAGGTAGCTGGATTACCTAACACCTCATAAGCCTATCATCAATACGGCGTGGTTTCACACCCGGCTTTGTAAATTACAAAATATGGTGCACTCGACTCGCAGCCGCAAGTGATAAAGTTTACCAGTCGTTTGACCACGGTCGTTGATTCTCTCCGACTTCTTTCACCACTACAACTGGTCGTCATGATATAGCTGAAAGTGGCGTTAAACATCAAACATTCAATCAATCGTAAAATGCCAAAATGAATCCCTTCTTCGTATATAAAAAAAAACCTATTAGAGACTGTCAAATAATAAATGTAAGCAGAAACCTACATATTTAAGGATAATCTTAGACCCATATTTGATGACCTCGTGGTCTAAAAAAAACAATGCATGCATTGCAAAGTAACCACCTGCATTTATGTTAAAGTGAAAGTAAGATTTTCGAAGGATGGGAATTTTATGCAGTCGATTCTTTCTTATTTGTTCTTAATTATATGTTGATTTTCGGGTAGGTTTCAACTAAGGTATCATTCCATGAGATATAAGTCTCACTTATATTACATTTCAAGTGAAACCGATATGAAAGTCTCAGAAGTTTTATTTAAAATAGAATGTTATGGGGGATGATAAAGTCGTAATTTCCCTAAAGCACACGTGTACTTACAACGTTCAATAATGGATGCCACCAAATATAACAACGTTTGTATATAAATACTCGATCTTTAGTTTTATGGGTAATGTTTTGTGGATGTTTGTTTTGCCTTTTTCTTATGGCCATCGTGTTGTCTTCAGGCTCTCCTTGACCTTGTATAAAAATACATCCTTACATTTTCGTGTTTCTATTTCTAACTTTGAAAATACATCTCATTGCAGTATTTTAGATATAAATATCAGATACCGGTATACACATTAATGATGAATTAATTAATCATTAATATTAATATAAACAAGGGCGTTTCATATAAAAGTATAATTAAATCAATGTTGTTGGACTTGATCACAAGGCAAGTCTGAGGAATCTACCACAATGTTCTGGTGATATGGTTCAACAACGACATCACAATAATGACTTTGAATGACCACGTCATTCCGCTAAGAGGAAGAGTTTGGCTCCATTAAACTGGTTTATCCCCACTCTATTTATTGAGATGTTTTACCAAGACGGGAAGAAGTCAGGTATAGGAGTACAAGTGGTATCGATCTTTCCGATTTCTACGATTTTCGATGTAATGTGGCAACTGTTCCGAAAGTCATGTAAGAGGTATCAATTTTTCCTCTGTTTTTCTATTTTTCAAATCAAATCTTGGAACTGTTCTTACAGTGTGGTATATTTTGTGTTTCATTGTATTCCCTCCGTGTAGATACTACTCGGGGGCCGGGTGGCTCAATGAGTTAGGTCGTTGGATCTAACAGCTCATACAAGCCTATCACCAATACGGCGTGGGTTCGCGCCCAGCTTTGTAAATTACAAAAAAGGTGCACTCGACTCGCAGCCGCAAGTGATAAAGTTTACCAGTTGCTTGCCCAGGGTCGGTGGTTCTATCCGAGTACTCCGGCTCCCTCCACCACTAAAACTGGTCGCCATGATATAGCTGAAATATTGCTGAAAGTTGCGTTAAACACCATAAATTCAAATTCAAATTCAAATTCGTGACAGAGCGAATGTATTCGTGTCTGTGGTATCTTTTTATGATGCAATTGAAATGTTGACAAGATCAGTATCGTCCACATCAATACATGTTCTCACCTTTCACTGTGCAATCGTTATCGCTTAGAGGTCCGTTTTTCGAGTAGAAGACAGGAATACATCTACAGAAATCTGGACTGGAAAAAAATTAAACGATTTCCATCACAAACTAGTATTTTCTACTAATACTGCATATGCTTAGTTATTTATAGAACAGAAGTTAAACGATTGTACACATATATTTTTATAAAATATTTCCTGTGGATGTATTAAGATATATCAACACAAATATCCATCAAACAAGCGATATATATTGCTATAATAATAATAATGGAAATATTAGCCTCTCCGCAATGAGGTACAACTAATTATGTGGATCGACTGAAACTCTCAATGCGGACCGACGCAAACGAGTGCCTCGTAATTGGAGAATGCCATTCAATTGGAAGCAGATACTAACATGCAGCACGTTGTTGTGATCTTTAGTTTTATGTGTATGTTTTGTAGATTATTGTTTGTCCTTTTGCAGGAATTGATTACCCTTCTGGAGCACCTCAGTTCACCCCCGGTTTTTAGTGGGGCTCGTGTTACTCAATCTTTAGTTTTATGTGTAGTATTTTGTAGATCGTTGTTTGTCCTTTTGCAGGAATTGATTACCCTTCTGGAGCACCTCAGTTCACCCCCGGTTTTTAGTGGGGCTCGTGTTACTCAATCTTTAGTTTTATGTGTAGTATTTTGTAGATCGTTGTTTGTCCTTTTGCAGGAATTGATTACCCTTCTGGAGCACCTCAGTTCACTCCCGGTGTTTAGTGGGGTTCGTGTTACTCAATCTTTAGTTTTATGTGTAGTATTTTGTAGATCGTTGTTTGTCATTTTGTCCTTTTTCTTTTGGCCATTGTGTTGTCTGTTCTTCTTCGAGTTACAGATTCTGATTATCCCTTTAGTATCATAAAATTCATCTGCTGGCGGTACAATGCAAAGGTTTCCAACCCCATTGTCATTGTGGGATCAACATATCCGTCCACGGGTCAGTTCCCAGCCTCACCGTTTACGGATTGGATTCATTCACGTAAATAAAAACGACGATTTCGAACTTAGTGCGCACGACGAGTGTTTGAAAAAACCTTCAACATGCACGTGCACAATCAAAAGACCGGAAAGCCATATAACTTAAATGTTTTTGATGGCAAGCAAACAAAGTGGCCTAAGCAGGGTAGCCACAATCGTCCTAAGGTCACATATACCTGAGGGGGATGAACTTTAGTTTTATTAATAATTACATTCTTTCTAGCAAGGCAGGGTCTCAATCTTTGCTCAATATTTGGATGGTAATAAATATGTTCAGAATCTGAATATCGGCTGATGTAAGCAATTTCAGCAATATTCTGGTGTATTCTTTGTGTAACTATCATCTTCATTATTATAACAATTTGTAAAAACAAAAATGTACGTGACATACTGATGTACTCTGTCCTCATATTCATATTCATGGTGTATTAAATTTCGACCTTGAATCATCGTGTCGATATAGTAGAGAGAATAAAAATAGATAACTAGTTTATTGTGAAAGCCTAGAAAAACATTAACCAGGCACTCTCAAAATTAAAGCAGCGGCTGTGGTCGTATTCATATGGTACCTATGCAATCATTCCTATTACCACTAACGTTGTGAGTTCGAATCCAAGATATGGCGAGGTGTAGTCGATACAAAATAATGTGATTGTTTGACTTGCGACAGGTCGGTGGTTTTCTCCGATTTCCTCCACCAATAAAACTGACTGCCACGATATAGCTGAAATAGTGTAGAAAGTGGCGTTAAACACCATAACCCAAACCCCATAAAAGTTAAACCCAAATAATAATAAAAAAAAATGATAATATAAAGATGATACAGATACGTCTATTGCTTACAATGGTCTTATAGTATCTGAATTTAATACTATCAATATATATTTACCAACATTCTGCATCCGGGAAGGCAGGACACGATGCTCCAGAACAAGGATTAAGACAGCCTTCTGCTTGATCAACGGCAATACAAGCGGCAGCAGGACATTTGAAATCTAGATTAAAAAAAAAGGCAATTGAAAAAAACACAGCAGAAGTACTCGTTTTAGCCAAAATGAAATATGTCTATATATGCTGAAGTTGATACAAGACAATTTTCGATATAAAATAAATAAATGCATCATTTCACTAAGTGAGAAGGTTTCAGGCCTTATCTCTAGCTTAATCTTGGCATTTTTATTTATTGATGGGTCTGTACCAAATCAATAAATTGAGCAGTCATGTGTATGTGTGTTATGGGTACACATATCAATAGTTTTGTCTCTGTTCCTATGATATTTCTATTAAAATTTGAAACTGTTCTGACGAAGTGGCAGTTTTCATTTTATGATTTAAAGTGTTGAAGGCACCATCAATGCATTCTCGCGTACCCTTACATGTTAAATGCCCTCCTTCTTTGTGGGGGTCCATGCTACTCATAATTTAAGTCTTCTGGGTTGAGTTTTTCTTTTTTTGTTTCGTCGTCGTCATGTGTCTTGTGCCTAATGTTTTCTATGTCTTTGAAGTGTCGAATTTTGATTGCCCCTCGTTTTTTTTTAATATTTACTTAAACCACTTTTGGCTTACTTTTATTTATTGTCTACAGTATACTATTATTATTTTTGAAATGATGAACTATCGAAGTTCCGTAAATTACATATCTATCAAATATTTTATATGTCTGTCAATAATTTTTGTTTGCAATAATGATTCTGTTGATTGCGTCCTGAAATTGGCAGCCAGGGTTTATTAAGAAACAAACGAAAAAAGTTATGAATTCAATTTTCTATTTATATGTAGCAACTTTCCAGCATCACCTTCATATGTGGTCTACATCTCTTAGTTGATACAATATTCTAGAGCTTGTCGTTCTTTTCATGATTTCAATGAAACAGGGTTGCTGCTAACAAGGAAGCTATTGAACCAAGGATTCACCACTTCGAAAGTATTACGGTCGCCATCACGACTTGGTTAATCGCTATGTAATATTTGTGTAATCACAACACGACGGGCGACATTAGTAGAACAGGAACTTCTTAGCATTTTGTACAGACAATATACATTTTTTTGTATATACATTATACTTAGATATTATTTGTTCAGCTCATATTGTTACGAAGTAAGTTACCAACATATGCCGAGTGCATGCGTCAGATATTGTCGCTGTGTTGTGAAGATTTGATCCTATTAAAATAGTTTGAAAGTAGAAATGTATCTTTAACAATAAGAAATTGGTGATTAAGAAAAACATCACTATCTGCAAATAAAACATGCTTGCAATAAATGCAATACTGAAATCAAGTATCGTATGATCATACTTACTAGATATACAACATTGAGTCTTGTGACATTTACGATGACATAAACCTTTAACATAAAACCCGTCTGGACAATCATTGTATTTCTCTCTATTTCTACAACTTCCTCCATGATGCCTACACATATCCATGGCTGATACTTAGCACAAATAATTAATAAGACATTTGTTATTTTTCTTATTTCATGATCAATTATGAAATAAAATGGAAAACAAACAGTTCAAACGTTCAATAAAAAAAATCTTCGAAAAGAGACAAGAACGATAACCCTTACCACAAGATATCTCACAAGAGACAAGAACGATAACCCTTACCACACGATATCTCACCTTGTTGGCTTGGCACCGGAAATCAATAAAACGTAACGGGGTAAACCTAGCTATATGGGCCCAAACCTCCCTCTTAGTGAAATTATGCGCTCATGCCAGTGTTTTCCCACATCTAGGTATCATCCCAACCCTCAAATATAATCCTATTGAAATAGATCGGGGATTGTACATTTAGCAATTGTAAGCTGCGATAAGAAGATGGGTGCATATTATAGTTTGAACTGATTATCTTGTTTTTTGTAAACTAAAGATAATTCTGACAAAGAACAAGTACTTGCAATATTTATTGTGATCCAATAAAAACTTATATACACAATTTCCTTTCATATTCATGCCATTTTATTTTTACAATTTCAATCAGTTTGCCGTCTATTTATTCTGGTCTCCCACGAATACCATTAATTTCTTTGGATGACTAGTCCATTTTAAATCTCTTAAATGTATCAGTTACGATGTTTTCCCCTAAAAATAATGGCCTTTAACCAACAGATTATACCTTTCTCGCCAGGAGTCAGTTAACTACGAGCATTCACTGAGCCTGCTTTTGTACTGTCCTTGCTTATTTTGTCATTTTCATTTTTGTGATGTGTTTTTTTAGTGGAAGCGAATCTATGCATGTGTTTTGCTTGTTTATATCTTGCCGCTGGATATCGAACTATAAAAAAGGGGGAGCGTTGGGATTCTTTTAACCGGTTTAACCCCGCAACATTTGTGTGCCTGTCCCAAGCCATGACCTGGATTTACAACGACATATATCGTGGTCTTTCTGATATTCAATGAACTCAGGTGAATGTTTGACCATCACTATATATCTTTCATAATGACTATATTGGAATGAAATGAGTGTGGAAAATATTCTATTGTTACCTATATATTGCATAAGTTTATTATATTTGTTTTTCTTGCTTTCTATTGAACAAGGGGCCATCGTGGTTGTGATCGTTTGCAATCAGTGCCTATCACCACTAAGGTTTTGAGTTCGACACAGCATTATGTGATCAAGTTTGGCAGGTCGGTGGTTTTCTCCGTGTACTCCAGTTTCCTGTACCAATAAAACTCATCGCCAGGACAATATTGTTGTAAGTGGTGTTAAACACCATAACCTTCTGTACTTTGCAAGGTTATTTTTGGATTGATATCCAGGTTTACAATATTAATTTCTATTAGCTTTTTTTATAATTTCGATTTTGTGTTGTGTGGGATATATTGTCTCATGAACATCTGCCGTATCTATATGATTATACCATATATATACAAGTACAAATAAGTTCATTTCTATCTATGTGAACTGCACGCAAAAGACAATATATATATACTAGGCCGTAAAACTGATAAATATATGTTTTAATTAAAAATAACTTACATACGGAAATTGAGAAAACACAGACAATCAACAATATTATCATCATATTAAATAATTCAGTGAAATATCACAGCTGTTTGACCTGTAATTAGAATGATTAAAAAGACCAGTAATGCTCTGCTTCGAAGAAGACTTTGAATATACCAAAGGGGTAATCAGAATTCGTAAATCGAAGAAGAACAGACAACATAATGGGCAAAAAAAAAAAAAAAAAAAGGACAAACAACAATCTACAAAACATACATATAAAACTAAAGCTCCAGTTTCACGAACCACACTAAAAACCGGGGGTCTACTGAGGATAAGAAGACTTTGAAGATACCAAAGGGGTAATCAGAATTCGTAAATCGAAGAAGAAAAGACAACACAATGGTCAAAAGAAAAAGTACAAAAGAACAAACAATGATCTATAAAACATACACATAAAACTAAAGATCGAGTAACACGAACCCCACATCGAACTCACATCATTAGTGGTGATAGGTAATGATTGCACAGATAGTTGCAAATCAAACTACCATACAATCACGACCACGAAAAACATCGGATATAAGCGGCATGAATCAAACATATAAATCGTCGCAACGGTTTTCTGAGAACATATTATAAATACAACAGAAATTCTGGTCTCTACACGTAAAATATTTTGTAGATCAGTCTTCTTGACCACTTTTGTTCTTTTGATCATTTCGATGTATGGCCTCCTATTACCCTGTTTGTTTCTTCAAACATTTTAATGAATTGTCTGTTGATAAAGATATTACAGTATGGTGTCCAGAGAAAACAAATCTTGCTGTGCAGAATGCATCGTTGAAATTACCTCTTACAACCTCTGTAGTTGTGGAAAGGAAAATCAAGCTGTTATGTATCCTCTTTTGTAGAACATAAAAATAGTATGGGCGTCGTCGTGGTTGTAACTAGCTGTGCATTGTGAGTTCGAATCGAGCTAATGGGGCGATGAACTCGATGCAACATTATGTGATAAAGTTTGTCAGTGACTTGTCGGTGGTTGTCTCCGTTTTCCTCCACCAATAAAACGCCACGATACAACTGAATTATTGTTAACAGTGGCGTTAAGCACCATAAACCACCTCCAAATAGTATGTATTCTCGACTGGATATAGTTATAATGCAATTACCTTAAGACAAATTGTGTGTTATTGCTATATTGTTCACAATTGTAACAAATCAAATGTAAAAGAACTAATTTAAATCATAATGTAATAAATATGTAATACATCTTTTTTCTTACTAAAAACATCAATTTTCAATATGTTACGTGCAGTCGAGCAGTACATGTCATGCCAAATACAGTAAAGTATTTTTTTTTAATCATGTTTCAAAATATACATACACACCTCATAATGATATAACAGATTTAAGACATAACACTCACTGAATACTTTAGTTATCGCACTTGTGGGCAAAACTTAACAATTAATATTCGGTGCATTCTTCTACTAGTATAAATTTAAAATAGATTTGTGAATATTAAAAGGGGGCAAAAAAAATATGTATGTTGCATCATTTAACATCCTTCACATATGAAACATGTGCATTGTAACTTATCAGTTATATTGTTTAAATTGTTCAAATTATAAGTGGTATCTTAAGAAAATGAACGTTAGAGAAATCTGAAGGGATAATGAAGAATGGACAATACTCAGACACGGTCAACCCTGGGCACAATATGAAAACACAACACAGAAAACTTTAAAGATTAGCAACATGGAACCCACCAAAAAACAAAGGTCGAACCCAGGTGCTCCAGAAGGGAAGGTAGCTCTTGTTTCTTATAAGACACACTCCTTGTTACATTATAGCCAAGAGAAGGAAAGGCAGCTCTTGTTTCTTATAAGACACACTCCTTGTTACATTATAGCCAAGAGAAGGAAAGGCAGCTCTTGTTTCTTATAAGACACACTCCTTGTTACATTATATATAGCCAAGCGAAGGAAAGGCAGCTCTTGTTTCTTATAAGACACACTCCTTGTTACATTATAGCCAAGAGAAGGAAAGGCAGCTCTTGTTTCTTATAAGACACACTCCTTGTTACATTATAGCCAAGCGAAGGAAAGGCAGCTCTTGTTTCTTATAAGGCACACTCCTTGTTACATTATAGCCAAGAGAAGGAAAGGCAGCTCTTGTTTCTTATAAGACACACTCCTTGTTACATTATAGCCAAGCGAAGGAAAGGCAGCTCTTGTTTCTTATAAGGCACACTCCTTGTTACATTATAGCCAAGAGAAGGAAAGGCAGCTCTTGTTTCTTATAAGACACACTCCTTGTTACATTATAGCCAAGCGAAGGAAAGGCAGCTCTTGGTTCTTATAAGACACACTCCTTGTTACATTATAGCCAAGCGAAGGAAAGGCAGCTCTTGTTTCTTATAAGGCACACTCCTTGTTACATTATAGCCAAGCGAAGGAAATGCAGCTCTTGTTTCTTATAAGGCACACTCCTTGTTACATTATAACCAAGCGAAGGAAAGGCAGCTCTTGTTTCTTATAAGGCACACTCCTTGTTACATTATAGCCAAGCGAAGGAAAGGCAGCTCTTGTTTCTTATAAGACACACTCCTTGTTACATTATAGTCAAGAGAAGGATAGGCAGCTCTTGTTTCTTATAAGACACACTCCTTGTTACATTATAGCCAAGCCGTGTAAATGTCTTGTCGGTGCATGGGGTGAGGAAACAAAACAACATCAGAAAATATCGTCTTGGTTGTTAGTCCATAAGATGTGTATTCATATCGACATATAATACCAAGAAGGAATGGTGAATTGTTTTTATTTTATTTAACACCATGACCAGTCATGAATGAGGAAAGGAAGTGCTTACGACAAATGGGACATGTCCGTAGTCATGGTGGCGACCGTAAATCATTCGAACTTCAACTTAGCCAATAGGAATCGTTGTGCACAAGATAACTATATAAAAACATGAAAGTGATCATTGTTTTCTAGTATTTACTGTACAAATCTTATGATTACATATGGTGTCGTTGCAGCCGAATTGGACAAAGCTTTGACCTTGACAATTTCAGTCTTTAAGATGAGAGGTGTGGCAGATCACATTTATGATATAGATAAAAATGAGCATGAAAGACGATCCATCCGTAATTAGGTTATAATAGGCTTAGAGTGTTAGAGTTATGTTGTTTAACGCCACCTTCAATATATTTCAGCCATATCGTGGCGGTCAGTGTTGTTGGTGGCGGCAACCATAGAAAACCACCGAGTTACTGAAAAACTTTATCACATAATGTAGCTTCGAGTACACCTCCCCATTATCGGAATTCAAACTCGTAACTTTAGTGATGATAAACAAAATTTACGAACATTGCCTTTATTGTTGTATTGACCTGTTTAACAGCTTCACACGTATCCACGTAAATAGCAAATTCCAGAAACTCATAATGAGTAACATTGTTTTTTAAGATGTATTAATGGTCGTTTATGGTCTGTTGCAAGGCAAAATGTTTAGAAATCTGAAAACATCCGTCTCCATGTCCATACCAGTGCCACCTTTTACATATACATGTATAATCTTGTTCTTGTCATAAAAAAAACCAAGATAATAGCTCACTATATGCTAAACAACTATTGCCCCCTTTGATTAATCCCCATTTGACTAAATATCATACCTTTAAGCTAGAATTTCCTCAACAATGTGATGTTCTGTGGGACATATATAACTCATCATCTGCTACAGCGTTGGCAGGGGTTGACTTAGTACAATTCATTGTTTTTTTCAACAACAAAATATCAGTATGCATTTTTTTCTGCAAAATGATAAAGTCATGTTTTATTTAAAATGACATGTCAATGGAAATACAAAATGTAACCAAAGACACTTTTTAAGTGCATTTTTGGAAAGCAGAGTTTGAAGATACCAAAAGGAAAATCAGAATCCGTATATCGACGAAGAACAGACAACACAAGGGAGAAACAACAATCAATAAAGACTACAAATAAAACTAAAGATCGAGGAACACGAACCCCACTGGAAACATTATGATAAGCATTGACTATATGGACTATTGTATTCAGCTTAATTCTATAATATTATAGTATGCATCAGTTCAAACACTCAAGCGGTCAAGCAGTTTTCCATGTTATCATGCTCTTCATATATTAAAATGCAGTGTGCTTAATCTTTCTTAGTGGGGATTCGGGTGGCTCAATGAGTTAAGTAGTTGTAGGACCCGGGTGGTTCAATGGGTTAGATAGTTGTAGGGCCCGGGCGGCTCAATAAGCTAGGTAGTTGTAGGGCCCGGGTGGCTCAATGAGTTAGGTAGTTGTACGGCCCGGGTGGCTCAATGAGTTAGGTAGTTGTACGGCCCGGGTGGCTCAATGAGTTAGGTAGTTGGATTACCTAACAACTCATACAAGCCTATCACCAATACGCAGTCGCAAGTGATAAAGTTTACCAGTTGCTTGTCCACGGTCGGTGGTTCTCTCCGGCTTTTTCCACCACTAAAACTGGTCGCCATGATATAGCTGAAATGTTGCTGAAAGTAGCGTTAAACACAATAAATCAAATCATTTTTCTTAGTGACAAATTAATGTAAGATATACTTATTAATAAAATTTACTGTACATTTATAATGTAAGCATTATTAAAACTAAGGCTCTCCTACCTCAAAAACAATTATTTTGCTTTCCAACCTATTGACTATCTACGTACATGCTATTGTAGAAACATTTCGTGTGCACTAAATCTATGTTTATATTGGATCAAATGCATGTTAGTTCGTTATGGCGACTTTATTGAATCAATTAAAACCCAAACATGTAAATAAACAAAATAAAACCCTCGTCCCTGCGGTTATTGCGATCTCATGATTGTTCGATTTACATCTGTGTGTAATTTGGTTTTCAATGAGTACTCCGGTTTCCTCCAATATAATAACTGATTGAAAGTGGCATTAAATAATGATTTATTTATTCTCGGGCGTTTTATATCCAGTGGTAGATGGTGTCTTCATATTGAAAACGAGAACAACTTCAACAATATGCATCATTTATTATCTCATGTCATTTATTATAGCTGAGTAGATCATATATTAAAAAAAAAATTCAGAATAATACGTTTTCAGCCAATTGAACCACTGTTTTAAATATTAGATATAAACAATTAAAAAGTAAGCTGGAGTGAATAAATTGTGAGTAGTATATGGGCACAGCTCAAGTCATATTTGTTGTGGTGGAGCTACCGAAGTGACCGCGTGCGCGTGCGCAACCGGAAGTGACGTGACCGAAAGCGGCCCTGACCGGAAATCACGGAAGTGATCGCATGCGCATGCACAACCGGTACATTTTGTACTACTACTATAGTAGTAGTACAAAATGTGTCATTGCGCATGACCGATAGGGATACCGGAAGTGACGTTACCCCGAAGAGGTTCCCTCGGGTGCACACATGCACAACCGGAAGTTGGGGTTCCCGCCCTTTTTTCGGGTGGTTTGACCGGAAATGACGTTACCCGTAAGGCTAAGAAAAAATTAAAAAAAATTAAAAAGTACGGGAAAAAAGTACGGGGAAAATGAAATGTCTTATAACGTCACACAAGTAACTTGCATTTAAAACGTTGTTTGAAAAAATACGGGAAAATGTATTGTTTATTTGAAACATTGTGCTTTAACTTTTGTCCGATTTGTGAAAAGAAGTATTTGAAACATTGTGTTTTAACATTTGTGCGATTTGTGAAAAGAAGTATTTGAAACATTGTGTTTTGTGCGATTTGTGAAAAGAAGTTGAAGTATTTAGACAAAGACGGAAAAAGAGATTGAATCTTTACACAGAGTTAACAGAAGTAGTAAATATTTTTAAAGTATTATTTATAATAGAAAAGGCACATATTTAATTTGCTTAAATCTTTGTCCTTCACTGACGTGTCGTTGACTGATATGTTTACACGTTTATTCTGTCATAATGAGCAAATGAACTGGAGAGCACTTCATATGCTGGATAATAATAAAACCATAGATATCAAATTTAGTGCGCACGACGCGCTTCTGGAATAACCTTCATCAGGTACGCCCAAAATAGAAAGATTGGAAAACCAATATAATTAAACGTTTTGGGAGCAATAAAACCAAAGGGTCTAAATAGAATAGCCAAAATAAGTTTACGTAAAAATGTTTAATACATGATCTAGACCATCCAGATTTAATGTCTGTATGACGACTATCACTTTACTGTTTTTGCATCGTCTGGTCTCAAACACAGTTCTTGTTGAATCTAGTTTTATTATGTGCTGTTACCTTTGTACATGAAACTGGACAATCTAACTACTTATAGCTAGTATATATACTATCTGTCTTATATACATAAGATATCATTTTTATACCGATCATCACTTATCCTGGTTTTGGCAGGCTAAGAATCCCCAAATAGGCCAAGTGTAACCATGTTTTGCTACAAGATTTATTAGTTTTCACGGTCTCGTCATGAACATAGTTGCAATATTTCTACCGTGACCTTAAACAACAATTAATTATTCTTATAGAATGTCTTTTATGAAATACTAAGTCAAATATGTGTGGAAATAGTTTATTTTCAATAAAGCAAATAACAAAATTCAAACAGTAGAATGATCAGCTGAAACACTTAAATTGAGTTGAGTAGTTATACAGGAAGCACTGAATTGTGTTGCAGACAAATATATACGCTTTGTCTATTTTAGTGTAGTTGTCTAATATGGGGAAGGGAAACAATATATTACATATTTCAAACATCATTGCTTCCTTGCGCGTGGAAACTACATTAGTAATATTTCATAATTGTCGCTATTATATTTATTTAGGGGGGATTAGGCTTATGGTGTTTAACTTCACTTTCAACAATGTTTCAGTTATATTGTGGGGTCAGCTTAATTGGTGGAGGAAACTGGAGTACCCGGAGAAAACTACCGAATTGCCGCAAGTCACTGACAAACTTTATCACATAATGTTGTATCGAGTGCACATCGCCTGATTCGAACTCACAACGTTAGTGGTGATATGCATTGATTACATAGGTAGTTGTAAATCCAACTACCATACGAGCACGACCACGACGGCTTTTGTATTTCTATCAGTGGTAAGCTATTTTTTTTATATTGTTTAAATCATGTTAATGTTACTTTATTTCCACCCCTTTGAGAATTTTCTTTATCTACATCTGCTATTTTAACCTAATTACTTGATTCCCCAGTTGCGCTTAGACATAAAAAATTCAGAAAACAACATTTACAGCATGTTGAAATGGCCAACGTAGAAATAAATACCTTGTGCTAGGAAGAGGCAGATCTTATTTTGTAAAAACAGAATACTCTGATTCTACCAAAATGTTCTCTGAAACTGATATCATCAACATGCTCGACTTTTTGATTGACAACATATTTGCTATGTTTGGTGGATGTGTTTTTCAACAGATAGTCGGCATACCTATGGGTCCAAACTGCTCCTCTTCTCGTCGACTTGTTCCTTTATTCGTATGAGGCAGACTTCATACAGGAGCTTCTCAAGAAAAACGAAAAGAAGCTGCCCTGATCCTTTAGTTTCACGTTCCGCTATATAGATGATGTCCTTTCACTAAACAATTCTAGGTTTGGTGATGTCTTTCATCGCATATATCCCATTGAGCTTGAAATAAAGTATACCATAGATACAGATAGGTCTGCTTCATACCTTGATTTACTCCTCGAAATTGACAGCGAGGAGCACTAAAGAACGAAACTTTACGACAAAAGAGATGATTTCAATTTTCCCATTGTGAACTTTCCATTTATATGTAGCAACATTCCAGCAGCACCTGCATATGGAGTATATATCTCTCAGTTGATACGATATTCCAGAGCTTGTGGTTAGTATCAGAATTTCCTTGATAGAGGGTTGCTGTTAACAATGAAACTACTAAAGCAATGGTTCCTCTTGGTAAAGTTAAATTCTGCACTTCGAAAATTGTACGGTCACCACCATGACTTGGTTGACCGCTATGGAATATCTGTATCACAAATGACCACGGATATGTTCAACTTTTAGTAAACATTTCCCGGTGTCATATAGTATTTTCACCTCCATGGTATATTGACCCCGGTGTCAATTTTCATGATATTTTGACCCAGGGGTCGATTTTTCGTCATTGTATTTTGAACCCCCTCATTGTAAATTGACCCCCGTCATTTCTACCAAAAAGAGAGGGGTTCATAATACCACAAGAGAGGCTTTGAAACACCATGGATAGAGGGGTAAAAATAGCATGGGTAGGGGGGTCGATGTACCATGGGTGGGGGGTCAAAATACCATGGATAGGGGGTTGTTATACCATGGGCAGGGGGGTCAAAATACCATGGGTAGGGTGTCGATATACCATGGGTAGGGGTCGATATACCATGGGTAGGAGATCGATATACCATGGATAGGGGGATTCGATATACCATGGATAGGGTGGTCGATATACCATGGGTAGGAGGTCGATATTTAATGTGTAGGGGGTTGATATACCATGGGTAGGGGTCCATATACTATGGATAGGGGGTCCATATATCATGGGTAGGGGTCAATACCCCATGGATAGGGGGTCAAAATACCGTGGGTAGGGGGTCGATATACCATGGGTAAGGGGTTGATATACCATGGGTAGGGGGGTCGATATACCATGGGTAGAAGGGATCGATATACCATGGGTAAGGGGTTTGATATACCATGGGCAGGGTGGTCAAAATATCATGGGTAGGGGTCGATATACCATGTATAGGGGGTCAAAATAACATGGGTAAGAGTCAATATACTATGAATAGGGGGATCAAAGGACGATGGGTAGGGGTTGATATACCATGGATAGGGGGTCAAAATACCGTGGGTAGGGGGGTCAATATACCATGGATAGTGGGGTCAAAATACCATGGGTAGGGAGGTCGAAATACCATGGTTAGGGGGGTCAAAAACCATGGATAGGGGGGTCAAAATACCATGGGTAGGGGGTCAATATACCATAGATAGGGGGTCAAAATACCATGGGTAGGGGGTTTTAAAATACCATGGATAGGCAGTTCGATATACCATGGAGAAATATTACAGCAAAATTAATAATATGGGATTGTAAATGAAGACATCAAGATATAATTGATCAATAAAGATGTCTTAAACTTTTTTGTCAGTTAATAAAGTTTATTCAAATTTATCTTTTATTAATTAGCAAATGACAATGTGTTTATTTAGCATTTAATGATGGCACTATAATATAATGCACCACCTTCTATTTTAACACCTATTTACCTAACCTCATATATCCTGGGTAATGGTGTCAAAAAGGTGACCAAAAGCCAGTTTATTATTTACTGATTGGTCTACCAATTTAAAAACAACATGTCCAGGAATATCTATAAATTAAAAGACTATAGCATTGTCTAATACCTTAATCCAATATGGACACAGAAGAGTATGACCAGTTAGACCAGTAGTGATCCTGACAAGAGATGCTGGCCAAGCCATATAGTGGTAAGTTATCATTTAATTAATTATTAGTAAAAGGGATTGATATTAATATAATAATGTGGTTTTGTCGAGGTAATATTTTGGCATATTACCTGGACAAGACCACATTAATATTATTTCAATGGTTTGAAGGAACTGAATTAGATTGAAATTAATTTCTTCTAGTTATCTGCCCATAGACCGTATGTATTTTCCCGCCGTCCGTGAAAATACCATTCAGCACGACAGGGCCGACCCGATTGGACGTGTTTTACTTCGTTTGTTAGCACAATGGATATCGATACACCACCCAACCCAGAAAGAAAAAAAAAGAAAAAGCAAGAGAAGAGGTCATTTATTCAGACAGCTTTGGATGCAGTAAACCATCAAAGTCAAGAAATAGAAGTTAAAGGCGATGCAAAAATATCGGAAAAGATCATGCCGGACATTTACGTGATGAAATCCATGGAACAAATCAGTGCATGGAAAATCAACATAAATTTGTAAAAGATGAGTATATTTATGATAATTTAGATTTTTAAAATAATTCAAATACACAAACATTTACTCATGATTACTTTGAGTAGGAGCAATGCGAGACAGATATTATTGTTAAAGACAGACTAAAAGCTGATACATTTGTTTATTCTTTTAGATATCGGTGCTTACGATTTTATTATTTAGTTATTATTGACACTATCAGAGATGGTTATAAGATACCATTTTATTCTAGTCCACCTTCACTTTATTTATCTAATAATATGTCTGGTTTAAAGAATGCTAATTTTGTAGATATAGTTTTACAAGATTTATTACATAGATATTAATAGTTAATTGTAATAAGCAACCTTTTGTGGTTAATCCATAGCAGCTTTTATTCAATCAAACAAAATAAAAGATTGATTCTTGATCTTAGAGCTGTCAATGAACATTTGTCAGACCTCTATTAGAATACGCTGATGTAATATGGGATAACATGAGTATATCACTTAATAAAAAAAATGAAAATGTTCAACTAGAAGCTTCCAGAATAGTTACTGGAGGCACTAGACTCGTTTCACTTAATAACCTTTACATGGAAACAGGCTGGGAAAAACTTAAAGATCAAAGAGAAAAACATAAGCTTGTTCAATTTTACAAAATGACCAAAAAATTTGACGCCACACTACATAAGCTTCTTAGTACCGCAAGCATTTGCAAATATACACGATTATAACACACGCAATGCTTCTGCTCTTCCCGTCGTCCGTACACGAACCTCACTGTATTACAATTCCTTCATTCCATCTTCCGTTCGACTGTGGAGCTTACAACCAGATAATATTAGACTAAATCCATCCATTCAAGCCTTGAAGTATTCTCTAAAATTAAATATATCTTCAAAACCATTTTATTATTATACTGGTAGTCGCCTTGGGCAAATTCTCCATTCCAGATTACGAATGCATTGTTCCTCTTTAAACCAACATTTATACCGCAAGAACATTGTCGACTCGCCTAACTGTATTTGTGGTTTAACTGAATCTACTACTCATTACTTATTTCACTGTCCGAGATACACTGCACAAAGGCAAATGTACATCAATTCTATTAATGTACCCATAAACCTGACAACAGAAATACTTCTTTTTGGATCACCCGAACTTGCACCCAATCAAAACGTTGAATTATTCTTAGCAGTTCAAAAATTTGTTTTCCGTAGTAAGGTCTTTTTTGTCTTTTATTCTCTCTTTCATTGTTTCTTTTTTTCTCTCTTTTGCACTTCTATTTCACCACTTAGTTCTTCCATCTATTTGAAAAATTTCACATTAATATATATTCAGAATAACATTGTTTTTTATAATTCAAAATTTGATATTGTATAAACCTCGAGACCAGCTTGATTATTGTAAAGAGATGTACCAGGGAAACGAATTAATATAAGTTTTTCTAAGCTTGTTTTCGAATCCCTTTAATTATTTGTATTGTATCATATTGAAATTTATCATATTGTACTATATTTATTAATTAATAAAATATGTTTAAACTAACATTTATGGAAGCAAAGTGTAAAATTTGAAGACATGTTGACTGCTCGACAACATATCAATCTTAAATCTTCTATGTTTGCATTTGATATTCACTCAGCTTATCATCATGTGGACATCTATGAACCACATACCGAATTTTTAGGGTTTTCATGGACAGGTAACGGCTGTAGAACATTAAATTTATTGTGCTGCCTTTCGACAAGGCTTGTTTAAAAAAAAAATGACGATCGGAAGGTAAGCAAGTTATTATGTATCTTGATGACGGATTAGGCAAGACGATGAACTTTATAAAGCTGTAGTAAATCAAGTGAAATGTGATTTGATTAATAGTGGCTCTGTTCCTAATGTAGATATATCACTATGGAAACCTACCAATCGGTTGATTTGGTTAGGTACATTATCGATAGTGAAGCAGGATTTTATATAATTCCTGATCAGAGGATTGACAAGATTGTAAGTACTATAAATTATATACGAACATGCTTGGCAACACATGCAACTTTTATGTAAGGAAAGTTGCTTCTTTTGTAGGTCATACAAATAATATCTACATATTCAGTTATTGGTAACATTGCTTATTTGATGACTAAACGTCTTACTATTGATATTAACAAATCATTTTCATGATATATATTATATATTAAGCTACCAGAATCTAGTGTTCAACAATTAATATTTTGTAAATAATTTATTTGAGACGTGAATGTTAAACATTGTAGCACAGATGAATCGTGTCAGAGTATTGTATATAGTGATGCCAGTGACATAAGTTTTGTTGGTTACATTGTTGAAACACCAATTAACATTGTTCATGGTATGTGGTTTGATGTAGAACGTGGTAATAATTATGGTGCTATTGTCATAAATAAACTTTTTAGAGGGCAAGAAGATACAATGGTTTATAGACAACCAAAATGTCGTTAGCATAGTTAGTAAGGACAGAACTAAAACAGTCCTATAAACATTAGCTCGCGGTATGCTTAGTACATGGTTTTAAATACAACATTAACATTGATATGGTTTGAATCCCAGGGTCAGAAAATGATAAAGCTGATTTATGTCGTTGTATTGTTGATAACGACCACTGGAGTATATCAGAGTACATTTGTCAGATCATATAATTTAATTGGGAACCACATGAAGTAGATTGGTTTGCGTCAGACCACAATTTCAAATTTAATGTTTTTTATTCAAGATATTGGAATATCTATTCGACAGGTATAGATGCATTTACAGTAAACATGGGGTTCATGGTTTGTTTGTACCTCCTATATTTTTAATAACACGTGTATTGAAATATATGAGACAGTGCAGAGCAATTGGAACTTTAATTGTTCCATGTTGGCCGTCGGCCAATTATTGGTCAATGTTATGTCCGAGTGGTAACGGGTTTATAGATCAAGTGATCGGATATATATACAATATACGTACATTGTCGGTAAATATAAAATTTATTTGTACGAGCTTTAGAAACAGGCAGAATAGCGAGCCTTCGGCGAGCTTTTCAGGCCTGTTTCGCAGCGAGTACAAATGAATTTTATATTTAACGACAATGTACGTATATTGTGTTTATCCTGCAATGTCAAAAAAGTCGGAAAACTTGTCATATTTAAACAAAAAGGACAGAAACAAGCGTCATTCCTCGCCTTTCATAAATGTTGTCAAGGGTGTCTTCTTCGTGATCCGCGTTACATTAGTACCAGTTTCATACTTGTCTGCGCCCTCCGCTGTACATAGCTAACGGGGTACCAGGAAAGTTTATTCGTAGGCTGAAAAGTTTATTCGTCTAGTACGAATAAAGCAAAAATTTATTCGCATAGCATATTTGTACAGCAAATGTACTGATTGCAGGATAAATTGATTTACCTGTTGCAAAAATGTTTTACATTCCAGTTAAAAGTCAGAGATATATTTTTGGTATTACTGATCTGACGTTTTAGAATGCTAGCTTTAAGGTTAGATTTCAGACAATAGTGAAATAGTAATATCTTTTTTTAAAGGTTGTATACCTTGAAATTTACAAGCTATTAATGCTGATCTGTTTTTCAGATGAGAAAAAGGAAGGCATGATAAGGTCTTGTACAGTTTTGATATAATAACTTTTTAATGCATATCTGAATTTTATTTTCAGAACTGGCTTTAAAGGCTTGATATATGAAATCAGCCTTGTTGATAACTAATAAACTAACATCGAATGCTATGTCAAGCATTAAGACTATATGCTTAAGTCTTGTTGGAGATTTACTAATATACAATGAGTATATGGTATTAATATTATCTAATAATAAAAGAATGTGCTTATTGAAATTTTTGTTATACACAATGTACATGTATTTTTGCAGGATCATCAGTCTGATGTACAACTTTTGCGGTTACCTTTATTTGGGAATGTAGATTTACTTATGGATTTGTTGTGTGTATCTGAGGCAGATATTACATTTAAAGCATATTATGCGGGATTCATGCGTTGGAAAAAGCTGTTACAAATGGTATTAACATGTTGGATACCCAGGAAATCCGTTTCATGTTGCATTTATTTATCTTCTTTAATACAAACAAGTCGTACCGTCAGTCCCGTTACTACAGCTTACACTGAGCGCATACTGTTTGGGAAAACATCTCCGACTAATAGTCTGATATCCAAAAATGTGTGTGATGGTAGAAAACGTTGATTAGTTACACCTATAGAGAAAAAGGAACCCATTACTGCTGATATGTTACTTAAATTGTATAATTCAGTTTCCAAAGAGAACAATCTTATGCTACAGCGTATTATGAGTTCTTGCCTACTTGCCTTTGCAGAATTTCTGCGTGTTTCCGAGTTATTATAAATTAAGAGGAGCGATAATATTTTCGAATCTTAATATGTGTCGATTTTTATTCCTAAAGTGAAACTGACATGTATCGCGACGGAAATACAGTTGTCATATCCCGAATGGATAGCAACTTGTATCCAGTTAAAAAGTTTAGAAAAGTATTTATTGTTGTTGAATAGAAACTTAACTAAGTGTAAGAATCGTTTCGTTTTGAATTGCGAAAGGAGAATAGACCACTTTCGTAAACTCGTATGAGGGAATTATTCATTGATGCATTTCGATCGTTTGTTTCTGATATTAAGAAATATGGATTACACAGTTTGAGACCTGGTGGTGCGACTACCGCAGCAAATTATGCCATTTCTGACCGTTTGCAAAAGACGGATACACTTAAAAAGATTCATTAAAAGACAGGTTAATTGGTTCCAAAATATATAGGCTTTAATTTTAACTTTAATTTTGGATGCGTGATAAACAATTTAAAAATGATCTGATTAGTTTATTTATTAAGAAACAAGATAAAATTTAACTTCGATTTCCCGTTCTTTTTATTCAGCACATGGCACTGTCGTGTGGCTATTCAATTTGAATATTGTTTTTCTAATATTGGCCTATATATAGATATTTATTGGTATGGTATGTTGTCTATGGGTTTTGATTGTTGTCTAGAAGAAATATTATGTCAATCGTTTGAAGGAACTGAATTAGATTGAAATTAATTTCTTCTAGTTATCTGCTCATAGACCGTATGTATTTTCCCGCCGTCCGTGAAATACCATTCAGCACGACAGGGCCGACTCGATTGGACGTGTTTTACTTCGTTAGTTAAATTTGATCTTGTTTCGAGGAAAACTTTTCTTCTTTATTCCATATTAACATTTCATCAAGTTTTTTGTTTTTTGCACTACAGATAATAAAGTGCATACATATTTTTGTTTGCATTGTATAATACTATGTTGCTGAATTAAACACAGCACATGGCACTGTCGTGTGGCTATTCAATTTGAATATTGTGTTTCTAATATTGGCCTATATATAGATATTTATGGGTATGGTATGTTGTCTATGGGTTTTGATTGTTGTTTAGAAGAAATATCATTATTATACTGAGTGTCTAATTGTCCAGGTAATATGCCAAAATATTATCCAGGTAATATGTCAAAA
Source organism: Bathymodiolus septemdierum (assembly GCA_963383655.1). NCBI lineage: Eukaryota > Metazoa > Mollusca > Bivalvia > Mytilida > Modiolidae > Bathymodiolus > Bathymodiolus septemdierum. Next base: position 51,632,515 of record OY726530.1, on the reverse strand, counting down.
TATTACAGTACCAAATATCACTACAGAAACTTACACGAAGTAAAATAATGATTATTATTGTATGTCATGGTAAAAAGAAATGCGTTTGGTGTACCATTCCTGTCATAACTTAGTAATCTATATATTGAAATTCACTGACATGCAATGTATATTAAAACAATTGTCAAATATCATGAAAGATCTTAATAGATCCTTTTTCTCTTAAGTACAGATTGTCTAGTATTATATGTGACGTGGCGTCTTTTCGTCTTTTCAAACCAGTTCGATCTGAACCTCTTCATGATAACAACAGAAAATTCCTCCATATTCCGCTTGCTAACAAAGGAATCGATGCTATTAACATCAGCAACATTCTTAATAGAAAAGAGGTCGTAAAAGAAATTCCACTATATTTTAAAAATCATTCTGTTCCCATTGTCTCCTATAGCTACACTAACAGCATTGGCCGTAAAATTTTCAACTACAAAGAAGCATTGCAAGATATTAGCATAGAAGAGTACCTTAAAAACCCTCTGACTTGTGACTGCCCCCACTCTCCTTTTCAATGCAACCCATCTGGACATGTAATCACTGGTGATCTGAATATCATTCAACATGAGAGTCTCCGAAAGGTGATTTCTCATGGTCCTAAATTCAGAGAACCTCAACACATCAATTGGAAACATAATTTCAAGATAATTATGGAATGCTGTTGAAAATTATGCCAGAAGGTGGATAAAGAGAGAAGTAGACCAAGATCCTGAGTTAGAGTCCTTGTCAGACTGGGTTAGGACAATTAGGTCTCTAGTACAATGTCGAATTCACAAACTCAAAAATTGTGTTAATAGTCAACCTAAGTCTGTATTTAAAGACCAAGAAGCTGTTAAGTGTCTTTCCTCTCTTCATGACAAATATGTTTTCGTTCCTGCGGACAAGGCTTCCAACAATATCGTGTTTGTATGTAAATCATATTACTTCGAATGCCTAATCAAGGAATTAGGCATAAATAGCAACACCTCTAGTAATACCACATACAAACCAACTTCGCTCGACAAAGATGAAATCCTAGCTAACCACAGATCATTCATGACCTCTTTAAACATTCCCTCTGGTAAAGAGTCTGAGGATTTACCATATTTATATTGGATACCTAAACTCCATAAGACACCATACAAAGAAAGGTACATTGCGGGATCATCAACTTGTTCGACGAAAGAATTGTCTATTCACCTGACAAAGAATCTGTCTGCAGTAAAAGAGGGACAACAGAAATATTGTGAAACTGTTTACTCGCGTAGTGGCATAAATCACATGTGGATTTTGAAAAATCTAAAGATCTTTTGGATAACCTGAAATCAAGATCTTTCTCTCAGGTATCCTCCATCAAAGCGTTTTATTTTTCAACTCTGCATATCACCCTTACCGCATGACAAATTAAAAATCCGCTTAAAAGAAACAATTCATAAAGCTTTCAGTCATAGAAACTATGGCTCAACATTTGTTGTGTTAGGCTACAATTCCACATATTTTTCAAACAAAATTCGAAAAGGTAAAACATGCTACTACGAGGAACAAGTGATCAGTATGCTGGAGTTCCTCATCGATAACATATTTGTCTCCTTTGGAGGGACACTGTTTCAGCAGGTCGTCGGCATACCAATGGGTGCGAATTTGTGCCCCTCTTCTAGCCGATTTATTTTTATACTCATATGAGTAGGAGTTTCTTCAAAAGCTTGTAAAAGATAAGAAGATTCATGAGACTAGAGCCTTTAATTTCACATACAGGTATATTGATGACGTTTTATCTATCAATAATTCTAGATTTGCAGAACGTCTTCCATTGATATATCCTCCAGAGCTGGAAGTTATAGAGACCACAGATACCGCTTCGTCCGCATCATTTTTGGACTTATATCTCGAATTTGACGACAGTGGTCAAATCAGTACTAAAATTTATGATAAACGGGACGACTTCAATTTTAAAATCATAAATTTTCCAAACATGTGCAGCAATATACCAGCTTCTCCTGCATATGGTGTCTACATCTCGCAATTGATTCGCTATGCAAGGGCCAGTAGCAATTATTCTGATTTCCTGAAACGTCATCTTCATCTGAGAAACAGGCTACTGGACCAGGGCTATGAAAAGATTCGCCTTATTCGATCTCTAAAACAGTTTATATTCCGATACCAAGATCTTGGCGAAATATATTCCGTCTCTGCAGAAACGATTATAAACGATGCATTTTCATATAAGGAAGCCAAGAAAAATGTCAAAAATATTTGTTTATCAATGTGTGACGTAAAAGTGTCTTTGACATTTACTTCACTGAATATGGTACTGCTTTGACGACTGTTTTACCTATTTTGTTCCTGTATTTAAATACTGTTATAGTGACAGCCGGAACCTTTGAATCGTAATGAGAGCGGGAGGTTTGGCGCTTTAAAATCTGATTCAACCTACCATTTCTTTAGAAATGCCTGTACCAAGTCAGGGTCATTACGGTTTTCACAGTTTTCCGGTTGTTGACTGATTTTGTCTGTTTATATAATTATGAGTTTTGACTTTCCCTTTGTAAGATTGTTCGGAGTTCGGTAATTTTGTTATTACCCTTATTTATGATATGAAAAATGAACTTAATTTATGAAATAATCTAAATAATATCATATTCAGTCCTAGTCTTAAATATATATGTGAATCATTGTTTTATTTATAATATCATATTATTTAAAAGTTGTAAATCCATGGCACCATATATATATATATAGCATTAAAATATAATATTATGTATAAGGCAGCAATAACTGGGGCTCTTTTAGTTTTATCGGATTCAACATTTTTGAAAGGTTTATTGTGTTTTACAATTAAATCATGTTACATAAATTACAGTTTGTTAAATAACAAAATATCTTAATAAGCATAAACTATATTTTTAACACATGTATTAAATGATAAATGAAAAAAAAAAATCACAAGACAAAAAGTCACAGGATATAAAGTCACAATTAATATTTATAATTTGGAGACACCTCTAGGACAAAAAAAATCACAATTAACATTTTAGGTTAAAAAAATGTTATAACAATAAAATCTCACAATACTCATTTAACCTGTATGTGGGACAATACAATTTAATACTTTCTTTATTATTATTTACTTAAAACTACGATGTTAATTTAATGACCCATTGTTTTTTTTAATTAACTCTTTATATGATTACTTTTCATTATTACCCAAAGTTTGGATCCTTTCTGCAGAGTCATACACCTCTTTATTTTTTATTATTTGACATTTACTGATTGCTGCATGTATGGCTGCAAAGTCTATTTGATTAATTTTATAGATAAAAATAATTTTTAATACAAGTTCTAAAGAAATATCAATCACAATGGTTTTATTTAAGCTAATACATTTTTGTACTTTATAATATAATAATATTTTATTAATCCAATCATGGTCCCACAGGGGCAGTTACATAAATACAACAATTATGATCAATACAGTAGACAGTACATTTGACAAATTGTTAAAAACAGTAAATGTCAATAATTGAGATCATACTCGGTACCGACGAGTGATACAGCACATTTGTTAAACCGATTTGTTTAACTGTCTTTGTCTTGTTATTCGATATTTGACCCAAGTTATGATAAATATATGAAATGTAAATTGTGTTAATTAATTTTCATTAAAAAAATATGATTTCTATAAGTTTAATCTTCTTATTTTATTTGTGCACCAATAAAAATGACAACTATTTTATAATGTGATTTTCTAACTCTAATTAAAATATTATTTTCATATTACAAATTGTGACTGCTTGTCCTTTGTTAGTCGTGATTCTTTTGTCCGTGACTTTTTTACAATTCAATTCAATTCAATATTTTATTAGCATTTCACCAAATGCCTATATATATCTTTATTGCTCATAACCAAATTACATGGCAAAGAGATAAATATCAAAAATACAAACATATTTACATCAGTTTTCGATCCCTTACCGTTGGTATATCGACACATACCAATGGTATATCGACACCCACTACCCATGGTATATAGACCACCCCTACCCATGGCATATCGACCCCCCTAGCATGGAATATCGACCCCCACTACCCATGGTATATCGACCCCCTACCCCTAGTATGTCGACCCCTACCCATGGTATATCGACCACCCCTACCCATGGTATATCGAACCCCCTACCCATGGTATATCGACCCCCCTAAGTATGGCATATCGACCCCCTACCCATGGAAAATCGACCCTCATACCCATCATATATTGACCCCCCTACCATTGGTATATTAACCCCCTACCCATGGTATATTGACCACCCTACCGATGGTATATCGACCCCACTACCCATGGTATTTTGACCCCCTATCCATGCTATATCGAACCCCCTACCCATGGTATATCGATCCCCCTACCCATGGTATATCGACCCACCCTACCCAGGGTATATTGACCCCCTACTCATGGTATATCGACCCCCTACCAATGGTATATCGAAACCCTAGCCATGGTATATTGACCCCCTACCCATGGTATATCGACCCCCTACCCATGGTATATCAACCCCCCTACTCATGGTATATCGACCCCCTACCCATGGTATATCGAACTCCCTACCCATGGTATATCGATCCCCTACCCATGGTATATCGGACCCCCACACATGGTATATCGACCACTATCCATGGGATCTCGACCCCCTACCCATGGTAGTTCGAACCCTCTACTCATGGTATATCGAGCCCACTACCCATGGTATATTGACCCTCCCTAGCCATGGTATATCGACCACCCTACCCATGATATTTTGAACACCCTACCCATGGTATATCAAACACCCAACCCATGGTATATTGATCTGCTATCCATGGTATATCGATCCCCCACCCATGGTATATCGATTTCCCTACCCATGATATATCGACAAACGACCCATGCCATATCGATCCTCCTACCCATGGTATATCGATCCTCCTACCCATGGCATATGGACCCCCATACGCATGGCATATCGACCCCCTACCCATGATATATCGACCCCCTACTCATGGCATATCGACCCACATACCCATGGTATATCGACACCTCTACCCATGGTATTTCGACCCACATACCCATAGTATATCAATCCCCCTATCCATGGTATGTCTACCCCTACCCATGGTATATCGATCCCCTACCCATGGTATATCGACCCCATACCCATGGTATATCGAGCCACTAACCATGGTATATCGACCCCCTTACTCATCGTATATCGATCCCCCTACCCATGATATATCGACACCCCTATCCATGGTTTATTGCCCCTTAGCCATGGTATATCGACCCCCTATAGATGGTATATCGACCCCCTACCCAAGGTATATCGATTCCTACACATGGTATATCGAACAGACTACTCATGGTATATCGACCCCCCTACCCATGGTATATTGACCCCCTACTCATGGTATTTTGACCCCTTACCCATGGCACTTTGACACCCCTATCCATGGTATATCGAGTTTTCTACCCATTGTATATTGACCCCCCTACCCATTGTATTTTGACCCCCTATCCATGGTATCTTGACACCACTATACATGGTATATCGATCCCCTTCCCATGGTATATCACCCCCTACCCATGGTATATCGACCCCTACCCATGATATACCGACCCCCTACCCATGGAAAATCGACCCTCCTACCCATGATATATTGACCCACCTACCATTGGTATATTAACCCCCTACCCATGGTATATTGACCACCCCACCGATGGTATATCGACCCCACTACCCATGGTATTTTGATCCTTCTTCCCATGCTATATCGAACCCCCTACCCATCGTATATCGACCCCCCTACCCATGGTATATCGACCCACCCTATCCAGGGTATATTGATTCCCTACTCATGGTATATCGACCCCCTACCAATGGTATATCGAAACCCTAACCATGGTATATTGACCCCTCTGCCCATGGTATATCGACCCCCTACCCATGGTATATCAACCCCCTACTCATGGTATATCGACCCCCTACCCATGGTATATCGAACTCCCTACCCATGGTATATCGATCCCCTACCCATGATATATCGATCCCCGACACATGGTATATCACCACTATCCATGGGATATCGACTCCCTACCCATGGTATTTCGAACCCTCTACTCATGGTATATCGAGCCCACTACCCATGATATATTGACCCTCCCTAGCCATGGTATATCGACCACCCTACCCATGGTATTTTGAACACCCTACCCATGGTATATCAAACACCCAACCCATGGTATATTGATCTGTTACCCATGGTATATCGATCCCCCTACCCATGGTATATCGATTTCCCTACCCATGATATATCGACAAACGACCCATGGCATATCGACCCTCCTACCCATGGTATATCGATCCTACCCATGGCATGTGGACCCCCATACGCATGGCATATCGACCCCCTACCCATGATATATCGACCCCCCTACTCATGGCATATCGACCAACATACCCATTGTATATCGACACCTCTACCCATAGTATATCAATCCCCCATCCATGGTATGTCTACCCCTACCCATGGTATATCGACCCCCCTACCCATGGTATATCGACCCCCTACCCATGGTATATCGATCCCACTAACCATGGTATATCGACCCTCTTACTCATCGTATATCGATCCCCTACCCATGATATATCGACACCCCTATCCATGGTTTATTGCCCCTTAGCCATGTTATATCAACCCCCTATAGATGGTATATCGACCCCTACCCAAGGTATATCGACTCCTACACATGGTATATCGACCAGACTACTCATGGTATATCGACCCCCTACCCATGGTATATTGATCCCCTACTCATGGTATTTTGACCCCTTACCCATGGCACTTTCCCACCCCTATTCATGGTATATCGAGTTTTCTACCCATTGCCCCTTAACCATGGTATATCGACCCCCTTATAGATGATATATTGACCCTTCTAGCCATGGTATATCGACCCCGCTATGTCTGGTATATCGACCCCGCTATGTCTGGTATATCGACTCCGCTATGTCTGGTATATCGACCCCCTACCCATGGTATATCGACACCCTTACTCATGATATATTGACCCCTACCCATGATATATCGACACCTCTGCCCATGCTATATCGACCCTCCTACCCATGGTATTTCGACACCCCTACTCATGGTATATCGACCCCTGCACATGGTATATCGACCCCACTACTCATGGTATATCGATCCCCTACCCATGGTATATCAACACCCCTACCCATGGTATATCGACCCCCTACCTATGTTATTTTGACCCACCCTACCCATGGTATATCGACCCCCTACCCATTATATCGACCCCCTTACCCATGGTATATCGACCCTCCTACCCATTTAATATTGACCCCCCTATCCATGGTATATTGACCGACACTACCCATGATATATCGACCCCCTATCCATGGTATATCGACCCCCCTACCCATGGTATGTTGACCCCACTACCCATGGAATATCGAACCCCGTACCCATGCTAGTTTGACCACCCTACTCATGGTATATCGACCCCCTTCCTATGGCACTTTGACATTCCTATCCATGGTATATCAAGTCTCCTACCCATGGTATATCAACCCCCTACCCATGGTATATTGACCCCCTAGCCATGTTCTTTAAACACCACTATCGATTGCATTTCTACCACCCTACCCATGGCATATCGATCCCACTAGCCATGGTATATCGACCCCCTTACTCATCGTATATCGATCCCCTACCCATGATATATCGACACCCCTATCCATGGTTTATTGCCCCTTAGCCATTTTATATCGATCCCCCTATAGATGGTATATCGACCCCTACCCAAGGTATATCGACTCCTACACATGGTATATCGACCAGACTACTCATGGTATATCGACCCCCCTACCCATGGTATATTGATCCCCTACTCATGGTATTTTGACCCCTTACCCATGGCACTTTCACACCCCTATTCATGGTATATCGAGTTTTCTACCCATTGTATATTGACCCCCCTACCCATTGTATTTTGACCCCCTATCCATGGTATCTTGACACCACTATACATGGTATATCGATCCCCCTTCCCATGGTATATCGAACCCCTACCCATGGTATATCGAACCCTACCCATGGTATATCGACCCCACTACCCATGGTATATCGAACCCCTACCCGTGGTATATTGACCCCCCTACTCATGTTATTTTGACCCCCCTACCCATGGCACTTTGACACCCCTATCCATGGCATACCGAGTTTCCTACCCACGGAATATCGACCCCCTTCCCATGGTATATTGACCACCTATCCATTGCATATCGACCCCACCCTACCCATGGTATATCGACCCCCTACCAACGGTATATCAACACCCCTACCAATGGTATATCGACCCCATTACCCATGGTATATCGACCCCCTACCAATGGTATATCGATCCCTCTACCCATGGTATATCGACCCACCTACCCATGATATATAGACCTCCCTACCATTGGTATATTAACCCCCTACCCATGGTATATCGACCACCCTACCGATGGTATATCGACCCCACTACCCATGGTATTTTGATCCCCCTATCCATACTATATCGAACCCCCTACCCATGGTATATCGACCCACCCTACCCAGGGTATATTGACCCCCTACTCATGGTATATCGACTCCCTACCAATGGTATATCGAAACCCTAACCATGATATATTGACCCCCCTCCCCATGGTATATCAACCACCCTACTCATGGTATATCGACCCCTTCCCCATGGTATATCGACCTCCCTACCCATGGTATATCGATCCCCTACCCATGGTATATCGATCCCCTGCACATGTTATATCGATCACTATTCATGAGATATCGACCCCTACCCATGGTATTTCGAACCCTCTACTCATGGTATATCGAGCCCACTACCTATGGTATATTGACCCTCCCTAGCCATGGTATATCGACCACCCTACCCATGGTATTGTGAACACCCTACTCATGATATATCAAACACCCAACCCATGGTATATTGATCTGCTATCCAATGTATATCGATCCCCTACCCATGGTATATCGATTTCCCTACCCATGATATATCGAAAAACGACCCATGGCATATCGACCCTCCTACCCATGGTATATCGATCCCCTTACCCATGTAATATGGACCCCCATGCGCATAACATATCGACCCCTACCCATGGTATATCGACCCCCTACTCATGGCATATCGACCCACATACCCATGGTATATCGACACCTCTACCCATGGTATTTCGACCCACATACCCATAGTATATCAATCCCCCTATCCATGGTATGTCTACCACCTACCCATGGTATATCGACCCCCTACCCATGGTATATCGATCCCACTAACCATGGTATATCGACCCCCTTACTCATCGTATATCGATGCCCCTATCCATGGTTTATTGCCCCTTAGCCATGGTATATCGACCCCCTTATAGATGGTATATTGACCCCTCTAGCCATGGTATATCGACCCCGCTATGTCTGGTATATCTACCCCGCTATCTCTGGTATATCGACTCCGCTATGTCTGGTATATCGACCCCCTACCCATGATATATCGATCCCTCTACCCATGGTATATCGACACCCTTACTCATGATATATTGACCCCCTACCCATGATATATCGACACCTTTGCCCATGGTATATCGACCCTCCTACCCATGGTATATCGACACCCCTACTCATGGTATATCGACCCCTGCACATGGTATATCGACCCCACTACTCATGGTATATCGATCCCCTACCCATGGTATATCAACACCCCTACCCATGGTATATCGACCCCCTACCTATGTTATTTTGACCCACCCTACCCATGGTATATCGACCCCCTACCCATTATATCGACCCCCTTACCCATGGTATATCGACCCTCCTACCCATTTAATATTGACCCCCCTACCCATGGTATATTGACCGACACTACCCATGGTATATCGACCCCCTATCCATGGTATATCGACCCCCCTACCCATGGTATGTTGACCCCACTAGCCATGGAATATCGAACCCCGTACCCATGCTAGTTTGACCACCCTACTCATGGTATATCGACCCCCTACCTATGGCACTTTGACATTCCTATCCATGGTATATCAAGTCTCCTACCCATGGTATATCAACCCCCTACCCATGGTATATTGACCCCCTAGCCATTTTCTTTAAACACCACTATCGATTGCATTTCTACCACCCTACCCATGGTATATCGATCCCCCTACCCATGCTATATTGGACCCCATACCCATGGCATGTCAACCCCCTAACCATGGTATATCAACCCCACCCTACCCATGGTATATCGACCCCCTACCCATGGTATATTGACCCCCGGTGTCCATGGTATATCGAACCCCCTACACATGGTATATCGACACCCTTACGTATGGTATCTTGATCCCCCTACCCATGGTATATCGAACCGCCTACCCATAATATATCGACCCCCTACCCATGGAATATTGACCCCCTACCAATGGTATATCGACCCCCCTATCCATGGTATGTCGATCCCCCTACCCATGGTATATCGATCCCCTACACATGGTATATCGACCCCCTTACGTATGGTATATCGACCCCCTACCCATGGTATATTGACCCCCCTAGCCATTGTATATCGACCCCTCTATCCCTTGGATATTGACACCCTAACAATGGCATTTTAACGCCCTTACTTATGGTATATCGACCCCTTCCCATAGCATATCGACCCCCTACCCATGGTATATTTACCCCCAAGCCATGGTATATCGAACCCCCTACCCATGGTATGTTGACTCACTACCCATGGCATATCAACCCCCCTATTGATGGCATATCGACCCCCTTATCTATGGTATAGAGGCCCCTACCTATCGCACTTTGACACCCTATCCATGGTATATCGAGTCTCCTACCCATGGTATATCTACTACCTACCCATGGTATATTGACCCCCCTATCCATAGCATTTTAACCCCCTATCGATGGTATATCGATCCCTATCCATGGTATATCGACCCCCTACCCATGGTATATTGACTCCCATACCCATGGTATATCAACCCCTCTATCCATGGTATATCGACCCGCCTACCCATAATATATCGACCCAATACCCATGGTATATCTATCCTCTACCCATGGTATATCGATCCCCCTACACATGGTTTATCGACCCCCCTAGCCAATGTATATTGACACCCCTACCCATGATATATCGACCCCCCTACCCATGGTAGATCGACCCCACTACCCATGGTATTTCAACCCCCTTACACATGATATATTGACCCCGATTCCTAGTATTTTGACCCCCCTTCCCATGGCACTTTGACACCCCTATCCATGGTATATCGAGTTTCCTACCCATGGTATATCGACCCCCTACCCATGGTATATCAACTCCCCTATCCATGGTATATCAACCCCCTACCCATGGTATATCGACCTCCCTACCCATGGTATATCGATCCCCTACCCATGGTATATCGATCCCCTACCCATGGCATATCGATTCCCTACACATGGTATATCGACCCCTATCCATGGGTTATCGACCACCCTACCCATGGTATTTCGAATCCTCTACTCATGGTAAATCGAGCCCAATACCCATGGTATATTGACCCTCCCTAGCCATGGTATATCGACCACCCTACCCATGGTATTTTGAACACCCTACCCATGGTATATCAAACACCCTACCCATGGTATATTGATCTGCAATCCATGGTATATCGATCCCCCTACCCATGCTATATCGATTTCCCAAGCAATGATATATCGACCCCCTACCCATGGAATATCGATCCCTACCCATGGTATATCGAACCCCTTACTCATGGTATATTGACATCGAACCAATGGTATATCGACTCACTACCCATGGTATTTTGACCCTACCCATGGTATATCGACTAACTTAGCCATGCCATTTTGACCCCCAATCCATGGAATTTCGACCCCTACCCATGGTATTTCGACAGCCCCTAACCATGAAAATATTGAATCCCCTACACATGGTATGTCGACCCCCAACCCATGGTATATCGACCCCCACCCATGGTATATCGATCCCCCTACCCATGGTATATCGACCCTCTACCAATGGTATATCAACCCCCCTACCCATGGTATATCGACCCTCCTACCCATGGTATATCGACCCCTACCATTGGTATATCGACCCCTCTACCCATGGTATATCGACACTCCTACACATGGTATATCCATCCCCTACCCATGGTATATCGACCCCCCGACCCATGGTATATCGACCCCCATGACCATTGCATATCGACCCCCCTACCGATGGTAAATCGACCCGCCTACCCATAGTATATCAACTCCTCTACCCATGGCATATCGACACGTACCCATGGTATATTCACCCCCCTACCCGTGCTATATCGACTTCCCTACCCATGGTATATTGACCCCCCTAGCCATGGTGTATCGACCCTCCTACCTATGGTATTTTGACCCCTCTATACATGGCATTTCGACCCCCTACCCATGGTATATCGATCCCTCTACCCATGATATATAGACCCCTTTACCTATGGTATATCGACCTCTACCGATGGAATATCGACCGCACATCCCATGGTATATCGACCCCCCTACCCATGCTATTTTGACACCCCTATCCATGGTATATTGGGTCTCCTACCCATGGCATACCAACCCCCTACCCAGGGTATATCGATCCCCTACCCATGCAATTTCGACCCCCTACCCATGGTACATCGACCACCATGCCCATGGTATATCGACCCCCCTACACATAGTATATCGACCGCCTAGCGATGTTATATCGACCCCCTACCCATGGTATATCGACAAACGACCCATGGCATATCGACCCTCCTACCCATGGCTTATGGACCCACTGCCCATGATATATCGACCCCCTACTCATGACATCGACCCACATACCCATGGTATATCGACACCTCTACCAATGGTATTTCGACCCGCATACCCATAGTATATCAACCACCCTATCCATGGTATATCTACCCTCTACCCATGGTATATCGACCACCCTACTCATGGTATATCGGAACCCTACCCATGGTATATCTACCCCTTACCCATGGTATATCGATCCCACTAACCATGGTATATCGACCCCTTTGCTCATCGTATATCGACCCCCTACCCATCATATATCGACACCCCTATCCATGGTTTATTGCCCCTTAGCCATGGTATATCGACCCCACTATAGATGGTATATCGACCCTCCTATATATGGTATTTCGACCCCCTACCAATGGTATATCGACCCCCTTTTTCCATGGTATATCGACCTCCCTACCCATAGTATATCGACCCCCTACCCAAGGTATATCGTCTCCTACACATGGTATATCGACCCGACTACTCATGGTATATCGACCCCCCTACCCATGGTATATTGACCCCCTACTCATGGTATTTTGACCCCCCTACCCATAGCACTTTGACACCCCTATCCATGGTATATTAAGTTTTCTACCCATGGTATATTGACCCCCCTACCCATTGTATTTTGACCCCCTATACATGGTATCTTGACACCACTATACATGGTATATCGATCCCTCTTCCCATGGTATATCGACCCCCCTACCCATGGCATATCGACCCCTACCCATGGTATATCGAAACCACTATCCATGGTATATCGACCCCCTACACGTTGTATATTGACCCCCCTACTCATGTTATTTTGACCCTCATACCCATGGTACATTGATACCCCTATCCATGGCATACCTAGTTTCCTACCCATGGTATATCGACCCCCTACCCATGGTATATTGACCCCCTACCCATGGTATTTTGACCACCTATCCATTGCATATCGACCCCACCCTACCCATGGTATATCAACACCCTACTAATGGTATATCGACCCCACAGCCCATGATATATCGACCCCCTACTCATGACATAGACCCACATACCCATGGTATATCGACACCTCTACCAATGGTATTTCGACCCACATACCCATAGTATATCAACCACCCTATCCATGGTATATCTACCCCCTACCCATGGTATATCGACCACCCTACTCATGATATATCGGAACCCTACCCATGGTATATCGATCCCACTAACCATGGTATATCGACCCCTTTGCTCATCGTATATCGACCCCCCTACCCATCATATATCGACACCCCTATCCATGGTTTATTGCCCCTTAGCCATGGTATATCGACCCCACTATAGATGGTATATCGACCCTCCTATATATGGTATTTCGACCCCCTACCAATGGTACATCGGCCCCCTTTACCCAAGGTATATCGTCTCCTACACATGGTATATCAATCCGTATACTCATGGTATATCGACCCCCTTACCCATGGTATATTGACACCCTACTCATGGTATTTTGACCCCCCTATCCATGGCACTTTGACACCCCTATCCATGGTATATTAAGTTTTCTACCCATGGTATATTGACCCCCCTACCCATTGTATTTTGACCCCCTATACATGGTATCTTGACACCACTATACATGGTATATCGATCCCTCTTCCCATGGTATATCGACCCCCCTACCCATGGCATATCGACCCCTACCCATGGTATATCGAAACCACTATCCATGGTATATCGACCCCCTACCCGTTGTATATTGACCCCCCTACTCATGTTATTTTGACCCTCATACCCATGGTACTTTGATACCCCTATCCATGGCATACCGAGTTTCCTACCCATGGTATATCGATCCCCTACCCATGGAATATTGACCCCCTACCCATGGTATTTTGACCACCTATCCATTGCATATCGACCCCACCCTACCCATGGTATATCGACCCCCTACTCACGGTATATCAACACCCTACTAATGGTATATGGACCCCATTACCCATGATATATCGACCCCCTTACTCATGGTATATCGACCCCCTATCCATGATATATCGACACCTCTACCCGTGGTATATTGACCCCTCTAGCCATGGTATATCGACCCCCTATATCTGGTATATCGACCCCCTACCCATGGTATATCGACCCCCTCTGCCCATGATATATCGACCCACCTTTCAATGGTATATCGACACCCCTACTCATGGTATATTGACCCCTGCACATGGCATATCGACCCCACTACTCATGGTAAGCCGAGCCCCTACCCATGGTATATCAACACCCCTACACATGGTATATTGACCCCTACCCATGGTATGTCGACCCCCTACCTATGGTATATTGACCCACCGTACCCATGGTATATCGACTCCCTACCCATTATATCGAACCCCTTATCCATGGTATATCGATCCTCCTACCCATGGTATATTGTCCCCCTACCCATGGTATATTGAACCACCCTACCCATGGTATATCGACCCCCTACCCATGGCATATCTACCCCCCTACCCATGGTATATTGACCCCCACTACCCATGGAATATCGACCCCCGTACCCATGCTAGTTTGATCACCCTAACCATCGTATATCGACCCCCTACCTATGGCACTTTGACATTCCTATCCATGATATATCAAGTTTCCTACCAATGGTATTTCAACCCCCTATCCATGGTATATTAACCCCCCTACCCATGTTCTTTAAACCCCCCTATCTATTGCATATCGACCACCCTACCCATGGTATATCGACCCCCCTACCCATGGTATATTGATCCCCATACCTATGGCATATCAATCCCCTAACCATGGTATATCGACCCCACCCTACCCATGGTATATCGACCCCCTACCCATGGTATTTTGACCCCCGGTAGCCATGGTATATCGAACCCCCTACACATGGTATGTCGACCTCCTACCCATGGTATTTTGACCACCTATCCATTGCATATCGACCC
Organism: Bathymodiolus septemdierum; assembly: GCA_963383655.1. Lineage (NCBI taxonomy): Eukaryota > Metazoa > Mollusca > Bivalvia > Mytilida > Modiolidae > Bathymodiolus > Bathymodiolus septemdierum. The sequence goes on along the minus strand of OY726530.1, from coordinate 51,616,616 downwards.
CACCCTACCCATGGTATATCAAACCCCTACCCACGGTATATCAACACCCTACCAATGGTATATCGACCCCATTACCCATGGTATATCGACCCCTGCACATGGTATATCGACCCCACTACTCATGGTATTTCGACCCCACTACCCATGGTATATCAACTCCACTACCCATGGAATATCGACCTCCTACCCATGGTATATCGACCCCCTACCTATGGTATATTGACCCACCCTACCCATGGTATATCGACCCCCTACCAATTATATCGACCCCCTTACCCATGGTATATCGACCCCCATACCCATGTTATATTGACCCACCCTACCCATGGTATTTCGATCCCCTACCCATGTTTTTTAAATCCCGCCTATCGATTGCATATCGACCACCCTACCCATGGTATATCGACCCCCTACCCATGATATATTGACCCCCATACCCATGGCATATCAATCTCCTAACCATGGTATATCGACCCCACCCTACCCATGGTATATCGACCTCTACCCATGGTATATTGACCCCCGGTAGCCATGATATAATGAACCCCCTACACATGGTATATCGACCCCCTTACGTATGGTATTTTGAACCCCTACCCATGGTATATCGAACCGCCTACCCATAGTATATCGATCCCCTACACATGATATATCGATCCCCAAACCCATGGTATATCGATCCCCTACACATGGTATATCGACACCCTTACGTATGGTATATCTACCCCCTACCCATGGTATATTGACCCTCCTAGCCATGTTATATCGACCCCTCTATGCCTGGTATATTGAGCCCCCTACCAATGGCAGTTTAACCCCCTTACTTATGGCATATCGACCCCTACCCATAGTATATCGACCCCCTACCCATGGTATATTTACCCCCCTAGCCATGGTATATCGACCCCCCTACCAATGGTATATTGACTCCCTACCCATGGCATTTTAACCCCTCTATCGATGGCATATCGACCCTCCTACTCATGGTATATCGGCCCCCCTACCTATGGCACTTTGACACCCATATCCATGGTATATCGAGTCTCCTACCCATGGTATATCAACTCCCCTACCCATGGTATATTGACCCTCCTATCCGTAGCATTTTAACCCCCTATCGATGGCATATCGACCCCCCTACCCATGGTATATCGACCCCCTACCCATGTTATATTGACCCCATACCCATGGTATATCAACCCCTCTATCCATGGTATATTGACCAGCCTACCCATAATATATCGACCCAATACCCATGGTATATCTATTCCCTACCCATGGTATATCGATCCCCCTACACATGGTTTATCGACCTCCCTAGTCAATGTACATTGACCCACCTAGCTATGGCATATCGACCCTCTACTCATGGTATATCGACCCCCTACCCATGGTATATCGACCCCCTTACCCATGATATATTGACCCCCCTACCCATGCTATTTTGATCCCCCTAGCCATGGAATATCGACCCCACTACCCATGGTATATTGATCCCGCATCCCATGGCACTTTGACACCCCTATCCATGGTATATCGAACCCCTATCCATGGTATATTGACCCCCCTACCCATGGTATTTTGATCCCCCTAGCCATGGTATATCGACCCCCTACCCATGGTATATTGACCCCCCTACCCATGGCATTTTGACCCCCTATCGATGGCATATCGACCCCATTATCCATAGTATATCGACCCCCTACCCATTCTATATCGACCCCCTACCCATGGTATATTGACGCCCTACCCTTGTCATATCGAACCCCTACCCATGGCACTTTGATATCCCTATCCATGGTATATCAAGTCTCCTACCTATGGTATATTGACCCACCCTACCCATGGTATATCGACCCCCTACCAATTATATCGACCCCCTTACCCATGGTATATCGACCCCCTACCCATGTTATATTGACCCACCCTACCCATGGTATATCGACCCACCCTACCCAGGGTATATTGACCCCCTACTCATGGTATATCGACCCCCTACCAATGGTATATCGAAACCCTAACCATGGTATATTGACCCCCTACCCATGGTATATCGACTCCCTACCCATGGTATATCAACCCCCCTACTCATGGTATATCGACCCCCTGCCCATGGTATAGCGAACTCCCTATCCATGGTATATCGATCCCCTACCCACGGTATATCGATCCCCTACACATGGTATATCGACCACTATCCATGGGATCTCGACCTCCTACCCATGGTAGTTCGAACCCTCTACTCATGGTATATCGAGACCACTGCCCTTGGTATATTGACCCTCCCTAGCCATGGTATATCGACCACCCTACCCATGGTATTTTGAACACCCTACCCATGGTATATCAAACACCCAACCCATGGTATATTGATCTGCTATCCATGGTATATCGATCCCCCTACCCATGGTATATCGATTTCCCTACCCATGATATATCGACAAACGACCCATGGCATATCGACCCTCCTACCCATGGTATATCGATCCTTCTACCCATGGCATATGGACCCCCATACGCATGGCATATCGACCCCCTACCCATGATATATCGAACCCCTACTCATGGCATATCGACCCACATACCCATGGTATATCGACACCTCTACCCATGGTATTTCGACCCACATACCCATACTATATCAATCCCCCTATCCATGGTATGTCTACCCCTACCATGCTATATCGACCCCCTACCCATGGTATGTCTACCCCTACCCATGGTATATCGACCCCCTACCCATGGTATATCGACCCCCTACCCATGGTATATCGATCCTACTAGGCATGGTATATCGACCCCCTTAATCATGCATATCGATCCCCCTACCCATGATATATCGACACCCCTATCCATGGTTTATTGCCCCTTAGCCATGGTATATCGACACCATATAGATGGTATATCGACCCCGTACCCAAGGTATATCGACTCCTACACATGGTATATCGAACAGACTACTCATGGTATATCGACCCCCCTACCCATGATATATTGACCCCCTACTCATGGTATTTTGACCCCTTACCCATGGCACTTTCACACCCCTATCCATGGTATATCGAGTTTTCTACCCATTGTATATTGACCCCCCTACCCATTGTATTTTGACCCCCTATCCATGGTATCTTGACACCACTATACATGGTATATCGATCCCCTTCCCATGGTATATCACCCCCCTACCCATGGTATATCGACCCCTACCCATGGTATATCGAACCCCCTACCCATGGTATATCGACCCCCTAAGTATGACATATCGACCCCATACCCATGGAAAATCGACCCTCCTACCCATGATATATTGACCCCACTACCATTGGTATATTAACCCCCTACCCTTGGTATATTGACCACCTACCGATGGTATATCGACCCCACTACCCATGGTATTTTGATCCCCCTTTCCATGCTATATCGAAACCCCTACCCATGGTATATCGACCCCCCTACCCATCGTATATCGACCCACCCTACCCAGGGTATATTGACCCCCTACTCATGGTATATCGACCCCCTACCAATGGTATATCGAAACCCTAACCATGGTATATTGACCCCTCTGCCCATGGTATATCGACCCCCTACCCATGGTATATCACCTCCTACTCATGGTATATCGACCCCCTACCCATGGTATATCGAACTCCCTACCCATGGTATATCGATCCCCTACCCAAGGTATATCGATCCCCGACACATGGTATATCGACCACTATCCATTGGATATCTACTCCCTACCCATGGTATTTCGAACCCTCTACTGATGGTATATCGAGCCCACTACCCATGGTATATTGACCCTCCCTAGCCATGGTATATCGACCACCCTACCCATGGTATTTTGAACACCCTACCCATGGTATATCAAACACCCAAACCATGGTATATTGATCTGCTATCCATGGTATATCGATCTCCCTACCCATGATATATCGATTTCCCTACCCATGATATATCGACAAACAACCGATGGCATATCGACCCTCCTACCCATGGTATATCGACCCCCTACCCATGGTATATTGACCACCTACCCCCTACTCACGGTATATCAACACCCTACTAATGGTATATCGACCCCATTACCCATGGTATATCGACCCCCTTACTCATGGTATATCGACCCCCTATCCATGATATATCGACACCTCTACCCGTGGTATATTGACCCCTCTAGCCATGGTATATCGACCCCCTATATCTGGTATATCGACCCCCTACCCATGGTATATCGACCCCCTCTGCCCATGATATATCGACCCACCTACCAATGGTATATCGACACCCCTACTCATGGTATATCGACCCCTGCACATGGCATATCGACCCCACTACTCATGGTAAACCGAGCCCCTACACATGGTATATCAACACCCCTACACATGGTATATTGACCCCTACCCATGGTATATCGACCCCCTACCTATGGTATATTGACCCACCGTACCCATGGTATATCGACTCCCTACCCATTATATCGAACCCCTTATCCATGGTATATCGATCCTCCTACCCATGGTATATTGTCCCCCTACCCATGGTATATTGAACCACCCTACCCATGGTATATCGACCCCCTACCCATGGCATTTCTACCCCCCTACCCATGGTATATTGACCCCCACTACCCATGGAATATCGACCCCCGTACCCATGCTAGTTTGATCACCCTAACCATCGTATATCGACCCCCTACCTATGGCACTTTGACATTCCTATCCATGATATATCAAGTTTCCTACCCATGGTATTTCAACCCCCTACCCATGGTATATTGACCCCCCTACCCATGTTCTTTAAACCCCCCTATCGATTGCATATCGACCACCCTACCCATGGTATATCGACCCCCCTACCCATGGTATATTGATCCCCATACCTATGGCATATCAATCCCCTAACCATGGTATATCGACCCCACCCTAACCATGGTATATCGACCCCTACCCATGGTATTTTGACCCCCGGTAGCCATGGTATATCGAACCCCCTACACATGGTATATCGACCTCCTACCCATGGTATTTTGACCACCTATCCATGCATATCGACCCCACCCTACCCATGGTATATCAAACCCCTACCCACGGTATATCAACACCCCTACCAATGGTATATCGACCCATTACCCATGGTATATCGACCCCTGCACATGGTATATCGACCCCACTACTCATGGTATATCGACCCCACTACTCATGGTATATCGACCCCTACCCATGGTATATCAACTCCACTACCCATGGAATATCGACCTCCTACCCATGGTATATCGACCCCCTACCTATGGTATATTGACCCACCCTACCCATGGTATATCGACCCCCTACCAATTATATCGACCCCCTTACCCATGGTATATCGACCCCCATACCCATGTTATATTGACCCACCCTACCCATGGTATTTCGATCCCCTACCCATGTTTTTTAAACCCCGCCTATCGATTGCATATCGACCACCCTACCCATGGTATATCGACCTCCTACCCATGATATATTGACCCCCATACCCATGGCATATCAACCTCCTAACCATGGTATATCGACCCCACCCTACCCATGGTATATCGACCTCTACCCATGGTATATTGACCCCCGGTAGCCATGATATAATGAACCCCCTACACATGGTATATCGACCCCCTTACGTATGGTATTTTGAACCCCTACCCATGGTATATCGAACCGCCTACCCATAGTATATCGATCCCCTACACATGATATATCGATCCCCAAACCCATGGTATATCGATCCCCTACACATGGTATATCGACACCCTTACGTATGGTATATCTACCCTCTACCCATGGTATATTGACCCTCCTAGCCATGTTATATCGACCCCTCTATGCCTGGTATATTGAGCCCCCTACCAATGGCAGTTTAACCCCCTTACTTATGGCATATCGACCCCTACCCATAGTATATCGACCCCCTACCCATGGTATATTTACCCCCCTAGCCATGGTATATCGACCCCTCTACCAATGGTATATTGACCCCCTACCCATGGCATTTTAACCCCTCTATTGATGGCATATCGACCCTCCTACTCATGGTATATCGGCCCCCCTACCTATGGCACTTTGACACCCATATCCATGGTATATCGAGTCTCCTACCCATGGTATATCAACTCCCCTACCCATGGTATATTGACCCTCCTATCCGTAGCATTTTAACCCCCTATCGATGGCATATCGACCCCCCTACCCATGGTATATCGACCCCCTACCCATGTTATATTGACCCCATACCCATGGTATATCAACCCCTCTATCCATGGTATATCGACCAGCCTACCCATAATATATCGACCCAATATCCATGGTATATCTATTCCCTACCCATGGTATATCGATCCCCCTACACATGGTTTATCGACCTCCATAGCCAATGTACATTGACCCACCTAGCTATGGTATATCGACCCTCTACTCATGGTATATCGACCCCACTACCCATGGTATATCGACCCCCTTACCCATGATATATTGACCCCCCTACCCATGCTATTTTGATCCCCATAGCCATGGAATATCGACCCCACTACCCATGGTATATTGATCCCGCTTCCCATGGCACTTTGACACCCCTATCCATGGTATATCGAACCCCTATCCATGGTATATTGACCCCCCTACCCATGGTATTTTGACCCCCCTAGCCATGGTATATCGACCCCCTACCCATGGTATATTGACCCCCTACCCATGGCATTTTGACCCCCTATCGATGGCATATCGACCCCATTATCCATAGTATATCGACCCCCTACCCATTCTATATCGACCCCCTACCCATGTCATATCGAACCCCTACCCATAGCACTTTGATATCCCTATCCATGGTATATCAAGTCTCCTACCTATGGTATATTGACCCACCCTACCCATGGTATATCGACCCCCTACCAATTATATCGACCCCCTTACCCATGGTATATCGACCCCCTACCCATGTTATATTGACCCACCCTACCCATGGTATATCGACCCACCCTACCCAGGGTATATTGACCCCCTACTCATGGTATATCGACCCCCTACCAATGGTATATCGAAACCCTAACCATGGTATATTGACCCCCTACCCATGGTATATCGACCCCCTACCCATGGTATATCAACCCCCTACTCATGGTATATCGACCCCCTGCCCATGGTATAGCGAACTCCCTACCCATGGTATATCGATCCCTTACACATGGTATATCGACCACTATCCATGGGATCTCGACCCACTACCCATGGTAGTTCGAACCCTCTACTCATGGTATATCGAGACCACTGCCCTTGTTATATTGACCCTCCCTAGCCTTGGTATATCGACCACCCTACCCATGGTATTTTGAACACCCTACCCATGGTATATCAAACACCAAACCCATGGTATATTGATCTGCTATCCATGGTATATCGATCCCCCTACCCATGGTATATCGATTTCCCTACCCATGATATATCGACAAACGACCAATGGCATACCGACCCTCCTACCCATGGTATATCGATCCTTCTACCCATGGCATATGGACCCCCATACGCATGGCATATCGACCCCCTACCCATGATATATCGAACCCCTACTCATGGCATATCGACCCACATACCCATGGTATATCGACACCTCTACCCATGGTATTTCGACCCACATACCCATAGTATATCAATCCCCCTATCCATGGTATGTCTACCCCTACCCATGGTATATCGACCCCCTACCCATGGTATGTCTACCCCTACCCATGGTATATCGACCCCCTACCCATGGTATATCGACCCCCTACCCATGGTATATCGACCCCTACCCATGGTATATCGATCCCACTAGGCATGGTATATCGACCCCCTTACTCATGTATATCGATCCCCCTACCCATGATATATCGACACCCCTATCCATGGTTTATTGCCCCTTAGCCATGGTATATCGACACCCTATAGATGGTATATCGACCCCGTACCCAAGGTATATCGACTCCTACACATGGTATATCGAACAGACTACTCATGGTATATCGACCCCCCTACCCATGGTATATTGACCCCCTACTCATGGTATTTTGACCCTTACCCATGGCACTTTCACACCCCTATCCATGGTATATCGAGTTTTCTACCCATTGTATATTGACCCCCCTACCCATTGTATTTTGACCCCCTATCCATGGTATCTTGACACCACTATACATGGTATATCGATCCCCTTCCCATGGTATATCACCCCCTTACCCATGGTATATCGACCCCTACCCATGGTATATCGAACCCCCTACCCATGGTATATCGACCCCCCTAAGTATGACATATCGACCCCCTACCCATGGAAAATCGACCCTCCTACCCATGATATATTGACCCCCCTACCATTGGTATATTAACCCCCTACCCATGGTATATTGACCACCTACCGATGGTATATCGACCCCACTACCCATGGTATTTTGATCCCCCTTTCCATGCTATATCGAAACCCCTACCCATGGTATATCGACCTCCCTACCCATGGTATATCGACACACCCTACCCAGGGTATATTGACCCCCTACTCATGGTATATCGACCCCCTACCAATGGTATATCGAAACCCTAACCATGGTATATTGACCCCTCTGCCCATGGTATATCGACCCCCTACCCATGGTATATCACCCCCTACTCATGGTATATCGACCCCCTACCCATGGTATATCGAACTCCCTACCCATGGTATATCGATCCCCTACCCATGGTATATCGATCCCCGACACATGGTATATCGACCACTATCCATTGGATATCTACTCCCTACCCATGGTATTTCGAACCCTCTACTCATGGTATATCGAGCCCACTACCCATGGTATATTGACCCTCCCTAGCCATGGTATATCGACCACCCTACCCATGGTATTTTGAACACCCTACCCATGGTATATCAAACACCCAACCCATGGTATATTGATCTGCTATCCATGGTATATCGATCCCCCTACTCATGGTATATCGATTTCCCTACCCATGATATATCGAAAAACGACCCATGGCATATCGACCCTCCTACCCATGGTATATCGATCCTACCCATGGCATATGGACCCCCATACGCATGGCATATCGACCCCCTACCCATGATATATCGACCCCATACTCATGGCATATCGACCCACATACCCATTGTATATCGACACCTCTACCCATGGTATTTCGACCCACATACCCATAGTATATCAATCCCCCCATCCATGGTATGTCTACCCCTACCCATGGTATATCGACCCCCTACCCATGGTTTATTGCCCCTTAGCCATGGTATATCGACCCCCTATAGATGGTATATCGACCCCTACCCAAGGTATATCGACTCCTACACATGGTATATCGACCAGACTACTCAAGGTATATCGACCCCCTACCCATGGTATATTGACCCCCTACTCATGGTATTTTGACCCCTTACCCATGGCACTTTCACACCCCTATTCATGGTATATCGAACCCTACTCATGGCATATCGACCCACATACCCATGGTATATCGACACCTCTACCCATGGTATTTCGACCCCCTACCCATGGTATATCGACCCCCTACCGATAGTATATCAATCCCCCTATCCATGGTATGTCTACCCCTACCCATGGTATATCGAACCCCTACCCATGGTATATCGACCCCCTACCCATGGTATATCGATCCCACTAGCCATGGTATATCGACCCCCTTACTCATCGTATATCGATCCCCCTACCCATGATATATCGACACCCCTATCCATGGTTTATTGCCCCTTAGCCATGGTATATCGACACCCTATAGATGGTATATCGACCCCGTACCCAAGGTATATCGACTCCTACACATGGTATATCGAACAGACTACTCATGGTATATCGACCCCCTACCCATGGTATAGTGACCCCCTACTCATGGTATTTTGACCCCTTACCCATGGCACTTTCACACCCCTATCCATGGTATATCGAGTTTTCTACCCATTGTATATTGACCCCCCTACCCATTCTATTTTGACCCCCCTACCATTGGTATATTAAACCCCTACCCATGGTATATTGACCACCCTACCGATGGTATATCGACCCCACTATCCATGGTATTTTGAACCCCCTTTCCATGCTATATCGAACCCCCTACCCATGGTATATCGACCCCCTACCCATGGTATATCGACCCACCCTACCCAGGGTATGTTGACCCCCTACTCATGGTATATCGACCCCCTACCAATGGTATATCGAAACCCTAACCATGGTATATTGACCCCTCTGCCCATGGTATATCGACCCCCTACCCATGGTATATCAACCCCCTACTCATGGTATATCGACCCCCTACCCATGGTATATCGAACTCCCTACCCATGGTATATCGATCCCCTACCCATGGTATATCGATCCCCGACACATGGTATATCGACCACTATCCATTGGATATCTACTCCCTACCCATGGTATTTCGAACCCTCTACTCATTGTATATCGAGCCCACTACCCATGGTATATTGACCCTCCCTAGCCATGGTATATCGACCACCCTACCCATGGTATTTTGAACACCCTACCCATGGTATATCAAACACCCAAACCATGGTATATTGATCTGCTATCCATGGTATATCGATCTCCCTACCCATGGTATATCGATTTCCCTACCCATGATATATCGACAAACAACCCATGGCATATCGACCCTCCTACCCATGGTATATTGATCCTACCCATGGCATATGGACCCCCATACGCATGGCATATCGACCCCCTACCCATGATATATCAACCCCCTACTCATGGCATATCGACCCACATACCCATTGTATATCGACACCTCTACCCATGGTATTTCGACCCACATACCCATAGTATATCAATCCCCCCATCCATGGTTTGTCTACCCCTACCCATGGTATATCGACCCCCTACCCATGGTTTATTGCCCCTTAGCCATGGTATATCGACCCCCTATAGATGGTATATCGAACCCTTCCCAAGGTATATCGACTCCTACACATGGTATATCGACCAGACTACTCAAGGTATATCGACCCCCTACTCATGGTATTTTGACCCCTTACCCATGGCACTTTCACACCCCTATTCATGGTATATCGATTTTTCTACCTATTGTATTTTGACCCCCTATCCATGGTATCTTGACACCACTATACATGGTATATTGATCCCCCTTCCCATGGTATATCGACCCCCTACCCATGGCATATCGACCCCTACCCATGGTATATCGAACCTACTACCCATGGTATATCGACCCCCTACCCGTGGTATATTGACCCCCCTACTCATGTTATTTTCACCCCCCTACCCATGGCACTTTGACACCCCTATCCATGGCATACCGAGTTTCCTACCCATGGAATATCGACCCCCTTCCCATGGTATATTGACCAGCTATCCATTGCATATCGACCCCACCCTACACATGGTATATCGACCAGACTACTCATGGTATATCGACCCCCCTACCCATGGTATATTGACCCCCTACTCATGGTATTTTGACCCCTTACCCATGGCACTTTCACACCCCTATTCATGGTATATCGATTTTTCTACCTATTGTATTTTGACCCCCTATCCATGGTATCTTGACACCACTATACATGGTATATTGATCCCCCTTCCCATGGTATATCGACCCCCTACCCATGGCATATCGACCCCAACCCATGGTATTTCGAACCCACTACCCATGGTATATCGACCCCCTACCCGTGGTATATTGACCCCCCTACTCATGTTATTTTCACCCCCTACCCATGGCACTTTGACACCCCTATCCATGGCATACCGAGTTTCCTACCCATGGAATATCGACCCCCTTCCCATGGTATATTGACCACCTATCCATTGCATATCGACCCCACCCTACCCATGGTATATCGACCCCCTACCAACGGTATATCAACACCCCTACCAATGGTATATCGACCCCATTACCCATGGTATGTCGACCCCTACCAATGGTATATCGATCCCTCTACCCATGGTATATAGACCCCCTTAATCATGGTATATCGACCCCCCTACCCATGATATATAGACCTCCCTACCATTGGTATATTAACCCCCTACCCATGGTATATTGACCACCCTACCGATGGTATATCGATCCCACTACCCATGGTATTTTGATCCCCCTATCCATACTATATCGAACCCCCTACCCATGGTATATCGACCCACCCTACCCAGGGTATATTGACCCCCTACTCATGGTATATCGACTCCCTACCAATGGTATTTCGAAACCCTAACCATGGTATATTGACCCCCTGCCCATGGTATATCGACCCCCTACCCATGGTATATCAACCCCCCTACTCATGGTATATCGACCCCTTACCCATGGTATATCGCCCTCCCTACCCATGGTATATCGATCCCCTACCCATGGTATATCGATCTCCTGCACATGTTATATCGACCACTATTCATGGGATATCGACCCCCTACCCATGGTATTTCGAACCCTCTACTCATGGTATATCGAGCCCACTACCCATGGTATATTGACCCTCCCTAGCCATGGTATATCGACCACTCTACCCATGGTATTTTGAATACCCTACCCATGGTATATCAAACACCCAACCCATGGTATATTGATCTGCTATCCATGGTATATCGATCCCCTACCCATGGTATATCGATTTCCCTACCCATGATATATCGAAAAACGACCCATGGCATATCGACCCTCCTACCCATGGTATACCGATCCCTCTACCCATGGCATATGGACCCCCATGCGCAAAACATATCAACCCCTACCCATGGTATATCGACCCCCTACTCATGGCATATCGACCCACATACCCACAGTATATCAATTCCCCTATCCATGGTATGTCTACCCCCTACCCATGGTATATCGACCCCCTACCCATGGTATATCGATCCCACTAACCATGGTATATCGACCCCCTTACTCATCGTATATCGATCCCCTATCCATGGTTTATTGCCCCTTAGCCATGGTATATTGACCCCCTTATAGATGGTATATCGACCCTCCTATATATGGTATTTCGACCCCCTACCAATGGTATATCGACCTCATTTACCCATGGTATATCGACCCCCTACCCATGGTATATCGACCCCCTATCCAAGGTATACCGACTCCTACACATGGTATAACGACCAGATTATTCATGGTATATCGACCCCCATACCCATGGTATGCTGACCCCCTACTCATGGTATCTTGACCCCCCTACCCATGGCACTTTGACACCCCTATCCATGGTATATCGAGTTTTCTACCCATGGTATATTGACCCCCCTACCCATTGTATTTTGACCCACTATCCATGGTATCTTGACACCACTATACATGGTATATCGATCCACCTTCCCATGGTATATCGACCCCCTACCCATGGTATATCGACCCCTACCCATGGTATATCGAACCCACTACCCATGGTATATCGAGCCCCTACCCGTGATATATTGACCCCCTACTCATGTTATTTTGACACTCCTACCCATGACACTTAGACACCCCTATCCATGGCATACCGAGATTCCCACCCATGGCATATCGACCACCTACCCATGGTATATTTAACCCCCTACCCATGGTATTTTGACCACCTATCAATTGCATATCGACCCCACCCTACCCATGGTATATCGACCCCCTACCCACGGTATATCAACACCCCTACCAATGGTATATCGACCCCATTACACATGGTATATCGACCCCATACACATGATATATCGATCCCTCTACCCATGGTATATCGACACCTCTACCCATGGTATATTGACCCCTCTAGCCATGGTATATCGACCCCGCTATGTCTGGTATATCGACACCCTTACTCATGATATATTGACCCCTACCCATGAAATATCGACACCTCTGCCCATGTATATCGACCCTCCTACCCATGGTATATCGACACCCCTACTCATGGTATATCTACCCCTGCACATGGTATATCGACCCCACTACTCATGTTATATCGACCCCCTACCCATGGTATATCAACACCCCTACCCATGGTATATCGATCCCCTACCTATGTTATGTTGACCCAACCTACCCATGGTATATCGACCCCCTACCCATTATATCGACCCCCTTACCCATGGTATATCGACCCTCCTACCCATTTAATATTGACCCCCTACCCATGGTATATTGACTGACACTACTCATGGTATATCGACCCCCTATCCATGGTATATCGACCCCCCTACCCATGGTATGTTGACCCCACTACCCATGGAATATCGAACCCCGTACCCATGCTAGTTTGACCACCCTACTCATGGTATATCGACCCCCTACCTATGGCACTTTGACATTCCTATCCATGGTATATCAAGTCTCCTACCCATGGTATATCAACTCCCTACCCATGGTATATTGACCCCCTAGCCATGTTCTTTAAACACCACTATCGATTGCATTTCTACCACCCTACCCATGGTATATCGACCCCCCTACCCATGGTATATTGGCCCCCATACCCATGGCATATCAACCCCCTAACCATGGTATATCAACCCCACCCTACCCATGGTATATCGACCCCCCTACCCATGGTATATTGACCCCCGGTGTCCATGGTATATCGAACCCCCTACACATGGTATATCGACACCCTTACGTATGGTATCTTGACCCCCCTACCCATGGTATATCGAACCGCCTACCCATAATATATCGACCCCCTACCCATGGAATATTGACCCCCTTCCAATGGTATATCGACCCCCCTATCCATGGTATGTCGATCCCCCTACACATGGTATATCGACCCCCTTACGCATGGTATATCGACCCCCTACCCATGGTATATTGACCCCCTAGCCATTGCATATCGACCCCTCTATCCCTGGGATATTGACCCCTTACCAATGGCATTTTAACGCCCTTACTTATGGTATATCGACCCCTTCCAATAGCATATCGACCCCTTACCCATGGTATATTTACCCCCCTAACCATGGTATATCGAACCCCCTACCCATGGTATGTTGACTCACTACTCATGGCATATTAACCCCCCTATCGATGGCATATCGACCCCCTTACCCATGGTATATAGGCCCCCTACCTATGGCACTTTGACACCCCTATCCATGGTATATCGAGTCTCCTACCCATGGTATATCTACTACCCTACACATGGTATATTGACCCCCCTATCCATAGCATTTTAACCCCCTATCGATGGAATATCGACCCCCTATCCATGGTATATCGACCCCCTACCCATGGTATATTGACCCCCATACCCATGGTATATCAACCCCTCTATCCATAGTATATCGACCCGCCTACCCATAATATATCGACCCAATACCCATGGTATATCTATCTATCGACTCCTACACATGGTATATCGACCTGACTACTCATGGTATATCGACCCCCCTACCCATGGTATATTGACCCCCTACTCATGGTATTTTGACCCCGTACCCATGGCACTTTCACACCCCTATTCATGGTATATCGAGTTTTCTACCCATTGTATTTTGACCCCCTATCCATGGTATCTTGACACCACTATACATGGTATATCGATCCCCCTTCCGATGGTATATCGACCCCCTACCCATGGTATATCGAACCCACTACCCATGGTATATCGACCCCCTACCCGTGGTATATTGACCCCCTACTCATGTTATTTTGACCCCCCTAGCCATGGCACTTTGACACCCGTATCCATGGCATACCGAGTTTCCTACCCATGGAATATCGACCCCCTTCCCATGGTATATTGACCACCTATCCATTGCATATTGACCCCACCCTACCCATGGTATATCGACCCCCTAACAACGGTATATCAACACCCCTACCAATGGTATATCGACCCCATTACCCATGGTATATCGACCCCCTACCAATGGTATATCGAACCCTCTACCCATGGTATATAGACCCCATTACTCATGGTATATCGACCCCCTACCCATGATATATAGACCTCCCTACCATTGGTATATTAACCCCCTACCCATGGTATATTGACCACCCTACCGATGGTATATCGACCCCACTACCCATGGTATTTTGATCCCCTATCCATACTATATCGAACCCCTACCCATGGTATATCGACCCACCATACCCAGGGTATATTGACCCCCTACTCATGGTATATCGACTCCCTACCAATGGTATATCGAAACCCTAACCATGGTATATTGACCCCCCTGCCATGGTATATCGACCCCCTACCCATGGTATATCAACCCCCTACTCATGGTATATCGACCCCTACCCATGGTATATCGACCTCCCTACCCATGGTATATCGATCCCCTACCCATGGTATATCGATCCCTTACACATGTTATATCGACCACTATTCATGGGATATCGACCCCCTACCCATGGTATTTCGAACCCTCTACTCATGGTATATCGAGCCCACTACCCATGCTATGTTGACCCTCCCTAGCCATGGTATATCGACCACCCTACCCATGGTATTTTGAACACCCTACCCATGGTATATCAAACACCCAACCCATGGTATAGTGATCTGCTATCCATGGTATATCGATCCCCTACCCATGGTATATCGATTTCCCTACCCATGATATATCGAAAAACGACCCATGGCATATCGACCCTCCTACCCATGGTATATCGATCCCCCTACCCATGGCATATGGACCCCCATGCGCATAACATATCGACCCCTACCCATGGTATATCGACACCCCTACCCATGGTATTTCGACCCACATACCCATAGTATATCAATTCCCCTATCCATGGTATGTCTACCCCCTACCCATGGTATATCGATCCCACTAACCATGGTATATCGACCCCCTTACTCATCGTATATCGATCCCCCTATCCATGGTTTATTGCCCCTTAGCCATGATATATCGACCCCCTTATAGATAGTATATCGACCCTCCTATATATGGTATTTCGACCCCCTACCAATGGTATATCGACCCCATCTACCCATTGTATATCGACCCCCCTACCCATGGTATATCGACCCCCTATCCAAGGTATACCGACTCCTACACATGATATAACGACCAGATTACTCATGGTATATCGACTCCCCTACCCATGGTATGTTGACCCCCTACTCATGGTATCTTGACCCCCCTAGCCATGGCACTTTGACACCCCTATCCATGGTATATCGACCCCCTACCCATGGTATATTGACCCTCCTACCCATTGTATTTTGACCCACTATCCATGGTATCTTGACACCACTATACATGGTATATCGATCCACCTTCCCATGGTATATCGACCCCCCTACCCATAGTATATCGACCCCTACCCATGGTATATCGAACCCACTACCCATGGTATATCGAGCCCCTACCCGTGGTATATTGACCCCCTACTCATGTTATTTTGACCCTCCTACCCATGGCACTTTGACACCCCTATCCATGGCATATCGACCCCACCCTACCCATGGTATATCGACCCCCTACCCACGGTATATCAACACCCCTACCAATGGTATATCGACCCCATTACACATGGTATATCGACCCCCTACCCATGATATATCGATCCCTCTACCCATGGTATATCGATACCCTTACTCATGATATATTGACCCCCTACCCATGATATATCGACACCTCTACCCATGGTATATTGACTCCTCTAGCCATGGTATATCGACCCCGCTATGTCTGGTATATCGACCCCCTACCCATGATATATCGACACCTCTGCCCATGGTATATCGACCTTCCTACCCATGGTATATCGACACCCCTACTCATGGTATATCTACCCCTGCACATGGTATATCGACCCCACTACTCATGGTATATCGACCCCCTACCCATGGTATATCAACAACCCTACCCATGGTATATCGACCCCTACCTATGTTATTTTGACCCACCCTACCCATGGTATATCGATCCCCTACCCATTATATCGACCCTCTTACCCATGGTATATCGACCCTCCTACCCATTTAATATTGACCCCCTACCCATGGTATATTGACCGACACTACCCATGGTATATCGACCCCTATCCATGGTATATCGACCCCCTACCCATGGTATGTTGACCCCACTACCCATGGAATATCGAACCCCGTACCCATGCTGGTTTGACCACCCTACTCATGGTATATCGACCCCCTACCTATGGCACTTTGACATTCCTATCCATGGTATATCAAGTCTCCTACCCATGGTATATTGACCCCCTAGCCATGTTCTTTAAACACCACTATCGATTGCATTTCTACCACCCTACCCATGGAATATCGACCCCCCTACCCATGGTATATTGGCCCCCATACCCATGGCATATCAACCCCCTAACCATGGTATATCAACCCCACCCTACCCATGGTATATCGACCCCCTACCCATGGTATAATGACCCCCGGTGTCCATGGTATATCGAACCCCCTACACATGGTATATCGACACCCTTACGTATGGTATCTTGACCCCCTACCCATGATATATCGAACCGCCTACCCATAATATATCGACCCCCTACCCATGGAATATTGACCCCCTACCAATGGTATATCGACCCCCCTATCCATGGTATGTCGATCCCCCTACCCATGGTATATCGATCCCCTACACATGGTATATCGACCCCCTTACGTATGGTATATCGACCCCCTACCCATGGTATATTCACCCCCCTAGCCATTGTATATTGACCCCTCTATCCCTGGGATATTGACACCTTACCAATGGCATTTTAACGCCCTTACTTATGGTATATCGACCCCTTCCCATAGCATATCGACCCCCTACCCATGGTATATTTACCCCCCTAGCCATGGTATATCGAACCCCCTACCCATGGTATGTTGACTCACTACTCATGGCATATTAACCCCCTATCGATGGCATATCGACCCCCTTACCCATGGTATATAGGCCCCCTACCTATGGCACTTTGACACCCCTATCCATGGTATATCGAGTCTCCTACCCATGGTATATCTACTACCCTACCCATGGTATATTGACCCCCTATCCATAGCATTTTAACCCCCTATCGATGGAATATCGACCCCCTATCCATGGTA
The DNA here is from genome assembly GCA_963383655.1 of Bathymodiolus septemdierum. Classification (NCBI taxonomy): domain Eukaryota; kingdom Metazoa; phylum Mollusca; class Bivalvia; order Mytilida; family Modiolidae; genus Bathymodiolus; species Bathymodiolus septemdierum. The sequence goes on along the minus strand of OY726530.1, from coordinate 51,597,545 downwards.
TATCGACCCCCTACCCATGGTATATTGACCCCCATACCCATGGTATATCAACCCCTCTATCCATGGTATATCGACCCGCCTACCCATAATATATCGACCCAATACCCATGGTATATCTATCCCCTTCCCATGGTATATCGATCCCCCTACACATGGTTTATCGACCCCCCTAGCCAATGTATATTGACACCCCTACCCATGGTATATCGACCCCCCTACCCATGGTATATCGACCCCACTACCCATGGTATTTCAACCCCTTACACATGATATATTGACCCCGATTCCTAGTATTTTGACCCCCGTTCCCATGGCACTTTGACACCTCTATCCATGGTATATCGAGTTTCCTACCCATGGTATATCGACCCCCAACCCATGGTATATCAACCCCCCTACTCATGGTATCTCGACCCCCTACCCATGGTATATCAACCCACCCTACCCATGGTATATCGACCCCCTACCCATTATATCGACCCCCTTACCCATGGTATATCGACCCTCCTACCCATTTAATATTGACCCCCCTACCCATGGTATATTGACCGACACTACCCATGGTATATCGACCCCTATCCATGGTATATCGACCCCCTACCCATGGTATGTTGACCCCACTACCCATGGAATATCGAACCCCGTACCCATGCTGGCTTGACCACCCTACTCATGGTATATCGACCCCCTACCTATGGCACTTTGACATTCCTATCCATGGTATATCAAGTCTCCTACCCATGGTATATTGACCCCCTAGCCATGTTCTTTAAACACCACTATCGATTGCATTTCTACCACCCTACCCATGGAATATCGACCCCCTACCCATGGTATATTGGCCCCCATACCCATGGCATATCAACCCCTAACCATGGTATATCAACCCCATCCTACTCATGGTATATCGACCCCCCTACCCATGGTATATTGACCCCCGGTGTCCATGGTATATCGAACCCCCTACACATGGTATATCGACACCCTTACGTATGGTATCTTGACCCCCCTACCCATGGTATATCGAACCGCCTACCCATAATATATCGACCCCCTACCCATGGAATATTGACCCCCTACCAATGGTATATCGACCCCCCTATCCATGGTATGTCGATCCCCCTACCCATGGTATATCGATCCCCTACACATGGTATATCGACCCCCTTACGTATGGTATATCGACCCCCTACCCATGGTATATTGACCCCCCTAGCCATTGTATATTGACCCCTCTATCCCTGGGATATTGACACCTTACCAATGGCATTTTAACGCCCTTACTTATGGTATATCGACCCCTTCCCATAGCATATCGACCCCCTACCCATGGTATATTTACCCCCCTAGCCATGGTATATCGAACCCCCTACCCATGGTATGTTGACTCACTACTCATGGCATATTAACCCCCCTATCGATGGCATATCGACCCCCTTACCCATGGTATATAGGCCCCCTACCTATGGCACTTTGACACCCCTATCCATGGTATATCGAGTCTCCTACCCATGGTATATCTACTACCCTACCCATGGTATATTGACCCCTATCCATAGCATTTTAACCCCCTATCGATGGAATATCGACCCCCTATCCATGGTATATCGACCCCCTACCCATGGTATATTGACCCCCATACCCATGGTATATCAACCCCTCTATCCATGGTATATCGACCCGCCTACCCATAATATATCGACCCAATACCCATGGTATATCTATCCCCTTCCCATGGTATATCGATCCCCCTACAAATGGTTTATCGACCCCCCTAGCCAATGTATATTGACACCCCTACCCATGGTATATCGACCCCCCTACCCATGGTATATCGACCCCACTACCCATGGTATTTCAACCCCCTTACACATGATATATTGACCCAGATTCCTAGTATTTTGACCCCCGTTCCCATGGCACTTTGACACCCCATCCATGGTATATCGAGTTTCCTACCCATGGTATATCGACCCCCTACCCATGGTATATCAACCCCCCTACTCATGGTATCTCGACCCCTTACCCATGGTATATCAACCCACCCTACCCATGGTATATCGACCCCCTACCCATTATATCGACCCCCTTACCCATGGTATATCGACCCTCCTACCCATTTAATATTGATCCCCCTACCCATGGTATATTGACCGACACTACCCATGGTATATCGACCCCTATCCATGGTATATCGACCCCCTACCCATGGTATGTTGACCCCACTACCCATGGAATATCGAACCCCGTACCCATGCTGGTTTGACCATCCTACTCATGGTTTATCGACCCCCTACCTATGGCACTTTGACATTCCTATCCATGGTATATCAAGTCTCCTACCCATGATATATTGACCCCCTAGCCATGTTCTTTAAACACCACTATCGATTGCATTTCTACCACCCTACCCATGGTATATCGACCCCCCTACCCATGGTATATTGGCCCCCATACCCATGGCATATCAACCCCCTAACCATGGTATATCAACCCCACCCTACCCATGGTATATCGACCCCCCTACCCATGGTATATTGACCCCCGGTGTCCATGGTATATCGAATCCCCTACACATGGTATATCGACACCCTTACGTATGGTATCTTGACCCCCCTACCCATGGTATATCGAACCGCCTACCCATAATATATCGACCCCTACCCATGGAATATTGACCCCCTACCAATGGTATATCGACCCCCCTATCCATGGTATGTCGATCCCCCTACCCATGGTATATCGATCCCCTACACATGGTATATCGACCCCCTTACGTATGGTATATCGACCCCCTACCCATGGTATATTGACCCCCCTAGCCATTGTATATTGACCCCTCTATCCCTGGGATATTGACACCTTACCAATGGCATTTTAACGCCCTTACTTATGGTATATCGACCCCTTCCCATAGCATATCGACCCCCTACCCATGGTATATTTACCCCCCCTAGCCATGGTATATCGAATCCCCTACCCATGGTATGTTGACTCACTACTCATGGCATATTAACCCCCCTATCGATGGCATATCGACCCCCTTACCCATGGTATATAGGCCCCTACCTATGGCACTTTGACACCCCTATCCATGGTATATCGAGTCTCCTACCCATGGTATATCTACTACCCTACCCATGGTATATTGACCCCCTATCCATAGCATTTTAACCCCCTATCGATGGAATATCGACCCCCTATCCATGGTATATCGACCCCCTACCCATGGTATATTGACCCCCATACCCATGGTATAGCAACCCCTCTATCCATGGTATATCGACCCGCCTACCCATAATATATCGACCCAATACCCATGGTATATCTATCCCCTTCCCATGGTATATCGATCCTCCTACACATGGTTTATCGACCCCCTAGCCAATGTATATTGACACCCCTACCCATGGTATATCGACCCCACTACCCATGGTATTTCAACCCCCTTACACATGATATATTGACCCCGACTCCTAGTATTTTGACCCCCGTTCCCATGGCACTTTGACACCCCTATCCATGGTATATCGAGTTTCCTACCCATGGTATATCGACCCCCTACCCATGGTATATCAACCCCTTATCCATAATATATCGACCCCTACCCATGGTATTTCGACCCCCCTAACCATGAAAATATTGAATCCCCTACCCATGGTATGTCGACCCCCAACCCATGGTATATAGACCCCCACCCATGGTATATCGACCCCCCTACTCATGGTATATCGACCCTCTACCTATGGTATTTCAACCCCCCTACCCATGGTATATCGACCCTCCTACCCATGGTATATCGACCCCTACCATTGGTATATCGACCCCTCTACCCATGGTATATCGACACTCCTACACATGGTATATCCATCCCCCTACCCATGGTATATCGACCCCCCGACCCATGCTATATCGACCCCATAACCATTGCATATCGACCCCCCTACCGATGGTAAATCAACCCGCCTACATATAGTATATCAACCCCTCTACCCATGGCATATCGACCCGTACCCATGGTATATTGTCCCCCTACCCGTGGTATATCGACTTCCCAACCCATGGTATATCGACCACCCTACCCATGGTTTATCAACACCTCTTACTCATGGTATATCGACCCCCTTCCCATGGTATATTGACCCCCCTAGCCATGCTGTATCGACCCTCCTACCTATGGTATTTTGACCCCTCTATACATGGCATTTCGACCCCCTACCAATGGTATATCGATCCCTCCACCCATGATATATCGACCCCTTTACCTATGGTATATCGACCTCTACCGATGGAATATCGACCGCACAACCCATGGTATATCGACCCCCTACCCATGGTAATTTGACCACCCTACCCATGGTATATCGACCTCCTACCTATGGCACTTTGACACCCCTATCCATGGTGTATCGGGTCTCCTACCCATGGTATACCAACCCCCTACCCAGGGTATATCGATCCCATACCCATGCAATTTCGACCACCATGCCCATGGTATATTGACCCCCCTACCCATAGTATATCGACCGCCTAGCGATGTTATATCGACCCCCTACCCATGGTATATCGACAAACGACCCATGGCATATCGACCCTCCTACCCATGGCTTATGGACCCACTGCCCATAATATATCGACCCCCTACTCATGACATCGACCCACATACCCATGGTATATCGACACCTCTACCAATGGTATTTCGACCCACATACCCATAGTATATCAACCCCCCTACCCATGATATATTGACACTACCCATGGTATATCGACCCACCTACCCATAGTATTTTGACCACCCTACTCATGGTATATCGACCCCCTACCTATGGCACTTTGAAACCCCTATCCATGGTATATCGAGTCTCCTACCCATGGAATATCAACCCCTACCCATGGTATATTGACCCCTTACCCATGGCATTTTGACTCCCCTATCGATGGGATATCGACCCCTCTACCCATGGTATATCAATCCCCCTACCCGTGCTATGTCGACCCCCTACCCATGGCATTGACCGCCCTACCCACGGTATATCGACCCCCTACCCATGGTATCTCCACCCGGCTACCCATAGTATATCGACCCCCCTACCCATGCTATATTGACCCACCCTACCCATGGTATATCGACCCCTCTATCCATGGTATATTGACCCCCACTACCCATGGTATATCGATCTCCCTACCCATGGTATTTTGGCCACCCTACCCATGGTATATTGACCCCCTACCCATGGTATATCGACCCCTACCGATGGTATATCGACCCCACTACCCATGGTATATCGACCCCCTACCTATGGTATATTGACCCCCCTACTCATGTTAATTTGACCCCCTACCCATGGCACTTTGACACCCCTATCCATAGTATATCAAGTTTCCTACCCATGGTATATCTACCCCATTACCCATGGTATTTTGACCCCCTATCCATGGTAAATAGACCCTCCTACCCATGGCATATCAACCCCCCTACCCATGGTATATTGACCCACCCTACCTATTGTATATCTATCCCTCTATACATGGTATATCAATCCCCTACCCATGGCATTTTGACCCCCCTATCCAAGGTATATCGACCTCCTTACCCATGGTATATCAACCCCCGTACCCATGATATATCTACCCCCTACCCATGGTATTTTTTTTAATCCCTGTCCATGGTATATCGACCCTCCTACCCATGGTATATTGACCCCATTACCAATGGTATATTGACCCCTACTTATGGTATATTGATCTCTCTACCCATGTTATATTGACTCACCCTACCCATGGTATATTGACCCCCACTACTCATGGTATATCGACCCCCCTACCCATGGTATTTTGACCACCCTACCTATGGTATATCGACCTCCCTACCTATGGTATTTTGACCCCCCTATACATGTAATATCGACTCCCTACCCATGGCATTTTGACCCCCCTATGCATGGTATATCGGTTCCCATACCCATGGTATATTGACCCCCTTCTACTCATGGTATTTTGACCCCCTATCCATGATATATCGACCCCCCTACCCATGGTATATCAGCCCCTGTACCCATGATATATCGACCCCTATCCATGGTATTTTTACCCGTCCATGGCATATCGACCCATGGTATTTGACCCCTCCTGTCTATCTGTCGATTAGAAATGAGGGGGGTCAAAATACCATAGGGGTTCAATTTACCATACAGGGGGGGGGCGTCAATATACCATGGATGAAAATTGACCCCGGGGTCAATTTACCATGGAGGTCAAAATACCATGACACCGGTCTTAAACTGATTCACGACTTAATACCGTATTTGTAACTAGATTAACACAACGGGTGCCATTATTGGAGTACTCCTTACACTTCCGGAGCACCTGAGTTCATCCCCGGTTAGTTTTATGTGTATGTTTTGTAAATCGTTGTTTGTTCTTTTGTATTTTTTCTTTTGGTATCTTCAAACTCTTCTTAGCAATACCCCAACCGACAAAATCAAGATAAGTTTAATGAAAAAGTAAGTGAGTTATTATTGTTTAACACCAAATGAACAATTTCCAGTGGAGCAGGAACTACCTACCCTTCCGGGACACCCGATTTCACCCCCAGTTCTTACTGGGGTCGTGTTGCTAGATCTTTTGTTGATCGTTGTTTGTCTTGATTGGTCATTGCGTTGTCTGTCCTTCTACTTGCGGATTAATTCTGAATGCCCTTTTGGTATCTTCAAATTCTTCTATATCACGACGAGAATAAGTTAAATGTTGATACGATGATAAAGCTGATGAAAGCTAAGCTATAGTTTTATATTGTTAGCTCACAATCTACAGACACATTATCCTTTTTTATTGATGTTGTGTGTTTAAGGAGGAGCAGCAAATACCAATGTCAGTGTTTTCGTCGACCGAAATGGGACTAGAACACACACACACACACACGGTCTACCGCACTCGAGACGATAACTCTAATAATTACTCCACAGAAAGTGCAGTGCTGAGTGACTCAGTTGAGTCCTTTTCAGGGCTGCCATTATCTCATCTTATCTTTAAATTTACTCCCTGTTTTGTACATATTTTTAAACTTATTTTCTTATTGTTATTTTTTTCCTTTTCTTTTTTGCAACTCAATTCCCTTGACATAATCTTCAAACTGTTGAAGTAGGTCAATAATTGGTAGAAGTAAAAGAAAGATAAACAGAAATGTGTGATTATTTATATGCCAATATGAACATAAAATATGAAATATTATATGTAATGCATAAAAATCAATCAAATTGCCTTTATACTGAATAAATCACATATAAATTATCATTCGGATCTATATATAATTTTACATTTCAGTGTTCATTTATAGGATTTATGTTTCTTCAGGATAAGGTCATCACTGCAATCAGTACCTATCAGCACTGAATTTGTGAGTTATAATCCTGCTCATGGCGATGTGTGCTCGATATAACATTATGTGATAAAGTTCCCCTCAAGCTGATATTAACATTCTTTAACTATAACCTATTTTGATTATCCTATTTTTTTGTTTTTTCGGATTTCTCGCTCCTAAAAACTTTTAAACTGACTTGGGTTTCCGAATTTTAGACTTTGAGCGAAGCTGATGAAGAATATTCCAGAAACACACCTAAGACAACACAAGCTTATAAATACTGGCTTTTGTCCTAGAGGGCTTACTTTCCGGTGCGGGCTTTTTCCTAGATCATCAACAGCTATACCTTCAAGTTGATGTATGCTTACAGGCATTCTAAATAATAAGTAGATATCTGATTCAAGCTACAACAATATGGCATGGCAATGAACTTCCTTGTTTTCTGACAACTTTTACATACAGCTGAATCCTATCATAAATATAATATGGCAACGCTAGCGCATAACGATATTCGTAATAATTATGTCATATTCAGAATGTTTCCAAATACTGTCAATTATATCGACGTTTCTATATCCGTCTTGGAGTATAAATGATACATAAACACGTACATTACAACGTCCCTCAAATGAAACTCCTTAAAGTTCCATTTCACGTGCAAGGGGTGTATCATTTCCAAAGCATTCATTTACACGTCATTCTTGTGTGTGGATTGTATACTTGATTCACACGGCACAATCAAATGGACGCATTTTCGGGTACGGCAACGAAGAAGCTAGGTCCTATGTCCATACCCCGGTCATTTCTTTGAGACTAATAATAATAATCAACTGGCCCATTAATCACATAGTCGTATGAACAATAGTCAGCAATAAGATTTCATTTGATACAAACAAATGTCTTATATGACTTCAGATAATGTCTTTTCTGATTGGCTGATGTCCCTAGTAACGGTTCTTTGATAAAATGTTATATTCAACACACAAAAAGTCACGAGAGGTGAACATAATATTCCAAAGCTCCTCCAGACACCTTAATATAGAAATGGTGTTTCCCAATTATCTTAAAAGTAGCATCCAACCGTCATCGGGTTAAGATTTGTCATCGACTGATCAGATGCGTTCTTACTAATTACTTTCGGTACACAATTAAATTAATAATGGCAGACGCTATGCAGACAGGGGTGTCTGGGGAACAAAGTCGGCGCTGTTTGGTGTTAATTCAAATTTGATTTAATGTCATATAATAAAACAGTTAATGACTTTCAATTTCGGTGAATACAAGATTTGATCGACCCATGGAACATGGTATTCACCTCATCGAAAGTCATCAATTGTATAATAGTTTATGGTATTTCATGCGAACTATGTTGTTCTATAATGTCTAGAATTTCCTTAAAATCTTATTGTTGAGCTACAGTAAAAGGAGAATGACCATTTTTGTTACATCTATGAGGGTCTGCATGGTGTTCTAAAAGTATTCTGGCAATATTAGTATACCCTTTTTTACATGCCAAATACAATGATGTATATTCGTTACTATCACATAAATCTATATCGACTTTTGGACTTTTAGTAACTCCTCAACAACATCAATGTGGTTTTTTAAACGTGCAATTTGTAATGGTGAACAACCATCATCTGTGCTCTTATTACTGTCCACTCTGTGTGTTAAGAGGATTTTGACTATCTTGTAGTGTCCTTTCTGGCAAGCAATAAATAAAGGTGATGCACCATCGTCGCAACATTTGTTTACATCTGTATTAACTTTCTTGTCCAATAGTTGTAGTACAATGTCTAAATGTCCTTCCTGGCAAGCAATATATAAAGGTGATGTACCATCGTCGCAACACTTGTTTACATCTGTATTAACTTTCTTGTCTAATAGTTGTAGTACAATGTCTAAATGTCCTTCCTGGCAAGCAATATATAAAGGTGATTCACCACTGTTGCTACACTTGTTTACATCTGTATTAACTTTCTTGTCTAATAGTTGTAGTACAATGTCTAAATGTCCATTCTGGCAAGCAATATATAAAGGTGATGCACCACTGTCTGTACACTTGTTTACATCTGTATTAACTTTCTTGTCTAATAGTTGTAGTACAATGTCTAAATGTCCATTCTGACAAGCAATATATAAAGGTGATGCACCACTGTCTGTACACTTGTTTACATCTGTATTAACTTTATTGTCTAATAGTTGTAGTACAATGTCTAAATGTCCTTTCTGGCAAGCAATATATAAAGGTGATTCACCACTGTCTCTACACTTGTTTACATCTGTATTAACTTTCTTGTCTAATAGTTGTAGTACAATGTCTAAATGTCCTTCCTGGCAAGCAATAAATAAAGGTGATGCACCACTGTCTTTACACTTGTTTACATCTGTATTAACTTTCTTGTCTAATAGTTGTAGTACAATGTCTAAATGTCCTTCCTGGCAAGCAATAAATAAAGGTGATGCACCACTGTCTGTACACTTGTTTACATCTGTATTAACTTTATTGTCTAATAGTTGTAGTACAATGTCTAAATGTCCTTTCTGGCAAGCAATAAATAAAGGTGATTCACCACTGTCTCTACACTTGTTTACATCTGTATTAACTTTCTTGTCTAATAGTTGTAGTACAATGTCTAAATGTCCTTCCTGGCAAGCAATAAATAAAGGTGATGCACCACTGTCTATACACTTGTTTACATCTGTATTAACTTTCTTGTCTAATAGTTGTAGTACAATGTCTAAATGTCCATTCTGGCAAGCAATATATAAAGGTGATGCACCACTGTCTGTACACTTGTTTACATCTGTATTAACTTTATTGTCTAATAGTTGTAGTACAATGTCTAAATGTCCTTTCTGGCAAGCAATATATAAAGGTGATTCACCACTGTCTCTACACTTGTTTACATCTGTATTAACTTTCTTGTCTAATAGTTGTAGTACAATGTCTAAATGTCCTTCCTGGCAAGCAATAAATAAAGGTGATGTATCATCGTCTGTACACTTGTTTACATCTGTATTAACTTTCTTGTCTAATAGTTGTAGTACAATGTCTAAATGTCCATTCTGACAAGCAATATATAAAGGTGATGCACCACTGTCTGTACACTTGTTTACATCTGTATTAACTTTATTGTCTAATAGTTGTAGTACAATGTCTAAATGTCCTTTCTGGCAAGCAATAAATAAAGGTGATTCACCACTGTCTCTACACTTGTTTACATCTGTATTAACTTTCTTGTCTAATAGTTGTAGTACAATGTCTAAATGTCCTTCCTGGCAAGCAATAAATAAAGGTGATGCACCACTGTCTGTACACTTGTTTACATCTGTATTAACTTTATTGTCTAATAGTTGTAGTACAATGTCTAAATGTCCTTTCTGGCAAGCAATATATAAAGGTGATTCACCACTGTCTCTACACTTGTTTACATCTGTATTAACTTTCTTGTCTAATAGTTGTAGTACAATGTCTAAATGTCCTTCCTGGCAAGCAATAAATAAAGGTGATGCACCACTGTCTTTACACTTGTTTACATCTGTATTAACTTTCTTGTCTAATAGTTGTAGTACAATGTCTAAATGTCCTTCCTGGCAAGCAATATATAAAGGTGATGCACCACTGTCTATACACTTGTTTACATCTGTATTAACTTTATTGTCTAATAGTTGTAGTACAATGTCTAAATGTCCTTTCTGGCAAGCAATATATAAAGGTGATTCACCACTGTCTTTCCTACACTTGTTTACATCTGTATTAACTTTCTTGTCTAATAGTTGTAGTACAATGTCTAAATGTCCATTGTGGCAAGCAATAAATAAAGGTGATGCACCACTGTCTATACACTTGTTTACATCTGTATTAACTTTATTGTCTAATAGTTGTAGTACAATGTCTAAATGTCCTTCCTGGCAAGCAATAAATAAAGGTGATGCACCACTGTCTATACACTTGTTTACATCTGTATTAATTTTCTTGTCTAATAGTTGTAGTACAATGTCTAAATGTCCTTCCTGGCAAGCAATAAATAAAGGTGATGCACCATTGTCACTACACTGGTTTACATCTGTATTAACTTTCTTGTCTAATAGTTGTAGTACAATGTCTAAATGTCCTTCCTGGCAAGCAATATATAAAGGTGATGCACCACTGTCTATACACTTGTTTACATCTGTATTAACTTTATTGTCTAATAGTTGTAGTACAATGTCTAAATGTCCTTTCTGGCAAGCAATATATAAAGGTGATTCACCACTGTCTTTCCTACACTTGTTTACATCTGTATTAACTTTCTTGTCTAATAGTTGTAGTACAATGTCTAAATGTCCATTGTGGCAAGCAATAAATAAAGGTGATGCACCACTGTCTATACACTTGTTTACATCTGTATTAACTTTATTGTCTAATAGTTGTAGTACAATGTCTAAATGTCCATTGTGGCAAGCTATAAATAAAGGTGATGCACCACTGTCTATACACTTGTTTACATCTGTATTAATTTTCTTGTCTAATAGTTGTAGTACAATGTCTAAATGTCCTTCCTGGCAAGCAATAAATAAAGGTGATGCACCATTGTCACTACACTGGTTTACATCTGTATTAACTTTCTTGTCTAATAGTTGTAGTACAATGTCTAAATGTCCATTCTGACAAGCAATATATAAAGGTGATGTACCACTGTTGCTACACTGGTTTACATATGTATTAATCTCTCTGTGTCGTGTGTAACTATTACCCAAATCATCAACGGTATGCTTCAGGATCCATCGAGTAAGATTGGGATCTCCAATAAAACAACATTGTAATAGAGTGGAATTCTGACTATGGCTATCTGTCATAAGAGCTAGCTTTTCTTGGTAACTGTGATCGTGGAGGTCTAAATGGGCAATCAAATTAGTATTAAAAGAGGCTGATTTCATATTTCTATTGGTGAAAACAGTAAGTACTTCACCTTTTGACCAATCTCTTAATATTCTTTCGATGTATATCTCTAATATCTGTTTATCTGTTATAAAGATAGTATATGCGATGTCTGTAGTTCTGTTGTCTTTTGTCTCCCACAAAAATCTATCGCTGATAAAATCACTTTGCGCATGTTTAATAATAAGTTCCAGCATTTTCCCCCCAAAATAATAGGCCAGAAAATCGTATAATTTATCATGTATAGCCCTATAGACTTTATCTACCTTCACTACAAAGGTCCCTTCTAATGTGCGTAGTGCCTCATGTAACTTTTCGAATGATGTACCTTTACTTAATTTACATTTCACTAGCGTACTTTGAATAACCAGCTGTATTTCATTGTTCTCCGTGGTTAGATATTCTTCTTTAAATCTATTGTTAAATATAACACAAAGAACTAATGCACAAACTTTACATTGGTCTTTTTCAGAGTCTGAAGCTGACAAATAATCGATTTCCGCCGTGTAAAAATTAAATGGTTTTTCAAAAAAAGATTTAATATCAACACGATTTTCTTTTTGGTATAAAGCACACAACAGTGGAAAAAAGTCGTGTTCCTCTGAAACATCAATTACTTCATCAACTTTTTCTTTTTCAAAATATTTTCGCACTAATTTAGATCTTTCTCCAGGAGTAAAACACAATTCGCTTGAATTTAAATTGCACTCACAATATTTGAAAAAAGACAAATCTCTAAATCTAACATCATTAAAAATTTGCAATCTGCATGTTGAAATAATCTTAATACAATATTCATTCCCAAGCAATGATTGTATGGATTCAGACTTCTCTAGCCATTTGTCTATGCGATTTTGATTCACCGTGTAATTGCCACATACATCATCAACAACAAATAACATTTTCTTGTCTTTCTTAGAAAAATTTATTATATCCTCTGGTGTATTAGTAGGAACAACAGTATAACCTTCCTTTTTCATTTTCAAAGCTACAGATCTCATTGTTGCCGTTTTCCCGACCCCTGGATTTCCTGTTACAGTAACAGATGGTTGCATGCTGATACATTTGAATACATATTCTGATGCTCTAGTTGAAACGAACAGAGTAACGTTATTCGTCCAACGATTTAAAATAGTCTCATGTTGCACTAAAATTAAATTAAAAACATATTAGACAGCTGAAATACATTGAAAAGTGAAAAATATCTGGCAGATAGAAAAATCCCATTAATTAACCATTGACCGATGGACAGGTTAAGGGATTTGAATTGATAGCATCATTGCTTGACCTATAGATTGTATTTCATAGTTCTGGACGTTATTAATAGAGAAAACCAGAGGCTCCCAGGAGCCTATAATCGCTCACCTGGATCAAAGCTGCTTTCAATAACAACGCAACTGCACTGTGGTGGCCATATTGGTGGGAGAGCACGACTGCCGGACACAATTTTGGAAGAGAACCATCCAATGACTATTTTATCAAAGTTTGGTTCCAATTGAGCAACTGGTTCCAGAAAAGATTTTTATGTGAATTTCCCATAGGGTCCTATGTTAAGCTAAGTTCGCTGTGGGTGCCATCTTGGTCGAAGGGTCGAACCGCCGGACACATTTTGGAAGAGAACCATCCAATGACTATTTCATCAAAATTTTGTACTTATTGAGCAAATGGTTTCAGACAAGAAGATTTTTATAGGAATTTCCCATAGGGTCCTATGTTAAATTAAGTTCGGCTGTGGTGGCCATCTTGTTCGGAAATCTGAAATGCCAGACATAAATTTGGAAGGGGACCACCGTAGGATCATTTCAGCAAAGCTTGGTTGAGATTGGCTCAGTAGTTTCAGAGGAGAAGATTTTTTTAAAATTGCATCCCCCCCTTATTTCTATTTTTAGCTTGGCGGCCATCTTGGTTGGAAGTCGTGATCACCAGACACAATTTTGGAAGGGGGCCATCCAAGGACTACTCCACCAAAGTTTGGTTGCAATTGGCCCAGTGGTTTCTGAGGACAAGATTTTTATGTGAATTTCCCATAGGGTCCTATGTTAAGCTAAGTTCGGCTGTGGGGGCCATCTTCGTCGAAGGGCCGAACCACCTGACATATTTTTGGAAGAGAACCATCCAATGACTATTTCATCAACATTTAATTCTTATTGAGCAAATGGTTTCAGAGGAGAAGATTTTTATGGGAATTTCCCATAGGGTCCTATATTAAATTAATTTTTTTCAGAGGAGAAGATTTTTATTTCATCTCCCCTTTTTTCTATTTTTAGCTTGGTGGCCATCTTGGTTGGAAGTCGGGATCACCGGACACAATTTTGGAAGGGGGCCATCCAAGGATCATTCCACCATAGTTTGGTTGCAATTGGCCCTGTGGTTTCTGAGGAGAAGATATTTATGTGAATTTCCCATAGGGTCCTATGTTAAGCCAAGTTCGGCTGTGGGGGGCCATCTTGGTCGAAGGGCTGAACCGCCGGATACATTTTTGGAAGAGAACCATCCAATGATTATTTCATCAAAATTTTGTTCTTATTGAGGAAATGGTTTCAGACAAGAAGATTTTTATGGGAATTTCCCATAGGATTCTATGTTAAATTAAGTTCGCCTGTGGGGGCCATCTTGGTCGAAGGGCCGAACCGCCGGACACACTTTTGGAAGAGAACCATTCAATGACTATTTCATCAAAAGTTTTTTCTTATTGAGCAAATGGTTTCAGACAAGAAGATTTTTATGTGAATTTCCCATAGGATCCATGTTAAATTAAGTTCGGCTGTGGCAGCCATCTTGGTCAGAGTTCTGAAATGCCGGACACAATTTTGGAAGAGGACCCCCCAAGAATCATCTCAGCAAAGTTTGGTTGAGATTGGCTCAGTAGTTTCAGAGGAGAAGATTTTTTTTTAATTTCACCCCCTCCCCTTTTTTCTAATTTGCATAATCGGTCAAAATCGGCAAAAGTTCAAAGTTCATAAAAAATCCCGTAATATATGTTAAAAAGCTCATCATTATGCTTATACAGTTCAAATTTGGGAATATTCTGGCTTAAAATAAAGCAGTTTTGGCCATTTGAAGAAATTTCTATTTTTAGTAATGGCGGCCATCTTGGATACAGGACGGTGCTGACGGACACAATTTTGAAAGGGGACCACCTAAGGATCATTCAGACAAAACTTGGTTGAAATTGGCCAAGTGGTTTCTAACAAGAAGATTTTTAAATGATTTTTTGCTTATTTATGCCTAATTTGCATAATTGGTCAAAATCTGCAAAAGTTCAAAGTTCATAAAAAATCCCATAATATATGTTAAAAAGCTCATCATTATGCTTATACAATTCAAATTTGGGAACATTCTGGCTTAAAATAAAGCAGTTTTGGCCATTTGAAGAAATTTCTAGTTTTAGTAATGGCAGCCATCTTGGATGGAGGGCGTGGCTATTGGACATAATTTGAAAGGAACCCACCCAGGGACCATCCTAGCCAGGTTTGGCTTAATTTGGTTCAGCAGTTTCAGAGGAGAAGATTTAAATGTGATCTTTTATCAAAATATGCCTAATTTGCATAATCGGTATAAATCGGCTGAAAGAAAAATTTCACATAAAAACCCCGAACATATGTTAGACTACTCCTTGCCATGTAGCTGCAGTAAAAATTTGAGCTCATTTTGACTTATACTAAAGCAGCAATGGACAATTGAAGAAATTTCAATTTTTAGTAACAGCAGCCATCTTGAATGGAGGGCGGGGCTGTCGGACACAGTTTTGAAAGGGATCCACACAGGGACCATCCCTGCCAGGTTTGGTTTAATTTGGTTCAGCAGTTTCAGAGAAGATTTAAATGTGATCTTTTATCAAAATATGCCTAATTTGCATAATCAGTATAAATCGGCTGAAAGAAAAATTTCACATAAAAACCCGGAATATATTTTAAACTACTCCTTGCCATGTAGCTGCAGTTAAAATTTGAGCTCATTTGGCTTATACTAAAGCAGCAGTGAAGAAATACAATTTCATCCCCCCTTTTTTCTATTTTTAGCTTGGTGGGCATCTTGGTTGGAAGTCGGGATCACCGGACACAATTTTGGAAAGGGGCCATCCAAGGATCATTCCATCAAAGTTTGGTTGCAATTGGCCCAGTGGTTTCTCAGGAGAAGATTAAAATGTGAAATGTTGACGGACGGATGACAGACAACGGACGAAATGTGATGACAATAGCTCACTTGGCCTAAAGACCAGGTGAGCTAAAAATTAGACCATTGGCACGGCCATAAAAAAATCGATTGTCACATGTATGAATCACCACCATCGAGAGAGAGAGAGAGAAAGAGAGAAAGAGAGAGTAAATCTTATTGCACAGTAAATGATGGGCAGTCCTAAATAATTACGTTCACGACAAACCCCACACCGGGATTCAAACAACACCCCCTCTTTATGAAAAAAAATATAATGAACGTTTATTGTGAATTTCTGGAAATTAAATTAATAAAAAAGCTTCATCAGACTAAAGCTATGCATACAGCGGGAAAAAAACCATTCATGACTTACCACCGGATTCGTGACAAGAGCAACATGACGGGTGCCACTAGTGAAGCACGATGTTTATCCTTCCGGAGCATCTAAATTCACCTTTGGCTTTTTGTGGAGTTCGTTTTGCTCAATCTTTAGTTCTGTTTTGTTGATCATTGTTTGTATTTTTGTTCTTTTCTTACCATAATATTGTATGTCCTTGATCGATTTACGGCTTCTAATTACCTCTATGATATTTCTTAAATATTTCTCGCATTTTGAGTGTGAATGGTGGAGCTATTCAGACATACATGTAATTCGGTGCTAAAGATCATAAAAATGCTATTCAAGCATTTAATTTGTTTTATAAGCAAAAAACAAACGAAGCTCTAGTAATACTACCTCGAATGTTGTATGGGATGCATTCCTCTTTCTCCAATGTTAATGCTTCTATTTTCTCTTGAACTTTCCGCATAACTGTTAAATGTAATTAAAAGAAAAGCTAATTATAACGACAAAGAACTACCATTGTTCATGGAAATATATTAACATGACGGAGCAGAAACTGCTGACCCTCCCATAGCACCTGAGTTCACCCCCGGTATTTAGTGGGGTTCGTGTTACATTATCTTTAGTTTTATGTGTCTGTTTTGTAGATCGTTGTTTGTCCTTTTGTCCTTTTTCTTTTGGCGAATTGTCTGTTCTTTGCCAATCTACGGATTCTGATTACCCCTTTGGTATATTCAAACTCTTCTTACATGAGGTGTGATATGATTTAAATATGTAAACTTGCATACTTGGGCCCATAAACTAGCTTAACATCTCCACATTTTTAAGTGCATGTACCAAGCCAGGAAAGTGAGTGGTCAAGTATTTGTGTGCTAGGGAACGACCATTTAACTTGAAGGGGGGGGGGGGGGGGGGGGGGGTATGTTTTTTTTTCTAAACAAATATTCTGATTCCCAATGTTGCTGAAAAAAATATTCTGATTTTGGTGGAGGGAAAAAAAAAAATCTGATTCAGAGTTTTTGTCATATGATCTAATGTTAAATTCTGGAAAAAAAATTCGCACTTTGCGCGACAAAATAAAAAACATTCTAACTCTCGTGTTGTCGAAAAAAAAAATTCTGAACGAAACAAAAAACCATAACCCCCCCCCCCCCCCCTTCAAGTTAAATGGTCGGTCCCTTAGGGGTATCAAGTTTTCCCCTTCTACATTTTATCTATTAGATTTTATAACTGTTCCAACAGTGTAGTATCGTTTGTTAATCATTTTATTTAAGCTAAAGATATTATTTACATGATATTACCTAGTATGTTCTATTGACTACTGAAATACAGAAATTATTTCCACAATCTGTACAATGTTTTATGGGAAGGCCAGATTACGATTTTTCTTTCTTTCTAACAATGACTTCTTCGCACGCAAAAATAACAACAACAAAACTCAAATGACCGTCGATGAATCATTTCAAAGTAAATACTGACGACCATCTGCGTTTTCCAGCAATCAAAAAGTCAGCTCACGGCCCTAATACAGTGTCGTATTTCTTTTTTACTCACACAGGAATTTACTGCTTGTAGCAATAATTTCGTTAGGAATAAAGCTGAAATACTACTAACTTGACATCAATCAATCAAATGATTCATGTCAAAGTGATTACCTTTATCATTCTCAGTTTGTCTGTCTTCTAGTTGTCTTTGCCCTACAGAACATATTTAACATCATTTTTATTTGAGAAATGTAATATTTTCAAAATGTTTTTTTTTCATGTTTAATTCTGGTACTAATTCTGTGGTAGCTTAGCATATTGTCCATAATTATTCTTGTTCATCCCATTGATACATGGGAGAAAAAATTAAGCTATCGATGTTGAAGTGGCATATATCCAACCCCAAAAAGCTTTCGGATACATAAATTAATAATTTTCTATTTGTTTTAAAGTATAACTAGCTTAACTCCGCCATGTGCTAGGATGTGAATTTTGCCTCTGTTTCTGATTTAGCAATTAGATTTTGGAGGAATTCCGACAGCGTGTTATTTTTTTTTTCTTTTACTGTGGTGGATTTACTCTAATTGCATATAATCGAATCGGTGGTGTAATGGTTAGCGTGCTTGCCACGCGTGTGGTGGATCATGGATTCGAGTCCAAGTCAGGTAAAACCAAAGATTATAAAATTGATTTTTGTTGCTTCTTTGGCAAGCACCCAGCATTAAGGTTTGCTCGGAATCAGGATAATGTGTCAGAGTGGAGTACAGTGCCTATCCACGGGTTGTAGTTTCAGTGAGATAGCACTATGAAAACCCAACTTAGCTTGTTGGTCTAGTATTAAGTGTAAGTGAACAGTCAATAAATTATTCATCATGGTGTAGACTTTTATTTCACTATGATATCGAGAATATCTGTAAACTGGAAAGCAGAGTTTGAAGGTAACCAGAATCCGTAAATCGAAGAAGGACACACAACACAAAGGCCAAAAGCAAAAGGACAAACAACGATCTACAAAACATGACACATAAAACTAACACGAGTAACATGAATAACACGAACCCCACTAAAAACTGGGGGTGAACCCAGGTGCTCCGGGAGGGTAAGCAGTTCCTGCTCCTCTTGTGGCACCTGTCGTGTCAATCTAGTTACAAACCTGATGATAAGTCTTGAATGAGGAAAGGACAGGGAAGTGTTTAATACATGAAATATTTGTTTACAAATTACCTATCTGAAGCATGTGAATGTCATCTGAAGAAACCACAGTTTTATCTATGTCTTCTACAATTTCTTTGTAACAATCATTTCCTTTCCTCAAAGATTGCAAAAAGATGTTGAACGCCTTTGCAGGTTTGTACACAAGTTTTGCTATAAGACGTCTGGTACTTTCCTCATGTGTTAGTCCAGAAGCACATACTTCCTGCATTTCTTCAAAGTTTAAAGCATGGGATGATATTAGCTGGTCAGTAATTGTTGTTCTAACAGCAATGTTCTGTACAATAGTTTGATAATTCTTCTGTAGTTTTACTACATGCTTACCTATATCTGTAATTATATATATATATATATGTATATAGGGTCCGGGTGACTAAATGAGTAAGGTAGTTGGATTACCTATCAACTCATATAAGTGTATCACCAATTCGGCGTATGTTCGCGCACGGCTTTGTAAATTGCAAAAAATGGTGCACTCAACTGTCAGCCGCCAGTGATAGAGTATACCAGTTGCTTGCCCATGGTCGGTGGTTCTCGTCGGGTACTCCGGCTTCTTCCACCACTAAAACTAGTCGCTGAAATATTGCTGAAGGTGGCGCTAAACACAATAAATCTAAAACTAAATCTATATATATATATATATATATATATATATGTGTGTATAAATAATGTCTTGTATGATAATAAGACCTGCCATGATGAAGTTCATTTTTTAAATATTTTATGAAAAGGAAGCTTAAACAGTAATGGACATCAATTCCACCAATTTCAAAAAAAAACGAACAAAAACTTCTCACCTCAAATCATTGAATATAAAAATACCATGAAATATGTCGTTGGAAATTCATGTCTTGGTTTGGGACAGGCACAACAATGTTGCAGGGTTTGTATGTGATACATGCAAGGAATGTTTTTCATATTTTTTTTTTAGAATTGTTTGCAGATGCAGCCTACATATTTTGCAAAATGAAAGAATTTGTCCCCTCCATTCATGATCATTAAATTGTTTTTGCCATTTATCTAGAATAAAGATGATTTTTCTCTCAAAATTTTACTTTTAAAGTGAACACAATATCTCTCCCTCACATGCACCTATTTCTATCTTCCAATTCAATCATACAAAAGTACAAGAAACGTAAGTAAGCATAAGTGATCGGGTCAAAAATTTGTCCGTTGTTGTCATGGCGGACCTATGCAAAATTACAGTGCCTCAGTTGAATGCATGCATTTTTCCAATGTGAATCATAAGGAATCTATGTTTTGATCACTGTCTGTTTTCCAATTATGACATCACAACAATTATTGAAGGAATTGATATTGATCCTTCCAGAGCACCTAGTCTAATGGTGTTTGTTTGTGCTCGAGTTATGAATGAATTAATTTTATTCTCATCAACCAAATACATATAGTTACAGAGAAGTAAATGATAATATACAATATACTAAGTTGTACATGTGTGGAAAAATTGCAATTACATTAAGCCAGGATGTGGGATTTTCATTATTAATAATCTTTATAAATTTACATATCTTTTTAGTACAATAATATTACATGAAGAAAATAACTCATTAAGTTTGAATGTATTGACATTATTACAGCAATAACTCGGTAAATATTTTCTCTTTCTTGTTTTAAATAATTACACGACATCATATAATGAATCTCGTCACCGATATCAGCAGAGTCGCAAAGATGACACAATCTGTCAGCCCTTGACACATTGTGCCATCTTCCCGACTCTGCTGGTAATCGGTGACCACCACAGTTAAATTTACAAAAATTGAACATGTAGTTATATGGTAAAATAGATATTTATTCTTCTATTTTCAATTCTGTCTTGAATAATCTATAACACAAACTTTTTGAAGTTGCCGAGGCTTTCGTTGTTTTACCGTTTTGTTTGATAATATATTGGTTGAATAATTACAATTTTACCAAACTGAATGAGAACCACGTAAAAGGGGTTTCTAGTTAAAGACACATTTACCCAAAAAAAAATACGAAATATACACAATCCAAACTAGGTGGTACAAAACACCAACAGAGGTTGATGCAAGTAGGTGTTTTGATTATTAAAATTTCTGCCTTTAATTGCATACAAAGGCAATTTATTTTTTATTTCACTTCCGCTTTTTTGTGAGAATCACGTGACTCAATCTCTAATATTCTGTGTAGGTGTTTTGTCTTTTTGATTTGTATGTAGGCTAACAGTCATGTTTAAATCGAGAAAAAAAATATGTCACGCAACCCATGTAATAACATGAATATTCCAAATTTCTTTGCAAGCATGTGGTTCAGTTTGATCAAATGATCAATTGAATTTGTGAAGTTTCTTTCATCTATAATTTAATATTGTTAAACGTGTATTAAAATACTAGAAAGATACATATTCAAGATATAAATTAATGTATGCTCTCAAATACATCCTAATAAAATAAAAATAATGATATGATTTTGTTCAAGTCCTTTTAAAACACTATAATGATACACATTTCGTAGATGAATTTCAAGATATGCTAATATTAGTTTACACATTAGATTTCAAACATTTCTTAATAAAACAATATGATTTTGTCCACACCTTTCCCCCCCCCCTTCCTCCTTTTTCAATATATCATAAGTTATTCATTTTCAAGACTATTCACTATTAATTGACATATTAAATTTCACCTCTGAACACTTATTCAGTTCAAACTAGAACTGTGAGTAACCTCACTGAGTGATACCTCCTGCTTGCAATACTATGATGTTCAAACTTTGGAATACAGGTATATTAGCAAGTTACCTGTACCTATGAAAAATGAACGGATATGGAGTTATGTCAAGGTGACAACATCCCATCTCCAAAATAAACTAACCAAAAACATACATCTAGGGGTCGCCACAAGTACACGCCCCCCCTTTTCGTGAAAGTATAAGTTGAATTATCTCCCCTTCTAAATTTTAGACAGCAACGGTATTCCTTCATGCACATCT
Source organism: Bathymodiolus septemdierum (assembly GCA_963383655.1). Taxonomy (NCBI): domain Eukaryota; kingdom Metazoa; phylum Mollusca; class Bivalvia; order Mytilida; family Modiolidae; genus Bathymodiolus; species Bathymodiolus septemdierum. The sequence goes on along the minus strand of OY726530.1, from coordinate 51,575,088 downwards.
GCAGGTAGTATACTACAACTGTGTAAAGTTTCACAAAACTCCAATAGGCCGTTTAGGAGGAGTTGCGCTTACAAGGTACACAACCCCCCTTTTCGTGAAAGTATAAGTTGAATTATCTCCCCTTCTAAATTTTAGACAGCAACGGTATTCCTTCATGCACATCTGCAGGTAGTATACTACAACTGTGTAAAGTTTCACAAAACTCCAATAGGCCGTTTAGGAGGAGTTGCGCTTACAAGGTACACAACCCCCCTTTTCGTGAAAGTATAAGTTGAATTATCTCCCCTTTTAAATTTTCGACAGCAACCATATTCCTTCATGCATATCTGCAGGTAGTGTACTACAATTGTGTAAAGTTTCATAAAAATCCAATAAGCGGTTTAGGGGAGTTGCGCTTACAAGGTACATGGACGGACGGACAGACAGACGGACGAACATGGTGATTCCTATATACCCTCCCCCCCCCCCCCCCAACTTTGCTTGCGGGGTGTATAACTACAGGATATCATTTAAAACTTGTTTCATCAGTATGTATTTTTCTTTCTTTTTTATAATTCTTGAATACTTCAATATCATATTTCATTCAAATGATATTTAAAAATCACAGGATCGTATATAAGTAAATTATACAGTGATTGATTATATATTCCACATAATTGTGCTTACTGCGAATTAAATGTAAGGAGAACATCATTATAGAAACTAAGTGATAAGAAAAGCTTGAAGATACCAAATCAGTAATCAGATATCGTAGTTTAAAGGACAAGTAGAGTTTGAAGATACCAAAGGGGTAATCATAATCCGTAAATTGAAGATGAACTTCTTATGATATAGTTGAACAATTACTCATTACAGGGTAGATTTATATTTCACTATGACATCGAGAATATGTGTAAACAAGAAAGAAGAGTTTGAAGATTCCAAATGGGTAATCAGAACTCGTAAATCGAAGAATAACAGACAACACAATGGTCAAAAGCAAAAGGACAAAAGGATAAACAACGATCTACAAAACATTATACATAAAACTTAATACAAACTATGATCAACAGAATACTAAAGATTTAACAATTCTAACTTCAACAAAAACCTTAGGTGTATACTCGGACAAGGTGCAATGGTGAGGATTTCCTAGTCCATATGTAGTACCCCCACAAACACCATATTGTTCTTGAAAAGTGAGATTAACTTGATTACCGGTATATGACATTTAAGACTACTATCCCTGGTTGTTGATTTGATTCCATATAGCTACCCTCATCACAACTAGTATTACTGTGAGCACAGCTCACTAAGATATACCCCCCGCTCCCTACATCTGTCCAACCTATTTCCATAACCAAAACATTACTGATTGTTCCGACCAAAAATGAAAGGGACCCTCCTCTCTTCACCGGTAAGCTGCTGATAAAATATCAAAACATTCTGAGAAACACTACTCAAGTTATCATACCCCATAGAGTAAAAATCCTATTTTCCGTCATATCAAGTCCAATAACTCTGGAACGGCAAAAGTGAAAATCGTCAAAAATGAAAGGGATCTTCCTCTCTTCACCGGTAAGCTGCTGATACAATTTCGAGACATTCTGAGAAACACTACTCAAGTTATCATACGACATAGGGTAAAAATCCTATTTTCCGTCATATCAAGTCCAATAACTCAGGAACGGCAAAAGTGAAAATCGTCAAAAAAGAAAGGGATCCTTCTCCTCTCTTCACCGGTTAGCTGCTGATAAAATTTCGAAACATTCTGAGAAACACTACTCAAGTTATCATACGACATAGGGTAAAAATCCTATTTTCCGTCATATCAAGTCCAATAACTCAGGAACGGCAAAAGTGAAAATCGTCAAAAATAAAAAGGATCCTCCTCTCTTCACCAGTAAACAGCTGATAAAATTTTAAAAGATTCTAAGAAACACAACTCAAGTTATTGTACGACATAGGATTTGTCTACAGACGGATGGACGGACAGAGACAGACGGACATGGTGAATCCAGTATACCCCCTACAACTTCGTTGCGGGGGTATAATAACAGAGAAGGGGGGATCTGTGCGAATCGATACCAGTTGGATAAGAAGTTGTATAAAATGACGACCAAATTAATCAAGAGGCAACAATAGATAAGGTGCAGAATTAATTCAGGGATAAAAAAAAACAACTCACTTGACTGGGGAACCGTGTTGGATATCGTCGGTTCATAATCATCTGAATATGTCATCTTTGTAACAAGCTCTGTGTTAATCGGGTCTTCACGTAAAGCATCTTTGAGATGTTGAAATGTTCCATATGGACGTTTCAACAGAATATTCAGTAATGTTCTATTTCGATCTGGTTGTGTGTCTTTTTTCATAATTTCTTCTCTGTCAGAGACGGTCAGAACACATCTTGATATAAGTAGATCGGCCACATTTTTATCTAATATTGTTTTATTTACCAGTTCATCGAGGTAAACGTTTATACCATGTTGATGATGACCTATAGTAGAATATGAAAATAGTATATGAAACGTAAATATCTAGTTAAGTGCGTACTGCACGTTTCAGTAATAACCTCCTTGATAGTCAAAAAGATAGGAAAATCATATAATTTATAAGTAAGTATCTGTAAGCAAGAAAAGGTACAAAATGGGAAGGCAAAAATCGGATAAGGTTACCTAAAAGAGAAAAACATTAGTTTTGTTTTATAATAAATGCATGATTTTTGAACGGCAAATTAAAATTTTTCACTTTCTGGTTTACATTGCCTTGAACTGCATGTTATGAGGATTAGACAAGAAGAGTTTGAAGATATCAAAGGGGTAATCAGAATCCGTAAATCGAAGGATAGCCACCACAATCGCCAAGAGAAAAAGGACAAAATGAAAAACAACGTTCTACAAAATATATACATAAAACTAAAGATCGAGTAACACCAACCGTGTAAAACAAACCCCACTAAAAACCGAGGGGGGGGGGGGGGGGGTGACTCAGGTGCTCCGAAAGGGCAACAAGTTCCTGCTCCACTAGTAACACCCGTCGTGTTAATCTACTTACAAATCCAGTGATAAGTCAATGTCACGTATTTATATTTGATAGCTGCATTGTATTGTACTCAGTCGTTTGCTTCGTCAATGAAAAAAAATATCACAGAAAACCGAATAGATTTTAAGCAAGTAATAAAATGTACATATGCATTTCATTTTGATAAATAACAGAAACGTTAATGCCTCTAGTAAACAATCTATTATAAAAAGAAAAGAAAAATACCACACTGTCGGAACAGTTCCAAAATCCAATAGAAAAATACAACACTGTTGGAACAGCTCCAAAATCCAATAGAAAAATACAACACTGTTGGAACAGCTCCAAAATCCATTAGAAAAATACAACACTGTTGGAACAGCTCCAAAATCCAATAGAAAAATACAACACTGTCGGAACAGTTCCAAAATCCAATAGAAAAATACAACACTGTTGGAACAGCTCCAAAATCCAATAGAAAAATACAACACTGTTGGAACAGCTCCAAAATCCATTAGAAAAATACAACACTGTTGGAACAGCTCCAAAATCCAATAGAAAAATACAACACTGTTGGAACAGTTCCAAAATCCAATAGAAAAATACAACACTGTTGGAACAGCTCCAAAATCCAATAGAAAAATACAACACTGTTGGAACAGCTCCAAAATCCAATAGAAAAATACAACACTGTCGGAACAGCTCCAAAATCCAATAGAAAAATACAACACTGTCGGAACAGTTCCAAAATCCATTAGAAAAATACAACACTGTCGGAACAGTTCCAAAATCCAATAGAAAAATACAACACTGTTGGAACAGCTCCAAAATCCAATAGAAAAATACAACACTGTTGGAACAGCTCCAAAATCCAATAGAAAAATACAACACTGTCGGAACAGCTCCAAAATCTAATAGAAAAATACAACACTGTCGGAACAGTTCCAAAATCCAATAGAAAAATACAACACTGTTGGAACAGCTCCAAAATCCAATAGAAAAATACAACACTGTTGGAACAGCTCCAAAATCCAATAGAAAAATACAACACTGTCGGAACAGCTCCAAAATCCAATAGAAAAATACAACACTGTTGGAACAGCTCCAAAATCCAATAGAAAAATACAACACTGTTGGAACAGTTCCAAAATCCAATAGAAAAATACCACACTGTTGGAACAGCTCCAAAATCCAATAGAAAAATACAACACTGTTGGAACAGTTCCAAACTCCAATAGAAAAATACAACACTGTTGGAACAGCTCCAAAATCCAATAGAAAAATACAACACTGTTGGAACAGTTCCAAAATCCAATAGAAAAATACAACACTGTTGGAACAGTTCTAAAATCCAATAAAAAATACCACACTGTTGAAACAGTTCCAAAATCCAATAGAAAAATACAACACTGTTGGAACAGCTCCAAAATCCAATAGAAAAATACTACACTGTTGGAACAGTTCCAAAATCCAATAGAAAAATACAACACTGTTGGAACAGTTCCAAAATCCAATAGAAAAATACCACACTGTTGGAACAGCTCCAAACTCCAATAGAAAAATACAACACTGTTGGAACAGTTCCAACATCCAATAGAAAAATACAACACTGTTGGAACAGCTCCAAAATCCAATAGAAAAATACCACACTGTTGGAACAGCTCCAAAATCCAATAGAAAAATACAACACTGTTGGAACAGTTCCAAAATCCAATAGAAAAATACAACACTGTTGGAACAGCTCCAAAATCCAATAGAAAAATATAACACTGTTGGAACAGTTCCAACATCCAATAGAAAAATACAACACTGTTGGAACAGCTCCAAAATCCAATAGAAAAATACAACACTGTTGGAACAGCTCCAAAATCCAATAGAAAAAATAAAACACTGTCGGAACAGCTCCAAAATCCAATAGAAAAATACAACACTGCCGGAACAGTTCCAAAATCCAATAGAAAAATACAACACTTTTGAAACAGCTCCAAAATCCAATAGAAAAATACCACACTGTCGGAACAGCTCCAAACTCCAATAGAAAAATACAACACTGTTGGAACAGTTCCCAAATCCAATAGAAAAATACAACACTTTTGGAACAGCTCCAAAATCCAATAGAAAAATACCACACTGTCGGAACAGCTCCAAACTCCAATAGAAAAATACAACACTGCCGGAACAGTTCCAAAATCCAATAGAAAAATACAACACTTTTGGAACAGCTCCAAAATCCAATAGAAAAATACAACACTGTTGGAACAGCTCCAAACTCCAATAGAAAAATACAACACTGTTGGAACAGTTCCAACATCCAATAGAAAAATACAACACTGTTGGAACAGCTCCAAAATCCAATAGAAAAATACCACACTGTTGGAACAGCTCCAAAATCCAATAGAAAAATACAACACTGTTGGAACAGCTCCAAAATCCAATAGAAAAATATAACACTGTTGGAACAGTTCCAACATCCAATAGAAAAATACAACACTGTTGGAACAGCTCCAAAATCCAATAGAAAAATACAACACTGTTGGAACAGCTCCAAAATCCAATAGAAAAATACAACACTGTCGGAACAGCTCCAAAATCCAATAGAAAAATACAACACTGCCGGAACAGTTCCAAAATCCAATAGAAATATATAACACTGTTGGAACAGCTCCAAAATCCAATAGAAAAATACAACACTGTTGGAACAGCTCCAAAATCCAATAGAAAAATACAACACTGTTGGAACAGTTCCAAAATCCAATAGAAAAATACCACACTGTCGGAACAGCTCCAAAATCCAATAGAAAAATACAACACTGTTGGAACAGTTCCAAAATCCAATAGAAAAATACAACACTGTTGGAACAGCTCCAAAATCCAATAGAAAAATACAACACTGTTGGAACAGTTCCAAAATCCAATAGAAAAATACCACACTGTTGGAACAGTTCCAAAATCCAATAGAAAAATACAACACTGTTGAAACAGTTCCAAAATCCAATAGAAAAATACAACACTGTTGGAACAGCTCCAAAATCCAATAGAAAAATACTACACTGTTGGAACAGTTCCAAAATCCAATAGAAAAATACAACACTGTTGGAACAGTTCCAACATCCAATAGAAAAATACAACACTGTTGGAACAGCTCCAAAATCCAATAGAATAATACCACACTGTTGGAACAGCTCCAAAATCCAATAGAAAAATACAACACTGTTGGAACAGTTCCAACATCCAATAGAAAAATACAACACTGTTGGAACAGCTCCAAAATCCAATAGAAAAATACCACACTGTTGGAACAGTTCCAAAATCCAATAGTAAAATACAACACTGTTGGAACAGTTCCAAAATCCAATAGAAAAATCATAGAAACAGAGACAAAATTGATACTCCTAGCACACGTATACATGACCCCTAATACACATATACATGACCCCTAACACACATATACATGACCCCTAACACACATATACATGACCCCTAATACACATATACATGACCAATCACTTTCATGGCTTGGTAAGGACACTTTAATAAACAAAATGTGGCATGCCTAAGATAGGATTATGAGTCCAACCGCCCCCTCTTAGAGAAATGATGCCGTCATCAAATGTTTCCACATGTGTGTAAAATGCGAACCTTCACTCACACATAATTCCATATTGTGAACTGAGAGTGTCATGATGGCTGCTGTGTGTATCTCATGGAATGATATGGTAATACAACTTGAAATATTTTTTAGAAGTAAAAAGGAAATTTTTCAAACCCCCACAACTATCGTTCTATCTTTGGCATTTTTTTCAGAACCTGTGTAATTTTCCAGAGCGATTTACAATCAAACCTGCCTTAAAGGGCACCTCTATATAACAAATCACTATCTCGTTTTTCCATTAATGAATAGTGCATATAATTGTGACCTGTATATAAAGGGCAAGTGCTCATAAAGGTCACATTTTCAGGTTCCCTTGAATGAATTTATATACAAGATTGACTGTATTAATTTTGTTCCACATGAAAAGGTTTTATGCTATCAACAATATCGAATTAAGCATGCTAGAAAATCTTGGTTGTATTATTAGAAACATGTACTGCTAATCATTCACGAGTAGCTGGGATCACCTCAGATTTATTTGTTGCTCATCTGTTAATTGTTTTGTGTTTTTGTTTGCCTTCGTTCTGTATCTTGTGTTGAATGTTACCTGTGTCTTTGGAATGTCCATTTTGGGTTTTTACAATGTGATTTAAAAACAAGTAAGTTAAAGCAAGAAGAGTCAACGTTTTATTTTATGACTCCATGACTTGGTTAATCGTTACGGAACATCTATGTCCAGGAATATGCTACACTTGATGTAACCACTTTCAGGACCTTTCCTCATCCACGTTTTATCACCGGGTTTGTAAGTATAGTAACACGACGGGTGCAACTAGTGAATCAGGAAATGCTGTCCTTACGGAGCTCCTGATTTCACCTCCGTTTTTTAGTAGGGATTTTTGGTTTCATGTGTGGTGTTTTGTAGATCGTTGATTGTCCTTTTCTTTTGGCCATTGTGTTGTCTTTTTTTGATTTACGGATTCTAATTACCCCTTTGATATCTTCAAACTCTTCTATCTATGAAGTAGATTTTGTACGTTGTAGATGGTTCATACAATAAATTATTTTAACGGAATATTAAATATGAATACATGGTTCATATAATAAATTATTCTAACGAAATATCAAATATGAATGCAATTGATGTTGTTTGCTTGATGGTGTTTAATGTCACTTTCAACAATATTTCAGTTATATCATGGTGGTCAGTTTTATTGGTGGAGGAAACTGGAGGACCCGAAGAAAACTATCGACCTGTCGCAAGTCACTGACAAACTTTATCACATAATGTTGTACACCTCGCCCTGATTGAGATTCGAACTCACAACATCAGTGGTTGCATAGGTAGTTGTAAATCCAACTACCATATTATCCCACGACGACCCCTGAATGCAATTGAGTATATACATTGTTCGTAAATGTACTAGATGCAAGGGACAAAAAATGGAATACCAAATATGTGCCTTAAAACTACCAGTGCTTCATGTAATATTAATACTTACCTTGGGCAGGCTCTTCTGTATCATCATCAGACATGTTTCTAAAAGTAACAAGGAATGTATGCATCACAAAATACATCCATCTATATAAATTATCAAAGGGTATAATGGTATTTCAGTCACACAACTAATCATGTGAGCAGGAAAATTAAGTCCTTTTGAGGTTTGCAATTTTGTGGCATTCCACCACTAATGTGCCATTAGGTTAATATGCAACTATATATTTCTATCAGGATATATAGGTAGAAATATTGTACTAATTTACCTGGTGAGACTAATGACCTCACAATAAATAGGGTTATTCCCCTTCCACGAGGGAATCATGTGGCCAAGTTTGGTCAGGATCCAATATACAGAACTAAAGTTATCATGTGGAAACGATCCTGTTGTCAAAAATTCTATCTATAGTAACGGTGACCTTGGCCTTTGACCTAATGACCCCAAAATAAATAGGGCTCTTCCCCTTCCACAGGGGAATCATGTGTCAAAGTTTGGTGAAGATCCAATATACAGAACTAAAGCTATCATGCGGAAACGATCCTGTTATCAGAAATTATATTAATAGTAACGGTGACCTTGACCTTTGACCTAATGACCCCAAAATAAATACGGTTCTTCCCCTTCCACAGAGGAATCATGTGGTCAAGATTGGTAAAGATCCAATATACAGAACTAGTTATCATGTGGAAACGACCGTTGTCAGAAATTTTATTCATAGTAATGGTGACCTTTACCTTTGACCCAATGACCCCAAAATAAATAGGTTTCTTCCCCTTCCAAAGGGGAATCATGTGCCCAAGTCTGGTTAAGATCCAATACACAGAACTAAAGTTATCATGTGGAAACGACCCTGTTGTAAAAAATTATATCTATAGTAACGGTGACCTTGACCTTTGACCTAATAACCCCAAAATAAATAGGGCTCTTCCCACTTCTACAGGGGAATCATGTGGCCAAGTTTGCTGAAGATCCCATATACAGAACTAAAGTTATGCGGAAACGACCCTGTCGACAAAAAAAATATTTATAGTAACAGTGACCTTGACCTTTGACCCCAAAATAAATAGGGCTCTTCCCCTTCTACAGGGGAATCATGTGGCCAAGTTTGGTCAAGATCCAATATACAGAACTAGTCATCATAAGGAAACAACCCTGTTATCAAACATTCTATTTATAGGAACAGTAACCTTGATCTTTAACCTAATGACCCCAAAATAAATAGGGTTCTTATCCTTCCATAGGGGAATCATGTGTCCAAGTTTGGTGAAGATCCAATATACAGAATTAAAGTTATCATGCGGAAACGATCCTGTTGTCAGAAATTATATTCATAGTAACGGTGACCTTGACCTTTGACCTAATGACCCCAAAATAAATACGGTTCTTCCCCTTCCACAGAGGAATCATGTGGTCAAGATTGGTAAAGATCCAATATACAGAACTAAAGTTATCATGTGGAAACGACCCTGTTGTTAAAAAATATATTTATAGTAACAGTGACCTTGACCTTAGACCTAATGACCCCAAAATAAAAAGGATTCTTCCACTTCCATAGGGGAATCATGTGCCCAAGCTTGGTCAAGATCCAATATACAGAACTAAAGTTATCATGCGGAAACGATCCTGTTGTCAGAAATTATATTCAGTTATGGTGACCTTCACATTTGACCTAATAACCCCAAAATAGATAGGGCTCTTCCCCTTTTACAGGGGAATCATTTGGCCAAGTTTGGTAAAGATCCAATATACAGAACTAAAGTTATCATGTGGAAACGACCCTGCAGTCAAAAATTATATTTATCGTAACAGTGACCTTGACCTTTGATACCAATATAAATAGGGTTCTTCCCCTTCCACAGGGGAATCATGTGCCCAAGTTTGGTAAAGATCCAATATACAGAACTAAAGCTATCATGTGGAAACGACCCTGTTGTCAAATATTCTATTTATAGTAATGGTGACCTTAAACTTTGACCTAATGACCCCAAAATAAATAGGGTTCTTCCCCTTCTACAGGGGAGTCATGTCCCCAAGTTTGGTCAAGATCCAATATACAGAACTAAAGTTATCATGCAGACGATCTTGTCAGAAATTATATTTATAGTAAGTGACCTTGACCTTTGACCTAATAACCCCAATATAAATAGGGTTCTTCCCCTTCTACAGGGGAATCATGTGGCCAAGTTTGGTAAAGATCCATTATACAGAAATACAGTTATCATGTGGAAACAACCAGGCTGTCAAAAATTCTATTTATAGTAATGGTGACCTTGACCTTTGACCTAGTGACCCTAATATATATAGGGTTCTTCCTCTTCCACAGGGGAATCATGTCCCCAAGTTTGGTCAAGATCCAATATACAGAACTAAAGTTATCATGCAGAGACGATCCTGTTGTCAGAAATTATATTTATAGTAAGTGACCTTGACCTTTGACCTAATAACCCCAATATAAATAGGGTTCTTCCCCTTCTATAGGGGAATCATGTGGCCAAGTTTGGTAAAGATCCAATATATAAAAATACATTTACGTGGAAACGACCCGGCTGTCAACAATTCTATTTATAGTAATGGTGACCTTGACCTTTGACCTAATGACCCTAATATAAATAGGGTTCTTCCCATTCAACAGGGGAATCATGTGCCCAAGTTTGGTAAAGATCCAATATACAGAACTAAAGTTATCATGCGGAAACGACCCTGTTGTCAAATATTCTATTTATAGTAATGGTGACCTTGAACTTTGACTTAATGACCCCAAAATAAATAGGGTTCTTCCCCTTCTACAGAGGAATCATGTGGTCAAGATTGGTCAAGATCCAATATACAGAACTAAAGTTATGTGGAAACGACCGTTGTTAAAAATTCTATTTATAGTAACAGTGACCTTGACCTTAGACCTAATGACCCCAAAATAAATAGGGTTCTTCCCCTTCCATAAGGGAATCATGTGGCCAAGTTTGGTAAAGATCCGATATACAGAACTAAAGTTATGCGGAAACGACCCTGTTGTCAGAAATTCTATTTATAGTAAGTGATCTTGACCTTTGACCTAATTACCCCAAAATGAATAGGTTCTTCCACTTCAACAGGGGAATAATGTGCCCAAGCTTGGTAAAGATCCAATATACAGAACTAAAGTTATCATGTGGAAACGACCCTGTTGTCAAAAATTATATTCATAGTAACGGTGACCATGACCTTTGACCTAATGACCCCAAAATAAATACGGTTCTTCCCCTTCTACAGGGGAAACATGTGGCCACGTTTAGTAAAGATCCAATATACAGAACTAAAGTTATCATGCGGAAACGACCTGTTGTCAAATATTCTATTTATAGTAATGGTGACCTTGACCTTTGACCTAATAATCCCAAAGTAAATAGGGTTCTTCCCCTTCCACAGGGGAATCATTTGGCCAAGTTTGGTAAAGATCCAATATACAGAACTAAAGTTATCATGCGGAAACGACCCTGTTGTCAAAAATTATATTTATAGTAAGTGACCTTGACCTTTGACCTAATGACACCAAAATAAATAGGGTTCTTCCCCTTCCACAGGAGAATCATGTTGCCAAGATTGGTAAAGATCTGATATACAGAACAAAAGTTATTGTGCGGAAACCTGTGTGGACGCCCAACCGCCGCCCACCATACCCAATCACATAATACGGCCCGTCTCGAGACGGGCGTATAAAAAGGAACAACAATCATAGGATCTACATATCCACAAGTACTACAAAATATGATAACACATACCAATTTATTTCACACAACCGAACTTTAACGAATTTTGAAAATTAACAAAGAAGTAGACAAAATATTGTCGATTGTATCTTTCGGTCAGCAGATATAAAGGGGGAAGTTGGTTTCTTCTATAGTGTTTAACGCCACTTTCAACAATATTTCCGCTATATCTTGGTGGTCAGTTTTATTGGTGGAGGAAACCAGAGGACCCGGAGAAAACCACCGACTTGTCGCAAGTCACTGACAAACTTTATCACATAATGTTGTACACCTCGTCCTGATCGAGATTCGAATTCACAACATCAGTGGTGATACATTGCTTGTATAGGTAGCTGTAAATGCAACTACCATACAATCATGACCACGACGACACATGTGGGGGATAAGGGTGGTGTTATCAAAGTATTAATTTCCTTGGCACATTATTAATTTCTGGGGTAAAGTATTAATTGTTAATACTTTCCCATGGAAATTCAGTGTGAACCTTGGGGATTAATACTAAATCGCGAAGATTAGATTTGCCCCGAGAGATTAAGTGCTACACAGTCAAATTAATACTTTCCCGTTCAATTTAATACTTTGCTGGGCCGGATTTTATCGATAATCGTTATATATAATTATCTTACCTATATATCTTTATATCGTATAGATGTTTGTACATTTATCAATTTTTTACGGATGGGTACGTATACGTGATCGAGTTGAGAAAACGTGGATGTTTGTTTTCATTTAGTTATGAATTTGTATGGTATCGATGGTGTATTCACCGTTGAAAGAAGCAACAAACGAATACACAACAAATGAAAACGGAATACATATTTCGCCAAAGATCGAGTCTGTATGAATATATGCAATCAAGTATTCACGGCTGACAAAAAATAACCAGAGGCTCTCAAGAGCCTGTATCGGTCACCTGGTTATAAAAAGAACCAAGTGGTCCTATATAAAAATTATGTCCTGCAGTGGTAGTCATCTTGGAATTCCGATCAACATAAAAAACACAAAGTTTGTAAAGGACCTTCCAATGATTGAAGCACAGTTTAGGTTCAATCAGTGCAATAGCTTCAAAGAACATATTTCTGTATTTTCCCCATATGGTCCTATGTTAATACTATGACCTGTGGTGGCAACCATCTTGAATTTCCGATTGGCATAAAAAACAGAAACTTTGTAGAGGACCTTCCAATGATCATTCCTGGACAGTTTGGTTTCAATTGTCCAAGTGGTTTCAGAGAAGCATTTTGAAACATTTTTCCCATAGGGTCCAATGTTAAACTAAGTCCTGCCGTAGCACCATTTTGAACTTCATATCAGAACAAAAAAGGTAAAGTTTGTAGAGAACCATCCAATGAATATTCATGTACAGTTTGGCTTTAATCATATTTGTAGTTTCTGAGAAGAAGGTATTTGAATATTTTCCCATAGGGCCCAATGTTAATCTATGTCCTGCAGTGGTGGCCATCTTGGATTTCCGATCGGCATAAAAAAAACAGAAACTTTGTAGAGGACCTTCCAATGATCATTCCTGGGCAGTTTGGTTTCAATTGTCCAAGTGGTTTCAGAGAAGAAGCGTTTTGAAACATTTTTCCCATAGGGTTCAATGTTAAACTAAGTCCTGCCGTAGCCGCCATTTTGAATTTCATATCGGAACAAAAAACCTTATGTTTGTAGAGGACCATCCAATGAACATTCATGTACAGTTTGGCTTTAATAATATTTGTAGTTTCTGAGAAGAAGGCATTTGAACATTTTCCCATAGGGTCCAATGTTAATCTATGTCCTGTGGTTGTGGCCATCTTGGATTTCTGATTGGCACAAAACGCATAAATGTTGTAGAGGACCTTCCAATGATCATTCCTGGGAAGTTTGGTTTCAATTGTCCAAGTGGTTTCAGAGAAGAAGCGTTTTGAAACATTTTTCCCATAGGGTCCAATGTTAAACTAAGTCCTGCCGTAGCACCATTTTGAATTTCATACCGAAACAAAAAACGTAAAGTTTGTAGAGGACCATCCAATGAATATTCATGTACAGTTTGACTTTAATCATATTTGTAGTTTCTGAGAAGAAGGCATTTGAACATTTTCCCATAGTGTCCAATGTTATTTTGTGTCCTGCGGTGGCGGCCATCTTGGATTTCCGATCGGCATAAAATTCAGAAACTTTGTAGAGGACCTTCCAATGATCATTCCTGGGCAGTTTGGTTTCAATTGTCCAAGTGGTTTCAGAGAAGAAGCATTTTGAAACATTTTCCCCATAGAGTCCAATGTTAAACTAAGTTCTGCCGTAGCCGCCATTTTGAATTTCATATCGGAACAAAAAACGTAAAGTTTGTAGAGGACCATCCAATGAATATTCTTGTACAGTTTGGCTTTGATCATATTTGTAGTTTCTGAGAAAAAGGCATTTGAACATTTTCCCATAGGGTCCAATGTTCATATGTGTCCTGCGGTGGTGGCCATCTTGGATTTCCGATCGGCATAAAAAAGACCTTCCAATGATCATTCCTGGGCAGCTTGGTTTCAATTGTTCAAGTGGTTTCAGAGAAGAAGCATTTTGAAACATTTTTCCCATAGGGTCCAATGTTAAACTAAGTACTGCTGTAGCCGCCATTATGAATTTCATATCGGAACAAAAAAACCTTAAGATTGTAAAGGACCATCCAATGAACATTCATGTAGAGTTTGGCTTTAATTATATTTGTAGTTTCTGAGAAGAAGGCATTTGAACATTTTCCCATAGGGTTCAATGTTATTCTATGTCCTGCGATGGTGGCCATCTTGGATTTCCGATTGGCATAAAAAACAGAAACTTGGTAAAGGACATTCCAATGATGATTCATTTACAGTTTGGGTTCAGTCAGTTCATTAGTTTCAGAGAAGAAGATCTTTGAAATTTCAGCCAATCAGAGCATATTATTGGCCCTGGCAGCCATGTTGAGTATCCGACTGGAACGAAAAACAGAAACGTTGTAGAGGACCATCCAAGGAACATTCCTGCTAAGTTTGGTTCCAATTGGTCGAGTGGTTTTGGAGAAGAAGCTTGAAATGTGAAAAGTTTACAGACGACGGACGCCAAGTGATGGCAATAGTTCACCTGGACCTTTGGTCCAGGTGAACTAAAAACGTAATTTACACATTTCACCAAGATCGAGTTTAACAGCCGGTTTTCATGAAATAAATGATGAATATTATATTAAAAATTCCTTCTGTCTTGACCACGGTGTTATTACGTCATGTTTTTAAAATGTTTGTGTACTGCATGACAACTTACAAAACATGATAGACTGATCGACCACGAGAGCTATATATAGCACACAGGTAAATTATTGTACATAGCTTAGCTGTATATAATATGTATTTCTTTTATCTTACAGACATTTCAAGAAAAGGTATCAAAATATAAAATCGTTTGTGTTGTTATTTTTTTTTTACTTTCCACAAGTTATTTTTTTTATTTTCTGAAAAGTGTTAAGTTTTTATCATTTATTTTTTAATTAAACTTTATTATTATTGCTGTATTATTGTTTTCACTAACAAAACTATTTCTTTTATAAGTTAATTGTTAACTTGTTTGTTTGCATGCATGTGCATGTGGTTTTTTTTCTTCAGTTTGCTTTTTAATGATAGAATTATTTTATTCAAAAAGTGTGTGAACTGATAGTATACCTCTACAATGATACAGGAAATAAATGATCACACTGGGGGTTCTGACATTTTTATGGCCTTGTGTATAATTAACTTAAATTCATTACTCATTATTCCTTCTTGCACTAGAAAACGGTCCCTTTCCTATCGTCACCAATGATTAATCGGTCCGTCCATCATTCTTCCCCCCCCCCCCCCCCCCCCCAAAATGTTTTCAGATAATGAATTTTCCATAGTTGAATTTGACTGCTGTTTACGCGAGATAATTGTCCCAATACTGCAGCCTTTCATAGAAAAAAATCAAATGTCAGTAAGATTTTATTTCCATATTTGAGATCGAATATTACAATAAATTCTGAAAAGTTGAATTTGATTCCTACATGTACGTGCACTAGAAAACAGTCCCTATCCTGTCGTCACCAAACTACATCATTCTTCCCACCCGAAATGTTTTCAAATAATGAATTATTGTGACTTTTTTTCCTGCGACTTCTTTTCTTGTGACTTTTTATCCTGTGACTTTTTTTCTGTTTACCGAATTTTCAATAGTTGAATTTGACTGTTACTTATATTACACGAGAGAACTGTCCCAATACTGCCGTCTTTCAAAAACCGATATTTTTCGCAAATAACCCTCAGTAACAGGATATATTTATTTAATTCCGCCGAACATTTAACAGCAAGTAAAACAGTTGCATGCAAGCAGGTTCAGAACTTCAGACCACCTCGATCATTTGATTTTCAAGACTTTTATCAATCTACGAAAACAGGAAAAATCTTTTCAAAGAAGTGTATTTCTGGAACAAACTTAAAAATAGAATAAATCACGGTTTTGCTTTAACATACAACATGCAAAAAAAATAATGTAAATGAATTTGAAATAAATATACATTTCAACGATTTCAAGCATAACAGCTGACACTGTCGTCTGTCATTGTCTTTACTTTAGCGTTGGTTGAAAGAAGAAATCCGAGTAATTCGAATTACATCCGTGACGTCATAATGATAATTTATTTCAAGAAGGGATTTCGTCTCGAGCGGGGTATTTGCCTATAGTACCGTGGTATTAGGCAAATACCCTGGTAATGGTGGAAAAGCTGAAAAAACTAAGAATTGGTAAAAAAAATACCCCTTTCATCAACCAATCAGAAGACAGCATTCTTATATAAGGTGGAATTATAAAATTAATTACACCTTATATCAGAATGCTGTCTTCTGATTGGTTGATGAAAGGGGTATTATTTCTTTTACCAATTCTGAGTTTTTTCAGCCTTTCCACCATTGCTGGGGTATTTGCCTAATAATTACCCTTCATCGTGACGCTTGTAACAAAATTTGTGAAACGTTATCAGTTGTGCGCTTTATTGCAATATCGTATTTGCCTTTTTTACCCTTCACCGAGATGCTTGTAACAAAATTTGTAAAACGTTATCAGTTGTGCATTCTATGTAACATCATTCGGTAGAATTAAACAGATACATCATGTTAGGTCCTGAAAACAACAAACAAAAGGTATTATTTATTTAACCAGTGTTCTAAATAATATTCGGTGTAATTAAACAGATATATCATGTTTGGGAGGAATATTTGCGAAAAATACCATTCTTGAGACTAAATTTCCCTTGCCATTCGGCTTGGGAAATTTTTCGTCTCTCGACTGGTATTTTTCGCAAATACCCCTCCCAAACATGATATATCTGTATAAAATTCTAAAAAGTTGAATTTGATTCTTACTTGCACTAGAAAACGGTCCCTATCCTGTCGTCACCATCATTCTTCCCACCCAAAATGTTTTCAAATAATGAATTATTGTGACTTTTTTTCTTGTGACTTTTTATCCTGTGACTTTTTTTCCGCTTACCAAATTTTCAATAGTTGAATTTGACTGCTACTTACAGGAACAGAAATTAACTATTTTTTCCCAGTAGCCAACTGGGCTACTGACTTCTAATTTCTAGGGGCCCAGCTAAATTTCTAAGGGCCCAGTTTTATTTTTCAGTCAATGAAAAAGAAAAATCAAAACATTCAGACATAAATGAATAATCATTCATTTTAAAAACCCATTTAATCAGGTAATACAGGCTTTATAAATAATTGTAGCAGTATGAATTGTTATCTTCGTCTGTCTTCCTCTTTTGTGGAGGTTTTATGCCACCGACAGATCTCCAAATAAGCTGCGTATTTGCGTTTTTTATGCTATGAAAACGGTTAAAAACGCATGTATTATCAGATCAGAGTGTACACATTACGCATACATATTGCTGTGTAAGCAAACTTTCCAAATTCGGAGCGTACTTGTACAGTCGTGTACATAACAATACATTTTTGTCTTTGAGAAATTCCCCGTAATTACTTCCCTTTATACTTTTCGAAGGAGAGAGCGTATACATCCGAGGGGTACAGAATGCTTGCCTTTCTAAGCATCGATGTCAAAAGAGATCTGATTGGATGTTTACGATAAATCATCCAATCGCGGTCAATATTACAAATAAATGCGGTTTACGTAATAAGTAAGAACTAAAACGAAAGTAAATTTGGGAACACGTTGTTCGTTGAAAATGAGCAAGAACATGAATAAGCGTGCTACGGAAAATTATATATTTAAGTTCATGATAGTTGCATCTGTGTCTAGTGACAGTATAGTTAAGGAATCATTGATGACATTATCAACACGGCTGTGAAAACTGCCGAAGTCGACGAGCAAAAAACTAAATATTTACAACATTTTATTAATAAACATGACACAGTCGTGTCAAATTAAACAGAGATATACATTTCACTTGCATCCTGCGTTTATTGAATAACACTTGTGTCAAACATAATTTTAAAAGTGTACATGTAAGCAATCTTTTCTGAAGTAGAGAGTACAACAGTGCAAAGGAAATATGCAAATACGCATCATTTTCAAAAGTAGGGGGTAATTACCCTTTGGACTTGAAAATTATCTGGAGCTCTCACTGATAAACTCCCACATTTTCTAAACAGGAATTAACTACCTACTTATAACTTAAACTCTTAAAGAGGAATAGGCATGCAAAAAAGGTTCCCAGATATTTTGAATTAATTTGTGTGATAGATCCAGCAATAATTAAATTTAATCACTAGGTCTTGTCCTGATCTGATCTATAAAAAAAAATCCTAATTTTGTTAGGAATGCATTTTTTGTGATGTCAAACTTGTCTATAATGACGATTGATGGCTTATCCAGTGGATGTAATGAATACAGCATATGTAAATATTTGTATTTACTTATTCCTTTTATTGTATGCTGTATATTATTATATGTGTGCATACAGATATTGTATTTTATATTGGTTTTTTTATTTGTAAACATGTAAAATGTAGCAGATAATTTTTATTTCATAGATTTATAAATTTGAAATATATTTGAAAGTATGGTATGAAATAAACAGATATGGCCAACAATCCGTATCTCACTGTCCAATCCCGTTCCGAATATTTCACATCAATTTCAACATCCGGTTTACCTACATTTTTAATTTCAGCTAAGAACATGAATCTGTTGTCATCTTCAATATATAAGTATCTCAAAACAAATTTAATTAAATACAAACAATCTTTAATACTTTGGGAGTGTGGAAGTCAACTTATTTCTGTGCTCTGTAATATATTTCAGTTTTAAGCTCCATGTATTGCAGGTGCTCGTTCCTACTATAAGGATGTTTACAATACGTATCGGAAGAAGAACGAGACGTTCTATTTAATAAAAATATGAATGTGCCGGTCTGACAGAATAAATAAACAAATTTCAAGTCTCTGTCTGACATTTTAATAAAACTGAAACAGAATTTAATGCCGTTCTAGAAACTCTGTTGGCAGTGGAAACTTGGAGTGATGAATAAATTTCATTCGCCAACTGGACGACCGCAAAGTAATATTTGATCGCCCAGCTGAAATTTTACTCGCCATAGGCGACCGTTAATTTCCATCCCTGACTTATGCGAGAGAACTGTCCCAATACTGCCGTCTTTCATAAAAAAAAATCAAACGTCAGTATGATTTTATTTCCGTATTTTTTCTCGATTTTTGACCAGAACAATAAAACCCCAAAACGAGATCGAATATGAAAATAAATTCTGAAAAGTTGAATTTGATTCCTGCTTCTACATATAAATGGAAAGTTCACAATGGGAAAATTGAAATCATCTCTTTTGTCGTAAAGTTTCATTCTTAACCGCTCCTCACTATCAATTTCGAGGTGTAGGTCAAGGTATGAAGGAGAACCTTAGTTTTAACAAGATATGATTATAATCTAACGATTATGAAGTCTTCCAAGCCGGCCACTGACACTATCTACCCACATATCAAATTTTGATGATATCGGACAATGTTGAATTTTTACCCCCCATTTTTATGCCGTGTTTTGGCAGCCATTTTGAAAATGGCAGACATCTTGAAAATTTTGAAAACGCAGAATTGCTCCTCTAATGGTGACCTATCACTATGTCAAAATTTATGTCTCTATCATTATCCAGTTAGAAGTTATCAACATTAATGTACGAAATTTCAAGTTTCCCATAGGATTCTATAGTAACCCCCACCCCCTTTGAACCCCCAAAAATATGGCTTTGACTCCCTTTACCACAAATCTGAAAACTTTAGGATCAACTAGAAACATATATCTATAACTCCACCAAGTTTCATGAAATTCTGTCCTGTAGTTCCTGAGATCTGCCGTGGACAAGTTCATGGTGCACGGAAAGAAAGGAGAATAACAAGAACAAGAAGAAGAAGAAGAAGAATAAGAATAATAATAAGAAGAAACGAAGCAAAAACAATAAATCTCCAAACGTTGTTTGGGAGACTTAATAATAATTACATTATTTAGGAACTGTAAATTTCAATAACAAATTTATCTAATAAATCATGTTCGTGCCGAAACATTGACACTTAGTATTACGGGTTGTTGTTCTGCGTCAGTCCAGCACACGTTTTGACAATAGGCTTGTCTTGTCTTTCTAGAAAAAAAAGCAAATTATCTTATTATCAAAAAATGATTGATATCGACAACCAAAAACTTATACCGACGGAACACATACTTATGATTTAGGTACTCCAACTAAAATTGCAAATATAAGATTTGACCAATGAAAATTACTAAAACAGGTAGCCAAGTCATTCAGGTCAACATTTATAAACTTCCTTCTCATTGGCTAGTCATGCTAGACTAAATCTGTGATGTCATATATTCAGAGTTTAAATTAATATTTGATATTAATGGGAGTTAACTCTAGCTGGCTTGTGCTACTTTCATATATAAAGAGAGATAACTCAAAGTCAAACTTACAACAAAATCTGATTATAGTCTGTTCTTTATTGTTCTTTATACAAATTAGTTGTCCATATCTAAAAATAAATACAAATATGTAATATTTGGGTTCATGTCTTCTGGTATTTTCTAACAAACATGTTTTCTCTGTGTTTTATTCTTAGTTTATAAAAATCATGTTTAAAATGCACACATTTTCACCAGACAATATAATATTACTCAAAAGAATATTCCCATATCAAGATCAAGTTATCTATATACTAGTTCATATATCAAAATGAGGTGCAAGAATTTTTAGTTTTCAATATGCTTTCCCCTCTAAATTCTACTTTTTCCATGATCACTTAAATTTTATTAAATTTGGTGTTTACTATGATCTTTATTACTACCAACTAACCTAGAAAAACAAGGGTTCCATCTTCAATGTCATGTAACACTTCCTCAACCGTTAAACAATAATTGTCACTGATGGATTCTTCCTCACAAGAATCCCAATATTTAATCTGAAAAAAGACATAATTGTAAGACATTTTGTCATAATATAATTAAAACAATTTAAACAGTAAACACGTATAAGCAAAAGTGAAAAATTAAGAAAGCGAAAAAAGCAAAAAGTATTAGATAAATGGAACACACACACTATTTATATGCAGATTACATAATAAAGCCAGCTGACAAAACAATAAAGCTACATGTATTAGTAATATGTTTTCTATAACTTGTATAAGCTTGGTAGTTAGACTTGTTTATTTACTACTTTCATATTACTGGTACATAAAACATGTTATTACAAATAAAGCTATGTACAGTACTTATAGATTTGTCATAACAATGCATTGTTATATTAGTAAATAATAAATTAAACAGGAAACATGCATAGCATTGTTAATGGTTTTTTACAACTCATATTAATTTTTATCATATTTTAGTACATGCACATGCAGTTTATCATTTAAAAATAATATGATCAGGTGTCACAGTCTGTTAAAAGTGAGCAAAACAATTGAATGTGTAACGTCACAGTAAAATGAAATAATGCATGGGACATTCTACCATGGTTTTAGAAGCTAAGGAAATTTTTTAGAATGTTAGCATTAGACAGTTAAATAATTGTATGATAAATGCTTGTGTTGACAGAATAAGTTCTGGAGTAATGTGCCTGAACAATGTGTGATATGAACTGTCAAATGTCTTATGTTCACCTCAAACTCATTGTCTTGTAATGAAATTACATGCCCCTTCCATTTCTTGTCACTCCACTCATGTTCAAGCTGCCTTCCAATTACATTCCTAGGATTATCTTTTATAGATTGTATTAGTTGATCTGTATGATCCAACTGGTTATTATCAACATTTGACTTTTCAATTAATTTCAATCAATTTTCTTTCAGCTGTTGAATGTCAAATTGCTTCCCTTTTTTACTAAATTGAAATAGATATTTATCTTTTGAAGGCACCTGTACAATTTCCTTACACATGTTAATCTGCTGTTTCAATGCTGTTGTGTTTTCTTTCTTTGTTTTCATTTTTGTCAAATTATTTTCAATTGTCTCAATATTGTTCCAAATTCCAATATCCTCCAAATCCTTTTGAATTTTTTCCTTTATTTTCTTTTTCTTCTCCTCGCATTCATTTTTGAGTTGTTCCCTTTCTTTTATGTAGATAACACGTTGGTCATACAGATATTTCTTATTTTTTGAGTCATTCCCTTTCTTTTATGTAGATAACACGTTGGTCATACAGATATTTCTTATTTTTTTAGTCATTCCCTTTCTTTTATGTTGACAACACGTTGGTCATACAGATATTTCTTATTTTTTGAGTCATTCCCTTTCATTTATGTAGATAACACGTTGGTCATACAGATATTTCTTATTTTTTGAGTCATTCCCATTCTTTTATGTAGATAACACGTTGGTCATACAGATATTTCTTATTTTTTGAGTCGTTCCCTTTCTTTTATGTAGATAACACGTTGGTCATACAGATATTTCTTATTTTTTTAGTCATTCCCTTTCTTTTATGTTGATAACACGTTGGTCATACAGATATTTCTTATTTTTTGAGTCATTCCCTTTCATTTATGTAGATAACACGTTGGTCATACAGATATTTCTTATTTTTTGAGTCATTCCCATTCTTTTATGTAGATAACACGTTGGTCATACAGATATTTCTTATTTTTTGAGTCGTTACCTTTCTTTTATGTAGATAACACGTTGGTCATACAGATATTTCTTATTTTCCTTTACATTAATATTAAACTGTTTGGATTTTGCTACTGAATCATTAATAATGTGTTGTTGTTCAATGTCTGACTTTTCCTTTAACCACTGTCCTGCGTTATTATTTTTGTACATAAGGCAGGCTTCAATATTACTGATATTGCAGTTTGGTGCCTGTTTTATTTTAGTATCTAGTTCTCCAAATACTCTTTCTACAGATATGTTATTTGGTGGACATGATTCTGATTTTTTAGCCAAAGTTTCTGAAGGATTACAAAATTTACCATTTTCAAGAAAGTCTTTGAAAAGCTGTTTAGATTTGTCCTTTATAACTGTGCATAACTGTTGAAGAACTGATTGTGTTATGTTGTCTAAAGAAGATTTCTCAAACAATGACTGACTAACTTTATCAGGTTCTAGTTGTGGACCGATAACTAGTTGTAATCTGTTTGTTATCAATAAATTTGGACTATTAGCACCATTTGTTAACTAATCGATGAGCTGTTCATAAATAGACCCCATGTTTAATGCATTTCTATCACTATCACCAGCACATCTCCAATAAGGTTATGTGACCATTTTACTTATTATACTCAGTGCTCGGCAGATGGAAATTACATAATCGTTTTTAAGTGCGGCTAAAATGAAGTTCTGTGTGTAGTTTAAAGTGGATTTCGAGTTTGTAAGATATTTAATCAGGTGCTTGGCAATGTAAAAAGTTCCAGCAGCATTATGAAAAATTGTGTTAAAACGGTTTCCTCTATAGTTCATAATTGGAACATTATTTATACCTTGTTCCCTCAAATAAGTGGGAGCATACAGTGGGTCTCCTGATCCATCTTTATAAAATAGTTTTGAAACAAAACATAACAAATTTTCAGTTATAGAATCTCCAAGATTTAAATCTAGATTAATTTTATAGTTTTTCTCTATTTCACCCACTTTCTTTTGTGCTACTGTGCCAAATTGTAGTAAAGGGTGGACTGAACACTTAAATGAGTTCACTGTGATGTCATTATCTGCACAAATAATTTCATTTACTTTGTTCCCTGTGGCACTCCTATCTGTCATAGTTTTTTATTTTGTTCATAAAATTCTCTGTACAGTAGTGATGATCATGTGTGCCTGAATTTTGTATGTTTATATCGGAGACTACATCATTCACACAAGAAACATACGTTTGTGCTTTTCCTTCATTAACTTCCTTTACTCCTAATGTTAACATTTTATCTGATGTTTTTATTTGTGTCGTGTAAAAGTGATGGCCTTTTTTGGTGGCAGCATCATGAAGCATAGTACAGTCTGTTATGTTATTCATTTCCTCTGTTAACTGCTGTCTTGCAACGAAACCTAGCTCACTTATTATGTTTGCAGTAGTTGATTTACTGGGCAAAAAGTCAATGTCAATGTCAACCATAGATAAAACTGATCTTATCACAAAATCAACAAGATGTTGCACGCTACGTCGTGCTAAGAATACACCCACTCGGTCATTTGTAAGTCGCACGGTAAACAGGAAGTAGATGTGCGGTAAACCTGGAAAGGGGAGACACGGTACAAGTCACCATGCCAAAGCCATATATCAAATATAAAATCATTTCTTCCAGTAGAAGCTGAGATAACTGTTACGAAAGTTTTCATTACAGCAAACATGAAAAATTCTAAGTCGCACGGTAAACAGGAAGTAGATGTGCGGTAAACCTGGAAAGGGGAGACACGGTACAAGTCACCATGCCAAAGCCATATATCAAATATAAAATCATTTCTTCCAGTAGAAGCTGAGATAACTGTTACGAAAGTTTTCATTACAGCAAACATGAAAAATTCTAAGTCGAACTGTAAACAGGAAGTAGATGTGCGGTAAACCTGGAAAGGGGAGACACCGTACAAGTCACCATGCCAAAGCCATATATCAAATATAAAATCATTTCTTCCAGTAGAAGCTGAGATATCTGTTACGAAAGTTTTCATTACAGCAAACATGAAAAATTCTAAGTCGCACGGTAAACAGGAAGTAGATGTGCGGTAAACCTGGAAAGGGGAGACACGGTACAAGTCACCATGCCAAA
Source organism: Bathymodiolus septemdierum (assembly GCA_963383655.1). NCBI lineage: Eukaryota > Metazoa > Mollusca > Bivalvia > Mytilida > Modiolidae > Bathymodiolus > Bathymodiolus septemdierum. Next base: position 51,550,020 of record OY726530.1, on the reverse strand, counting down.
GCCATATATCAAATATAAAATCATTTCTTCCAGTAGAAGCTGAGATATCTGTTACGAAAGTGTGAACGGACGGACGGACGGACAAGGTGATTGCAATATAGCCCCCACTCTATGAGTGGGGGTAAAGGGGCGACACGGTACAAGTCACCATGCCAAAGCCATATATCAAATATAAAATCATTTCTTCCAGTAGAAGCTGAGATAACTGTTACGAAAGTTTTCATTACAGCAAACATGAAAAATTCTAAGTCGAACTGTAAACAGGAAGTAGATGTGCGGTAAACCTGGAAAGGGGAGACACGGTACAAGTCACCATGCCAAAGCCATATATCAAATATAAAATCATTTCTTCCAGTAGAAGCTGAGATATCTGTTACGAAAGTGTGAACAGACGGACGGACGGACGGACAGACAAGGTGATTGCAATATAGCCCCCACTCTATGAGTGGGGTATAATTTTTGATACACTTATACCACTACTACATAAGGGATAATATACTTGTCTTATTTTATGGTTATAAGCTGTACCTCGTCCAGAAGTTTTTGTGTTAAATACTTTATCTGATACTTCAATATTGCAATTGTTATTTTCGTCTGTACTGTCAATTTCTAACTGCAAAGCTTCAATCTCATCTTTAAGATCTTTAATTAAAGACCTTATAGTATTACACTGCACACCTTTGTCTTCAATTTTAGCTTTCAACTTATCTTTACCAGTTTTTTCTTGTTTTGTAGTCTTGACTCTTTTTCTTAAAGATACAATGGTGGCTACGTGTCTTACAACGATACTTTTGTAACAACTGTCTTTGCTGACTCAATTCTTCCCTTAACTTAACTATAACAGTTTCATAGTGTGAAATGATCTTCTTTGATTTCTCTTCGGATAAATTATCATTTGTGTTAGGAATATTTTCATTTTTTACAACCAACTGTTTTTTTGGCACTTTTTGGAAAAGTAAACACTTGAGACAGGTACTCATTATATCCATGTTTGTTCGAGAATTTTTTGAAATACTGTATACACTTTTTATCCTCGAATACAGACTACAAATATTAACGGTAGTAGTGTCAACTCTCACAATACTGCAGTCAAAACAGAATGCAATTTCTTTTGATTTCCATTAAATTTTTCGAAAGCTTCAACCACAAGACGGTTCTTTAACGGAAATGGTTGTTTTGACATTCTGACAGTTCACTTTTTCATAAATATTAAACAAAAATATTTACCAGATATGCTAAACATGGAAATGAAAACAAGAAATATTTGAATGTTTCTGAAAATGGTACTTAATTCAATGTACATGTGAACATCATATAAGGCATTTCCCTCTTTGAAAAAGAACAAATATGTGTTAAATGCACACGAGACAAAACCATATAAAATTAAGAAGGAGAAACCCCATTATTGCTGTTCTTCATCTTGAAATCACTATAAGCCTTCAACAATGAAAATAACATGCATACCATGCAGCAAATTCCAGATGTTACTTATAATTAATTTTCATTTTTTACATGGTCTACCAGTACTGATGAAGTTAACAACAGAAAACAGGTCTGGTGGTCTAAATTTATGAAACGGTATTCTTGCATTAGCTTAACAATGCTTACCTTAAGAGCAGTATCTGTATAATGTATCACTGAACTAAGAAAAGTGTCATCTGCATACGATAGGTGACTTTTCAAATCATTTACTCTGAAATTACCTGTGCTTAAATTGCACACTGCACCTGAAATATGAACATATCATTTAATTTATGTAAAAAATAAGTTCTAGCTGGACAAAAAGTCATCTTCATACAGAGTAATAAAATATAGAAAAAAACTTTACAAATATTGTATTTTTCAAATACATCTGTAACAGTAATTATCTCCCTTTGCAGCATGAAAATATTAAATTTAATGGCAATGATGCCCTCTTTTATGTTAACATCATGTTGTATTGTATACTTTTCTGTGTTTTTCAGCTAAGTGCTATAATTTGGAAATGAAATCAGCTACTAAATTTAATTTAAATAATATTTGTACCAGAAACTATAATTATCCCCCTTTGTAATGTGGAAAACCATGAATTAATTTGAACAATTAAGCAACTGAGTTTACTTTGACAACCTGAATATTAGCTTGGTTTTTAATTTTTATGTATTTACCAAAAATGCTTGGACTAGATCAAGAAATATGCAGTTCTAACTTTCAGAAACAATCAACATATATGAAAAGAAGCGAAACACTTTGTTCCTAATTTAGCTCCGTATAAAATTTGTGACTTCTAGATAATTAATGTTAAAGTTAGTATCAGAAAAAAATGTGTCAAACATGAAACATGTGTAACCCAAGCACCTTTCATTAGACTGTTATATGAAAATATGTGCTACCTGTAAAAACATTCGTGTTTATTTTAAATTTTCCAGGATTTCAGGGTAAATGCAAATGTTCTCGTAATCATTTAACACTGACCGAGTTACTTTTGAAAGAGTGTTATGAAAATAAGTGCCTCTAGGAATAAATGTTATATTCTCACCTTACAATATCTTCTTTTGAGAGACAGCAGAGTGAGCATCACCATGTTTAATTTAAAATTGTTTACACAATGACTTGAAACACTTATTCATGTTTAATAGAAATTTGTTGTACTAAATTAATGCTACATGTACCTGTAAACACATTCCTGTTTATTTTCGATTTTCCACAACTTCAGGATAAATACAAATTTTCTGTAATCATTTAACACTAATGAGAGTGGCCATAATACACTTTATTCCTGAAATTATAATACACTAGATCATAATCCCCATTTATTGTGATAGAAAAAAAGACGCATTCTGTTATACCATTATTTTACACATTTGAAGTACAAAAAATGAGAGTAAATGCATTATCTTTTCATTTCTTTTTTTTCAAGATACTGACTGAACTGTCACTCTCACAGTCACTAGAAATGACAATGATGTCATCATTACATGGTACATGATGTGCAAAAATGTTTCCATGTTCATTGTCAGTAATGTCAACTTCCTCGGATACTGATGTACAAAAATGTACATGTATCATTTTCATTATCAGAGGCAATCAAAGTGTCAGATATATTGTCACATATTGTTGTATCATCTGATTCTAGTTTTGTTTGGGTCACTGAAAAGTTCTGGAGAATAAATAGTATCCCCAAACACTGGCAGATCACTTATTTTGTCTTGCATATCCTTTGGTTCATCACCAAAGTTTATCAAAGTTTCCCCTATATCACTGTCTGCCACAACTTCATAATATTCTCTAAAAATGCATCTAAACAGAAGTGCAGATTTAGCATCATACAACTTAACAATGCCATTCTGGCTTACTGGTTTCTCAAAATATGGCCAAGCCCACAATGCACATCTCGACATCTTGCTGAAATTCAGTAAAAATAGTTTCTGTAGGGTTCAACAATGATACAGTTCTTTTGTATATCAGCAGTTAATTCATGGTATTATTCACTTGTGTACTTTTTATCAATAAACCATATTTAATACTTACTTATCAAATGAGGATGTTAACAATAATATTACAGTTGCAGTTACTTCAATCAAAGCTATACCAATGTATCTGAAACAGAATTAAGAAAAATAATCACTCTGATGTCATAGTAATTATATTAGGTTTCTACCATCTCCCCCTTCCACATCCTCTTTCTGGTTAAAACACTGACACCATTGGATTGTTTGCATATTCTTATAGAAGTAAGATGTTTTGGCAGAACTTTATGCAGTTTTGGAAGTTATAAGGTACACACCCACCCTTCATTTTCATTATTTTGCATTTAAAATTATTATTGCTTGATTAAATGAATATATATCATTAAATTAGATTTCTCTGATTTTATCTTCAGGCTATGATTCGTTAATCCTTGTATAGGTATTTAACTGTTCAAGGGATTAATGAATTTTTCCAGTAGGGTGTTGGTCATGTGATTTATGATGTAGTGAAAGGTGTCAAGTTTAACAGTTTTATTTGGTTGGATTACCCCTAGGTCTTAATTTTCCCACTTGTTGTGAACTTTGTCAGTGGGCCCTTTGTCTCTGTTGAAGGAAGACATATATTTAGGATTGTTTGCATATTCTTATAGAAGTAAGATGTTTTGGCAGAACTTTATGCAGTTTTGGAAGTTATAAGGTACACACCCACCCTTCATTTTCATTATTTTCATCTTTTGTGAAAGGAAGCAAATGAGAGGTATAATTTGTGTTTCTTTATTTTGGGATATGAAATAGTTGTAATTCACATTTTTCATGTATGTCTGTGATTTCCTGAAAGTGTAGTATCTATTCACTAACCTTAACTTAAGAGTAAAAATGTTCTGTATTGTGATAGCTAGATTTTCATAATTCATTAAACAGGGTAGGGTTTTCCTTGTGTTGAATATGTATTTAATTTACAAATTGATTTTTATAATTTTCAGTATTTTTGTATTTAATATAATTTCAAAAGTCATAATGATTGACATGTTCGACTGGTTAACTTTGTCACAGGTCATCTCATATATTGCTAATACTGAACAAGATGAACTGTGAGCTAATGCTCACTTATGATACCCCCACTCTTTGGCAAACAGGAAGTAGGAATCTGACGGTTCAAAAAACGCTTCCCACGATATGGGGTACCTATATGAAGCTTGTGACCAAATATCAGATTTGTGCCATCAATAGTTGCTGAGAAAAATGTGACTAACAAGATGAACTGTGAGCTAATGCTCACTTATGATACCTCCACTCTTCGGCAAACAGGAAGTAGGAATCTGACGGGTCAAAAAACGCTTCCCACGATATGGGGTACCTATATGAAGCTTGTAACCAAATATCAGATTTCTGCCATCAATAGTTGCTGAGAAAAATGTGACGAAAAATGAGCATATACAGAGCTCCAGATAATTTTCAAGTCCAAAGGGTAATTACCCCCTACTTTTGAAAATGATGGGTATTGGCATATTTCCTTTGCACTGTTGTACTCTCTACTTCAGAAAAGATTGCTTACATGTACACTTTTAAAATTATGTTTGACACAAGTGTTATTCAATAAATGCAGGATGCAAGTGAAATGTATTTCTCACTTTTGAGACAGACCAGTTCCTGTTTTTAGCAATGTGAGATTTTCTTATCTTGCACTAGTGCAAGACAAAAAAAAATCATGTGCGCTTTACCGGCAAATGCATGCTGTACAGTTTATGTAAACTGCCCCACCCCCCAAATTCTCCATGCTTTTCCTTTTTAAAATAAACAATTCACTGTATATAAGTTTTCAATCTTTTATAAACACCCAAATCCTAACAGCCATATTATTACATAATAAAATCCTTCCAGTCAATGTTTGCTTACTTTGAGTAAATAATAGAGTGCTCTCCCTTGTTAGTAACTAACGTAAAGAAAGAAATTACCTCCCTTTGACTAAATTCAAATATATTTTTTTACAGGTATTTATCGCTGTTGTAGTAACATTTATAATATATTTATTAAATACAATGTATTTTATTATGAAATACATTTAAAATACTGCCAAGACATGGATGCATATGGATAAATCGAATATTTACTTTAGCAATGGAAAAAAAATTGCGGGAAAACGCTCGATGGAATGTAAACAAAACAATTGGGTGTTTTAAGTGAGAAATATAATCAAACATCGGGGGGAGTACAAGCCTCGTAAGAGAACGATTGAAATCTTACCCTCGGATGTCGGAGATTTCCCTATCTTGTACTCCCCCCAGTGTTAGATTCTATATATCTCTGTTTAATTTGACATGATTGTGTCATGTTTATTAATAAAATGTTGTAAATATTTTGTTTTTTGCTCGTCAACTTCAGCAGTTTTGACAATATCATCAATAATTCCTTTAACTATACTGTCACTAGACACAGATGAAACTGTCAGGAACTTAAGTATATAATGTTCCGTAGTGCTCTTGCACTTATTCATGTTCTTGCTCATTTTCAACGAACAACGTGTTCCCAAAATTACTTTCGTTTTAGTTCTTACTTATTACGTAAAACCGCATTTATTTGTAATATTGACCGTGATTGGATGATTTATCGTAAACATCCAATCAGATCTCTTTTGACATCGATGCTTAGAAAGGCAAGCTTTCGATACCCCTCGGATGTATACGCTCTCTCCTTCGAAAAGTATAATGGGAAGTAATAACGGGGAATTTCTCAAAGACAAAAATGCATTGTTCATTTTTATCTTGATTTTTTTTTGTGCCTCATCAGAATGATATAGCAACAACCAAAATTATGAAGAAAGCAGGGTGAACAGGGCAGAGTAGAAAATTTTTCTTGCAAATCCCAAAAAGCAAAATAGACAAAAACCATTCGTATGCAATTTTTCCTTATAAAAACAACAACCATATTTTTTATGACTTCTGAGATTAATCAGAAGGGTTTGAAAGATGTAATTAAAAAAAACAAACTAGAGGCTCAGGTGAGCCTGTATCGCTCATCTGACATAAATAAGTCCTCTTAAGAATGTCTGCATGCCGAATACATCTAAGTTACTATTCAAATCCCATACTGCCATAGGGTTCTATGTTAAAACTATGTCTGCTCATGGCAGCCATCTTGGATGGAGGTTCGTGGTCACCGGACACACTTTTGAAAGTATACTACCCAAGGACCATCCATGCCATGTTTGCTTTAAATTGGCTGACTGGTTTCAGAAGAGAAGACTTTTAAACAATTTTCCCATAGGGTCCTATGTTAAAACTATGTCTGCTGACGGCGGCCATTTTGAACCGAGATCGGGATCACTGAACACAATTTTGGAAGTTGACCATCTAAGGACCATCGATGACATGTTTGCTATATTGGCTTACTGGTTTCAGAGGAGAAGATTTTAAAACATTTTTTCCCATAGGGTCCTATGTTGAAACTACAGTATGTCCGCTGAAGGTGGCCATCTTGGATGGAGGTCAGGGTCACTGGACACAATTATGAGAATTGATCACTTAAGGACCATCCATGTCATGTTTGCTTTAAATTGGCTTACTGGTTTCAGAGAAGAAGATTTTTAAACATATTTCCCATAGGGTCCTATGTTAAAACTATGTCCACTGATGGTGTCCATCTTGGATGGAGTTTTGGGTCACTCGATATAATTTTGAAAGTTGACCATTTAAGGACCATTCTTGCCATGTTTGCTTTAAATTGGCTTACTGATTTCAGAGGAAAAAAATTTTAAACATTTTTCCCATAGGGTCCTATGTTAAAAATATGTTTGCTGATGGCGGCCATCTTGGATGGAGGTCGGGGTCACAGGACTTAATTTTGAAAGTTGACCACCTAAGGACCATTCATGCCATGTTTGCTTTAAACTGACTTACTGGTTTCAGAGGAGAAGACTTTTAAACATTTTTTCCATAGGGTCCTATGTTAAAATTAAGTCGAGTCATGGTGGCCATCTTGAATTTCCGATCAGCAAACGATTCACAAATTTAGTACAGGACCACCCAATGATCATTCCTGCAAAGCCACAATTCAATTGGCTTAGTGGTTTCTAACAAGAAGATTTTTTAAATTTCGACCAATCAGAACACATTATGGGCCCTGGCAGCCATGTTGGATTTTCGATCAGCGCCAAAAACAAAAATCTTGTATATGACCATCCAATGAACATTTCTGCCAAGTCATATAGCCAGTGCTTAAAACGGCAGTATTGTCCTTTTTTTTTTTTATTATTTCATAACCAAATTTGTATATTGACATTTAAATTATGTTGGGATTAACATAATACAACAAAATATTTTTCTTTTAATGAGGGTCATTAGGACCTTTTTCGGGACCGCAAATTTTAATGAACGGGAATTCGGGATTGGTCTATTTCAACGTCAGGAATACCCCCCCTACTCTCTTTAATCTTGGAAAAAATATCACAGATGATAAAACAGACTATAGCCACATGGCAGGAATAAAAGAAAGATTTTTTTTTTTTGAGTTGATCTTTTATTTCATTATAAATTGACAAAATCAGCATTCTCACATTTAAGTCTCTCGACATGAAGTTTTTTTGTTTTTTTTTTATTATATCTATATTACACCTGTGAACAATTTACCTCTGGGTGCCAGGAAACCTCAATGAACAATATAATTAAATAAATAAATACTGGTACAGTTGTAGTAAGAATACAATACCATAAGCAAATAAATCATATTCTATCTCTCGTATTCAATTTATAAACATACATTTTTACACATTAAACAATGAAAGGAATTATTAATACAACTAAATTCATAATGTATCCAATAATAACTGTAATTTCATAATATTATACAAGTTTCGAACTTCTGGGTTTTTAATGATCATTTGTATATTACTTCCGAGTTCATTTTTGAGATTTGTGATAACTATTGCTTCCCTGTAAATGCTTTTATTATATTTTATATAATTTCTTGTTTTCCAAATTACCCATTTTAATATACAAATTACTAAATTCATTAAAAGTAGATCTTCCGTTATTTCTCCCTCATACACCCCAATGATTAAGTTTTTCTCAATAAGTACTATATTCTTTTCAAACATGCTATTAAAAATGTGTTTTAATTCATCTAAGACATGTTTAATTTTATGACAGCTGTAAAAACAAATTGCATAAGGGACTCTATTTCATTTTTACAAAAATGACATTGACCATTTGATTTTCCCATTTTTTTGTAATCTATATTCTGAATAGACAATGTTATGCAAACATTTCCATTGGAACTGGATAATGCTTTGTTTACATTTAATCTTGTTCAGTATATACCAAATTGATATCCAGTTAAATTTCTTTTCATAAAATGTATCCCATTTTAATTGACATTTTGGCGTGATTGGTTTACGTATTTCTTTCTGGATATTCTTCAGTTTCAGCTCTTTTGGAACAATGATTTTATTATTATGATTTCTAATATTCAAATTACTATCTATTTTTACACCTAACGATTTTTTTATCTTTTCATTATCATCCGATTTTAATTTCTTAAAATTTTCTGGTATTGTTTTTTCTATTTTTGCCCATTATATATCCAGTTCCTTTTATCATCCAGTCTATTAAATATTGTCTGATTATCAACAAAGGTATTATTGTTTTTGTGTTTTCATAAAAATGCTGCCTGCATTTCCATGCAGCATTTTAAAACTCAACTGGGACTCAGTACATGCTTTATATCAGTACTTAACTGACTGAGACAACGAGACAATTCACGAGGACAGGAGTATTGAAAAACATGTGGGTCATAGGTTGGCTATTTTTTTGACAGACTCGAATTTTGTTCGGTTTTTCATACTTTTACGACTGTCCAGCCATCCGCGTATAGATTACTCGTAAACTTAACCATGTAAGCATTTTGTGTCTGCATAACTTTGGACGAATTCTTGCTTCTTTCAACCCAAACTTACTCAATGATAATTGTCCTGTCAGATTTCTGATTATAGGTGAAGATTGCAGTGCAGTATACAACTTCCGGTAAAGTTTAGAATTATGTCCCTTTTTAATCCCCTGGCGGCAGGTGGAATAGCTATACGATATTATATTGAACACAGACACTATATCAATATTAATTCCATACAGTCAATGTCTGAATGAGAAGCAAAAAATTGTGAACGTAAAATTTTCCATAAACTAGAGGCTCAGAGGGAGCCCGCTGAGCCTGTATCGCTCACCTGGCACAAGAATAATACTGAAGCAAATTTCAAAGTGAGATAATCATTACCTTAACTGTTTTCTATATTTATGCAAAAGGTAATCTTAAGTGAGAGCAGCTCTCCTTTTGTAAATTTGCATATGATGCATTAGCTGTGTGCAAAGTTCCACTGAAACCAGATTAACCATTTTGGAATAATAGAGGACCTTACATAGATGCTTCCTGCCAAGTTTGGCTCCATGTGGCCAAGCAGTTTCAGAGGAGAAGATTTCTTTTAACATTAGCCAATCAGAAAAAAGAATTGCTCTTGGTGGCAATGTTTGTTGGCCGAATGAAACCAAATGAAGAAGCTGTATAGAGGATCTTACATAGATGCTTCATGCCAAGTTTGGTTTAATTTGGCCAAGGAGTTTCAGAGGAGAATTTTTTTTTTAACATTGGCCAATCAAAAACAAGAATTGCTCTTGGCAGCCATATTTGTTGGCCAAACAGAACGAAACGAAGAAACTTTATAGAGAACCTTACATAGATGTTTCCTGCCAAGTTTGGCTCCATTTGGTCAAGTAATTTCAGAGGAGAAGATTTTTATAACATTAGCCAATCAGACTAGAGGCTCAGTGGGCTGAGCCTTTGTCGCTCACCTTTCATTCTGCTTTGAGAAATCTTAATACAGAAACTTCCATAGGCGCTTCCCACCAAAGTTCGGTTCATTTTGGCAAAGCAGTTTCAGGGAAGAAGATTTTTAGAAATCAACCAATCTAAAACAAGAATTGTCTGTGGTGGCCATGTTTGTCAAGGGATCGGAACAAAATGAGCATCCTTTATAGAGGATTACCCATAGATACTTCCTACAAAGTTTCGGTTTATTTGGCCAAGCGGTTTCAGAGGTGAAGAATTTTTTTCAAATCAGCCACTCAGAAACAAGAATTGCCTGTGGTGGCCATGTTTGTTAATGGATCGGGACGAAATGAGCAATCTTTATAGAGGACCTTCCATAGATGCTTCCTATCAAGTTTCGGTTCATTTGGTCAAGCGGTTTTAGAGGAGAAGATTTTTAAAAAATAGGCCAATCAGAAACAAGAATTACCTGTGGTGGCCATGGTGGTAAACGGATCGAAACGAAATGAGCAATCGCAACAGAGGACTTTCCATAGATGCTTCCTACCAAGTTTCGGCACATTTGGCCAAACGGTTTCAGAGGAGAAGAAATTTTAAAATCAGCCAATCAGAAACAAGAATCGCCTGTGGCGGCCATGTTTGTTAATGGATCGGGACAAAATGAGCATCCTTTATAGAGGATTACCCATAGATACTTCATACCAAGTTTCGGTTTATTTGGCCACACTCAGAGACAAGAGTCGCCTGTGGCGGCCTTATTTCTAAACGGATAAGGACGAAATTAGCAATCTTTATAGAGGACCTTCCATAGATGGTTCCTACCAAGCTTCAGTTCATTTGGCAGAGGGGTTTTAAAGGCATATATCTGTAATTCAATTCTCATATTTGTATAGAGATAACTGCATTTTGAATACATATTTCTATATTTAAGTTAGAGTTATCTCCCTTTTAACAGAAATAAAAAAAATCAGAAACAAGAATTGCCTGTGGCGGCCATGTTTGTTAATGGATCGGGACGAAATGAGCATTCTTTATAGAGGACTTTCCATAGATGTTTCCTATCAAGTTTCGGTTCATTTGGTCAAGCGGTTTCAGAGGAGAAGATTTTTAAAAATAGGCCAATCAGAAACAAGAATTACCTGTGGTGGCCATGGTGGTAAACGGATCGGAATGAAATGAACAATCGCAACAGAGGACTTTCCATAGATGCTTCCTACCAAGTTTCGGTACATTTGGCCAAACGGTTTCAGAGGAGAAGACATTTTAAAATCAGCCAATCAGAAACAAGAATCGCCTGTGGTGGCCATGTTTGTTAATGGATCAGGACAAAATGAGCACTCTTTATAGAGGATTACCCATAGATACTTCCTACAAAGTTTCGGTTTATTTGGCCAAGCGGTTTCAGAGGTGAAGAATTGTTTTCAAATCAGCCACTCAGAAACAAGAATTGCCTGTGGTGGCCATGTTTGTTAATGGATCGGGACGAAATGAGCAATCTTTATAGAGGACCTTCCATAGATGCTTCCTATCAAGTTTCGGTTCATTTGGTCAAGCGGTTTTAGAGGAGAAGATTTTTTAAAAATAGGCCAATCAGAAACAAGAATTGCCTGTGGTGGCCATGTTTGTTAATGGATCGGGACGAAATGAGCAATCTTTATAGAGGACCTTCCATAGATGCTTCCTACTAAGTTTCAGTTCATTTGGCTGAGGGGTTTCAGAGGAGAAGATTAAAATGTGAAAGGTAAACGGACGACGGACGCCAAGTGATGGCAAAAGCTCACATTGCCTTTGGCAAGGTGAGCTAAAAAAGGAATTGCTCTTGGTGGCCATGTTTGTTGGCCGAATGGAATCAAATGAAGAAGCTTTATAGAGGATCTTATATAGATGCTTCCTGTCAAGTTTGGTTTAATTTGGCTTAATTTAGTTTCAGAGGAGAAGATTTGTTTTACAGTAGCAAATCAGATACAAGAATTGCCCTTGGCGGCCATATTTGTTGACAAAATGGGACGAAATGAAGAAACTTTATAGAGGACCTTACATAGATGCTTCCTGCCAAGTTTGGCTCCATTTGGCCAAGGAGTTTCAGAGGAGATTTTTTTAACAGTAGCCAATTAGAAACAAGAATTGCCCTTGGCGGCCATATTTGCTGGTGGAATGGGACAAAATGAAGAAACTTTATAGAGGACCTTACATAGATGCTTTCTGCCAAGTTTGGTTCCATTTGGCACAGTTGTTTCAGAGGAGAAGATTAAAATGTGAAAAAGTTAACGGACGGACGACGGACGCCAAGTGATGGCAATAAATCAAATGGCCCTTTGGGCCAGATGAGCTAAAAAAGGAAAACAATTTGGTTTATTATTTTCGTGAACGGATTTCGCTATACAGTTGTGATATTGTTGAACGCAGGACTAATTTAATGATTTCTACCTCACATGGAATTTGCAGGCAACTATACCATTGGCAATATCCAGGTTTTTTATGCTGCTGCTCTGCCAGTTTCCATCGTTGAGCGTTCATGATTCTGCTGTCCGCACCAAATATTTATATTTGAAACTCTTATGAAAGGAAATTAAAAAAAAGCTAAATGCATATTAAGGTGGTACCATACACTTCAGGTAAAATTTGATCTGCTCGTTTAATTTTCTTATTTTTTTGGCAGTGTGTTTGAATATATCCACTGTAATAAATATCAAAATTTTAACAAATTCCAACCAACAGACTCAGAGCTATGAATTCACTAACCACATAGCAGCTTTTCTCTCTGTGGTTTTGATCACTGAGATGCTTGAAATCTGCATACAGGCATCATATGATCAAAACGTTCAACTGATTTTAAAGAGTTATCTCCATGTAGTGTATGATACCCCCTTTTGCCCGGAAATAAAAAAATTTCCACCTGAACGAAACGATGGCTGCAGAGTTTTTGAAATTCGTCGGACCTATCGGACCTAGGGGGCAGAAAATCATGAGGTCCGCAAATAACATCGGTAATGCCGGTCCCCATGTCCGTCAAACATTTTTGAATGATGTGTTTACTTTTTTAACGGAAGTCGGAAACGCAGGTCGTATTGTAAATACCGGAACAAGTTCGGTCAACTCGGAATTCGTAACCGCATTGAATACGTGATATTTTATCTGTTTTTGGTAAATATTATTGGTAACTGTCATGAAAATAATATATTTGAATATATTGTCATGCGTAAGATGATCTTTTCGAGTGAAAAGCCCCCAAAAAATTAATAAAATAAAAAAACACGACGTCCCTGATTTGTATCGTTCCCTTCACCGAATCCGTTTCTATTTAGAATTTTGCTTACAGTTATGTGTCGATCATAAAAATGTGGTCGTTCCTGAAGCATTACGACGGAGCTCAGCCGGGCAAACGTAAAATGGCCGGTGCCACCCCAACTGGAGATTGAGCGAGTCTAATGACTTTTAGAATATTGTTATTGTAATCTCAATAAAAATTTTAAAAATTAGGTTTTAAATCTGGTAATTTTTTCAAAGTTTGAGGGTATCCTTAGCTGGATTTGGCTACTCTTTTTTGGTGCATGGTTTCAATTTTTTGGTTTATTCTGGATGGTGACTGGTCTTCCTATTTTTAGGCCTCTACCAGTACTAATGTATTATGAAGTTAAATACAGAAAGCACTCTGCTAGACAAAAATAATAATAACGGTATGACATTGCTTGGCTTTAAAACAATTTTACATAAAAAATGTAGGTCCAGCAAAAATTCAGAGGGTCCAGCAGAAAATTCCTGGGTGCAAAATGAAAACAAATTTCAAAAAGTCTGTGTCTGTGTAAGGGTGCAGTGCATTGGAAAATCGATACATGTTTCTGATAGATGAATCATTTAGGAAGAGAATGAGCATTCTGGTAAGGTTCGGAGAAACACCTAAGTATTTTTAATAAATTTTTATTCCAGGAAGGGTAGGAATTTCAAAATGGCGAATTAAATCCCTTTAGGATATTTTAGTATATCTGAGATCACTTTGGGCCGCGCCATAGTCGCGCTAAAATTTGATATGGCCCATTAAAAAATTATGTGTGCGCCAGTAGGGTGCATTACCGTCATGTATGGCCCATACAATTGTACATCGTGCGCCGGTAACTGGGATCTGCATACTTATTTTGTTTCGACTGGTTCTTAATTTCTGTTTCATCCTGCAAACGTAATCAGGCGAAAAAGTAAACCAGTCGTAAAATCATCCAATACTCTCTGTGTTTTTCATACTCGGGTCTCGATTATAACGAAAACTGTCGAATGACAACAAAATGCCTCCCAAAAAGACAAGATCTGAACAAAATCAACCGAAAATATAATTTTTCACGACGTCGGAGAAGGAAAATCCTTGGTCAGAAGACGAAACGGACACCGGTACAACCACAGAGGCGAATGAGCCTATTGAGGTCGATGATGACGTATCACACGAAGCCAGCGAAAACAAGGAACAAGGAAAGTTTCAGTCCTGTTGGGCCAGTTTATACACATGGTTAACATACGACAAAGATGAAAACAAAATGTACTGCAGTAAATGCATTAGCATTGGAGCAAACAATACTATGACAGCTGGTTGTGATAATTTTAAAACATCATCACTCACTATAGCAGAGCTCCAGATAAGCTGCGTATTTGCGTTTTTTTACGCAATGAAAACGAGTAAAAACGCATGTATTATCAGATCAGAGTGTACACATTACGCATACATATTGCTGTGTAAGCAAACTTTCCAAATTCGGAGCGTACTTGTAGTCGTGTACCTAACAATACATTTTTGTTTTTGAGAAATTCCCCGTAATTACTTCCCTTTATACTTTTCGAAGGAGAGCGTATACATCCGAGGGGTACAGAATGCTTGCCTTTCTAAGCATCGATGTCAAGAGATCTGATTGGATGTTTATGATAAATCATCCAATCGCAGTCAATATTACAAATAAATGCGGTTTAGTTAAGAACTAAAACGAAAGTAAATTTGGGAACACGTTGTTCGTTGAAAATGAGCAAGAACATGAATAAGCGCGCTACGGAAAATTATATACTTAAGTTCCCGACAGTTTCATCTGTGTCTAGTGACAGTATAGTTAAAGGAATCATTGATGGCATCATCAACACAGCTGTGAAAACTGCCCAAGTCGAAGAGCAAAAAATAAAATATTTACAACATTTTATTAATAAACATGACACAATCGTGTCAAATTAAACAGAGATATACATTTCACTTGCATCCTGCATTTATTGAATAACACTTGTGTCAAACATAATTTTAAAAGTGTACCATGTAAGCAATCTTTTCTGAAGTAGAGAGTACATCAGTGCAAAGGATATATGCAAATACCCATCATTTTCAAAAGTAGGGGGTAATTACCCTTTGGACTTGAAAATTATCTGGAGCTCTGCTATAGGCATGCAGCTAGTGCAAATTACAAGGTTTATTGCCTCATTCTCAGATTTATGCCACTCTAGAATTGCTCAGAATTGCTGAAAATCGTTTTTGGGACGGAAGGCCCCCATACCCCACCTTAAAGGCCCATCATCTTCAAAAGCTAGGGTGAACTCTGTTATATGGATATGGATGTGGATAGTATATTGCACATTGAGTCAATGATTGACTGACTGACTGTATCTGTAACCATGAAAATTTAGGTGCTAACGATAATGATCTAATAAAAACACAGTAAATAGGAAAAACACGTAAAATAATTAAAAAAAATATGTCCATTAACCGAGTCCCTGTGCCTGAAACCAATCGTGCAGCCGGGTCAATAGACAATACCACATGTCATCGACATCAATTTGACAATCATCATGATCACAACACAGGAGTCGGAAGTTCTATCAATAGTTGCCCAGCGATCTTCGAGGTGCCCCTATACCTTATTATTGAGCCCCTATACCTTATTATTGATAGAACTTCCGACTCCTGTGATCACAACTTGTGACACAAGAAGTTGGGCACCTAGGCCGTAAATGTCTTTGAGTTGGCTTGTTACATTGGACAACTGGGACACATATGGCAGTAGAAGCATAATGTTGTGATGGGACACACTCTGATTTATACTAAAAAGCACATTTAAGCCAACCTTGATCATCAGGAATGACATGATATTTACCGCCTTTCATTCAAGCATGCATTTCCAATGTAAACATTGAAGAATATTTCAGGGGAGGTAACTAAGTAAAATATGGGGCACCATCATGAATGTTATTTTAGTGATGTTTTGTTTAAATTTGGTAATAATTTGTTAATTAGGACTAAAATGCGGAATAAGTGCCAGTTTACATAATTAGAGATGAAAGTGTATATGTGGTGCATAACATGAAGAATATTTTGGTGATTATAGGAATATTTTACTCTGGTAGTTGAACAAGGAGTTCCTTACGGCACAGTATCTTGAAGATTTTTCTCTATTTCGCCAGATAAAACGTCAAAATACTGTGCTTATGGCCACTGTTCACCCTTTTATTATATTTGCACCAACTACAACACAGATATTATTTATCAAGTATTTTTATGTAATTGATTCAATATAAATATGTGAGTTCCAATCAGTATTGGTGGATTATTTTCAGAAAAAATCCTACTATCAGTCAGAAATTTTCCCACTTTTGTCTTTAAAATCACCACTTTTCATTTGTTCAAAAAGTACTATAATACTCATTTGCAAAGCAAAACCTTCTATATACTGAATATTTTATCACTGTCTGTTATAAAAATAACAAAAAGAAACAAATTTAGGCGTTACCTTACAAGTTATTAACTTTTAGGAACATCATACTAGATCATTCCCTTTTTACCTCTCCTTATTTGGAAAGTTGGCACAATGCCAACTTGTATGCTTTAATGATTAAATTTACTTTACAAGGTTGTTAAGATGCCACCGTTGCCTCTTCAATCGACAATACGGTGGTATTCAAAGAGAGCAATTTTACACTTGAATTCAAATATGCTTTCTCTGGTAGTTGAATTTGTTCTAAAAATAGAAATGGCTATTTCTAAAAATAGAACGACCCATTTGCACTTTTGATGGTATTTATGGAGTCACTACATGTTGCCCTTCAGGACACATCTGATTTTCGAACCTTGCTTCTGGACAAAATGGTTTTCTCATAGACAAGCTCTAAAATATGTTGCTTTATTGTGGAGCCCAGTAACTGACATGAGAATTTTAATTTCGTTTATACGAAATAGTTTACGGAGCCCGTTTTCTGACATAATTTGTTTTTCTTTTTCTTTTTTGTTTAGATATTTTTTAATTTAGTTTATGCGAAATACTATTTTGTATATTAACGTCATAAAAATATTTATCATGTCAGTTAACGGGCTCCGAACTTTATTGTTATTCATCAAAAAAGAATAAATTCTAATTAAGAAAGAAGCGTCTTTTAATTTCATAATATTAATGTTTTAAAAAGAAACCATCATAAAGAAAGATAATTAAAAAGTTGGCATGCGGTGAAATATTTTTCCAATTACGAATGATACCTCAAAAGACGGCATTGTCATACTTTGGTCTTAATTTATGGTCCAAGGATGTGCTTTGCGAAGTGTTGACCTTTTTATCTAAGACATCAGCAATGTTACATATCTGACATGCATCGGGATATGTACAATGAAAGCAGAACACAGGATTATCCTGTTCTTTGTATTTGATCTCGACCTACTTTGATTATTTATAAGGTTTAAATAAAATACCTTGTCTTTTGTATGAACAATTATTTATATACACGACTATATGGTTTAAAAGGAATATATTACTTGGTTCTATTTTAAGCTTGTCATATTATTTGGTATGTTAATTTGTCAAGTAGGCACATGTAGTACAAATTGTAATATCATACCATTGGGGTTTTTTTTCAATTGAATTCAACGCTATTATCAATTAAATTACGGGATAGATATTCGCGAACTTGGAAGATATCCAATTGAGATAGATATAAAAGTTAGAATGATTTCATATTGGTCTAAATTAATAATGGGTAAAGAAATGAAATTGTCAGCTGTAATATATAATCTGTGTTATAAAATGTCTCATGTATATGAATTGGAATGCAAATGGTTAAAATTTGTACAAAATATTTTTAATGAATGTGACATGCCATATATCTGGAACACACAGACATTCATTAATTCTAATTGGATTGTAAATGAGGTTAAACTCAGTTTAAAAGATAAATTCAAACAGTCATGGTACACATCAATCCAACATCCACCAACAACTCTTTATTTATAGATAAATCAATGAAACATTCGAATTTGAAAAATATTTAGAAATTCTGGATAACAAATACTTATTAGACTAGCAACTATAGGCTTCCGATTGAGTGTGGCAGATGGCAAAACATAGAAAGAAACAGAAGATTGTGTAAATTATGTCAAAAACAGGAAATTGGTGATTAATTTCACTATATTATGGAATGTCCATTTTTTAAATGTAAAAGACAACTTTTAATAAATCAGAAGTATTTTCAGAACCCGAATATGATAAATTTCAAAAATGTAATGACTTCCAAAATTAGAAAAGAGCTTACTATAGTATAACATGTGTAAACTAATTAAAGAGATAAATAAAGGTGTGTGTGCTCCAGGCTAGAATTTCATATTTATTATGTAAATATTGTAAATACCAGGGGCGGATCCAGGATTTGTGGCGGGTACAATGCAGGGCCCTGGTAGGGGGCCAAGGGCGAAGCCCCCTGGAAGCTCTGGAGCTTTGAGGAATTACAGACATTTATTTGAACGACAATTTTGAACCAACCACACCATTTTTATCAGACCAAAAAAACTTGACTTTGAGTCTTAATTTTGTCGGATAATTGTTAACAGTATGTTTTTGTCAGATTATAAGAACCTAAAGTAAAACTTTTCTTTAGCAACCGTGATGCGAATTGTTCAACTCATGACTGATCGATCACGATATTTTAACCTTTCAAAGAACTATTGGTTTAGTTTTAACGCATTCCTCATTTCACTAATTGGTCTGTACTTTCGGCACTTGTCCTTTCGGGTGGTTCTAGTTAATACTGCCCATCCGGATGGAGCTTTTCTTTTCGTCGTTTGATTCATTCATTGAAAACGTATGATTCGACCGTTCTTGTTTATAGACAAACAAAAGCGTAAATTGTCAATACATGAACTTGTTGTTGATTTCTGATAAACTAACGTAAATAAATTAGATGATCAGAATCGTTTCATGCAGCATTAATGTTAACATATTCGCCTTTGTTTGTCTATAAACAAGAACGAATCATACGTTTTCAATGAATGAACCAACGGCGAAACGAAAAGCTTCATCCGGACTGACATTATACTGATCATTTATCAATGGGTATAGAGCTTTTTAGAATGATATCCCAAATTTACTCCTAATATCATTACTATTCATTTTGACTTACAGGTCACGAGTTAACCATTCATGAAAAAGTTGTTTGTTGAGCTGCTTAATTAACGTTGTATAACATATGCTTTGCGAATTTTAGGGGGGCGCACGCCGCGCACGCCCCCTCTAAATCCGCCTCTGAATACTGTTTCATGACTTTGCACATCTCTATACCGTATTCTAACTTGCAATGATTTATGAGAATAAAAATATAGTCCGATCTCTGGTTGGATCACAGCAAACATTATACAATTTGTATTTATATTTCTCGGCCAAGCATATGGTACTTAGGAGTGATCGTATGGTAGTTGGGTTTACAGGCTATTGGCATTTGCTCGCTTCATTTGATTAATGTTTGCATTAAAAAAAATGCAGATAGCAATTCTTCTCTTCAAAATGGGCTTACGATTTACGACTTACGAGTACCTACCACCACTCTTAACTTTGCGATCACTTTTTATCGTAAGTCATAAATCCTATTTATTAGTGAAACGGTCATAACTCTTAAGAGTGCATTTACATCTACGTTTCCGTCTTTCCGACTTACGACCTTTAGTAAAACGGTCGCCAGTTCTTTAAAAGAAAGAAAGAAAAGCAAATTTTAAATCTCAAAACATGTACCTGTTTGTGTAATAATTACACACTTCAGATGTTCGTTTGGCACTTCTTATCCAGTTACAAAAATAAAAAGCCGACTCGATATGATTTTTTCTCGATTTCCATCTGTAAATAAATTATTTATTTTCTCCCAACAATCTAAATAACTAATAGTCGAAAAATAAAATAATTTAAGAAGTTGGGAAATCGACAAAAATGGAAAAATTAGAGAAATTATGGGGGAAATAAATATTTGCGCATTGGGAAGCTGAGGGGTCCCTATTTGTTTACCAGTTATCAATTTGCAAAGTTCAAAGATCAAATTAATATTGGTCCTGGTTATTAGGTAATAAGTATGAACGACATGTGCCCATCAAATGTTATTATTTAGCAGAATGAAACCAAATTTGAAATATATTGTAATGATAAAACAGAAAGCCACCATATCACCGAAATATTGTTGAAAGTGGAGATAAACACCATAACCTCTAAAGATCAGGCAGATCGTGATCGCCATAAAGTAAGTTTCTTATTAATTAGGGAGACATTATAAATTGGTATTAGAAATAAGTGACACAGACAGGATTTCATTGTCATTTTCGTGAGGTTGGATATTGATAAATTGATCAGCATGTCAAATAAGCCCTATAATTCTGCACATGAAATGGAGTTTGTAACAGTATAATAAGGACTATTTTAGCCCAAGTACAGTGTGTAGAAATACATTTTGAATTGTGGACATCAAGTCTTACAGGATGAAAACTCTCCATACTTGTGGTAGTCAAACAGTAAAAACAGCTGTGGTTCAAGTTTATTATACGCAAGGACATAAAATTGTCAATACATTTCCTGTATCATTACACAGGTATACTATCAGTTCAGTATTGGGGCAATTATCTGCTAAGTAGCAGTCAAATTCAACTATTTGAATATTCATTACTTGAAAACATTTCGGGTGGGAAGAATGATAGACGGGTGGACTAATTTGGCAACGACTGGATAGGGACCATTTTTTATTACAAGCAGGAATCAAATTCAACTTTTCAGAATTTATTTTAATATTCGATCTCGTTTTTGGTTTTTATTGTTCTGGACAACAATCGAGACAAAATAAAGAAATAAAATCTTACTATTAACTTACATTTGATTGATTTTTTTTTAAATGAAAGACGGCAGTATTGGGACAGTTCTCTCGCGTAATTCAACTATTGAAAATTCATAATTTGAAAACATTTCGGATGGGAAGAATGATGGACGGACTGATTAATCATTGGTGACGATAGGATAGGGACCGTTTTCTAGTGCAAGAAGGAATAATGAGTAATGAATTTAAGTTAATTATACACAAGGCCATAAAAATGTCAGAACCCCCAGTGTGATCATTTCCTGTATCATTCCACAGGTTTACTATCAGTTCACACACTTTTTGAATAAAATAATTATATCACTAAAAAGCAAACTGAAGAAAGATAAAAATATATATACATATATGTATAAAAACAAACACACATACACACAAACAAGTTAACAATTAACTTATAAAAGAAATAGTTTTGTTAGTGAAAACAGTTGTTAATAAAAGTAATACAGCAATAATAATAAAGTTTAATTAAAAAATAAATAAAATATAAATGATAAAAACAGAAAATAATGAAAAAAAGTAACTTGTGGAAATAAAAAAAACCAAGCGATTTTATATTTTGATACCTTTTCTTGAAATGCCAGGACCCGAGTGGCTCGATGAGTTAGGAAGTTGCATGGATTACCTTTACCTAACAACTCATATAAGCCTATCACAAATACGGCGTGGGTTCGCGCCCGGCTTTGTAAATTACAAAAAAGGGTGCACTCGACTCGCAGCCACAAGTGATAAGGTTTACCAATTGCTTACCCATGGTCGGTGTACAGGGCCTTGTCACTATCCACGTAAATATACTATCAATGTATAAACATCTACAAGGGCGGGCATCTTTTTTACCTCCGCTCGCTTCAAGTCGTGTTTGTTTTTTATATTCCTTCTAATATATTCAAAACCCTGTTTGATTCAACTCCCAAGACCTTATTCTTTTCAAAAAATATCATGACCTCCCCTCGACTACCTCTTGTGAAGGCGCAGCGGTCGTTTTTGTCAGGAATTCGCCTGAGTAGAGAACAACATGGACCCAAAGTGAAAGTAACAGCGCCACCTAAAAAAAAACCGGAAGTTCTCAAGTGGTATTATTAAACCTGTTTACAAGAATAAAGGTAATCCGTCTGATCCTGCTAATTTTCGGGCAATTACACTTATAAGTTGTGTCGGGAAATTATTTACTTCTACTTTAAATTCTAGGTTAAACTTTTTTGCAAATGATTTAAATATCATCTCAGAAAATCAAGATGGTTTCAGAAAGGGTTATTCAATTGAATATTATATTCAATCTTCATCAAATATATGCATGTAAGCGCAGGCAAGATTACCATGGAGAGCATATATGGAAATTTTATTTAAACAAACAATTATAATTACCTTTCAAAATAAGACGTCAACTTCTTCATTATTTACATGTACATGTATTTTCCTTTATAGTTTTCTTTGATGAGTTGTTTTGACAAGTACCAAGGCCCGTATGCATAAAACATCTTAACTTAAGTATTACTTAAACTAAGATTTCACTAAGGAATCCCTTAGTTAAGTGATAATCTTAAGTAGTATGCACATAACTACTTAAGTTTTTACTTAACTAAGGAAACCTTAAGTGGAAATTATTGGAACTCTTCTCCATTTACCGTTTAATATTATATTTATTCATCCTTGGTAATTTCGCTTTAATTGTTCAAGAGATAGATAATGCAGCTTTTATTACTTAGTGCGGTTAAGCATTCAAGGTCGGGTGTGTTTGAATATTACTATTCGTGACTTGAAAATAAAAAATGTCTAAAAGGAAGCCAAATTGGACAGATAGAGAAAAAAGTTGTATTGTTGGAGGAGTGCGAGAAAAGAAAGGCCATTTTAAAAGTAAAATGTTCCTCATCGATAACTTCTGCGGACAAAAATAGGACATGGCAGGAAAGTGCAAATATAATTATTGCCGGGAATTCAGTAAAAAGAGAGGTCAAAGAAATACAGAAAAAATGGGACAATATACATTTTGTATGTGGTAACACAAAAACTGAGGTTTCATTACATCTAAATCTTTCAAATAATTCCAAATCATCATATATTTCTAATGGATTAGTTCTATCTCTAAAGATACGTTCCCTTCTCATAGCCCTTCTAACTGTCCCGGAAAACTTACGTATACTTTCTGTTGAGATATGAATTAATTAATAATTCAAGCCAATAAAAATATTTCGGACAATATACCCATCCGTTGTTCATTTAAATATGAATATCAACGATATTGACAATGTTTCGTTGTTTATTGGTTCGAAGTCGCTGCATTTTACATGGCTCAGAGGTGTGAGGTTACGAAAATTTAAAAGTTATTGAACAAATTCAGTTGAAATTTTGTAATCGGATTTTAAAGGTTAGAAATACTACTCCAAATTTATGATATATGGAGAACTTGGTCGATTTCCGCTTGAAATTCGTGTGAAGCTTCGTATGATCGCTTTTTGGAGCAAGTTGGTTTTAAATGAAAATAAATTAAGTAGTGTTTTGTATAGATTAATGTATCTTTTAAAAGCCAAACATCAGTATAGTTTCAAATGGTTTAATCATATAGTCTATGTTCAATTCACATGGCATGGGATTCATTTTTATAAACCAGTTTCCTGTTTATGACAAGAGTGTATTTAACCAACTTTTACGAGACCAGTTTGTTCAAAAATGGCTTAGCGATATATATTCCTCTTCTCATGAACAATTTTACTCCGTTTTCAAAAATGATTTTTGCATTGAGAACTATTTACTTAGACTGTCAGAACACTCAAGAATTTGTATAACTAAATTTAGAACATCAAATCTGCATTTACCTATAGAAACAGGTCGTTGGTATAATATACCTCGAGAAGAGCGTATTTGTCATTTATGCAAAGAAACTATTGGAGACGAATATCATTTTTTATTAGCTTGTAAAAATGAAAACATTATCACCCTTAGAAATAAGTATTTGCCAAATTATTATCGAGTTTACTCTAATCATACCAAATTTGAAGGTCTTCTTTCTATTTGCAATACAGAATGTTATAAGCGATTATCAATTTTTATTAGAAAAACTGCTGCCTTACTCTGATTATATGTAACTGCCTGTATTATGTTGTAACTTTATATTTATATTTACTGTCAGATTTATTATTTTTCATCGTATGTTCATTCTGTCATGTCTTGAATGTATATATTATTAAAAAAATGACCTCTTGTTACACTTGTATATGTGTCTGAGTGTTTTCAAATAAATCTTGAAATCTTGAAAATCTTGAATTCTTATGTCCATGTACTGTATGTATATTATTATAATTATTTTCGTCTTTGTGATGGACTTTAATTAGTTTTAGTAATGATATAACAACTTTTACTAATGAATACGATAGCTTCTTATTTGTTCAACAATATGCCTCCGGAAAAGATCAAAAGAAACTAACAGGTGTATATCGTTCTGGTTGATTGCTCCTGACAAGGTGATAATTAGAATAAACAACTAGAACAATATGGCGCGTGCCGATGAAAAAAGACGTCTAACTCGCTAATTACATAGAATAAAAAATTACAGTCTGAACTATTTTTAGGTCAGTCGATAAAAATGTGGGGGATAAGTTGGTTAGTTCTATGGTGCTTAACGCCGCTTTCCACAATATTTCAGTTATATCATTGCGGTCAGTTTTATTGGTGGATGAAACCGGAGGAGCCGGAGAATACCACCGACCTGTCGCAAGTCACAAACTTTATCACACAATGTTGTACACCTCGTCCTGATCGAGATTCAAACTCACAACATCAGTGGTGATAGGCATGATTGCATAGGAAATTGTAAATCCAACTACCATACAATCACGACCACGACGGCCCTTGTGGGGTATAAGGGTGGTGTTATTCCGTACATATATTAACTTGAATAATACTGCGCCCTCTATCGACACTTTCGCTGGATGAGGGTTTAATGTAGCGACCAGCGGGAGCGTAATATAACGACTGGATTATTCGGGTTATACATTGCCTCTCCCCCCTCATGGGTATCAATGATGCAACATTTTGATTAAAGCATGGTCGTAACAAACGGTTGTGTATCAAACTATTGGATTACTATGGGTTAAATGTATATAAACTCATACAGATATAGCCAATTCAAATTCTAGCAAAATAATCAATAATGACCACTGGAAGTCTGTTGAAAAAAGCTTTAATCACCATTTTATAGGTTAAAAAAAGAGTAATTTTTCTCTAAAACATGTACAGGAATTCAAGAATTGTATTCAAAATTTTTGTGTGTGTGCAAAATGTCCAAATTATTTACAAATATTTAAAGCATGCTTACCTTTTAATCTAATTGTGCTGACAAGCTGAATAACCGATTTACGTAAAGAAATAAGTAGGTTTTGTTTTCCACGAACTCCTGAATGGGATAACGGTAAACAAAAACAACTGGATCATGAAGGTTCTTAAGTCGTAATATACAGAACAACATAGTTTAAAACATTGTATAAATATCTCTTTTTTAAAACTACCATAAAAGATATGATTTAAATGTTTGGCTTACGATGTATCAATTAAAAATAGATTGGTGTAGATTTCACAACTTAATTTATTATACTTCATGTATGTAAGCTGTAATTTGATTGGATAAGACGAGGGTAACATTCTGCTCTGACACATGCCTCAGTAGGTAAAAACATTTTTACTGTCGCCCTCTCATTTAGAGCCTCAATTGTTTACAAGTGTTCAAATTGGCAAAATGGTGCTGCTAAAGAGAACGGCTAATCTCGTTGAGATTAGGCTTCCGAAGAAATTTTTGTCTGTATATACAGACAGAACATTTCTTCGGAATCCTAATCTCAACGAGATTAATTTGTTGATGGATGGCACAGTAATGACCCAGTCTTTTCATACAAAGAAAAGGTTCCATCAGGAAAAAAATCATAGAACTGATAGGCTTGTTAAGAGAAGTCTATTGCAAGTGATTAATTTGCCCCCTCCTTTGCCAACACGCCATTAATCTAGAAAAAGTCTTCATGAAATATTACTGACAAAGATCTGGCGGAACAAAATTGTTGTTGACACAAAAAATCATTAGTACCGCAATTGTAGATGGCATTGCAGAAGTTCAACAAAAAACTATCATATTTCTGAAAATTCCAAATTTACATGAAAGGCCCTACCCAGTTGCTGAACCAGATTTTCTTCATGGAGGGAGCCATGCAAGAATTTGACTAAATTCTCTATAAAGTTTACAGATGTTTTACCTCACATATCTTTGTATCCAGGGGACCGTTGTGGCCATGATGGTATGGTAGTTGGATTTACAACTACCTATACAATAAGTGCCTATCACGGTTTGAGTATCGCCACTAATGTGGCGAGTTTGAATCCCGACCAAGGCGGGATGTACAACATTAATATGTGATTAAGTTTGTCAGTGACTTGTGACAGATCGGTGCTTTTCTCCTGGTTCTACAGTTTCCTCCACCAATAAAACTGGCCCCCACTTTTTTATAGCTGAAATATTGTTGAAAGTGGTGTTAAACACCATAAAACCAACCAATCCTATGTATCCACGACTGTTACACTAAAGGTTTTTAGTTTATTTTTTTTTAATATAAAGATACAATTAATAGACCAAATTCACATTAACCTATTCTTTGTTGTAAGCGGTATTGGTCCAAAGTCCAATCGGAGTTAAATCTGGGTGGTAATCGGCCTTACTGTTTGGATTATTTCATGGCGATACGCTGAATTTCGACTACCACTTCATTTTTAACCTTTTCGAAGTTTTATTCAACTATTTACACATGTATCCTTCTGAGCAAATCCACACTGACTCCTGAAGAGTTTAGATGTTGGAAAGTTGAGAATCTGAGACAGTACTTGACGATGAGGGATCTGGCAAAAACAGGAAAGAAGGAGAAGCTAGCTATGTTTTTCGGCATGTAAGTTAAACTTGCGGTTGGTGCCACCTAAGGATGATGTTTTACAGGATAATTAGAGGTGCTAAGACAAAATTTTTAGTAACTGGTATTTCAGGTTGGTAAAAAAAAGTTATGTCAAGACTTGATAGATGAGGCGTATATGGTGTCAAAATGGTATGTGTTATTGTAATATAAGGACCTATATCCGTCTGCAAGTTCTAATTTTAAATGTTGTACCTGACATACATCTGAAACCATCCTCAGTAGTATATAGGCTATTACGTCTGTCTACATGACAGAAGACCGAGGTTCGATTCCTCGCTGTGGATATCAGATGCTAAGGAAACTTTGAAAATAATTTGCTGGTATATGTAGTACTATTTTGTGGGAATATGACACACAACCAAAATTAATGTGTATATGTTCTTGTTTAATAGTTGTAATGCCTCTATATGCTAAAGGGCCTTGGTGACTCAATGAGTTAGGTAGTTGGATTACCTAACAACTCGTACAAGCCTAAGACCAATACAGCGTGGGTTCGTTCCCGGCTTTGTAAATTTGCAAAAAAGATGCACTCGACTCGCAGCCGCATATGATAAAGTTTACCAGTTGTTTGCCCATGGTCGGTGGTTCTCTCTGGGTACTCCGGCTTCTTCCACCACTAAAACTGGTCGCCATGATATAGCTGAAATATTGTTGAAAGTGGCGTTAAGCACCAACAATCAATCAATCGATATGTTAACCTATAATAGTTGGAGGGATCATCATCAGGGGTTGATAATTTTGCACCTTAGAGTGAAATTTTTTATTGTTTCAGGGGAGATGATAAGCGTAGACCTGATTTAAGGAAAGTTGGTTAATTAACATGTATTTTTGAGATCTCTGTTTATTTGGTATTGACAGCCACAGCTACTGTAAATCTGGAAAATGTATTAAATTATAATAACCCAGACAGTGTATGGTCAAACTAAGACAGTCAAAATATTTTTATAAAAGTTTATTAAAAAAACAAATATTCAAAAATATGACGATGAAATGTTTCTGTAAGAAATTGTTAAACTATTTTGTATTCAGTGATATTTTGCACAATAGAAATAAGAGAAGATGTTGCTGGTTTTGTAAAAGTACATGTAATTAATTTGGTATCTTCTAAATTTTGTTGTTCAGTTACTTCAGTGTGTAAATATGTAGCATAAACAATTACATAGTTTACATTTTATCATACAGTCATAGTTTTCAGTTCACTGTCTAATGAAACCTATAACAGGGTATTTCTTTACAAAGAAGGGTGCGACTGATTTCTATCTGTTTTCCTCATTATAATTGGCGCCCTCGTTTACTTCGCTACACATTTAGTAGAATAACACATTCAAATTTATTCTTGTCAAAAGTTAAAGGGGTTTTACTGATTCCTTCAAAGTTTAAAAATGCACTTCCATCATTTTTAGTCCAAGGGTTTAATTTGATGACTTCTCTTAAAATAATCATGACATCTTCTTTAAAAACTTTTTCTTATGGCTTGACATCTTGCTCTTTACATTGACCATTTGGTCAACATGTTAACTATATCCTGAATGACATGGGCTGCTTTTGATACTGTAATAATTGCATGTTCTGTTTTATTAGAACCCAAACTTCCAATATGTTCTTTTAATACTAGGACTTGGTTTTCCTTTTGAAAGTCTGCTGCCTTATTTTTAAAAGCACATATATTGTTCTTTGGCTGACATATTTGATCACAAATTCATTGCCTAATATTTTACCACATTGTGGTAATTTTAATTCCTAAAAAATAAAAACCAAAATCAGTTTAGCACATGAAAACAGTAAAAAATAAATGGTTGGTATTTTGTGTGATCAAATCTTTATAAATCATAAAATATTGACTACTAATATCAAGTAAAATACCGTCTTTAAACCATGATGTGTCTTTGCTGATTTCATGTTAAAAAAATTGAACTTTTCAACTACTTCAGTTTCGATATATCATGACAGTTTTGTTCAATTGGGTCTGAAACTGCCTTTAATGAGTATTTTCCTATTATCCAAAACTTTGCCCACTAGATAAAGAAACATTTTCACATACAAAAAAAGACACTCTCACGGCTAAAGCTTAATCAATTTCGTATATCCCGGCAAAAGTTAGCTCTGGTAACATAGCTAACTTTGGTTTTCTATGAAAGGTGTAGTCCGAGATTCCTTTGCCGTCCGACGGCTTTTTTTTCTCCACTTGATGGAGCCGTGGCATGGGACGTCAGAGAACTCTACATACGGAAAACAGCGGATTTGCCCATGCCTTGGCACATTTCCACGTTTCGTGGCTATCGGATTTTATTTTCTATCCGAAATCCTTATATACATCGCTTCACCAATCATTTTTCTATTCATTCATAACCATCTTACCCTTAGAAAGTGGTGTTAGTGACTGTTACACTCCATTACAGCACGATTTTGCCTTAGACCAACATTTCGCCATGTTGACTTTCATTTTCGAACCTACAAACGTGATCTGACGATACTAACTGAATGATGACAGCAACGCATTGCACGATGAGAGCTACTTAATGCAGCGTGCCAAATTATTTGCATACATAAACAACAACATAGATATAAAGCGTATTCTGCAGGACAAACAGTTCCATCTACAGCTCAAATCAGAGCAGAAGGAAATAATACAAAATGTGTTACGTCCCCCCTTTTTGGACAAGGTAAAATCATATTTTTTTCTGATGGTTATCTGTAATTCACTATTGCTGTTAAAATCATTACCAATCAATGTAATCAACTGTATTAAATTTTATGTTAATCGTTCTGCCTTAACAGGCGCCTATGATTGGCAATAACAATATTTGTTTGTTTGTTTATATGCAAATCATCTCCCATTGCGGTAATCGTAGTTTTCTCGAAGTCACGTGACAAATGTTCGAAAATGAAAGTGACTGAATGACAAAATGAGAGGGTCTAAGGTAAAATCGTGCAGTAACTGTAATGGAGTGTAACACCACTTTCTGAAGGTAAGATGGTTATGAATGAATAGAAAAATGATTAAGGGTTTCGGATAGAACATAAAATCCTGCGGGGCGAAACTCGCTCTAGGAACGGGATGTAAGCGAGTACATCTTGTATGGAGAATATTTCTTGCAGTAAAAGTAGCTTGCAGTACCTCATAATGAACATTAGCTTTATAGGTGTTGTCGCAGGAGGCCCATTACAGGGTATAATTTTCCGACCGTGTCAGACACATACATCCTTATTTCCCTATGGCCACTTTTAACCCACAACATATAGTTGAAATACTGCATGCATGCTCACTCAACATTATTGCCTTCAATGGATGTAAGCATCCAGAATTGTTAACCTGAAGGGGGTTGTTTTCCCGAAGGCTTTAACCAGAGGGAAACAACCCCTTGAGGGTTAACAATTCTGATGTTTACAATCCATTGAAGGCAATAACTGTTTTATTATACCGAACAACAGACCAAGGATTGGGCATTTAAATAAATACATGTATTTAAACGAAATGTGTGTTTAATAACTTTTGAGAAATGTTTAACAAATGTTAAACTATTCATGTTTATATTAAAGTTCACAACACAACCAGTGATATAGGGCACAAATCGGCCATCAGTAATATGTTCTACAGATTTGAATTTTTATAAGTTTTTTGAAATTTTGAAATATTGAAAAAATTTTGAAATTTTGATTTCTTATGAAAATTTTGAATTTTTTTGAAATTTTTGAAATTTTGAAATTTTTTGTAAATTTTTGAACTTTAAATATTTTTTTTCATTGATTTTAGAATTTTGAAATTTTATGAAATTTTTGAAAGAGTTGTTTCCCTTTTGGGGCACGCAATGGATTGTTACCCGGTAAACAACTAGTTGTTTCCCGTTTGGGTTAATTTTCACAAAACGTTAAAATTGTTTCAGGTCATGTTTTTTAATTTAAGCCAATGAGAAGTTAGTGAGGTATAATAATAAACAATGTCAATATCATAAATTAATTAAGAAAACTTTTACATTTATTTTTGTTGGATAGTGGTGAAAAAATATTTCAAATAAGTTTTACAATTCCATTGTTTTCATTTTTATTTTTATTTTTTAATTCAACGAATATGCTTAAACGTTTTTAAGAAAAGATTATGGCTCTATACTTCCCCTATTAGTAATGTGATGTGGTCATGTGAGACTACAATGCCAACTCTCACGTATAAATGCCGAGTGCTAATCTTGATCTTTATACATAATATATTTATTACTCGTGATACGAAAGTTATCATGACTAAGCTTTTGATTTTTATTTTTTTTTTATTAATTTGCTAATATTGTAACTGTTAGTGAGGGCTCATAATCGTTCATCAAAACCGATTTCCCCCTGTATATTTCCTGTAAAACCTTTAAAAAAAGCTTATACAGATATCATTTCTTCATCAATCTTGGTGAAATGTTCACTCACCAACCCAAAATATTCTGAAGTTCTTCCTCTAAATTTTGTTATTCCTATTTTTCAGCTTTTCACGATTTAAGCGCAGTCTTGAATTCCTGATGTTCAAAAATACTATAATTACACAGTAGCTTGTCCCGTTAAAATTAAGATTTCTGTTTAAATCGTGAATTGTTTTTTAAAACCCTAAATCACAAAATGATACAAAGACTTCAAAACAATATACCATTTGCCAGTTTCTGACCCGCTTCTAAAATGAAATGTTTTTCCACGTTTTTGTAGTACTGAGATGCTTCCCTCTAAGCTGGATTAAAGTATACAATGCTCAACTAAATTAACATATAATCTTTATTGCATATAAAACTTGTGATATATACATATATGCATATATTTATGTTTGTGTGTAATTCAGTTTCAGTATTGTTTATCATATGCATAATTCCGTTTCCGTATTGTATTACGTATGTGTCACAGGATGTCCGGATTTGTTTTGTGTTTAACTTTCTCTTAATTAAAACGTATGTAAACGAATCGGACGTGTTTTTAATCACCTCTCGTAGTTCCCTAAGAAAAAGTATAATTACATCACATGGTGGAGAACCTAAAGTGTTTTAAAGGATGGTATTATTGTCATAAGTAGCATTTCCCTGCATATTTTGTCGATTTAGCCTTTTTTCAACCATTTAAATATCCAAATTCTTACTAAGCAGTGACAGCACGTGGTATTTTCCGGTCGCCATTATGCGGGGAAAAAACAAACAAAAAACACATTTGGCCTCAGATTAGTAATTTATGTTTATTGTTGAACATCAATTGAATACAATTATTATTTTTCAATATTTGTGCCTTTTTTCGCTAGTCTGTGAGAGTTATCTCATGACTGTACTGATTGATGGTAATACACTGAGAAGATTTTATATCATAGTTGCTCAACATTTTATGACATTTTACGTTTGGCGTCTGTGGAATTGTGTAATACAAAATGTACCAGTCTGTGATGGCTATCTCATGACTTAGTATGAGAAATATGATATAAATGTATATAGTTATTGTATGGAAAATTAACATTGTGAGACATTTTATGTCCGTCGTCCGTGAAACCCTGTTTTCCCGGTCTGTGAAAATTATCTCACGATAGATTAATGGCAAAAACACTAAAGAGAAAGTGGTACTAATAAATGTTTATTGCTGCAAACAATTTCATTCAGAAATATTTTGTATATATTGAATTGTCCGTCGTCTGTGATATTCATTTCACGGCGTAATAAAAACTGCTGGAATGTGAAATATTAAATACAAGTTACGGTTTGTTACTTTTCATGAATAGATTCTGAAATATGTTCTAAATCTACACAGTAAAATTTTGAAATGTCCGTCGTCAGTGAAATTTATTTCACGGCAATGAAGGAGACACTGAAAATATTGAACATTGAATACAATACACCTTTCTCTTTACACGGAAATATGTTGTACATGAATGTCTGTCGTCTGTGTAATTTATTTCACGACCTAGCAACAGATGCAGGATTGTGAAATATGATCGAAACTTTATTATGAATTAGATGCTTTATGATTTGTCCGTCGTCTGTGGGATTCATCTTGCGAACGTTTAATGCTTTGTATATCAGTGCTACAAGTATCAGGACGCAACACAATTCAGGATGTTATGGAAAGTTTATTCACGGACATTTTTAGATTTTAGATTGTCTTGGAAATGTAACACTTTATATTTAACACATGACAATTGTTTTTCAAATGTTTTATTAAGATGATGTATTGTGTAAAGGAGTGTTATGATCACGATTAAAAAAAATAGGGTTTAATGCACTTTAGCGATTCAAGATATGGATACTATCAGTTTTCATTTTTTTTTTTTTTTTTTTTTTTAAAAGTCCAAAATTTGATATTTGCGTATATGAAACTCGATAAAACTGAGAAATTATGTTTAATGTTATATTCCGTGTTGTGTTTTATAAGGATGGCAAGATATTTTCTTTGGGATACACACTAGTATTTGTTGTTTTGTGGTTTTATATGCATGATGTATCAAACACATAGTTCAAGGCATTTAATTAATGAGAATATAAAAACGTTGCAATGTGTAAAACAATGATAATGAATGAATCAATGTCAGTGGTCGATTATAATGTTAATCACAAATAACCTTGGTAGTTTTGCTTTTAGTGGACAGATATAGGACTTCTTTATTTTTTTTTGTAGTGAGAATCAGTAAATGACCAGGCGAGCGAGTGCGAGAAATAGTCGTACTTTTTTTTGGTATGTCTTATGTTTCATCACTGGTAGCAAACATCTACAATTTTAAACTTTAAGAGTGAGGTCTCTAGTGTTTTCATTTAAGTATATATATATATTGCCACATCTCATGACAACTAGGATTCAAATTCATGTTTATATCTGTAATGTTTTACAGCATTTTGATCTACAATATTGTCTCAACAAGTGAGAAATGTGGGTGAAAGTTATAGTTGACCGTATAAGTTGATACATGTATTTTGTGAGATAGCATGGATGCCACAAATCCCAAAACTAAATTTCACACTGGGAAAAAGTTGGAACAACTTTTTGTTGTGGCGGGGGATGTGATATATACATGTATGCATATAATTAAGTTTGTGTGCAATTCAGTTTCAGTATTGTTTATCATATGCATAACTCCGTTTCCGTATTGTATTACGTATATGTCACAGGATATCCGAATTTGTTTTGTGTTTTACTTTCTCTTAATTAAAACGAAGCAGACGTGTTTTTAATCACCTCTCGTAGTTCCCTAGCAAAAAGTATAATTACATCACAAACCCTTTTGAGTATAGCAATACATGTATACAAACATAAACTGACATTAAACAGACAGTGTGTATAAACAAATACAACTTCCACTGTTTCAGATAAAAACAATATTATGTTTTATATGATTAACATACATTTTGCTCATACTCTGCATAATATTATAGAAATATATCCTGTTAGTGAGGTTTATTTGCGAAAAATGCCGGTTTCGAGGACAGGCAAATTTTCCGAGCCGCCTACAATACCAGTTTAGAGGAGAGGCAAATTTCTCGAGCTGCCTCAACCAGCAATTAGCCTATCCTCTAGATAGGTATTTTTCGCAAATAACCCTCAATAACATGACATATTTGTTTAATTCCGCCGAATATTTAACAGCTAGTAAAACAGTGGCATGCAAGTAGGATTGTATATTCATTGGCTATGCAATAATCCCTGAGCAATTTCACTACCAATTGTGTTGACTTCGCGCTGTGTTTCGAGTTTATGCCATTAAGGATATCACAGACCTCATCATCAATGGCTGATACAGAGCGATTTCCAACAGGACGGCTAATACTGTCGTCTGCCATTTTTGTTTACTTTATCGCTAGTTGAAAGAAGAAACCCGAGTAATTCGGAATTACATTCGTGACAAACCATTGAAGGAAGGGATTTTCCCTCGAGTGGGGTATTTGCCTAGGCAAGTACTACGCTATACGGATTTCCCAAGGACAAATACCTCTGCGATGGGGGAAGAGCGAAAACAACTAGGAATTTGTAAAAAAAAAAATACCCCTTTTATCAACCAATCAGAAGACAGCATTCACATATAAGGTAGCATTATAGAAAAAATACCACAATGTCGGAAAAATTCCAAAATCAAATATCAAAATCGTAGACAGATTCAAAATCAATACTCCTAACACACAAATACATGACCCCTCACTTGTCTGGCTTGGTACAGGCACTTCAATAAAAAAGTGGCGGGGTTAAGCTAGCTTTATGCTCCCATACCTCCCATCTGAGTGAATTTACTCCTATTTTTTTCTGAAGACTCACGAGTTATGTTTCGTCATTACGAAGTTGTCGAACCGATTTGTTGCATGTATATTTGTTTTGCAGACTTTCATCGATAATGGAGTATATATTTATTTGCATATTATTTACATTTATTCCTGTCTCCTCGGAGCCTGATACCTGCCTTTTTACACCACATAGTTCTCTATCGTGCCTAGAATACTGGGTTCCACCTGGTGTTAAACATGGTTGCATAGAAACGACAGTAGGGCTTGAATTCGGTGGCCTAGCACACGATCTAAATGGAGAAAGATTGATTAATCTTCATCACATAGGTACAAATGTAAGTTATTTGATTACACACTACTTGATATCCTAGGTAAGAGTTGTCAATTCTTCCTGAGTATTTTGTCTAACTTTTGATGTATATTCCTGTTGTTTAGTATTCCATTTATCTTAGATGCAAACGAAAATGTATTGCTTATTCTTCGAAATAGTTTAGTTTGATCGCCACGATATAACTGAAATATCGTTGAAAGTGACGTTAATCACCATAACCCCTAACCCTCGAAATAGTTTAGATTATGAGGAGTATGAGAATTAAATTTTATCACACTTTCTATAATATTTCCGCTATGTTACGTTGGTCAGTTTCCTTGAAAGAATACGGGTATCTGACGAAAATCACTACTACTGCAAGTCACTGTTTCATTGGAAGCCAAACGCACAACTTTAGTGGTGATAGGTACTGATAGCATAGATAGATGTAAATCTAACTATGGTTAGAAGAGAGGTTTCATTAATGAACAAGTATCTGAACTGACAAGAAAAACAAAAGATACCAAGAAGTGAGAAGTTATAACTATTATCTAGTCCTACGATTTAACCATGCAAAGCTAATACAATACATACCATGATACATCATACGACTACAACCTAACACAATACATACCATGATACATTATACGACTACAACCTAATACAATACATACCATGATACATCATAGGACTACAACCTAATACAATACATACCATGATACATCATACGACTACAACCTAATACAATACATACCATGATACATCATACGACTACAACCTAATACAATACATACCATGATGCATCATACGACTACAACCTAATACAATACATACCATGATACATCATACGATTACAACTTAATACAATACATACAATGATACATCATACGACTACAACCTAATATAATAAATACCATAATACATCATACGACTACAACCTAATACAATACATACCATGATACATCATACGACTACAACCTAACACAATACATACCATGATACATTATACGACTACAACCTAATACAATACATACCATGATACATCATAGGACTACAACCTAATACAATACATACCATGATACATCATACGACTACAACCTAATACAATACATACCATGATACATCATACGACTACAACCTAATACAATACATACCATGATGCATCATACGACTACAACCTAATACAATACATTCCATGATACATCATACGATTACAACTTAATACAATACATACAATGATACATCATACGACTACAACCTAATATAATAAATACCATAATACATCATACGACTACAACCTAATACAATACATACCATGATACATCATACGACTACAACCTAATACAATAAATACCATGATACATCATACGACTACAACCTAATGCAATACATACCATGATACATCATACGATTACAACTTAATACAATACATACAATGATACATCATACGACTACAACCTAATACAATACATACCATGATACATCATACGACTACAACCTAATACAATACATACGATTAAAACCTAATACAATACATACCATGATACATCATACGACTACAACCTAATACAATACATACGATTAAAACCTAATACAATACATACCATGATACATCATACGACTACAACCTAATACAATGCATACCATGATGCATCATACGACTACAACCTAATACAATACATACCATGATACATCATACGACTACAACATAATACAATACATAAGATGATACATCATACGACTACAACCTAATACAA
The DNA here is from genome assembly GCA_963383655.1 of Bathymodiolus septemdierum. Lineage (NCBI taxonomy): Eukaryota > Metazoa > Mollusca > Bivalvia > Mytilida > Modiolidae > Bathymodiolus > Bathymodiolus septemdierum. The sequence goes on along the minus strand of OY726530.1, from coordinate 51,512,418 downwards.
TACATACCATGATACATCATACGACTACAACCTAATACAATACATACCATGATACATCATACGACTACAACCTAATACAATACATACCATGATACATCATACGACTACAACCTAATACAATGCATACCATGAAACAGCATACGAATACAACCTAATACAATACATACCATGATGCATCATACGACAACAACCTAATACAATACATACCATGATACATCATATGACTACAACCTAATACAATACATACCATGATACATCATACGATTACAACCTAATACAATGCATACCATGATACATCATACGACAACAACCTAATACAATACATATCATGATACATCATGCGACTACAACCTAATACAATACATACCATGATACATCATACGACTACAACCTAATACAATACATTCCATGATACATCATACGACTACAACCTAATACAATTCATACCATGATACATCATACGACTACAACCTAATACAATACATACCATGACACATCATACGACTACAACCTAATACAATACATACCATGAAACATCATACGACTACAACCTAATACAATACATACCATAATACATCATACGACTACATCCTAATGCAATGCATACCATGATACATCATACGACTACAACCTAATACAATACATACCATGATGCATTATGCGACTACAACCTAATACAATACATACCATGATGCATCATGCGAATACAACCTAATACAATACATACCATGATACATCATACAACAACAACCTAATACAATACATACCATGATACATCATACGACTACAACCTAATACAGTACATACCATGATACATCATGCGACTACAACCTAATACAATACATACTATGATACATCATACGACTACGACCTAATACAATACATACCATGATGCATCATACGACTACATCCTAATACAATACATACCATGAAATATCATACGAATACAACCTAATACAATACATACCATGATACATCATACGACTACAACCTAATACAATACATACCATGATACATCATACGACTACAACCTAATACAATGCATACCATGATACATCATACGACTACAACCTAATACAATACATACCATGATACATCATACGACTACAACCTAATACAATACATACCATGAAACATCATACGACTGCAACCTAATATAATACATACCATGATACATCATATGACTACATCCTAATACAATACATACCATGAAACAGCATACGAATACAACCTAATACAATACATACCATGATGCAATATACGACTACAACCTAATACAATACATACCATGATACATTATACGACTACAACCTAATACAATACATACCATGACACATCATACGACTACAACCTAATACAATACATACCATGAAACATCATACGACTACAACCTAATACAATACATACCATAATACATCATACGACTACAACCTAATGCAATGCATACCATGATACATCATACGACTACAACCTAATACAATACATACCATGATGCATTATGCGACTACAACCTAATACAATACATACCATGATACATCATACGAATACAACCTAATACAATGCATACCATGATACATCATACGACAACAACCTAATACAATACATACCATGATACATCATACGACTACAACCTAATACATTACATACCATGATACATCATGCGACTCAACCTAATACAATACATACCATGATATATCATACGACTACGACCTAATACAATACATACCATGATGCATCATACGACTACATCCTAATACAATACATACCATGAAATATCATACGAATACAACCTAATACAATACATACCATGATGCATCATACGACTACAACCTAATACAATACACACCATGATACATCATACGACTACAACCTAATGCAATACATACCATGATACATCATACGACTACAACCTAATACAATACATACCATGATACATCATAAGACTACAACCTAATACAATACATACCATGATACATCATACGACTCCAACCTAATACAATAGATACCATGATACATTATACGAAAACAACCTAATACAATACATACCATGATACATCATATGACTACAACCTAATACAATACATACAATGATACATCATACGACTACAACCTAATACAATACATACCATGATACATCATACGACTACAACCTAATACAATACATACCATGATACATCATATGACTACAACCTAATACAATACATACCATGATACATCATACGACTACAACCTAATACAATACATACCATGATGCACTATACGACTACAACCTAATACAATACATACCATGATACATCATACGATTACAGCCTAATACAATGCATACCATGATACATCATACGACAACAACCTAATACAATACATACCATGATACATCATACGACAACAACCTAATACAATACATACCATGATACATCATACGACTACAACCTAATATAATACACACCATGATACATCATACGACTACAACCTAATATAATACACACCATGATACATCATACGACTACAACCTAATATAATACACACCATGATACATCATACGACAACAACCTAATACAATACATACCATGATACATCATACGACTACAACCTAATATAATACACACCATGATACATCATACGACTACAACCTAATACATTACATACCATGATACATCATACGACAACAACCTAATACAATACATACCATGATACATCATACGATTACAACCTAATACAATACATACCATGATACATCATACGACTACAACCTAATACAATGCATACCATGATACATCATACGACTACAACCTAATACAATACATACCATGATACATCATACGACTACAACCTAATACAATGCATACCATGATACATCATACGACTACAACCTGATACAATACATACCATGATACATCATACGACTACAACCTAATACAATGCATACCATGAAGCATCATACGACTACAACCTAATACAATACATACCATGATACATCATAAGACTGCAACCTAATACAATACATACCATGATACATCATACGACTACAACCTTATACAATACATACCATGATACATCATACGACTACAACCTAATACAATACATACCATGAAACATCATACGACTACAACCTAATACAATACATACCATGATACATCATACGACTACAACCTAATACAATGCATACCATGATACATCATACGACTACAACCTAATACAATGCATACCATGATACATCATACGACTACAACCTAATACAATACATACCATGATACATCATACGACAACAACCTAATACAATACATACCATGAAACATCATACGACTACAACCTAATATAATACATACCATGATACATCATATGACTACATCCTAATACAATACATACCATGAAACAGCATACGAATACAACCTAATACAATACATACCATGATGCACTATACGACTACAACCTAATACAATAGATACCATGATACATTATACGACTACAACCTAATACAATACATACTATGATACATCATACGACTACAACCTAATACAATACATACCATGATACATCATACGACTACAACCTAATATAATACATACTATGATACATCATACGACTACAACCTAATATAATACATACCATGATACATCATACGACTACAACCTAATACAATGCATACCATGATACATCATACGACTACAACTTAATACAATACATACTTTGATACATCATACGACTACAACCTAAGTAGACACATCTTTATTCGTGAAATGAAATTAAGACGAAAGTATCATTCTGTTATAAGATATTACGATTTACTCATTTGTATTCTTTCAATATCAATTTCCGCATTAAATCGATCTTCGGTTCAACTTTACATCCGGTTGTTTGTAGGAGTGATCATGCCTTATGTACGTTGTTTGTGTTTGTTAGCGTATAGTGTGATGTGTTTTTGTTTTGTTTTTCTTTGTCTCCAATATGGATATTATGATGCTACATGTCATGGACAAGCTTAATGTAAATGAGCAAGATAATATATATGCGAGCAATCGACAACGAATATAAATCTTCACCAAAAGGTGATTCGAAATGGAGCTTGGCCTTCTTTTTATGATCCCTGACCTTTGATATAAATTACATTTTGCTTTGCTTAAGAGTGGAATACAAATGCGTGGTGTACGGACTGATAAGTACTACTTGATGCCCAGATGCCATCGTTATTTCGATCTTGTCAATACGTCAGGTTACACGGGTTTACATGAATTATATGTACATGTAACGGCTCTTTGGCGTTTTGCCATGAAATGTCATATTAACACTCATTTGGACAATGCGGATACGTCGCTACAATTAAATTTTAAAAAGAACATATAAGGCTAAATGAAGATCAACACAAAATAAAACAGAACCTGGAGTGAGACCAGATGCATCGGTAGGGATCTTTGGAAAGGTAAGCATATTCTGTCCAAATAACATATATAAATAATGAACATTCAATCTAACAGTGTTATAGTTTGATTTCCTCAAGAGATTCGAATCCACATCGTTGGTACACTATAGCACCAATTCTCTTTGTATGACTAACCATTTAGCCCCGCATTCAAATCCAAGATCAACCTCTCATACTAATTTACCAATAATATTAGATACACCTGATTTTGGTACATTGTATATATACGCATGTTTTTAGATGACTCAGCCTATATGGGTAAGGAAATCAGATGGGATTTGTGAGAATAACTGCTGTGGTAAGTACACGACATTAGTTTTGCTAATGACGTCTTAGTAGTACAAAGTTCTTGAATTCATAATTATGTAAATTATATTACTTTCATATTTGTACGTATATGTAACAGTAAAGAAAATAGTGTTTTAAATAAAATCTTCAGGTTCTCAAAATAAAGCACATGCAATAGTTCAGGAACTACTGTCAATTCTAATTATACGAGAAAAGTTTGAAGATACCAAAGGGGTAATCTGAAGCCGTAAATCAAATATATCAAAGGGTAATCTGAAGCCGTAAATCGATGACCAGAAAATAAATACAAGAAAGGACAGACAAATACAATGGCAAAAAGAATAAAGGACAAGAAGACAAGCAATGATCTTCTAAACACTACACAGACAATAAATACAAGAAAGGACAGACAAATACAATGACAAAAAGAACAAGAAGAACAAGAAGACAAACAATGATCTACTAAACACTACACAGACAATGAACATCGAGCAACACGAACAGGTTATGATGACCAGACAATAAATACAAGAAAGGACAGACAAATACAATGACAAAAAGAACAAGAAGGACAAGAAGACAAACAATGATCTTCTAAACACTACACAGAAAATGAACATCGAGCAACACGAACAGGTTATGATGACCAGACAATAAATACAAGAAAGGACAGACAAATACAATGACAAAAAGAACAAGAAGAACAAGAAGACAAACAATGATCTACTAAACACTACACAGACAATGAACATCGAGCAACACGAACAGGTTATGATGACCAGACAATAAATACAAGAAAGGACAGACAAATACAATGACAAAAAGAACAAGAAGAACAAGAAGGACAAGAAGACAAACAATGATCTTCTAAACACTACACAGACAATGAACATCGAGCAACACGAACAGGTTATGATGACCAGACAATAAATACAAGAAAGGACAGACAAATACAATGACAAAAAGAGCAAGAAGGACAAGAAGACAAACAATGATCTTCTAAACACTACACAGACAATGAACATCGAGCAACACGAACAGGTTATGATGACCAGACAATAAATACAAGAAAGGACAGACAAATACAATGACAAAAAGAACAAGAAGAACAAGAAGACAAACAATGATCTACTAAACACTACACAGACAATGAACATCGAGCAACACGAACAGGTTATGATGACCAGACAATAAATACAAGAAAGGACAGACAAATACAATGACAAAAAGAACAAGAAGAACAAGAAGACAAACAATGATCTACTAAACACCACACAGACAATAAACATCGAGCAACACGAACAGGTTATGATGACCAGACAATAAATACAAGAAAGGACAGACAAATACAATGACAAAAAGAACCAGAAGACAAACAATGATCTACTAAACACTACACAGACAATGAACATCGAGCAACACGAACAGGTTATGATGACCAGACAATAAATACAAGAAAGGACAGACAAATACAATGACAAAAAGAACAAGAAGGACAAGAAGACAAACAATGATCTTCTAAACACTACACAGACAATGAACATCGAGCAACACGAACAGGTTATGATGACCAGACAATAAATACAAGAAAGGACAGACAAATACAATGACAAAAAGAACAAGAAGGACAAGAAGACAAACAATGATCTTCTAAACACTACACAGACAATGAACATCGAGCAACACGAACAGGTTATGATGACCAGACAATAAATACAAGAAAGGACAGACAAATACAATGACAAAAAGAACAAGAAGAACAAGAAGACAAACAATGATCTACTAAACACTACACAGACAATGAACATCGAGCAACACGAACAGGTTATGATGACCAGACAATAAATACAAGAAAGGACAGACAAATACAATGACAAAAAGAACAAGAAGAACAAGAAGGACAAGAAGACAAACAATGATCTTCTAAACACTACACAGACAATGAACATCGAGCAACACGAACAGGTTATGATGACCAGACAATAAATACAAGAAAGGACAGACAAATACAATGACAAAAAGAGCAAGAAGGACAAGAAGACAAACAATGATCTTCTAAACACTACACAGACAATGAACATCGAGCAACACGAACAGGTTATGATGACCAGACAATAAATACAAGAAAGGACAGACAAATACAATGACAAAAAGAACAAGAAGGACAAGAAGACAAACAATGATCTACTAAACACTACACAGACAATGAACATCGAGCAACACGAACAGGTTATGATGACCAGACAATAAATACAAGAAAGGACAGACAAATACAATTACAAAAAGAACAAGAAGAACAAGAAGACAAACAATGATCTACTAAACACTACACAGACAATGAACATCGAGCAACACGAACAGGTTATGATGACCAGACAATAAATACAAGAAAGGACAGACAAATACAATGACAAAAAGAACAAGAAGAACAAGAAGACAAACAATGATCTACTAAACACTACACAGACAATAAACATCGAGCAACACGAACAGGTTATGATGACCAGACAATAAATACAAGAAAGGACAGACAAATACAATGACAAAAAGAACAAGAAGACAAACAATGATCTACTAAACACTACACAGACAATGAACATCGAGCAACACGAACAGGTTATGATGACCAGACAATAAATACAAGAAAGGACAGACAAATACAATGACAAAAAGAACAAGAAGGACAAGAAGACAAACAATGATCTTCTAAACACTACACAGACAATGAACATCGAGCAACACGAACAGGTTATGATGACCAGACAATAAATACAAGAAAGGACAGACAAATACAATGACAAAAAGAACAAGAAGAACAAGAAGACAAACAATGATCTACTAAACACTACACAGACAATGAACATCGAGCAACACGAACAGGTTATGATGACCAGACAATAAATACAAGAAAGGACAGACAAATACAATGACAAAAAGAACAAGAAGAACAAGAAGGACAAGAAGACAAACAATGATCTTCTAAACACTACACAGACAATGAACATCGAGCAACACGAACAGGTTATGATGACCAGACAATAAATACAAGAAAGGACAGACAAATACAATGACAAAAAGAACAAGAAGAACAAGAAGAACAAGAAGACAAACAATGATCTACTAAACACTACACAGACAATAAACATCGAGCAACACGAACAGGTTATGATGACCAGACAATAAATACAAGAAAGGACAGACAAATACAATGACAAAAAGAACAAGAAGAACAAGAAGACAAACAATGATCTACTAAACACTACACAGACAATGAACATCGAGCAACACGAACAGGTTATGATGACCAGACAATAAATACAAGAAAGGACAGACAAATACAATGACAAAAAGAACAAGAAGGACAAGAAGACAAACAATGATCTTCTAAACACTACACAGACAATGAACATCGAGCAACACGAACAGGTTATGATGACCAGACAATAAATACAAGAAAGGACAGACAAATACAATGACAAAAAGAACAAGAAGGACAAGAAGACAAACAATGATCTTCTAAACACTACACAGACAATGAACATCGAGCAACACGAACAGGTTATGATGACCAGACAATAAATACAAGAAAGGACAGACAAATACAATGACAAAAAGAACAAGAAGGACAAGAAGACAAACAATGATCTTCTAAACACTACACAGACAATGAACATCGAGCAACACGAACAGGTTATGATGACCAGACAATAAATACAAGAAAGGACAGACAAATACAATGACAAAAAGAACAAGAAGGACAAGAAGACAAACAATGATCTTCTAAACACTACACAGACAATGAACATCGAGCAACACGAACAGGTTATGATGACCAGACAATAAATACAAGAAAGGACAGACAAATACAATGACAAAAAGAACAAGAAGGACAAGAAGACAAACAATGATCTTCTAAACACTACACAGACAATGAACATCGAGCAACACGAACAGGTTATGATGACCAGACAATAAATACAAGAAAGGACAGACAAATACAATGACAAAAAGAACAAGAAGAACAAGAAGACAAACAATGATCTACTAAGCACTACACAGACAATGAACATCGAGCAACACGAACAGGTTATGATGACCAGACAATAAATACAAGAAAGGACAGACAAATACAATGACAAAAAGAACAAGAAGAACAAGAAGGACAAGAAGACAAACAATGATCTTCTAAACACTACACAGACAATGAACATCGAGCAACACGAACAGGTTATGATGACCAGACAATAAATACAAGAAAGGACAGACAAATACAATGACAAAAAGAACAAGAAGGACAAGAAGACAAACAATGATCTTCTAAACACTACACAGACAATGAACATCGAGCAACACGAACAGGTTATGATGACCAGACAATAAATACAAGAAAGGACAGACAAATACAATGACAAAAAGAACAAGAAGGACAAGAAGACAAACAATGATCTTCTAAACACTACACAGACAATGAACATCGAGCAACACGAACAGGTTATGATGACCAGACAATAAATACAAGAAAGGACAGACAAATACAATGACAAAAAGAACAAGAAGAACAAGAAGACAAACAATGATCTACTAAGCACTACACAGACAATGAACATCGAGCAACACGAACAGGTTATGATGACCAGACAATAAATACAAGAAAGGACAGACAAATACAATGACAAAAAGAACAAGAAGAACAAGAAGGACAAGAAGACAAACAATGATCTTCTAAACACTACACAGACAATGAACATCGAGCAACACGAACAGGTTATGATGACCAGACAATAAATACAAGAAAGGACAGACAAATACAATGACAAAAAGAACAAGAAGGACAAGAAGACAAACAATGATCTTCTAAACACTACACAGACAATGAACATCGAGCAACACGAACAGGTTATGATGACCAGACAATAAATACAAGAAAGGACAGACAAATACAATGACAAAAAGAACAAGAAGAACAAGAAGACAAACAATGATCTACTAAACACTACACAGACAATAAACATCGAGCAACACGAACAGGTTATGATGACCAGACAATAAATACAAGAAAGGACAGACAAATACAATGACAAAAAGAACAAGAAGAACAAGAAGACAAACAATGATCTACTAAACACTACACAGACAATGAACATCGAGCAACACGAACAGGTTATGATGACCAGACAATAAATACAAGAAAGGACAGACAAATACAATGACAAAAAGAACAAGAAGGACAAGAAGACAAACAATGATCTTCTAAACACTACACAGACAATGAACATCGAGCAACACGAACAGGTTATGATGACCAGACAATAAATACAAGAAAGGACAGACAAATACAATGACAAAAAGAACAAGAAGGACAAGAAGACAAACAATGATCTTCTAAACACTACACAGACAATGAACATCGAGCAACACGAACAGGTTATGATGACCAGACAATAAATACAAGAAAGGACAGACAAATACAATGACAAAAAGAACAAGAAGGACAAGAAGACAAACAATGATCTTCTAAACACTACACAGACAATGAACATCGAGCAACACGAACAGGTTATGATGACCAGACAATAAATACAAGAAAGGACAGACAAATACAATGACAAAAAGAACAAGAAGGACAAGAAGACAAACAATGATCTTCTAAACACTACACAGACAATGAACATCGAGCAACACGAACAGGTTATGATGACCAGACAATAAATACAAGAAAGGACAGACAAATACAATGACAAAAAGAACAAGAAGGACAAGAAGACAAACAATGATCTTCTAAACACTACACAGACAATGAACATCGAGCAACACGAACAGGTTATGATGACCAGACAATAAATACAAGAAAGGACAGACAAATACAATGACAAAAAGAACAAGAAGAACAAGAAGACAAACAATGATCTACTAAGCACTACACAGACAATGAACATCGAGCAACACGAACAGGTTATGATGACCAGACAATAAATACAAGAAAGGACAGACAAATACAATGACAAAAAGAACAAGAAGAACAAGAAGGACAAGAAGACAAACAATGATCTTCTAAACACTACACAGACAATGAACATCGAGCAACACGAACAGGTTATGATGACCAGACAATAAATACAGAAAGGACAGACAAATACAATGACAAAAAGAACAAGAAGGACAAGAAGACAAACAATGATCTTCTAAACACTACACAGACAATGAACATCGAGCAACACGAACAGGTTATGATGACCAGACAATAAATACAAGAAAGGACAGACAAATACAATGACAAAAAGAACAAGAAGGACAAGAAGACAAACAATGATCTACTAAACACTACACAGACAATGAACATCGAGCAACACGAACAGGTTATGATGACCAGACAATAAATACAAGAAAGGACAGACAAATACAATGACAAAAAGAACAAGAAGAACAAGAAGACAAACAATGATCTACTAAACACTACACAGACCATGAACATCGAGCAACACGAACAGGTTATGATGACCAGACAATAAATACAAGAAAGGACAGACAAATACAATGACAAAAAGAACAAGAAGAACAAGAAGACAAACAATGATCTACTAAACACTACACAGACAATAAACATCGAGCAACACGAACAGGTTATGATGACCAGACAATAAATACAAGAAAGGACAGACAAATACAATGACAAAAAGAACAAGAAGAACAAGAAGACAAACAATGATCTACTAAACACTACACAGACAATGAACATCGAGCAACACGAACAGGTTATGATGACCAGACAATAAATACAAGAAAGGACAGACAAATACAATGACAAAAAGAACAAGAAGGACAAGAAGACAAACAATGATCTTCTAAACACTACACAGACAATGAACATCGAGCAACACGAACAGGTTATGATGACCAGACAATAAATACAAGAAAGGACAGACAAATACAATGACAAAAAGAACAAGAAGGACAAGAAGACAAACAATGATCTTCTAAACACTACACAGACAATGAACATCGAGCAACACGAACAGGTTATGATGACCAGACAATAAATACAAGAAAGGACAGACAAATACAATGACAAAAAGAACAAGAAGGACAAGAAGACAAACAATGATCTACTAAACACTACACAGACAATGAACATCGAGCAACACGAACAGGTTATGATGACCAGACAATAAATACAAGAAAGGACAGACAAATACAATGACAAAAAGAACAAGAAGAACAAGAAGACAAACAATGATCTACTAAACACTACACAGACAATGAACATCGAGCAACACGAACAGGTTATGATGACCAGACAATAAATACAAGAAAGGACAGACAAATACAATGACAAAAAGAACAAGAAGAACAAGAAGACAAACAATGATCTACTAAACACTACACAGACAATGAACATCGAGCAACACGAACAGGTTATGATGACCAGACAATAAATACAAGAAAGGACAGACAAATACAATGACAAAAAGAACAAGAAGAACAAGAAGACAAACAATGATCTACTAAACACTACACAGACAATGAACATCGAGCAACACGAACAGGTTATGATGACCAGACAATAAATACAAGAAAGGACAGACAAATACAATGACAAAAAGAACAAGAAGGACAAGAAGACAAACAATGATCTTCTAAACACTACACAGACAATGAACATCGAGCAACACGAACAGGTGATGAACTCAGGTCCTCCGGTTTTAATAATATATGTCTGATAATTACTACATCATTAGAACAACCATCATAAACTTTCTGAACTACAGTTAATTCTCATCAGACAATTCTACATGATTTGAACAATCGTAAGTAATTGTTTTGAACCAAGATGTATAATTAACAGAACTACAAAGGTCGCGATGTTGTTCATTCAGGCATAAGAAACATGTAATTTTCCAATCAGATGCACATAGGCAAAGCTTATTAATAACAAGTGCAATTCCAAAAAATAGATTTTCAATTTTAAAATTACCAGATTTTGGATCCAATTTCAAAATAAATATATTTAAGTAAAAAAATGTTCTTCTCGAAAAATGTTTCCCGCCTGTCCACCATGAGTATACTAAATGGCAAATTATCTTACTCAGATATAATATCTAAGCAAAAATAGAGATAACCGTTTTCACCAATATGACATGAGGAAAAATGTGATATATTTTGATTAGTTTGAAAGATAAGATTGATGATTTATTATAATGTAGTTATGAAGTGAGAACCACGATTTTGACGAACACAAGAGAAAACATATTCTAAATTATTGTACACAAGAGTCTGTCAAGTAGACGACAAATAAAACGGCTGTTTTATTTTATTCTCCTTTATATGTGTGTTAATGGTATCGATTTTGCCTTCGTTTATGCGATGTTTCCATAACACTTTGGAACTGTTCCGGAAGTGTGGTATTCTTGTGTTTATTTCTTTTTTGATAGATGACACATTACAACGTAATTGTAAGTACATATATATTAACTTTAATTGTATTGTCTCTCCCGATTGAGCTTTTTGAATACTCTTTGTTCGTTCGTTTGCTGACTTTACGTTTTAATTCGGGTATTTTTTTGTTGTTGAAATATTGTACGTGTGTCTTTAGTATGTAATAGTCATTTGTGTCGTTTACTTTGGAATAGGTAAAGATTGTTTGCCTCAAGGACCTATCAAATACACTTCAATCAAACATAGATAAAACTTTCTACAAGATTTCCGCAATCAACATGAATAGTTACAATTAAGAGCAGAAAACCTATACACAAATATTTATCGTTGTCAAATACATTTCAAACATATGTGGCATTAAATTCGATATCTACAAGCTTTCGGCAGCTAACACGACTCGTGGAAATTCAAGGCAGAACACATATAAACTTAACGGCAGACTTGAATTTGTAAAGTGACTTTCGTAACATTTGGGATCTTACAAATCATCAAAAATATATTATGGCCATGCAGTTGTTGGTAAAGCATATTAAAAATCTTAATATCTCCATCGCAGATAGAGGATCGTTGTGGCCGTGATCGTGTTGTAGTTGGATTTACAACTACCTATGCAATCAGTGCCTATCACCACTAAGGTTGTAGGTTAGAGTCCCGCTCATAACAAAATCTACTAGATACAACATTATGTGATAAAGTTTGTCAGTGACTTGCAACAGGTCGGTGGTTTTCTCCGGGCGCTTCGGTGCCCTCCATCAATAAAACTCGCCATCACTAACTGAAATACTGTTGAAAGTCAGGTTAAGCAGCATAACCATCAAATTCCATCGCGGTTACATGTAAATCTTATTTTGATATGGCGATTTTGCATATCGATATTATCTGCATTAGTCATAACTTGGTACTGGCTAATGTTCACAGGGCGCAAATGCATCTATTCAGCGCGTCCCCATATGGCGGACCATGGACCAAAAGTGTGTAACGTGTTAAGAGAGTGACATGCAGACCATTTTCGTTCATTCCCACCTACATTTTTAACTCTATATATTTCCTGAGCGGCAGTCATCCATCCCACATTTCTACATCGTACTATATATTGTTTGGCTTTGTTCTAGTCCTACATAAAGTTGAGATACTGTTCGCTGGATGTTAAACAATAATCAATCGAAATTAGTCAGAATCAATTATCGTTTAAATGACGATCGGTATATAAAGACAAACAATAAAGTAAATTGGAATGGTAGACATCTCACGCGGCATCAAGTAGATAGTGTTTTAAAATATCTTATCCGAAAGAAGTTAGAAACAAGAACGTCCTCAAAAACTACTATACTGTATATTATTTTCCTGAAATACACAATTTCTCATCTGTACATTTACTTATTTAATGAATAATTCTAACATTTTAGCGAGGTTCCTTATTCAATATTGTAAGTATTTCATGAAAGGTAAAATAGTGATGCAATCAGTGCATATTACCACTAACGTTGTGACTTTGAACCCCGCTTAAGTTTGTCAGTTATTTGCGACGTGTCGGTGGTTTTCCCTGGGTACTCCGGTTTCCTCCACCAATAAAGCTGACCGCCACGAATTAGCTAAAATATTGTTGAAAGTGGCGTTAAACACCATAACCCTAACCCCAAAAATATTATCAGTCTTCCCTTTGAAAAAAATAAAAAGAATTATTTAAGTTTGAAATCACCTGACATTTTTTAACAATGATTTAAACTCGATATCCATTGCTATTGTATTTGTTATAAGAGGAGTTTGATGATGGTAATCAGAATCCGTAAATCTAAGTAGGACAGACAACACTATAACCAAAGAAAAAGAACAAACAACGATATACAAAACATACACATCAAGCTAAAGATTGAGTAGCACGGACCCCACTAAAAACCGGGGTGAACTCAGGTGCGCTGGAAGGGTAGGCAGTTCCTGCTCCGTTAGTGGGACCTGTTGTTTGAATCTAGTTACAAACCCGGTGATAAGTCTGTTTATATTTACAATTTTATGTCAAAGTTGAAAAACTTAATAAGTTTTGGTTCATATTTTATGCAGGTAGAAGTGGTTATATTAGTAGTGCCTGTGTAGAGTTCCTGCTTGTTGTAGACCGCCATCAGTCGGCTTTTGTTGTAGGGGTTAGTATTCTTTTTAATTCTAGATTCGATATGCTTATAAATGTTTATGCAAAAAGAAAGATAACCGAGATTTACACACAGTTTTGCTTTAGTTTAAGCATCTTGCATTTGCTCAAATGTACAAAAAAGATAAGACCCAAGCTAAAAAAAAAACCAACAACTTATGGCGTCTTGTCCTATGTACAATATGGCACAACAGTATGTGATAGAGCGTGCATGTATATGAATATTTATTATTTCATTTAAATTTGTAAAGCTAAACAAGAACAATAACTGTTGCTTACTACGTGAGATGCTAATCGCTCTTGATACATGTGTGGTTGGTATTATCATATTGTAATAAGTCAGCTCATTGGAGAAAACACCATGTTTTGTTTTATTCTCATTTATGGTCTTAATGTGGAATATAATACATGTAAGAGAAATAAATCGTACTTATCACGTGTGGCGCCGACAGAGATGTCACAGTTCAAGTACCTACAACTTGTAGGGTTTTTGATTAGGACACCACGTACTTATCACAAGTCACTGACACACTTTATCACATAATGTTGTATAGTCTCGCCATGAACGGGATTCGAACTCACAACGTTAATGGTGATAGGCACTGATTGTGTCTACTAGATAGTTGTAAACTCATTTATTAAGCGATCACGACCACGACGGCCCCACTATAACTTGTAGTATTTCACGTTTTGTGTAAGTCTATTATATCTTACTTAAAAAGTGAGTCAGTGATTGTTGTTTAACGCCAACTCAGCAAATTTTCAGCTGTATCATGGCGAGAACAAATTAATTGTTAATGAGATGATAATAAATTGCGCTTTGTTCTAGACCAACACGCTTAGTTGGTTTTTTATAGTGCTAGCTCACTGAAACAACAGTCTGTGGGTAGACATGTCGCTCCACTCGGCCACATTATTCTGATTCCGAGCCAACCAGTCTTTGCTCTTACCCCTTAATGCTGCGTGCTTAGCGGAGAAGCAACACATACCAATTTTATAGTCTTTGGTTTGACCCGACTTGGGTTCGAACCCACGATCTACCGCATTCGAGGCGAGCACGCTAACCATTACATCACCGATGAACCCACAATCTACCACACTCGAGGCGAGAACGCTAACCATTACACCACCGATGAACCCACAATCTACCACACTCGAGGCGAGCACGCTAACCATTACACCACCGATGAACCCACGATCTACCTCACTGGAGGCGAGCACGTTAACCATTACACCACCGATGAACCCACAATCTACCGCACTCGAGGCGAACACGCTAACCATTACACCACCGATGAACCCACAATCTACCACACTCGAGGCGAGCACGCTAACCATTACACCACCGATGAACCCACGATCTACCACACTCGATGCGAGCACGCTAACCATTACACCACCGATGAACCCACAATCTACCACACACGAGGCGAGCACGCTAACCATTACACCACCGATGAACCCACGATCTACCACACTCGAGGCGAGCACGCTAACCATAACACCACCGATGAACCCACGATCTACCGCACTCGAGGCGAGCACGCTAACCATTACACCACCGATGAACCCACGATCTACCACACTCGAGGCGAGCACGCTAACCATTACACCACCGATGAACCCACGATCTACCGCACTCGAGGCGAGCACGCTAACCATTACACCACCGATGAACCCACGATCTACCTCACTGGAGGCGAGCACGCTAACCATTACACCACCGATGAACCCACGATCTACCACACTGGAGGCGAGCACGCTAACCATTACACCACCGATGAACCCACGATCTACCGCACTCGAGGCGAACACGCTAACCATTACACCACCGATGAACCCACGATCTACCTCACTGGAGGCGAGCACGCTAACCATTACACCATCGATGAACCCACGATCTACCACACTCGAGGCGAGCACGCTAACCATTACACCACCGATGAACCCATGATCTACCTCACTGGAGGCCAGCAGCTTAACAATTAGACCATCGATGAACCCACGATCTATCACACTCGAGGCGAGCACGCTAACCATTACACCACCGATGAACCCACGATTTACCGCACTCGAGGCAAGCACGCTAACCATTACACCACCGATGAACCCACGATCCACCACACTCGAGGCGAGCACGCTAACCATTACACCACCGATGAACCCACGATCTACCACACTCGAGGCGAGCATGTTAACCATTACACCACCGATGTCTACCACACTCGAGGCGAGCACGCCTCACCATTACACCACCGATGAACCCACGATCTACCACACTCGAGGCGAGCACGCTAACCATTACACCACCGATGCGGTTTCTTATTTTAGAAATATTGTTTTATCACGGTATTATTTATAGTGCCAATGAAAGACGTCATATTCGAATAACTATTAATTTTGGTTAATATTCATTGTTTTTTCAGGGAGAGACTGTAAGCATAGTTATTGATAAAATTTCAATCTTCTCAAAATGCCGTATATATATATACTTTGCAACATAACGTTTATCAAAATCAAGTGTCACCATTATAGTATCTAAGCCGTAGTTTATGTGATAAAATGGAATAAATAAAATACCACACCTTCGGACTACTTTCAAAATCGAAAATCAATAACGTAGAAAGAGGCAAAATCGATACATGGCGCGCATTTTTCTGCTTTGGTACAGACACTTCATTATGAATCACCTAGATATCTATAAAAATCGAGGAAATATTCGAGATATTTGTGGTTTACAGCATGTGGACAAAAGTGATTCCGTTTCCACCATCTTCCCTATATATTTCATATAAAACCATTCATAACATTCTCATGAAGTCATTCCTTATCTGATTTTCATGAAATTTTCAGCATTAAATGCAGAAATAACTATAGTTTCTTCTTCGTGTAATTTGCAAATAATTTTATTTCTACTTTCTCTTAAGAATTGATTTAAAAACAAAGTTAATTTTTTTCACCAAATCTTACTATATAATCATATAAAATTGTGACGTCAAGAATTTACATTTGTGTTTAAATCATAAATGCTTGTAAGTAAAAGTTCGAAAAAATTACATGCAGATACTAAGATAAACTAATTAATTCTGTTTTTAAAGGTAAACATTTCATGACAATCGGCTAAGGAATGATTTCATGAGAATGTTATGTTATGAAAATAAGTGGTTTTATATGAAATATATAGGGAAGATGGCGGAAACGGAATCACTTTTGTCCACATGCTGTATTGTGATATTTTGTAAGTTCTATATTTAACTGTAGTATTGTGTTCATAATTACCTGATTTAATAAATCGAGTGTGTACCCATGAGGTTCAATTCATATGATATGACAAAAAATGTAACCTTTTAATACAGGTGACTGCTTAATAGAGTTGACTGCACGAGCAGGTTTGACTGTACATGCAAAAAATCAAATATCACAGAAGATATTCGAAACATATTTACTTCTTCCTCTGTCTCCATCTTTTATATATCCCAAAGGTATGAAACAGAAAAATAGGCCAATATTTAAATTCATGCAACTATTTTTGTAGAACACATTGAATATAATATTGCGTACTCTTTCTAAATTGTATTTCTAAGTCTTGTAAACATGGTAGTTGTAAGAATGGCCAGAATACTTATACCTGTTCTTGTAATACTGGTTACACTGGAACCAATCGTGATCAAGGTATGTTTTATATAGATGTAAGAAGAGTTTGAAGATATCTAAAGGGTAACCAGAATCCGTAAATCGCCAAATGAACCCCATTAAAACCTGTGAACTCAGGTACTCCGGAAGGGTAGGAAGTTCATGCTCCACTTATGATACCCGTGTGTAAATCTTGTTTTTTTAATAAAACCGAAGAACCTCAACAAAATAGCCAGGTAGGAGAACATTAAATTAGCAAATAAATCCCATTGAATGTGGAATTTAATATTATTGTCTTATAATATTTAGTCACTAACTCGGTATGCATTCATAGTACTAGAAGTGCTACGCTTGATTAGTCCCTTACCGTTCACGTAGAGGAACATTAAGATTGCACTTCGTCTGTCTGTCCGTTAGATTATATTTTACCACCTGGAACAGGAAAACGTTTTAAGATCATGAATTCATTTTTTGTTGAGAAGTATTGCATAATGAAGGGTTGATGCATGCACAATTTATTTTTTCAAAAGTCAAAATAGCGGAACGGTGGTCAAATTTATGTCAAACCGTAGGGGACTTGTATCGTTTTGCGATACGTCGATTCATTTCATACCTCAAAGGTATACATTTGATCCATTCATAGCTTTAGTACTCGGAAATACCAAAGTTATATCATCCTTCTGTCACAAAGAAGTTCTATTTTATATGATTGATTGATTTATTTTTGGGTGTTTAACGCCACTTTCAGCAATATTTCAGCTATATCATGGCGACCAGCTTTAGTGGTGGAAGAGGGCGGAGTACCCGGAGAGAACCACCGACCATGGGCAAGCAACTGATAAACTTTATCACTTGCAGCTGCGAGTCGAGTGCACCATTTTTGTAATTTACAAAGCCGGGCGCGAACCCACGCCGTATTGGTGACAGGCTTGTATGAGTTGTTAGGTAATCCAACTACCTAACTCATTGAGTTCTATTTTATATCTTTACAAATAAAATGAAAAGCAAAAAATACCACACTGTCGGAACAATTCCAAAATAGCACACTGTCGGAATAATTCCAAAATACCACACTGTCGGAACAATTCCAAAATCAAATATCAAAATCGTAGAAAGAGGCAAAATCGATACCCCTAACACACAAAAAAAACATGACCACTTTCCTGGCTTGGTACAGGTTTATGGGTCCAAACCCCCTCATGTGAGTAGAATGATAAACCTCAACATATTTTCTGTCTTTATAATTATCTAATAGTTATTTTTTAAATATCGTATTGTTCTTTTACAGTAATAAATCGTAAGTATAATAAAGGACGAAGTCCTTCTAACGGTAAGCTGTCCGATTATTCCTTCTATATTGATAGCTAAAAATCTGCTCACCGGAAGTTTAAAAAATAGATCAATTGATAATTTAGAAACGCAAAAGAAATCTATTTCAATGAAAAATTCCCAATTCTTTGATTATTTACTCTATGCAAAATCGAAATAAACTTTTAATAAAATTCTAATAAAAAAATCTTTTTCTACGAAACTCCCGATGGAATAGACTGACTCAATCTGTCTCAATCTAGCTGAGGTACGAGCCAGGGGACAGAACTCGTCAGTTTACCGATGGAAGAGCGGCGTAGGTGAAATGAACGCCATAACAAATCGGCTACACAATTCATTCAAAATAAAAGATAATAGCCTCACCGGACGCAATTACGAACGAAAAATAAAAAGTATGTCCCCTAATTGTTCCTTCAAAACATGAATTAAAAAAATGCTTTTATAAATAGATACCCCGCTAAATTACTCGTGTTTTGGGAGAAAATTATTTATGCACAGTTGTTGAATGTTGCAGACGACGGGTTTTCATATTTGTAAACAGTTATCTTATGCCTGTAATTGCTGATCTTCTGGTTCTATGCATATGTAGAACACATTGAAATTAAAACAAAAACAGTCAATATAATACATTTTCCTTACCTTGATCTATCCCAAAATGTCAAAATCCGTGATGTACCCTATTCATTGAAGAGTCCAAGGAATTCCGAATGTAAACTGGCACACATTTATGGTATGAATAAAGGAAAGGTTTTTATGTCATGTGTATTATATACAAATAGATATGTGAACGTAAATGAATGAATGCTCTTTCAAATTTAACAGTTGTCATTAAATAATTTACACTAGAAAGGTTATAATGATGTCGTTCGAAATTGTGTCCGGATCTAGATCACAGAGTGACTAGAACGGGGTCATGAAAATCATTTCCAAGTTAAAACCCGTAACAATGCATTGAATAATATATGGGCTATGATTCAAAAGGAATATTGGTTTTTAATCTGAAATATGAACAGCTTCATCAATTTGATCAAATTTATAAATTATTATCAAATGCCACGGTCAATATCATCGAAATTGTTCGTAATTGCGTCCGGTGGCGGTGAGGCTAACGTGTACGGATTATCGTATTATTGAAATTTTAGGACTTCGTCCTTCAAACAGGTTGCCTGTCTCATATTAATAAAAAAAAAAGGAGAGTAGATATTTAACATAGGGCTCACGACACGTTTCTGTGATATCCATCATCAGGTAAACTCGACGTCACAATACTGGAAAACATTCTTAAAGGTTTGGCAGCAATTGCAAGTAAACCAAATGTCTTAAATTGGATAACCAATATCGTCCAAACTCACCAATGCCTCAGACAGATTAACCTTTTGTTTTAATAATGGTAACGTTATTTAACAACAGTAAGCTTAAATAACAAATAAATCTTATAAATCATATTAGTGCTAGGGGTATTTTCAACAATATTTCAGTTATGTCGTGAAGGTCGGTTTTAATGGTGGAGGAATCCGGAGAAAACCACAGACCTGTTGCAAGTCACTGACAAACTTTATTGCATAATGATGTATCGAGTACACCTCGCCATGAGCGATATTCGAACTCACAACTTTAGTGGTGATTGGTACTGATTGCGCATGTAGTCTTAAATCAAACACAGAATTACGACCACGACGACCCCTAAATTATATCAGTGACAAGGCACTGACTACTGGACGGTGATACATGACTACATGTATACCATATATCTCAAGATTATATGGGTGATTACTAATGTTTATGTCTTGTTATTGTGTTGATCAAGACATATTATGGGGGTGTTAACTTAACATCAGCATGCAGACCTATAATGTACTTGCTAGTCGGGAAAATCATTAAAAACTACATGTAAAGCTGTTGGTGACAAACTGTGCATGTGTAAACAACTACCAGTGTAATCATTGCCTTTCACCACTAAAGTTGTAAGTTTGAACCCCGTTCATGGCGAGATGTACTCGATACAACATTATGTGATAAAATTCGTCAGTTGCTTGCGACAGGTCGGTGGTTTCCTCCGAGTACTTCGGATTCCTCCACCAATAAAACTGACAGCCACTATATAACTGATACATTGTTGAAAGTTGCTTTAAAGACCATCAATATAAATCGTAAAAGTATTGATTGATTGTTATTTAACGTAAAATGAGCAAGGTTTCAACTATATTCATGACGTGAAAATATTTACAAGCAGTGAATCTGATAAGTGAAACGATTGCACTGGAATGGGACTGTGGACAGAAATTGAAATTGTCTTGGATATGGTTGAAACAATTTAATTGACCACGAATATGTTTCGTTTGTGGTAATCACGATCCCGTCATTTCCTCATTCAGGACTCATCATAGGTTTTGTGACAAGAATAACAGGACTGGTATCATCAGTGGAGCGGAAACTGCTAACCCTACAGGTATTTATCGCTGTTGTAGTAACATTTATACTATATTTATTAAATACATTGTACTTTATGATGAAATGCATTTGAAATACTGCCGAGATACGGTTACATATGGATAAATCGAATATTTACTTCAGCAATGGAAAAATAAAATGCGGGAAAACGCTCGATGGAATGTAAACAAAAACAATTAGGTGTTTAGTGAGAAATAAAATCAAACACCGGAAAAAGTACAAGATAGGGAAATCTCCGGCAAGCCTCGTAAAGAGAACGATTGAAATCTTACCCTCTGCTGTCTCAGATTTCCCTATCTTGTACTCTCCCCGGTGTTAGATTCTATATATCTCTTTTTAGGGCATTTGCGTTTATCATAAGCACGCATATTTCAAGATTGTCAAGCTATGTAGTGTAGCATCTTGTATACAGTAGCAGACATCACCAGTTTGATAATGAATTGTGCTGATCCCTTTTGTTACTAATCATGAACAAATAAATATATTATTATTAATATGTAGATGTATAATTTAGTAGGTACGACTGGTTTCTGGAATAACCTTTATCAGATATGCTCAACGTCTGAAGAATTACTTTACTTTAAACTTTTTTCATTGTTCAAAAAGACAAAAGTATAAGACAAAGTCTGAAGAATTCAAGGCAGCCAAGTAATGAAAAAGTATATTGGAGCAAGAAAACCAATAGGGCTAAACATGGTAGACAAAAACTAAACCCATGATTGTTATAATGGAAAATATGTATGGCCTATATACAACTCAACTGCTTGCCAATAAAGTTGTTGCTAATGACGACAGCACGCCTTGTTGACTGAGATATATGAAATATATGTTGTAAGTGTTCTTCCACATTCTATTTATACCCTAAAATTGCCATTTTTTACAGACCAATCTAAGACCCGTGAGGAATTCAGGCATGTCGATTGGTTAAAAGTTTGAAGATGCCAAAGAGGTAATCATGAGTGGTAAATCGAAAAAAGGACAGACAACACAATAGGAAAAAGAAAAAGGACAGACAACACAATAGGAAAAAGAAAAAGGACAGACAACATAATAGGAAAAAGAAAAAGGACAGACAACACAATAGGAAAAAGAAAAAGGACAGACAACACAATAGGAAAAAGAAAAAGGACAGACAACACAATAGGAAAAAGAAAAAGGACAGACAACACAATAGGAAAAAGAAAAAGGACAGACAACACAATAGGAAAAAGAAAAAGGACAGACAACACAATAGGAAAAAGAAAAAGGACAGACAACACAATAGGAAAAAGAAAAAGGACAGACAACACAATAGGAAAAAGAAAAAGGACAGACAACACAATAGGAAAAAGAAAAAGGACAGACAACATAATAGGAAAAAGAAAAAGGACAGACAACACAATAGGAAAAAGAAAAAGGACAGACAACACAATAGGAAAAAGAAAAAGGACAGACAACACAATAGGAAAAAGAAAAAGGACAGACAACACAATAGGAAAAAGAAAAAGGACAGACAACATAATAGGAAAAAGAAAAAGGACAGACAACACAATAGGAAAAAGAAAAAGGACAGACAACACAATAGGAAAAAGAAAAAGGACAGACAACACAATAGGAAAAAGAAAAAGGACAGACAACACAATAGGAAAAAGAAAAAGGACAGACAACACAATAGGAAAAAGAAAAAGGACAGACAACACAATAGGAAAAAGAAAAAGGACAGACAACACAATAGGAAAAAGAAAAAGGACAGACAACACAATAGGAAAAAGAAAAAGGACAGACAACACAATAGGAAAATGAAAAAGGACAGACAACACAATAGGAAAAAGAAAAAGGACAGACAACACAATAGGAAAAAGAAAAAGGACAGACAACACAATAGGAAAAAGAAAAAGGACAGACAACACAATAGGAAAAAGAAAAAGGACAGACAACACAATAGGAAAAAGAAAAAGGACAGACAACACAATAGGAAAAAGAAAAAGGACAGACAACACAATAGGAAAAAGAAAAAGGACAGACAACACAATAGGAAAAAGAAAAAGGACAGACAACACAATAGGAAAAAGAAAAAGGACAGACAACATAATAGGAAAAAGAAAAAGGACAGACAACACAATAGGAAAAAGAAAAAGGACAGACAACACAATAGGAAAAAGAAAAAGGACAGACAACACAATAGGAAAAAGAAAAAGGACAGACAACACAATAGGAAAAAGAAAAAGGACAGACAACACAATAGGAAAAAGAAAAAGGACAGACAACACAATAGGAAAAAGAAAAAGGACAGACAACACAATAGGAAAAAGAAAAAGGACAGACAACACAATATGAAAAAGAAAAAGGACAACAGGACAAACAATGATATACAAAGTACTACATAGAAAACCAAAGATCGATCCCACTAAAAGCCAGGGGTGAACTCATGTGTTACGGAAGGGTTAGCAGATCCTGATCCAATAGTACCGCCTATCGTGTTATTCTTCAAACCCGGTGATAAGTCATGAATGAGGAAAGGACATGATTGTGTCTACGACAAACGGAACATATCCGTGGTCATTTGTGACACAGATATTTTCATTAAACACTCGCTTGCATTGAAGATGTTCGGTCAGCTCATAGTTGATCAATTATTTACAAAATTTAATTTATTTAAGATGATTTTTATTCCAGAAACGTATCTTGTGTACTAAATTAGATATCTACGTTTTTATTATAACTAGGAGATATCTGAACAATACACATGTCTTTGAGTAATACTATTTGTAGTCTATAAAATCTTCACATACATATACTTACGACATTATCCGTTTTCCTTATCAGTATATCTATCCTGTCCTACTATGCTTATAAACTCGTGAGATAAATAAATCAATAATACCTGACATAGAAAACCCATAAAATCTAACAGTGTACGTGGTATGTAAATTCATTTTATTGGTATTTGCGTCTAGTTTTCTTACTATTTACATGATGGTGGCACTGTGGTTGTTTTTTTTCTGTATTTGTAACTACGTAATTTGATGTTTGATTTTCACCGACATTGTCACCGGATGTGGATTTACTGTTTCAGTCATAACTTTTGTTTTTTTTAACCTTATGTCTGGTAGGAACATATTTATCAAGAATAGATCTTTAAGACTTTATCTAATATTATGTCAGTTGATAAAAATATGAACTTTCTAGAAATCTTTTTACCAAATCCAATCGTTCTAATCCTTTGTTCCTGATAATTTATAACCTTACCGGATATGCTATTACTGACCTAATGTATAGCTATTAATTGGAGTTGTTGGTCTTTAGCTTTCTGTGTTGTAGTTTGGAGTTGTTGGTCTTTAGCTTTCTGTGTTGTAGTTTGGAGTTGTTGGTCTTTAGCTTTCTGTGTTGTAGTTTGAAGTTGTTGGTCTTTAGCTTTCTGTGTTGTAGTTTGGAGTTGTTGGTCTTTAGCTTTCTGTGTTGTAGTTTGGAGTTGTTGGTCTCTAGCTTTCTGTGTTGTAGTTTGGAATTGGTGGTCTTTAGCTTTCTGTGTTGTAGTTTGGAGTTGTTGGTCTTTAGCTTTCTGTGTTGTAGTTTGGAGTTGTTGGTCTTTAGCTTTCTGTGTTGTAGTTTGGAGTTGTTGGTCTTTAGCTCTCTGTGTTGTAGTTTGGAGTTGTTGGTCTTTAGCTTTCTGTGTTGTAGTTTGTCAACACTTGTTTTCTTCTTGTCCCTTTTCTTTTCGCAATTTTATTTACTATCCCACCAAGAAACAAACGGAGGTGAACCCTTGTGCTCGTCAAGGCTAAGCATACACGTATCCTGTTTTCATAAGACATTCGACGTGTTGTAAAAGTTTTGTAGGTGATAGCGGAATGAATATACGAGAGGAAATGTCCATTGCTATTTGAGAATATTTATAGCGATATATAACATACTCTATTGTTTTATTGTATAAGAAAATGTATAAGCTTCCATAAATTATGAAAACAGCTAGGTATTCTAAAAAAAATTAATAAAACCATTAGTAAAAAATGTAGATTATATTTTAGGTATATACATACGGTGATATGATACTGATTACTTATACAGTAACAGTTTCATTGACATTCATTTGCACAGTTGCATCTACCTGCCTTTTTATTCCTGATGATTCCCTAACGTGAGTGGATTCTTTGATATCACCTGACATGACAAACGAATGCATTAATGCTAATACATCTGTACCATTCATATTTACTGGTGTCACACATGTTAGGGAGGGAGAGACATTCATTGGCGTTAAAAGAATTACGGTGAGTATTTTTAATGAAAATATTGCATAGCTGTATCAAAAACTATGAAAGGAAAAACAAACAAAAACCACACTGTCGAACAGTTCCAAAGTCAATTAGAAGAAGAGTATAAAGATACTAAAAGAGTAATCAGAATTCGTAAATCGAAGAAGGATAGACAACACAATGGCCAAAAGAAAAAGAACAAAGGGACAAACAACGATCTACAAACCATTACACATAAAACTAAAGATCGAGTTACACAAACCCCACTAAAAACCTAGAGGTGATCCGGACGGGTAGGCAGTTGACACCCGTCGTGTTACTAGAAAAATTGTAGAAACAAAGACAAAATCGATACCCTTTACCAAATATACATGATCGCTCATTTTCCTTTCTTGGTACAGACATTTCAATAATAAGTGTCGGGATTAAGCTAGTTTCTGGGCCAACACATACTCTCTTTAATGAAATGATGATACCATGCAAGTGACATTTGAAATGTATTCAAACATATGAAAGATATTTTATTTTATGAACAATATCCAATGTAAGCATGAATATTAACTATTTCTCTGCGGCCATTTTTTAGCTTTTTTATTGGACATGTTTGAACATTTGGTGTATCTGGCTGGGCCAGAAAAATAAGCGGTCATGTATATACAGTTTATGTGTATAAGAGATATATATTTCGCCTCTGATTGAGTTATCAGTGGAACTGTTCTGACTATGGGGTATTTTTGTTGTACATTTTATTAACTGGCTCCCTTTTCTTTGCTAAATTAACAGACAGTATAAGTATGTTTCGAAGTGTTTTGGTACATATGGGATCTTACATAGATGGTGAGTATGCATAATTGACATAGGTGGAAATTTATATCCGAGCATGGGACAGGCACACAAATGTGGCAAGATATCCTCATTATACATCTACTCTTTAATCCGGCACTCTAACATATCACCATCAAGTTTTAACAACAAAATTTCTAAAAACAATAACGTAGTTTATAAGTTAACGTCTTCCTCGTTTATCGCCGAAATATATCTTAGTTCAAAACACGGCGGTTCAACGAGGCTGTATTATGCACATAATAAATCGGTAGCATGTACAATGTATTATGTTTTAAAACAATTAATAAGAACGTATATGTCGAATTTAGTGCGTATGACGCGTTTCTTTAACAACCTTCATTAGGTACACTCTCAATTAAATGTCTTTGCGTGTACAACTAAGGGCCGTAAACAGGATAGCCAAAAATCGGTTAAGGTCAGCTATGCCTCGGGACGGAGAGCCTTAAGATAAGTAAGAAACATAGCGTGTTTGTAGCAATGCTATATGAAAAAAATGTATACAATTATTGCACTTCATTGAGTGCTCCATAACACATCATATTACATGAAATGAAGTGTTGTTTTATTATATTTAACATAGCAAGTGTTTTGTGTACTTGGATCGTTTTTTATGGATTGATTGTTGTGTTTATTTCAAATCCAAAAACTCTTGAGCTGATCCATTTAATATCATAGATACTTGTACTAATTCAGTGTGTACAAATTTATATTTACATTCTGTTTGCGTTTGTAAAACTTCTGTGCCATTTTCTATTTGTGCTTGTGTGACATCATTGCAATGGACGTAGAACACGATTGGCTAGTAAATTTAAAAATGTTGCCGAGATTTCGCCCACCGCAAAATAGATCGTTCAATATGAAATCATGCCGTGCAATATGACGATTTATCACAAAAAACGAATTAAAAATGGCTCTCATGTAAATGTATTGATTACAACTAATATTATCAAATTGAGCCGATACCTCTGTTGTTGGACTATTAGTCCCCGAGTGCATCATCCACCCAGTTGTCAGTGTTTCGACACTGACATAATTTATTAGATATACGTGTTATCTAAATTTACAGTTCTTAAAACATGTAATGATTATTATTAAGTAAGGTTCTCCTCTCTCATCCATACGTGATCTGCGACTTTGGCTGTTCTGTTTAGGACCTTCGGTTTACTTGCTCCCAAAGATTTTAAATTATTTGTCTTTCCAACTTTTGACTTTGAGCGTACCTGATGAAACTTATTCCAGAAACGCGTTGTACGCACTAAATTGGATATCTACGTTATTACTATTACAGGACAAGTCATCATTATTTGTTCGACTAAGAGATGGATATTGTATTGAAAACTGTTGTGGTAAGTACATGTAATAGAAAGATATTAAGTCATACATATTTACATATGGAACACAATATCTGACTTACGTGACCAGAACTCACGGTCATTAAACTTCAGAATACAACTTTTGTACTCGTATTCGAAAAACGACCAATCAGAACAGTGTATCTACTATATAATGTATTCTGATTATGGACAATTTTGTAGTACGAGACTAAAAATTAAACTCGAAAGCTTTACGACCGTGGGACATAAAGTAAGTAAGAGACATGTTTTCCGGCACATACATCTTACTGATTAAACACTAGATAATTATATCATGGTGCGATACAACATTATGTGATAAAGTTTGTCAGTGACTTGTGGCAAGTCGGGTGCTCTAGTTCCTCCACCTATAAAACTGACGGCCACGATATGATTGAAATATTATTGAAAGTGGCGTTAAACATCATAACCCTAACCCCTTTCATGGTAAACAACACGAAAACAACAACAAAAAACGCGCTCACGAAGGGCACAGTTCCCTGTTTCTGTTTTTGTAAGATACACATTAAGGCACTCTTAAAACTATGTTTTATATACTAGAAACTGTCTTTGCCGCTAGCAAATTATCCTTACGTGTAACAGACTGTGTACCATGTTTTACTCCGGTAATTATCTTTACGTGTAACAGACTGTGTACCATGTTTTACTCCGGTAATTATCTTTACGTGTAACAGACTGTGTACCATGTTTTACTCCGGTAATTATCTTTACGTGTAACAGACTGTGTACTATGTTTTACTCCGGTAATTATCTTTACGTGTAACAGACTGTGTACCATGTTTTACTCCGGTAATTATCTTTACGTGTAACAGACTGTGTACCATGTTTTACTCCGGTAATTATCTTTACGTGTAACAGACGTGTACTATGTTTTACTCCGGTAATTATCTTCACGTGTAACAGACTGTGTACCATGTTTTACTCCGGTAATTATCTTTACGTGTAACAGACGTGTACCATGTTTTACTCCGGTAATTATCTTTACGTGTAACAGACTGTGTACCATGTTTTACTCCGGTAATTATCTTTACGTGTAACAGACTGTGTACTATGTTTTACTCCGGTAATTATCTTTACGTGTAACAGACTGTGTACCATGTTTTACTCCGGTAATTATCTTTACGTGTAACAGACTGTGTACCATGTTTTACTCCGGTAATTATCTTTACGTGTAACAGACGTGTACTATGTTTTACTCCGGTAATTATCTTCACGTGTAACAGACTGTGTACCATGTTTTACTCCGGTAATTATCTTTACGTGTAACAGACGTGTACTATGTTTTACTCCGGTAATTATCTTCACGTGTAACAGACTGTGTACCATGTTTTACTCCGGTAATTATCTTTACGTGTAACAGACGTGTACTATGTTTTACTCCGGTAATTATCTTTACGTGTAACAGACGTGTACCATGTTTTACTCCGGTTTCCTTTTGGTTTTTCTAACGATCTTATTTCACAGAAAAGATAGATTTGAGATAATACAGAGGGAAGGCAACCGAATACAAACAATTATGTTTAAGGTTTATCCCTAATATTTTTATTTGCAGTAAATAAAGAAAGATATTGTAAGTATCATTAAAGTCATTATCATTAAGGTATGTCATCAGAGGAGGACTGCATTTTGTTTCTATTGACAATAAATATCAAACTTGTCATGTGGCTTCATAAAAATTTCAACTATTGTTGTGGTTGCTTGTTAGACATTTTCGAAGAGTGGTATTAGCATCCAGATAGAGCCTATATAGGAAAATATATTCTGCCTTGGTTACACTACACTTGTCATATCAGTTGCTACTTTCTTAATTAAGCTATTCAATTCTATATTTGATTCATTTACAAATGTCGCTGGCGACACAATTTTTACATTTTTGAAAGAAATCAATTTATATTCAAGAATATAGTTGAATAACATACGTTCTAAATATATGTATTTATCTTTTTAATGTTTTAATATCTTTTATTTGTACATATAACCTGTTTGTTTTATAGACAAGTATGTTTTATTTCTAATGGTCTAAGTAAACATAAAGTTTTTTCACGCCACGATATAGCTGAAATATTGCTAATGTTGGCGTTAAGCACCAACCAATCAATCCATCAATAATTAGGCTATTATTCTGCGATTGTAACTCTTTCTAATGTTTACATAAAATATGACTATCGATTACCATACCAAAGCATACATATGTTGTTTTCATGGCATGCATAAAATGTTATAATATGAAAAGTTTGAAGATACCAAAGGGGCAATACGAATCCGTATACCGAAGAACAGACAACACAACGGCCAAAAGAAAAAGTACAAAGGACAAACAGCGATCTACAAAACATACACTGTTTTTGTTGACAATTGTATATCAAATTACAGTTATTAATACGTATATTACGCCTATGACATTGTCATCTTTATATTTTATTGCATTGTCATCGCTGTATCTCATGACATTGTCATTATTATATTTTTAACAGCACGTCTAGTATTGACTGCATTCAGTGAGTATATTTAGTATTACCTTGTAAGTCATCCCATCAAATCCCTTGAGTGTATATCAGAACTGTTTAAAGTTTGGATAATAATGAAAAGAGTGTATCATTAATGTCTAAGAAACCAGGAGTGTAGATTTAGTTCTCCGACCTCTATTATTTACGTATTAGGTACATTACTATTGAAAGAAAATAAATCCGTTATATCCAATATGGGCAATTTGTTTTCTTTCAATAGTAATGTATCTGACTTGTACAATAATGATGTTATGATTTATATAAAAATAAAAGTTGTGAGAAGAGTTATGCTTGTGAACGAGTTTACCTAATTTTTCTATTACAACATTGGTCAAATTCTTAATCGCGTTCATAGTAAGAACTGCGAGCACACCGATCTGTAACATCAGTGTCCTCTAACAGCGGGCTGTAAAACATGTTTGAAGATACTAAAGGGGTAATCAGAATCTGTAACACGAAGAAGGACAGACAAAAAAGGACAAGACAAGCAATGGCCGACAAAAAGCTACACTTGAAATCAAAGACCGAGCCACACTAACTCTGGTTCGGGTGCTTTGGGAGGGGGTAGCTAGTTGCTGTAGCACTAACTAATTGTATTTTCTCTTCTGTTGTCGTCAACAATTCATTGATGTGATACCGATGTGATGTTCCTGTCAATTTGACCTTGTCAAATCAACATAAAACATTTAACCTAGTCTTACAGCAATTTTCTGAATAATCAATGCAGTTGTGCCTCCAACGTCCTTCTTATCAGCACATATTTCAGATACACTGGGGTGGAAACAAACAACTAATGCATGCCCCTTAAAAGAGGCCATCTCTCTTATAAGGTAACTTTTTAATTGCTGAACAGGTGGTCTTATAGAATAGGAACTATTTTATATGATGTTGCTGTTTCGTCAATACAGAGATAAATGTATTTATATGTATTATTATCATAAATAACTTGAACGGACTATTATAAAAAGAAAGTTTAAACGGTGATGGTAATTAATTCCACCAATATCAACAAAGCGAAAAATCACCTCTCATCTTAACTGAACTCGCTGAACACAAAAAAGACCACAACATATGACGTAGGAAATCCAGGTCCTGGCTTGGGACAGGCATACACATGTGGAGGGGTTAAACCGGTTAATGGGATCCCATCCCTCTCCTCTTGGTTGTTTATCGGTATTTTCATTTTGTTTATTTTATTTTAGATCATGATCGTAAGTATATTTATATTGTATATGTCTCTCTAGTAACACATGTTTTATTTCTCATAACTTCTTTAAATACGAGTCAATGGAGTTCAAATTACGACAGCCAGATGCTTACAGTTTCTTGTATTATAATAACTAATTATTTGTAATATCGATATGATGTTCCCCAAATGTTTAACCATTGACCTTGTTGAATTAATTTCTAAAACGATGTTCAATCTTTGAGAAACCAGCTTTCGTTATTATCAATATATAATATTTTGGTGGTTCCCCTGTATTCTTATTTAACAATATTGGGATTTAACCGACGAAAACAATCGATCTATTGCAATATTACGATTGTTCTCGTGAAAACCATCTAATTACGCAATGACTGCTAATATGCTGCATCCTGTGCTCCTCACCATGGGCAGGAATTGAACCCATTCATTTTAACGGTAATAGGCACTAAAATAAATTTAGGTACCTTGTACTATTGTTTTAGAATGCAGACTGCCACAGAACATGTTTTGTAAGTAACAATGCAATGAACATCCATGTGTAGGAAAACAGAAAAGTTTGAAGATATCAAAAGCCGTAAATCGAAGAAGAACAGCCAATACCATTGACAATATAAAAGAGACAGACAATGATCTACAAAATACTACTCAAAACACTAAAGATTGAGGAACATGGACTCCACTAAAAACGGGAGTGAACTCCGGTTTTTCGGAAGGGTTAGCAGTTCCTGCTCCACTAGTGACACCCGACATAGAAATCATCTGATACGGAAAATGTGTTGGATACCAGTAGTTTTGGTGTTGAGCTTAATCAGCTTTGTAATTTCAAGAAGACATTTTACAATTTATCCACCGTGTCCTTATTGATACTATGTATTGCGGTAAGGCCATCTTAAATAATGCGATACATACCGACTTTGTCAAGACTCATTCAAGAAGCATGGATACCATGTTTGATATTTATTTGTATTTGTATTCTGGCTTGCTATCTGACCAACCGATATAAATTGCAAACGTCTATATTTAAGAATCACATTATCAGCATGGTATAGGAACTGACCATTCAGCTCTACAGGACGGTGGCAAAGTTTTCCCCGAGCCAGACATTTTTTTACAAATTAGGTTGCCCTACCTGAACATGAATAATTATTGATAACATCATAAGCAAAATTTATATGGTGCTTTTCTCCGGGTTTCCTCCACTAATAAAACTGACCGCCACGATATAACGGAAATATTTAAAAATGTTCACATTGAAAACGTAAGGATCATAATACATATAGTTTGCATTTTTTCAGCTCAAACCAATTTTTATGTATAATATTAGGCGACAGAATTAAAAACAAAACCAAAACAAAGACCCTCTACCTAAAAGTTAAATTATCATTCACTTATAATTGTAGATTGTATCTCTAATCCCTGTAACAATGGCAGTTGTATCAACAATGGGACCGGATATACTTGTTATTGTAACAAGGGGTACAGAGGTCGTACCTGTGACAAAAGGTATGTATCAACAATGGGACCGGATATACTTGTTATTGTAACAAGGGTTACAGAGGTCGTACCTGTGACAAAGGTATGTATCAACAATGGGACCGGATATATTTGTTATTGTAACAAGGGGTACACAGGTCGTACCTGTGACAAAGGTATGTTCATTTTTGTTAAATCGCGTTATAATATGACCGTGATAAAGTGGACACTGATATACACAATATAATAACGATGATGATTATTGGTTTAAATTCAAATTGTACGAAGCGAATTCAAAACAAGGTTCCATGAACATGAATATACCAGAAAATGACAAACAAACAAAAACCGCACTGTCGGAACAGTAACGAAATCCAATGGAAAAATCGTAGAGTGAGGCCAAAATCGATGCCCCCCCCCCCCCCCCCCCTGTGCTTACATATATGTTCGCTCACCTGCCTGTCTTGCTACAGGCACTTCATTAAACAGTGGTGGGATTAAGCTCGTTTTATAGTCCCAAACCTCCCTATTTGATAAAATGATGCGATCAAAAATACGTCGTTGTCCGCCCTGTTGCATGTCTTAAGACGTTGCTTGGTTCAAAATGTTTAATAATTAAAATTGCAGCAGAATTGTATATTAGGAGGCTGCTGCGAATTAAAGGATGTAAAATAGTGGACCAGGAATTGACTAGCTTTCTGGAGCACTCCGGTTTTAGTGTGGTTCATGTTACTAGATCTTTAGTTCTATGTGTACGTTTTGTAGATCGTTATTTGTCCTTTTGTACTGTTTTTCTTTTGTCCATTGTGTTGTCTGTTCTTCTTAGATTGACGGATTCTGATTATCTCTTTGGTATCTTTTTTTTTTTTTTTTTTTTTCTTAAATTTCAGATCATTTTATTCAAAAACCCTGCTATATAATTACCCTATGTAGCCCAGGGGAGCTACATAGGGGCCCCTGTGGTTTACATAACTCATTTGACCAGGGAAAATATCAAATTGAGTAAAAAAAATACACTCCCTTTCATTCACAAAATGAAAATTACAAACATGCATGTACATTTAATTTTTTTTTTCTTTAACTTTATTTTTTATAACAAATATTATTGTAGCAAATAGAAAAAAACTAATTATAGCGATTTGAGAACGGTATCACTAAATAAAACTAACTGTAGTTACCTGATAAATCGAACACACCTTATTGTTTTGAGTGTAGTTTTACGACAGCAGCGTGGCTATTTATTCTTACATACATTTTCCTATTTTCATTCTTGGGACCTACAATTATCATCAGTTTGTGTTATTCATTCAAATGGAATTATAGGGAAAATGCAGTTGGATTAATAAATAACATATACACTATAGGGTCTACATATTAACAGACAGCTTTGTAAGTAAGAAATAATCAATATATGTGTCAATACAACAATGTACTAGAAAGGAGTATGTATCTGGTCATTTACAACACCGTGACGCAGATAAATTAATTCATATGGAAACAGTTAGATACAAAACATATTTGTCATTTCTGTATAGATATTATTTCCCGTTTTACTTTTGGCAAGAGAAAATATGAATGAAATTTCGCTTTTAATTAAGTTGATAATTTTCAATTTAGTAATTTTTTTCTTTTGGTATTTAGCAACATTTCGTTCTTTCCAAATCATCCACTTTGTGGTTGTCAAAATCGTGTTGACTATTGCGTTAATTTGGTCGTCTCTGTGGCTTATTCCTAAGATTATCGAATTTTCTGATTTTGATATAGTTTTAATTTCATTTTGTTCATAAAATTCATTGATTTTTTGGAAAATTTCTGTCCACACACTATCCACCAATTTACAGTTAACGAAAAGATGCATTAAATTTTCGGGGTCTTTACAGAAATGACAACTACCATTTGGAGATTTATTCATCTTTTGTAACCTTTCTTCTGTATATATTATACTATGTATCACTTTCCATTGTAATTGTTTGGATTTTCTATTTGCGAGATTTTTAAAATGTCTACCCCATATTTCTTCCCATGGTAATTCTACTCCGAAATAAATTTCCCATTTTTGTTGACATATTGGAATATTTTCTATTGCAAAAAAAGTACTGTATATCTTTGAGAAGAAGTTTTTCATTTTCTAGAATATTATCATTTTTTATAAATTCGCATGTATTTTTCACTGTAAATGGATAGCTTTTAGTATTTTCTTGATTAATGTTGTCTGATTTGAGCACGACTCCAAATACTGAAAAAACGTATCAGAAGTTCAACATCAACCCCAGGTTCAACAGATAAACAACAATCAAAAATTCCCAAACCATTTAGAAGCTATAGTAACAATTGAACAAAATATATTCATGGTAATATTTGATCATTGACATTCCTAGTAATTATAATTATTATTTTCGCATGTTTCAAAATATATATCATGTACTTTGTTTACACGTGACAAACATCCTAATTCATAACCTATTAATGACAAAATTACCGGTATCTATTTTTAGTGCCACTAAGCGAGGCGTCCCAAATCTTGATCTCTTCAATATAAATTTGTTTCAAGTGTTTTATTTTATAACAATTATGTTATTCGTGTCTAATATAATACCGATTGATTTGTCTGTAATTTACTTTAACAATATAAAGAGTGTGATTTATTGTATAATTATTGCTGTCATACTTGTTGTAAATATACCTATGTTTAATTGTAGTCACCTGTGTGAGGTGAGTTCCAAATTGTGACCTTTCACTGTCAATTTGTAAATATGTCTCTTTGTATTGTTACATTAAATGTTAATGGTATAGCAGACGACAAAAAAAGGAATGCGGTGTTTTGTTGGTGTCGAAAAAAGAAAATCGATATCGCGTGTTTACAAGAAACACACTGTTCGATTGATACTGAATTAAAATGGAAAAATGTATGGGGGGCTAAAAGTATGTGGAATCATGGTTCAAGTAATTCACGAGGTGTTGCTATCCTCTTTTCAAAAAAAATTGATTACGAAGTTACAGAAACGGGGCGAGATAATACTGGTAGGAAAATCTCCTGTGTGGTAAAGATATCAAATACTTATAACGTAAATATATATAATGTTTATGTTCCTAATTTGGGTAATGATAAGAAAATATTTATTAAACAAATCTTGGTATTTTTATTTATTGATGGGTCTGTACCAAACCAATAAATTGAGCAGTCATGTGTATGTGTGTTATGGATACACATATCGATAGTTTTGTCTCTGTTCCTATGATATTTCTATTAGATTTTGAAACCGTTCTGACGGTGTGGCAGTTTTCATGTTATGATTTAAAGTGTTGAAGGCACCATCAATGCATTCTCGCGTACCCCTACATGTTAAATGCCCCCTCCCCCTCCTTGTGGGGGTCCATGCTACTCACAATTTAAGTCTTCTTGTGTCTTGTGCCTAATGTTTTCTATGTCTTTGAATTGTCGAATTTTGATTGCCCCTCGTTTTTTTCTAATATTTACTTAAACCACTTTTGGCTTACTTTTATTTATTGTCCACAGTATACTATTATTATTTTTGAAATGATGAACTATCGAAGTTCCGTAAATTACATATTTATCAACTATTTTATATGTCTGTCAATATTTTTTGCTTGCAATAATGATTTTGTTGATTTCGTCTTACAATTGGCAGCCAGGGTTTATTAAGAATGAAACGAAAAAAGTTATGAATTCAATTTTCTATTTATATGTAGCAACTTTCCAGCATCACCTTCATATGTGATCTACATCTCTTAGTTGATACAATATTCCAGAGCTTGTCGTTCTTTTCATGATTTCAATGAAACAGGGTTGCTGCTAACAAGGAAGCTACTGAACCAAGGATTCACCACTTCGAAAGTATTACGGTCGCCATCACGACTTGATTAATCGCTATGGAATATTTGTGTAATCACAACACGACGGGTGCCATTAGTAGAACAGGAACTTCTTAGCATTTTGTACAGACAATATACATTTTTTTGTATATACATTATACTTAGATATTATTTGTTCAGCTCATATTGTTACGAAGTAAGTTACCAACATATGCCGAGTGCATGCGTCAGATATTGTCGCTGTGTTGTGAAGATTTGATCCTATTAAAATAGTTTGAAAGTAGAAATGTATCTTTAACAATAAGAAATTGGTGATTAAGGAAAACATCACTATCTGCAAATAAAACATGCTTGCAATAAATGCAATTCTGAAATCAAGTATCGTATGATCATACTTACTAGATATACAACATTGAGTCTTGTGACATTTACGATGACATAAACCTTTAACATAAAACCCGTCTGGACAATCATTGTATTTCTCTCTATTTCTACAACTTCCTCCATGATGCCTACACATATCCATGGCTGATACTTAGCACAAATAATTAATAAGACATTTGTTATTTTTCTTATTTCATGATCAATGATGAAATAAAATGGAAAACAAACAGTTCAAACGTTCAATAAAAAAAATCTTCGAAAAGAGACAAGAACGATAACCCTTACCACAAGATATCTCACAAGAGACAAGAACGATAACCCTTAGCACACGATATCTCACCTTGTTGGCTTGGCACCGGAAATCAATAAAACGTAACGGGGTAAACCTAGTTATATGGGCCCAAATCTCCCTCTTAGTGAAATTATGCGCTCATGCCAGTATTTTCCCACATCTAAGTATCATACCAACCCTCAAATATAATCCTATTTAAATGGATCGGGGATTGTACATTTAGCAATTGTCATCTGCGATAAGAAGATGGATGCATATTATAGTTTGAAGTGATTATCTTGGTTTTGTGAACTAAAGATAATTCTGACAAAGAACAAGTACTTGCAATATTTATTGTGATCCAATAAAAACTTATATATACAATTTACATTCATATTCATGCCATTTTATTTTTATAATGTCAATCAATTTGCTGTCTATTTATTCTGGTCTCCCACGAAGACCATTAATTTCTTTGGATGACTAGTCCATTTTAAATCTCTTAAATGTATCAGTTACGATGTTTTCCCCTAAGAATAATGGCCTTTAACCAACAGATTCTACCTTTCTCGCCAGGAGTCAGTTAACTACGAGCATTCACTGAGCCTGCTTTTGTACTGTCCTTGCTTATTTTGTCATTTTCATTTTTGTGATATGTTTTTTTTTAGTGTAAGCGAATCTATGCATGTGTTTTGCTTGTTTATATCTTGCCGCTGGATATCGAACTATAAAAAAGGGGGAGCGTTGGGATTCTTTTAACCGGTTTAACCCCGCAACATTTGTGTGCCTGTCCCAAGCCATGACCTGGATTTACAACGACATATATCGTGGTCTTTCTGATATTCAATGAACTCAGGTGAATGTTTGACCATCACTATATATCTTTCATAATGACTATATTGGAATGAAATGAGTGTGGAAAATATTCTATTGTTACCTATATATTGCATAAGTTTATTATATTTGTTTTTCTTGCTTTCTATTGAACAAGGGGCCATCGTGGTTGTGATCGTTTGCAATCTGTGCCTATCACCACTAAGGTTGTGAGTTCGACACAGCATTATGTGATCAAGTTTGGCAGGTCGGTGGTTTTCTCCGTGTACTCCAGTTTCCTGTACCAATAAAACTCATCGCCAGGACAATATTGTTGTAAGTGGTGTTAAACACCATAACCTTCTGTACTTTGCAAGGTTATTTTTGGATTGATATCCAGGTTTACAATATTAATTTCTATTAGCTTTTTTTATAATTTCGATTTTGTGTTGTGTGGGATATATTGTCTCATGAACATCTGCCGTATCTATATGATTATACCATATATATACAAGTACAAATAAGTTCATTTCTATCTATGTGAACTGCACGCAAAAGACAATATATATATACTAGGCCGTAAAACTGATAAATATATGTTTTAATTAAAAATAACTTACATACGGAAATTGAGAAAACACAGACAATCAACAATATTATCATCATATTAAATAATTCAGTGAAATATCACAGCTGTTTGACCTGTAATTAGAATGATTAAAAAGATCAGTAATGCTCTGCTTCGAAGAAGACTTTGAATATACCAAAGGGGTAATCAGAATTCGTAAATCGAAGAAGAACAGACAACATAATGGCCAAAAAAAAAAAAAAAGAAAGGACAAACAACAATCTACAAAACATACATATAAAACTAAAGCTCCAGTTTCACGAACCACACTAAAAACCGGGGGTCTACTGAGGATAAGAAGACTTTGAAGATACCAAAGGGGTAATCAGAATTCGTAAATCGAAGAAGAAAAGACAACACAATGGTCAAAAGAAAAAGTACAAAAGAACAAACAATGATCTATAAAACATACACATAAAACTAAAGATCGAGTAACACGAACCCCACATCGAACTCGCATCATTAGTGGTGATAGGTAATGATTGCACAGATAGTTGCAAATCAAACTACCATACAATCACGACCACGAACAACATCGGATATAAGCGGCATGAATTAAGCACATAAATCGTCGCAACGGTTTCTGAGAACATATTATAAATACAACAGAAATTCTGGTCTCTACACGTAAAATATTTTGTAGATCAATCTTTTTGATCACTTTTGTTCTTTTGTTCTTTTGATCATTTCGATGTATGGCTTCCTATTACCCTGTTTGTTTCTTCAAATATCTTAATGACTTGTCTTTGTTGATAAACATATTACAGTATGGTGTCCAGAGAAAACAAATCTTGCTGTGCAGAATGCATCGTTGAAATTACCTCTTACAACCTCTGTAGTTGTGGAAAGGAAAATCAAGCTGTTATGTATTCCTCTTTTGTAGAACATAAAAATAGTATGGGCGTCGTTGTGGTTGTAACTAGCTGTGCATTGTGAGTTCGAATCGAGCTAATGAGGCGATGAACTCGATACAACATTATGTGATAAAGTTTGTCAGTGACTTGTCGGTGGTTGTCTCCGTTTTCCTCCACCAATAAAACTCCACGATACAACTGAATTATTGTTAACAGTGGCGTTAAGCACCATAAACCACCTCCAAATAGTATGTATTCTCGACTGGATATAGTTATAATGCAATTACCTTAAGACAAATTGTGTGTTATTGCTATATTGTTCACAATTGTAACAAATCAAATGTAAAAGAACTAATTTAAATCATAATGTAATAAATATGTAATACATCT
The DNA here is from genome assembly GCA_963383655.1 of Bathymodiolus septemdierum. Taxonomy (NCBI): domain Eukaryota; kingdom Metazoa; phylum Mollusca; class Bivalvia; order Mytilida; family Modiolidae; genus Bathymodiolus; species Bathymodiolus septemdierum. The sequence goes on along the minus strand of OY726530.1, from coordinate 51,470,909 downwards.
TTTTTCTTACTAAAAACATTAATTTTCAATATGTTACGTGCAGTCGAGCAGTACATGTCATGCCAAATACAGTAAAGTATATATTTTTTTAATCATGTTTCAAAATACATATACACACCTCATAATGATATAATAGATTTAAGACATAACACTCACTGAATACTTTAGTTATCGCACTTGTGGGCAAAACTTAACAATTAATATTCGGTGCATTCTTATACTAGTATAAATTTTAAATAGATTTGTGAATATTAAAAGGGGGCAAAAAAAATTTGTATGTTTCATCATTTAAAATTCTTCACATATGAAACATGTGCATTGTAACTTATCAGTTCTATTGTTTAATTTGTTCAAATTAAAAGTGGTATCTAAAGAAAATGAAATCTGAAGGGATAATCAAGAATGGACAATACTCAGACACGGTCAACCCTGGGCACAATATGAAAACACAACACAGAAAACTTAAAAGATTAGCAACATGGACCCCACCGACAAATCAAGGTCGAACTTAGATGCTCGAGAAGGACCAAGGTCACACTTACGTGCTCGAGAAGGAAAGGCAGCTCATGTTTCTTATAAGACACACTCCTTGTTACATTATAGCCGAGCGAAGGAAAGGCAGCTTTTATTCCTTATAAGACACACTCCTTGTTACATTATAGTCAAGAGAAGGAAAGGCAGCTCTTGTTTCTTATAAGACACACTCCTTGTTACATTATCGCCAAGAGAAGGAAAGGCAGCTATTGTTTCTTATAAGACACACTCCTTGTTACATTATAGCCGAGCGAAGGAAAGGTAGCTCTTGTTTCTTATAAGACACACTCCTTGTTACATTATAGCCAAGAGAAGGAAAGGCAGGTCTTGTTTCTTATAAGACACACTCCTTGTTACATTATAGCCAAGAGAAGGAATGGCAGCTCTTGTTTCTTATAAGACACACTCCTTGTTACATTATAGCCAAGAGAAGGAAAGGCAGCTATTGTTTCTTATAAGACACACTCCTTGTTACATTATAGCCGAGGGAAGGAAAGGCAGCTCATCTTTCTTATAAGACACACTCCTCGTTACATTATAGCCGAGCGAAGGAAAGGCAGCTCTTGTTTCTTATAAGACACACTCCTTGTTACATTATAGCCAAGAGAAGGATAGGCAGCTCTTGTTTCTTATAAGACACACTCCTTGTTACATTATAGCCAAGAGAAGGAAAGGCAGCTCTTGTTTCTTATAAGACACACTCCTTGCTACATTATAGCCGAGCGAAGGAAAGGTAGCTCTTGTTTCTTATAAGACACACTCCTTGTTACATTATAGCCGAGCGAAGGAAAGGCAGCTCTTGTTTCTTATAAGACACACTCCTTGTTACATTATAGCCAAGAGAAGGATAGGCAGCTCTTGTTTCTTATAAGACACACTCCTTGTTACATTATAGCCAAGAGAAGGAAAGGCAGCTCTTGTTTCTTATAAGACACACTCCTTGTTACATTATAGCCAAGCGAAGGAAAGGCAGCTCTTGTTTCTTTTAAGACACACTCCTTGTTACATAATAACAAAGAGAAGGAAAGGCAGCTCTTGTTTCTTATAAGACACACTCATTGTTACATTATAGCCAAGAGAAGGAAAGGCAGCTCTTGTTTCTTATAAGACACACTCCTTGTTACATTATAACCGAGCGAAGGAAAGGCAGCTCATGTTTCTTATAAGACACACTCCTTGTTACATTATAGCCAAGAGAAGGAAAGGCAGCTATTGTTTCTTATAAGACACACTCCTTGCTACATTATAGCCGAGGGAAGGAAAGGCAGCTCATGTTTCTTATAAGACACACTCCTCGTTACATTATAGCCGAGCGAAGGAAAGGCAGCTCTTGTTTCTTATAAGACACACTCCTTGTTACATTATAGCCAAGAGAAGGAAAGGCAGCTCTTGTTTCTTATAAGACACACTCCTTGTTACATTATAGCCAAGAGAAGGAAAGGCAGCTCTTGTTTCGCATAAGACACACTCCTTGTTACATTATAACAAAGAGAAGGAAAGGCAGCTCTTGTTTCTTTTAAGACACACTCCTTGTTACATTATAACAAAGAGAAGGAAAGGCAGCTCTTGTTTCTTATAAGACACACTCCTTGTTACATTATAGCCGAGCGAAGAAAAGGCAGCTCATGTTTCTTATAAGACACACTCATTGTTACATTATAGCCGAGCGAAGGAAAGGCAGCTCTTATTTCTTATAAGACACACTCCTTGTTACATTATAGCCAAGAGAAGGAAAGGCAGCTCTTGTTTCTTATAAGACACACTCCTTGTTACATTATAGCCAAGAGAAGGAAAGGCAGCTATTGTTTCTTATAAGACACACTCCTTGTTACATTATAGCCGAGCGAAGGAAAGGTAGCTCTTGTTTCTTATAAGACACACTCATTGTTACATTATAGCCAAGAGAAGGAAAGGCAGCTCTTGTTTCTTATAAGACACACTCCTTGTTACATTATAGCCAAGAGAAGGAAAGGCAGATCATGTTTCTTATAAGACACACTCCTTGTTACATTATAGCCGAGCGAAGGAAAGGCAGCTCTTATTTCTTATAAGACACACTCCTTGTTACATCATAGCCAAGAGAAGGAAAGGCAGCTCTTGTTTCTTATAAGACATACTCCTTGTTACATTATCGCCAAGAGAAGGAAAGGCAGCTATTGTTTCTTATAAGACACACTCCTTGTTACATTATAGCCGAGCGAAGGAAAGGTAGCTCTTGTTTCTTATAAGACACACTCCTTGTTACATTATAGCCAAGAGAAGGAAAGGCAGCTCTTGTTTATTATAAGACACACTCCTTGCTGCATTATAGCCAAGAGAAGGAATGGCAGCTCTTGTTTCTTATAAGACACACTCCTTGTTACATTATAGCCAAGAGAAGGAAAGGCAGCTATTGTTTCTTATAAGACACACTCCTTGTTACATTATAGTCGAGGGAAGGAAAGGCAGCTCATGTTTCTTATAAGACACACTCCTCGTTACATTATAGCCGAGCGAAGGAAAGGCAGCTCTTGTTTCTTATAAGACACACTCCTTGTTACATTATAGCCAAGAGAAGGATAGGCAGCTCTTGTTTCTTATAAGACACACTCCTTGTTACATTATAGCCAAGAGAAGGAAAGGCAGCTCTTGTTTCGTAAAAGACACACTCTTTGTTACATTATAGCCAAGCGAAGGAAAGGCAGCTCTTGTTTCTTTTAAAACACACTCCTTGTTACATTATAACCAAGAGAAGGAAAGGCAGCTCATGTTTCTTATAAGACACACTCATTGTTACATTATAGCCAAGAGAAGGAAAGGCAGCTCTTGTTTCTTATAAGACACACTCCTTGTTACATTATAGCCAAGCGAAGGAAAGGCAGCTCATGTTTCTTATAAGACACACTCCTTGTTACATTATAGCCGAGCGAAGGATAGGCAGCTCTTGTTTCTTATAAGACACACTCCTTGTTACATTATAGCCGAGCGAAGGAAAGGCAGCTCTTATTTCTTATAAGACACACTCCTTGTTACATTATAGCCAAGAGAAGGAAAGGCAGCTCTTGTTCCTTATAAGACACACTCCTTGTTACATTATCGCCAAGAGAAGGAAAGGCAGCAATTGTTTCTTATAAGACACAATCCTTGTTACATTATAGCCAGGCGAAGGAAAGGTAGCTCTTGTTTCTTATAAGACACACTCCTTGTTACATTATAGCCAAGATAAGGAAAGGCAGCTCATGTTTCTTATAAGACACACTCCTTGTTACATTATAGCCAAGATAAGGAAAGGCAGCTCATGTTTCTTATAAGACACACTCCTTGTTACATTATAGCCAAGAGAAGGAAAGGCAGCTCATGTTTCTTATAAGACACGCTCCTTGTTACATTATAGCCAAGTGAAGGATAGGCAGCTCATGTTTCTTATAAGACACACTCCTTGTTACATTATAGCCAAGAGAAGGAAAGGCAGCTCATGTTTCTTATAAGACACACTCCTTGTTACATTATAGCCAAGCGAAGGAAAGGCAGCTCTTGTTTCTTATAAGACACACTCCTTGTTACATTATAGCCAAGCGAAGAAAAGGCAGCTCTGATTTATTATAAGACACACTCCTTGTTACATTATAGCCAAGCGAAGGAAAGGCAGCTCATGTTTCTTATAAGACACACTCCTTGTTACATTATAGCCAAGCGAAGGAAAGGCAGTTCTTGTTTCTTATAAGACACACTCCTTGTTACATTATAGCCAAGCGAAGGAAAGGCAGATCTTGTTTCTTATAAGACACACTCCTTGTTACATTATAGCCAAGAGAAGGAAAGGCAGTTCTTGTTTCTTATAAGACACACTCCTTGTTACATTATAGCCAAGAGAAGGAAAGGCAGATCTTGTTTCTTATAAGACACACTCCTTGTTACATTATAGCCAAGAGAAGGAAAGGCAGTTCTTGTTTCTTATAAGACACACTCCTTGTTACATTATAGCCAAGAGAAGGAAAGGCAGATCTTGTTTCTTATAAGACACACTCCTTGTTACATTATAGCCAAGAGAAGGAAAGGCAGATCTTGTTTCTTATAAGACACACTCCTTGTTACATTATAGCCAAGAGAAGGAAAGGCAGATCTTGTTTCTTATAAGACACACTCCTTGTTACATTATAGCCAAGAGAAGGAAAGGCAGATCTTGTTTCTTATAAGACACACTCCTTGTTACATTATAGCCAAGAGAAGGAAAGGCAGATCTTGTTTCTTATAAGACACACTCCTTGTTACATTATAGCCAAGAGAAGGAAAGGCAGATCTTGTTTCTTATAAGACACACTCCTTGTTACATTATAGCCAAGAGAAGGAAAGGCAGATCTTGTTTCTTATAAGACACACTCCTTGTTACATTATAGCCAAGCGAAGGAAAGGCAGTTCTTGTTTCTTATAAGACACACTCCTTGTTACATTATAGCCAAGCGAAGGAAAGGCAGCTCTTGTTTCTTATAAGACACACTCCTTGTTACATTATAGCCAAGCGAAGAAAAGGCAGCTCTTGTTTCTTATAAGACACACTCCTTGTTACATTATAGCCAAGCGAAGGAAAGGCAGCTCTTGTTTCTTATAAGACACACTCCTTGTTACATTATAGCCAAGCGAAGAAAAGGCAGCTCTTGTTTCTTATAAGACACACTCCTTGTTACATTATAGCCAAGCGAAGGAAAGGCAGCTCTTGTTTCTTATAAGACACACTCCTTGTTACATTATAGCCAAGAGAAGGAAAGGCAGTTCTTGTTTCTTATAAGACACACTCCTTGTTACATTATAGCCAAGAGAAGGAAAGGCAGCTCATGTTTCTTATAAGACACACTCCTTGTTACATTATAGCCAAGCGAAGGAAAGGCAGTTCTTGTTTCTTATAAGACACACTCCTTGTTACATTATAGCCAAGCGAAGGAAAGGCAGATCTTGTTTCTTATAAGACACACTCCTTGTTACATTATAGCCAAGAGAAGGAAAGGCAGTTCTTGTTTCTTATAAGACACACTCCTTGTTACATTATAGCCAAGAGAAGGAAAGGCAGATCTTGTTTCTTATAAGACACACTCCTTGTTACATTATAGCCAAGAGAAGGAAAGGCAGCTCTTGTTTCTTATAAGACACACTCCTTGTTACATTATAGCCAAGCGAAGGAAAGGCAGATCTTGTTTCTTATAAGACACACTCCTTGTTACATTATAGCCAAGAGAAGGAAAGGCAGCTCTTGTTTCTTATAAGACACACTCCTTGTTACATTATAGCCAAGCGAAGGAAAGGCAGATCTTGTTTCTTATAAGACACACTCCTTGTTACATTATAGCAAAGCGAAGGAAAGGCAGATCTTGTTTCTTATAAGACACACTCCTTGTTACATTATAGCCAAGCGAAGGAAAGGCAGTTCTTGTTTCTTATAAGACACACTCCTTGTTACATTATAGCCAAGAGAAGGAAAGGCAGATCTTGTTTCTTATAAGACACACTCCTTGTTACATTATAGCCAAGCGAAGGAAAGGCAGATCTTGTTTCTTATAAGACACACTCCTTGTTACATTATAGCCAAGAGAAGGAAAGGCAGATCTTGTTTCTTATAAGACACACTCCTTGTTACATTATAGCCAAGAGAAGGAAAGGCAGATCTTGTTTCTTATAAGACACACTCCTTGTTACATTATAGCCAAGAGAAGGAAAGGCAGATCTTGTTTCTTATAAGACACACTCCTTGTTACATTATAGCCAAGAGAAGGAAAGGCAGATCTTGTTTCTTATAAGACACACTCCTTGTTACATTATAGCCAAGAGAAGGAAAGGCAGATCTTGTTTCTTATAAGACACACTCCTTGTTACATTATAGCCAAGAGAAGGAAAGGCAGATCTTGTTTCTTATAAGACACACTCCTTGTTACATTATAGCCAAGAGAAGGAAAGGCAGATCTTGTTTCTTATAAGACACACTCCTTGTTACATTATAGCCAAGCGAAGGAAAGGCAGTTCTTGTTTCTTATAAGACACACTCCTTGTTACATTATAGCCAAGCGAAGGAAAGGCAGCTCTTGTTTCTTATAAGACACACTCCTTGTTACATTATAGCCAAGCGAAGAAAAGGCAGCTCTTGTTTCTTATAAGACACACTCCTTGTTACATTATAGCCAAGCGAAGGAAAGGCAGCTCTTGTTTCTTATAAGACACACTCCTTGTTACATTATAGCCAAGCGAAGAAAAGGCAGCTCTTGTTTCTTATAAGACGCACTCCTTGTTACATTATAGCCAAGCGAAGGAAAGGCAGCTCTTGTTTCTTATAAGACACACTCCTTGTTACATTATAGCCAAGCGAAGGAAAGGCAGTTCTTGTTTCTTATAAGACACACTCCTTGTTACATTATAGCCAAGAGAAGGAAAGGCAGCTCAAGTTTCTTATAAGACACACTCCTTGTTACATTATAGCCAAGAGAAGGAAAGGCAGTTCTTGTTTCTTATAAGACACACTCCTTGTTACATTATAGCCAAGAGAAGGAAAGGCAGCTCAAGTTTCTTATAAGACACACTCCTTGTTACATTATAGCCAAGAGAAGGAAAGGCAGTTCTTGTTTCTTATAAGACACACTCATTGTTACATTATAGCCAAGAGAAGGAAAGGCAGATCTTGTTTCTTATAAGACACACTCCTTGTTACATTATAGCCAAGAGAAGGAAAGGAAGCTCATGTTTCTTATAAGACACACTCCTTGTTACATTATAGCCAAGAGAAGGAAAGGCAGTTCTTGTTTCTTATAAGACACACTCCTTGTTACATTATAGCCAAGAGAAGGAAAGGCAGATCTTGTTTCTTATAAGACACACTCCTTGTTACATTATAGCCAAGAGAAGGAAAGGCAGCTCATGTTTCTTATAAGACACACTCCTTGTTACATTATAGCCAAGATAAGGAAAGGCAGTTCTTGTTTCTTATAAGACACACTCCTTGTTACATTATAGCCAAGAGAAGGAAAGGCAACTATTGTTTCGCATAAGACACACTCCTTGTTACATTATAGCCAAGCGAAGGAAAGGCAGCTCTTGTTTCTTTTAAGACACACTCCTTGTTACATTATAACAAAGAGAAGGAAAGGCAGCTCTTGTTTCTTATAAGACACACTCATTGTTACATTATAGCCAAGAGAAGGAAAGGCAGCTCTTGTTTCTTATAAGACACACTCCTTGTTACATTATAGCCAAGCGAAGGAAAGGCAGCTCATGTTTCTTATAAGACACACTCCTTGTTACATTATAGCCGAGCGAAGGAAAGGCAGCTCTTATTTCTTATAAGACACACTCCTTGTTACATTATAACCAAGAGAAGGAAAGGCAGCTCATATTTCTTATAAGACACACTCATTGTTACATTATAGCCAAGAGAAGGAAAGGCAGCTCTTATTTCTTATAAGACACACTCCTTGTTACATTATAGCCAAGAGAAGGAAAGGCAGTTCTTGTTTCTTATAAGACACACTCCTTGTTACATTATCGCCAAGAGAAGGAAAGGCAACTATTGTGTCTTATAAGACACACTCCTTGTTACATTATAGCCGAGCGAAGGAAAGGTAACTCTTGTTTCTTATAAGACACACTCCTTGTTACATTATAGCCAAGCGAAGGAAAGGCAGCTCATGTTTCTTATAAGACACACTCCTCGTTACATTATAGCCGAGCGAAGGAAAGGCAGCTCTTGTTTCTTATAAGACACATTCCTTGTTACATTATAGCAAAGAGAAGGATAGGCAGCTCTTGTTTCTTATAAGACACACTCCTTGTTACATTATAGCCAAGAGAAGGAAAGGCAGCTCATGTTTCTTATAAGACACACTCCATGTTACATTATAGCCAAGAGAAGGAAAGGCAGCTCTTGTTTCTTATAAGACACACTCCTTGTTACATTATCGCCAAGAGAAAGAAAGGTAGCTATTGTTTCTTATAAGACACACTCCTTGTTACATTATAGCCGAGCGAAGGAAAGATAGCTATTGTTTCTTATAAGACACACTCCTTGTTACATTATAGCCAAGAGAAGGAAAGGCAGTTCTTGTTTCTTATAAGACACACTCCTTGTTACAATATAGCCAAGAGAAGGAATGGCAGATCTTGTTTCTTATAAGACGCACTCCTTGTTACATTATAGCCAAGAGAAGGAAAGGCAGCTCTTGTTTCTTATAAGACACACTCCTTGTTACATTATAGCCGAGGGAAGGAAAGGCAGCCCATGTTTCTTATAAGACACACTCCTCGTTACATTATAGCCGAGCGAAGGAAAGGCAGCTCTTGTTTCTTATAAGACACATTCCTTGTTACATTATAGCAAAGAGAAGGATAGGCAGCTCTTGCTTCTTATAAGACACACTCCTTGTTACATTATAGCCAAGAGAAGGAAAGGCAGCTCATGTTTCTTATAAGACACACTCCTCGTTACATTATAGCCGAGCGAAGGAAAGGCAGCTCTTATTTCTTATAAGACAGACTCCTTGTTACATTATAGCCAAGAGAAGGAAAGGCAGCTCTTGTTTCTTATAAGACACACTCCTTGTTACATTATAGCCAAGAGAAGGAAAGGCAGCTCTTGTTTCGCATAAGACACACTCCTTGTTACATTATAGCCAAGCGAAGGAAAGGCAGCTCTTGTTTCTTTTAAGACACACTCCTTGTTACATTATAACAAAGAGAAGGAAAGGCAGCTCTTGTTTCTTATAAGACACACTCATTGTTACATTATAGCAAAGAGAAGGAAAGGCAGCTCTTGTTTCTTATAAGACACACTCCTTGTTACATTATAGCCAAGCGAAGGAAAGGCAGCTCTTGTTTCTTATAAGACACACTCCTTGTTACATTATAGCCGAGCGAAGGAAAGGCAGCTCTTATTTCTTATAAGACACACTCCTTGTTACATTATAGCCAAGAGAAGGAAAGGCAGCTCTTGTTTCTTATAAGACACACTCCTTGTTACATTATCGCCAAGAGAAGGAAAGGCAACTATTGTTTCTTATAAGACACACTCCTTGTTACATTATAGCCGAGCGAAGGAAAGGCAGCTCTTATTTCTTATAAGACACACTCCTTGTTACATTATCGCCAAGAGAAGGAAAGGCAGCTATTGTTTCTTATAAGACACACTCCTTGTTAAATTATAGCCGAGCGAAGGAAAGGTAGCTCTTGTTTCTTATAAGACACACTCCTTGTTACATTATAGCCAAGAGAAGGAAAGGCAGCTCTTGTTTATTATAAGACACACTCCTTGTTACATTATAGCCAAGAGAAGGAATGGTAGCTCTTGTTTCTTATAAGACACACTCCTTGTTACATTATAGCCAAGAGAAGGAAAGGCAGCTATTGTTTCTTTTAAGACACACTCCTTGTTACATTATAGCAAAGAGAAGGAAAGGCAGCTCATGTTTCTTATAAGACACACTCCTTGTTACATTATAGCCGAGCGAAGGAAAGGCAGCTCTTGTTTCTTATAAGACACACTCCTTGTTGCATTATAGCCAAGAGAAGGATAGGCAGCTCTTGTTTCTTATAAGACACACTCCTTGTTACATTATAGCCAAGAGAAGGAAAGGCAGCTCTTGTTTCGTATAAGACACACTTCTTGTTACATTATAGCCAAGCGAAGGAAAGGCAGCTATTGTTTCTTTTAAGACACACTCCTTGTTACATTATAACCAAGAGAAGGAAAGGCAGCTCATGTTTCTTATAAGACACACTCATTGTTACATTATAGCCAAGAGAAGGAAAGGTAGCTCTTGTTTCTTATAAGACACACTCCTTGTTACATTATAGCCGAGCGAAGGAAAGGCAGCTCATGTTTCTTATAAGACACACTCCTTGTTACATTATAGCCAAGCGAAGGAAAGGCAGTTCTTGTTTCTTATAAGACACACTCCTTGTTACATTATAGCCAAGCGAAGGAAAGGCAGATCTTGTTTCTTATAAGACACACTCCTTGTTACATTATAGCCAAGAGAAGGAAAGGCAGTTCTTGTTTCTTATAAGACACACTCCTTGTTACATTATAGCCAAGAGAAGGAAAGGCAGATCTTGTTTCTTATAAGACACACTCCTTGTTACATTATAGCCAAGAGAAGGAAAGGCAGCTCTTGTTTCTTATAAGACACACTCCTTGTTACATTATAGCCAAGCGAAGGAAAGGCAGATCTTGTTTCTTATAAGACACACTCCTTGTTACATTATAGCCAAGAGAAGGAAAGGCAGCTCTTGTTTCTTATAAGACACACTCCTTGTTACATTATAGCCAAGCGAAGGAAAGGCAGATCTTGTTTCTTATAAGACACACTCCTTGTTACATTATAGCCAAGCGAAGGAAAGGCAGATCTTGTTTCTTATAAGACACACTCCTTGTTACATTATAGCCAAGCGAAGGAAAGGCAGTTCTTGTTTCTTATAAGACACACTCCTTGTTACATTATAGCCAAGCGAAGGAAAGGCAGATCTTGTTTCTTATAAGACACACTCCTTGTTACATTATAGCCAAGAGAAGGAAAGGCAGATCTTGTTTCTTATAAGACACACTCCTTGTTACATTATAGCCAAGAGAAGGAAAGGCAGATCTTGTTTCTTATAAGACACACTCCTTGTTACATTATAGCCAAGAGAAGGAAAGGCAGATCTTGTTTCTTATAAGACACACTCCTTGTTACATTATAGCCAAGAGAAGGAAAGGCAGATCTTGTTTCTTATAAGACACACTCCTTGTTACATTATAGCCAAGAGAAGGAAAGGCAGATCTTGTTTCTTATAAGACACACTCCTTGTTACATTATAGCCAAGAGAAGGAAAGGCAGATCTTGTTTCTTATAAGACACACTCCTTGTTACATTATAGCCAAGAGAAGGAAAGGCAGATCTTGTTTCTTATAAGACACACTCCTTGTTACATTATAGCCAAGCGAAGGAAAGGCAGTTCTTGTTTCTTATAAGACACACTCCTTGTTACATTATAGCCAAGCGAAGGAAAGGCAGCTCTTGTTTCTTATAAGACACACTCCTTGTTACATTATAGCCAAGCGAAGAAAAGGCAGCTCTTGTTTCTTATAAGACACACTCCTTGTTACATTATAGCCAAGCGAAGGAAAGGCAGCTCTTGTTTCTTATAAGACACACTCCTTGTTACATTATAGCCAAGCGAAGAAAAGGCAGCTCTTGTTTCTTATAAGACGCACTCCTTGTTACATTATAGCCAAGCGAAGGAAAGGCAGCTCTTGTTTCTTATAAGACACACTCCTTGTTACATTATAGCCAAGCGAAGGAAAGGCAGTTCTTGTTTCTTATAAGACACACTCCTTGTTACATTATAGCCAAGAGAAGGAAAGGCAGTTCTTGTTTCTTATAAGACACACTCCTTGTTACATTATAGCCAAGAGAAGGAAAGGCAGCTCAAGTTTCTTATAAGACACACTCCTTGTTACATTATAGCCAAGAGAAGGAAAGGCAGTTCTTGTTTCTTATAAGACACACTCATTGTTACATTATAGCCAAGAGAAGGAAAGGCAGATCTTGTTTCTTATAAGACACACTCCTTGTTACATTATAGCCAAGAGAAGGAAAGGAAGCTCATGTTTCTTATAAGACACACTCCTTGTTACATTATAGCCAAGAGAAGGAAAGGCAGTTCTTGTTTCTTATAAGACACACTCCTTGTTACATTATAGCCAAGAGAAGGAAAGGCAGATCTTGTTTCTTATAAGACACACTCCTTGTTACATTATAGCCAAGAGAAGGAAAGGCAGCTCATGTTTCTTATAAGACACACTCCTTGTTACATTATAGCCAAGATAAGGAAAGGCAGTTCTTGTTTCTTATAAGACACACTCCTTGTTACATTATAGCCAAGAGAAGGAAAGGCAACTATTGTTTCGCATAAGACACACTCCTTGTTACATTATAGCCAAGCGAAGGAAAGGCAGCTCTTGTTTCTTTTAAGACACACTCCTTGTTACATTATAACAAAGAGAAGGAAAGGCAGCTCTTGTTTCTTATAAGACACACTCATTGTTACATTATAGCCAAGAGAAGGAAAGGCAGCTCTTGTTTCTTATAAGACACACTCCTTGTTACATTATAGCCAAGCGAAGGAAAGGCAGCTCATGTTTCTTATAAGACACACTCCTTGTTACATTATAGCCGAGCGAAGGAAAGGCAGCTCTTATTTCTTATAAGACACACTCCTTGTTACATTATAACCAAGAGAAGGAAAGGCAGCTCATATTTCTTATAAGACACACTCATTGTTACATTATAGCCAAGAGAAGGAAAGGCAGCTCTTATTTCTTATAAGACACACTCCTTGTTACATTATAGCCAAGAGAAGGAAAGGCAGTTCTTGTTTCTTATAAGACACACTCCTTGTTACATTATCGCCAAGAGAAGGAAAGGCAACTATTGTGTCTTATAAGACACACTCCTTGTTACATTATAGCCGAGCGAAGGAAAGGTAGCTCTTGTTTCTTATAAGACACACTCCTTGTTACATTATAGCCAAGAGAAGGAAATGCAGCTCTTCTTTCTTATAAGACACACTCCTTGTTACATTATAGCCAAGAGAAGGAAAGGCAGCTCATGTTTCTTATAAGACACACTCCTCGTTACATTATAGCCGAGCGAAGGAAAGGCAGCTCTTGTTTCTTATAAGACACATTCCTTGTTACATTATAGCAAAGAGAAGGATAGGCAGCTCTTGTTTCTTATAAGACACACTCCTTGTTACATTATAGCCAAGAGAAGGAAAGGCAGCTCATGTTTCTTATAAGACACACTCCATGTTACATTATAGCCAAGAGAAGGAAAGGCAGCTCTTGTTTCTTATAAGACACACTCCTTGTTACATTATCGCCAAGAGAAAGAAAGGTAGCTATTGTTTCTTATAAGACACACTCCTTGTTACATTATAGCCGAGCGAAGGAAAGATAGCTATTGTTTCTTATAAGACACACTCCTTGTTACATTATAGCCAAGAGAAGGAAAGGCAGTTCTTGTTTCTTATAAGACACACTCCTTGTTACAATATAGCCAAGAGAAGGAATGGCAGATCTTGTTTCTTATAAGACGCACTCCTTGTTACATTATAGCCAAGAGAAGGAAAGGCAGCTCTTGTTTCTTATAAGACACACTCCTTGTTACATTATAGCCGAGGGAAGGAAAGGCAGCTCATGTTTCTTATAAGACACACTCCTCATTACATTATAGCCGAGCGAAGGAAAGGCAGCTCTTGTTTCTTATAAGACACATTCCTTGTTACATTATAGCAAAGAGAAGGATAGGCAGCTCTTGCTTCTTATAAGACACACTCCTTGTTACATTATAGCCAAGAGAAGGAAAGGCAGCTCATGTTTCTTATAAGACACACTCCTCGTTACATTATAGCCGAGCGAAGGAAAGGCAGCTCTTATTTCTTATAAGACAGACTCCTTGTTACATTATAGCCAAGAGAAGGAAAGGCAGCTCTTGTTTCTTATAAGACACACTCCTTGTTACATTATAGCCAAGAGAAGGAAAGGCAGCTCTTGTTTCGCATAAGACACACTCCTTGTTACATTATAGCCAAGCGAAGGAAAGGCAGCTCTTGTTTCTTTTAAGACACACTCCTTGTTACATTATAACAAAGAGAAGGAAAGGCAGCTCTTGTTTCTTATAAGACACACTCATTGTTACATTATAGCAAAGAGAAGGAAAGGCAGCTCTTGTTTCTTATAAGACACACTCCTTGTTACATTATAGCCAAGCGAAGGAAAGGCAGCTCTTGTTTCTTATAAGACACACTCCTTGTTACATTATAGCCGAGCGAAGGAAAGGCAGCTCTTATTTCTTATAAGACACACTCCTTGTTACATTATAGCCAAGAGAAGGAAAGGCAGCTCTTGTTTCTTATAAGACACACTCCTTGTTACATTATCGCCAAGAGAAGGAAAGGCAACTATTGTTTCTTATAAGACACACTCCTTGTTACATTATAGCCGAGCGAAGGAAAGGCAGCTCTTATTTCTTATAAGACACACTCCTTGTTACATTATCGCCAAGAGAAGGAAAGGCAGCTATTGTTTCTTATAAGACACACTCCTTGTTAAATTATAGCCGAGCGAAGGAAAGGTAGCTCTTGTTTCTTATAAGACACACTCCTTGTTACATTATAGCCAAGAGAAGGAAAGGCAGCTCTTGTTTATTATAAGACACACTCCTTGTTACATTATAGCCAAGAGAAGGAATGGTAGCTCTTGTTTCTTATAAGACACACTCCTTGTTACATTATAGCCAAGAGAAGGAAAGGCAGCTATTGTTTCTTTTAAGACACACTCCTTGTTACATTATAGCAAAGAGAAGGAAAGGCAGCTCATGTTTCTTATAAGACACACTCCTTGTTACATTATAGCCGAGCGAAGGAAAGGCAGCTCTTGTTTCTTATAAGACACACTCCTTGTTACATTATAGCCAAGAGAAGGATAGGCAGCTCTTGTTTCTTATAAGACACACTCCTTGTTACATTATAGCCAAGAGAAGGAAAGGCAGCTCTTGTTTCGTATAAGATACACTTCTTGTTACATTATAGCCAAGCGAAGGAAAGGCAGCTATTGTTTCTTTTAAGACACACTCCTTGTTACATTATAACCAAGAGAAGGAAAGGCAGCTCATGTTTCTTATAAGACACACTCATTGTTACATTATAGCCAAGAGAAGGAAAGGTAGCTCTTGTTTCTTATAAGACACACTCCTTGTTACATTATAGCCGAGCGAAGGAAAGGCAGCTCATGTTTCTTATAAGACACACTCCTTGTTACATTATAGCCAAGAGAAGGAAAGGCAGCTATTGTTTCTTATAAGACACACTCCTTGTTACATTATAGCCGAGGGAAGGAAAGGCAGCTCATGTTTCTTATAAGACACACTCCTCGTTACATTATAGCCGAGCGAAGGAAAGGCAGCTCTTGTTTCTTATAAGACACACTCCTTGTTACATTATAGCCAAGAGAAGGATAGGCAGCTCTTGTTTCTTATAAGACACACTCCTTGTCACATTATAGCCAAGAGAAGGAAAGGCAGCTCTTGTTTCGCATAAGACACACTCCTTGTTACATTATAGCCAAGCGAAGGAAAGGCAGCTCTTGTTTCTTTTAAGACACACTCCTTGTTACATTATAACAAAGAGAAGGAAAGGCAGCTCTTGTTTCTTATAAGACACACTCATTGTTACATTATAGCCAAGAGAAGGAAAGGCAGCTCTTGTTTCTTATAAGACACACTCCTTGTTACATTATAGCCAAGCGAAGGAAAGGCAGCTCATGTTTCTTATAAGACACACTCCTTGTTACATTATAACCAAGAGAAGGAAAGGCAGCTCATATTTCTTATAAGACACACTCATTGTTACATTATAGCCAAGAGAAGGAAAGGCAGCTCTTATTTCTTATAAGACACACTCCTTGTTACATTATCGCCAAGAGAAGGAAAGGCAACTATTGTGTCTTATAAGACACACTCCTTGTTACATTATCGCCAAGAGAAGGAAAGGCAACTATTGTGTCTTATAAGACACACTCCTTGTTACATTATAACCGAGCGAAGGAAATGTAGCTCTTGTTTCTTATAAGACACACTCCTTGTTACATTATAGCCAAGAGAAGGAAAGGCAGCTCTTGTTTCTTATAAGACACACTCCTTGTTACATTATAGCCAAGAGAAGGAAAGGCAGCTCATGTTTCTTATAAGACACACTCCTTGTTACATTATAGCCGAGCGAAGGAAAGGCAGCTCTTATTTCTTATAAGACACACTCCTTGTTACATTATAGCCAAGAGAAGGAAAGGCAGCTCTTGTTTCTTATAAGACACACTCCTTGTTACATTATCGCCAAGAGAAGGAAAGGCAGTTCTTGTTTCTTATAAGACACACTCCTTGTTACATTATCGCCAAGAGAAGGAAAGGCAACTATTGTGTCTTATAAGACACACTCCTTGTTACATTATAACCGAGCGAAGGAAATGTAGCTCTTGTTTCTTATAAGACACACTCCTTGTTACATTATAGCCAAGAGAAGGAAAGGCAGCTCTTGTTTCTTATAAGACACACTCCTTGTTACATTATAGCCAAGAGAAGGAAAGGCAGCTCATGTTTCTTATAAGACACACTCCTTGTTACATTATAGCCGAGCGAAGGAAAGGCAGCTCTTATTTCTTATAAGACACACTCCTTGTTACATTATAGCCAAGAGAAGGAAAGGCAGCTCTTGTTTCTTATAAGACACACTCCTTGTTACATTATCGCCAAGAGAAGGAAAGGCAGCTATTGTTTCTTATAAGACACACTCCTTGTTACATTATAGCCGAGCGAAGGAAAGGTAGCTCTTGTTTCTTATAAGACACACTCCTTGTTACATTATAGCCAAGAGAAGGAAAGGCAGCTCTTGTTTCTTATAAGACACACTCCTTGTTACATTATAGCCAAGAGAAGGAAAGGCAGTTCATGTTTCTTATAAGACACACTCCTTGTTACATTATAGCCGAGCGAAGGAAAGGCAGCTCTTATTTCTTATAAGACACACTCCTTGTTACATTATCGCCAAGAGAAGGAAAGGCAGCTATTGTTTCTTATAAGACACACTCCTTGTTACATTATAGCCGAGCGAAGGAAAGGAGCTCTTGTTTCTTATAAGACACACTCTTTGTTACATTATAGCCAAGAGAAGGAAAGACAGCTCTTGTTTATTATAAGACACACTCCTTGTTACATTATAGCCAAGAGAAGGAATGGTAGCTCTTGTTTCTTATAAGACACACTCCTTGTTACATTATAGCCAAGAGAAGGAAAGGCAGCTATTGTTTCCTATAAGACACACTCCTTGTTACATTATAGCAAAGAGAAGGAAAGGCAGCTCATGTTTCTTATAAGACACACTCCTCGTTACATCATAGTCGAGGGAAGGAGAGAAGGAAAGGCAGCTCTTGTTTATTATAAGACAGACTCCTTGTTACATTATAGCCAAGAGAAGGAATGGTAGCTCTTGTTTCTTATAAGACACATTCCTTGTTACATTATAGCCAAGAGAAGGAAAGGCAGCTATTGTTTCTTATAAGACACACTCCTTGTTACATTATAGCCAAGAGAAGGATAGGCAGCTCTTGTTTCTTATAAGACACACTCCTTGTTACATTATAGCCAAGAGAAGGAAAGGCAACTCTTGTTTCGTATAAGACACACTCCTTGTTACATTATAGCCAAGCGAAGGAAAGGTAGCTCATGTTTCTTTTAAGACACACTCCTTGTTACATTATAACCAAGAGAAGGAAAGGCAGCTCATGTTTCTAATAAGACACACTCCTCGTTACATTATAGCCGAGCGAAGGAAAGGCAGCTCTTGTTTCTTATAAGACACACTCCTTGTTACATTATAGCCAAGAGAAGGATAGGCAGCTCTTGTTTCTTATAAGACACACTCCTTGTTACATTATAGCCAAGAGAAGGAAAGGCAGCTCTTGTTTCGTATAAGACACACTTCTTGTTACATTATAGCCAAGCGAAGGAAAGGCAGCTATTGCTTCTTTTAAGACACACTCCTTGTTACATTATAACCAAGAGAAGGAAAGGCAGCTCATATTTCTTATAAGACACACTCATTGTTACATTATAGCCAAGAGAAGGAAAGGCAGCTCTTGTTTCTTATAAGACACACTCCTTGTTACATTATAGCCGAGCGAAGGAAAGGCAGCTCATGTTTCTTATAAGACACACTCCTTGTTACATTATAGCCAAGAGAAGGAAAGGCAGCTATTGTTTCTTATAAGACACACTCCTTGCTACATTATAGCCGAGGGAAGGAAAGGCAGCTCATGTTTCTTATAAGACACACTCCTCGTTACATTATAGCCGAGCGAAGGAAAGGCAGCTCTTGTTTCTTATAAGACACACTCCTTGTTACATTATAGCCAAGAGAAGGATAGGCAGCTCTTGTTTCTTATAAGACACACTACTTGTTACATTATAGCCAAGAGAAGGAAAGGCAGCTCTTGTTTCGCATAAGACACACTCCTTGTTACATTATAGCCAAGCGAAGGAAAGGCAGCTCTTGTTTCTTTTAAGACACACTCCTTGTTACATTATAACAAAGAGAAGAAAAGGCAGCTCTTGTTTCTTATAAGACACACTCATTGTTACATTATAGCCAAGAGAAGGAAAGGCAGCTCTTGTTTCTTATAAGACACACTCCTTGTTACATTATAGCCAAGCGAAGGAAAGGCAGCTCATGTTTCTTATAAGACACACTCCTTGTTACATTATAACCAAGAGAAGGAAAGGCAGCTCATATTTCTTATAAGACACACTCATTGTTACATTATCGCCAAGAGAAGGAAAGGCAGCTCTTGTTTCGCATAAGACACACTCCTTGTTACATTATAGCCAAGCGAAGGAAAGGCAGCTCTTGTTTCTTTTAAGACACACTCCTTGTTACATTATAACAAAGAGAAGGAAAGGCAGCTCTTGTTTCTTATAAGACACACTCATTGTTACATTATCGCCAAGAGAAGGAAAGGCAGCTCTTGTTTCTTATAAGACACACTCCTTGTTACATTATAGCCAAGCGAAGGAAAGGCAGCTCATGTTTCTTATAAGACACACTCCTTGTTACATTATAACCAAGAGAAGGAAAGGCAGCTCATATTTCTTATAAGACACATTCATTGTTACATTATAGCCAAGAGAAGGAAAGGCAGCTCTTGTTTCTTATAAAACACACTCCTTGTTACATTATAGCCAAGCGAAGGAAAGGCAGCTCATGTTTCTTATAAGACACACTCTTTGTTACATTATAACCAAGAGAAGGAAAGGCAGCTCATATTTCTTATAAGACACACTCATTGTTACATTATAGCCAAGAGAAGGAAAGGCAGCTCTTATTTCTTATAAGACACACTCCTTGTTACATTATCGCCAAGAGAAGGAAGGGCAACTATTGTGTCTTATAAGACACACTCCTTGTTACATTATAGCCGAGCGAAGGAAAGGTAGCTCTTGTTTCTTATAAGACACACTCCTTGTTACATTATAGCCAAGAGAAGGAAAGGCAGCTCTTGTTTCTTATAAGACACACTCCTTGTTACATTATCGCCAAGAGAAGGAAAGGCAGCTCATGTTTCTTATAAGACACACTCCTTGTTACATTATAGCCGAGCGAAGGAAAGGCAGCTCTTATTTCTTATAAGACACACTCCTTGTTACAATATAATCAAGAGAAGGAAAGGCAGCTCTTGTTTCTTATAAGACACACTCCTTGTTACATTATCGCCAAGAGAAGGAAAGGCAGCTATTGTTTCTTATAAGACACACTCCTTGTTACATTATAGCCGAGCGAAGGAAAGGTAGCTCTTGTTTCTTATAAGACACACTCCTTGTTACATTATAGCCAAGAGAAGGAAAGGCAGCTCTTGTTTCTTATAAGACACACTCCTTGTTACATTATAGCCAAGAGAAGGAATGGCAGATCTTGTTTCTTATAAGACACACTCCTTGTTACATTATAGCCAAGAGAAGGAAAGGCAGCTCTTGTGTTTTATAAGACACACTCCTTGTTACATTATAGCCGAGGGAAGGAAAGGCAGCTCATGTTTCTTATAAGACACACTCCTCGCTACATTATAGCCGAGCGAAGGAAAGGCAGCTCTTGTTTCTTATAAGACACATTCCTTGTTACATTATAGGAAAGAGAAGGATAGGCAGCTCTTGTTTCTTATAAGACACACTCCTTGTTACATTATAGCCGAGCGAAGGAAAGGCAGCTGATGTTTCTTATAAGACACACTCCTTGTTACATTATAGCCAAGAGAAGGAAAGGCAGCTATTGTTTCTTATAAGACACACTCCTTGCTACATTATAGCCGAGGGAAGGAAAGGCAGCTCATGTTTCTTATAAGACACACTCCTCGTTACATTATATCCGAGCGAATGAAAGGCAGCTCTTGTTTCTTATAAGACACACTCCTTGTTACATTATCGCCAAGAGAAGGATAGGCAGCTCTTGTTTCTTATAAGACACACTCCTTGTTACATTATAGCCAAGAGAAGGAAAGGCAGCTCTTGTTTCGCATAAGACACACTCCTTGTTACATTATAGCCAAGCGAAGGAAAGGCAGCTCTTGTTTCTTTTAAGACACACTCCTTGTTACATTATAACAAAGAGAAGGAAAGGCAACTCTTGTTTCTTATAAGACACACTCATTGTTACATTATAGCCAAGAGAAGGAAAGGCAGCTCTTGTTTCTTATAAGACACACTCCTTGTTACATTATAGCCAAGCGAAGGAAAGGCAGCTCTTGTTTCTTATAAGACACACTCCTTGTTACATTATAGCCGAGCGAAGGAAAGGCAGCTCTTATTTCTTATAAGACACACTCATTGTTACATTATAGCCAAGAGAAGGAAAGGCAGCTCTTGTTTCTTATAAGACACACTCCTTGTTACATTATAGCCGAGCGAAGGAAAGGTAGCTCTTGTTTCTTATAAGACACACTCCTTGTTACATTATAGCCAAGAGAAGGAATGGCAGATCTTGTTTCTTATAAGACACACTCCTTGTTACATTATAGCCAAGAGAAGGAAAGGCAGCTATTGTTTCTTATAAGACACACTCCTTGTTACATTATAGCCGAGGGAAGGAAAGGCAGCTCATGTTTCTTATAAGACACACTCCTCGTTACATTATAGCCGAGCGAAGGAAAGGCAGCTCTTGTTTCTTATAAGACACACTCCTTGTTACATTATAGCAAAGAGAAGGATAGGCAGCTCTTGTTTCTTATAAGACACACTCCTTGTTACATTATAGCCAAGAGAAGGAAAGGCAGCTCTTGTTTCTTATAAGACACACTCCTTGTTACATTATAGCCGAGCGAAGGAAAGGTAGCTCTTGTTTCTTATAAGACACACTCCTTGTTACATTATAGCCAAGAGAAGGAAAGGCAGCTATTGTTTCTTTTAAGACACACTCCTTGTTACATTATAGCCGAGGGAAGGAAAGGCAGCTCTTGTTTCTTATAAGACACACTCCTTGTTACATTATAGCCAAGAGAAGGAATGGCAGATCTTGTTTCTTATAAGACACACTCCTTGTTACATTATAGCCAAGAGAAGGAAAGGCAGCTATTGTTTCTTATAAGACACACTCCTTGTTACATTATAGCCGAGGGAAGGAAAGGCAGCTCATGTTTCTTATAAGACACACTCCTCGTTACATTATAGCCGAGCGAAGGAAAGGCAGCTCTTGTTTCTTATAAGACACACTCCTTGTTACATTATAGCAAAGAGAAGGATAGGCAGCTCTTGTTTCTTTTAAGACACACTCCTTGTTACATTATAGCCAAGAGAAGGAAAGGCAGCTCTTGTTTCTTATAAGACACACTCCTTGTTACATTATAGCCAAGCGAAGGAAAGGCAGCTCTTCTTTCTTTTAAGACACACTCCTTGTTACATTATAACAAAGAGAAGGAAAGGCAGCTCTTGTTTCTTATAAGACACACTCATTGTTACATTATAGCCAAGAGAAGGAAAGGCAGCTCGTGTTTCTTATAAGACACACTCCTTGTTACATTATAGCCGAGCGAAGGAAAGGCAGGTCTTATTTCTTATAAGACACACTCCTTGTTACATTATAGCCAACAGAAGGAAAGGCAGCTCTTGTTTCTTATAAGACACACTCCTTGTTACATTATCGCCAAGAGAAGGAAAGGCAGCTATTATTTCTTATAAGACACACTCCTTGTTACTTCATAGCCGAGCGAAGGAAAGGTAGCTCTTGTTTCTTATAAGACACACTCCTTGTTACATTATAGCCAAGAGAAGGAAAAGCAGCTCTTGTTTATTATAAGACACACTCCTTGTTACATTATAGCCAAGAGAAGGAATGGCAGCTCTTGTTTCTTATAAGACACACTCCTTGTTACATTATAGCCAAGAGAAGGAAAGGCAGCTATTGTTTCTTATAAGACACACTCCTTGTTACATTATAGCCGAGGGAAGGAAAGGCAGCTCATGTTTCTTATAAGACACACTCCTCGTTACATTATAGCCGAGCGAAGGAAAGGCAGCTCTTGTTTCTTATAAGACACACTCCTTGTTACATTATAGCCAAGAGAAGGATAGGCAGCTCTTGTTTATTATAAGACACACTCCTTGTTACATTATAGCCAAGAGAAGGAAAGGCAGCTCTTGTTTCGTATAAGACACACTTCTTGTTACATTATAGCCAAGCGAAGGAAAGGCAGCTCTTGTTTCTTTTAAGACACACTCCTTGTTACATTATAACCAAGAGAAGGAAAGGCAGCTCATGTTTCTTATAAGACACACTCATTGTTACATTATAGCCAACAGAAGGAAAGGCAGCTCTTATTTCTTATAAGACACACTCCTTGTTACATTATAGCCAAGAGAAGGAAAGGCAGCTCTTGTTTCTTATAAGACACACTCCTTGTTACATTATAGCCAAGAGAAGGAATGGCAGATCTTGTTTCTTATAAGACACACTCCTTGTTACATTACAGCCAAGAGAAGGAAAGGCAGCTATTGTTTCTTATAAGACACACTCCTTGTTACATTATAGCCGAGGGAAGGAAAGGCAACTCATGTTTCTTATAAGACACACTCCTCGTTACATTATAGCCGAGAGAAGGAAAGGCAGCTCTTGTTTCTTATAAGACACACTCCTTGTTACATTATAGCAAAGAGAAGGATAGGCAGCTCTTGTTTCTTATAAGACACACTCCTTGTTACATTATAGCCAAGAGAAGGAAAGGCAGCTCTTGTTTCTTATAAGACACACTCCTTGTTACATTATAGCCAAGCGAAGGAAAGGCAGCTCTTGTTTCTTATAAGACACACTCCTTGTTACATTATCGCCAAGAGAAGGAAAGGCAGCTATTGTTTCTTATAAGACACACTCCTTGTTACATTATAGCCGAGCGAAGGAAAGGTAGCTCTTGTTTCTTATAAGACACACTCCTTGTTACATTATAGCCAAGAGAAGGAAAAGCAGCTCTTGTTTATTATAAGACACATTCCTTGTTACATTATAGCCAAGAGAAGGAAAGGCAGCTCTTGTTTCGTATAAGACACACTTCTTGTTACATTATAGCCAAGCGAAGGAAAGGCAGCTCTTGTTTCTTTTAAGACACACTCCTTGTTACATTATAACCAAGAGAAGGAAAGGCAGCTCATGTTTCTTATAAGACACACTCATTGTTACATTATAGCCAACAGAAGGAAAGGCAGCTCTTATTTCTTATAAGACACACTCCTTGTTACATTATAGCCAAGAGAAGGAAAGGCAGCTCTTGTTTCTTATAAGACACACTCCTTGTTACATTGCTCTTGTTTCTTATAAGACACACTCCTTGTTACATTATAGCCAAGAGAATGAATGGCAGATCTTGTTTCTTATAAGACACACTCCTTGTTACATTACAGCCAAGAGAAGGAAAGGCAGCTATTGTTTCTTATAAGACACACTCCTTGTTACATTATAGCTGAGGGAAGGAAAGGCAGCTCATGTTTCTTATAAGACACACTCCTCGTTACATTATAGCAAAGAGAAGGAAAGGCAGCTCTTGTTTCTTATAAGGCACACTCCTTGTTACATTATAGCAAAGAGAAGGATAGGCAGCTCTTGTTTCTTATACGACACACTCCTTGTTACATTATAGCCAAGAGAAGGAAAGGCAGCTATTGTTTCTTATAAGACACACTCCTTGTTACATTATAGCCAAGCGAAGGAAAGGCAGCTCTTGTTTCTTATAAGACACACTCCTTGTTACATTATCTCCAAGAGAAGGAAAGGCAGCTATTGTTTCTTATAAGACACACTCCTTGTTACATTATAGCCGAGCGAAGGAAAGGTAGCTCTTGTTTCTTATAAGACACACTCCTTGTTACATTATAGCCAAGAGAAGGAAAAGCAGCTCTTGTTTATTATAAGACACACTCCTTGTTACATTATAGCCAAGAGAAGGAATGGCAGCTCTTGTTTCTTATAAGACACACTCCTTGTTACATCATAGCCAAGTGAAGGAAAGGCAGCTATTGTTTCTTATAAGACACACTCCTTGTTGCATAATAGCCGAGGGAAGGAAAAGCAGCTCATGTTTCTTATAAGACACACTCCTCGTTACATTATAGCCGAGCGAAGGAAAGGCAGCTCTTGTTTCTTATAAGACACACTCCTTGTTACATTATAGCCAAGAGAAGGATAGGCAGCTCTTGTTTCTTATAAGACACACTCCTCGTTACATTATAGCCAAGAGAAGGATAGGCAGCTCTTGTTTCTTATAAGACACACTCCTTGTTACATTATAGCCAAGAGAAGGAAAGGCAGATATTGTTTCGTATAAGACACACTTCTTGTTACATTATAGCCAAGCGAAGGAAAGGCAGCTCTTGTTTCTTTTAAGACACACTCCTTGTTACATTATAACCAAGAGAAGGAAAGGCAGCTCATGTTTCTTATAAGACACACTCATTGTTACATTATAGCCAACAGAAGGAAAGGTAGCTCTTATTTCTTATAAGAAACACTCCTTGTTACATTATAGCCAAGAGAAGGAAAGGCAGCTCTTGTTTCTTATAAGACACACTCCTTGTTACATTGCTCTTGTTTCTTATAAGACACACTCCTTGTTACATTATAGCCAAGAGAAGGAATGGCAGATCTTGTTTCTTATAAGACACACTCCTTGTTACATTATAGCCAAGAGAAGGAAAGGTAGCTATTGTTTCTTAAAAGACACACTCCTTGTTACATTATAGCCGAGGGAAGGAAAGGTAGCTCATGTTTCTTATAAGACACACTCCTCTTTACATTATAGCCGAGAGAAGGAAAGGCAGCTCTTGTTTCTTATAAGACAAACTCCTTGTTACATTATAGCAAAGAGAAGGATAGGCAGCTCTTGTTTCTTATAAGACACACTCCTTGTTACATTATAGCCAAGAGAAGGAAAGGCAGCTCTTGTTTCTTATAAGACACACTCCTTGTTACATTATAGCCAAGCGAAGGAAAGGCAGCTCTTGTTTCTTTTAAGACACACTCCTTGTTACATTATAACAAAGAGAAGGAAAGGCAGCTCTTTTTTCTTATAAGACACACTCATTGTTACATTATAGCCAAGAGAAGGAAAGGCAGCTCTTGTTTCTTATAAGACACAGTCCTTGTTACATTATAGCCGAGCGAAGGAAAGGCAGCTCATGTTTCTTATAAGACACACTCCTTGTTACATTATAGCCAAGAGAAGGAAAGGCAGCTATTGTTTCTTATAAGACACACTCCTTGCAACATTATAGCCGAAGGAAGGAAAGGCAGCTCATGTTTCTTATAAGACACACTCCTCGTTACATTATAGCCGAGCGAAGGAAAGGCAGCTCATGTTTCTTATAAGACACACTCCTTGTTACATTATAGCCAAGAGAAGGAAAGGCAGCTCTTGTTTCGCATAAGACACACTCCTTGTTACATTATAGCCAAGCGAAGGAAAGGCAGCTCATGTTTCTTTTAAGACACACTCCTTGTTACATTATAACAAAGAGAAGGAAAGGCAGCTCTTGTTTCTTATAAGACACACTCATTGTTACATTATAGCCAAGAGAAGGAAAGGCAGCTCTTGTTTCGTATAAGACACACTCCTTGTTACATTATAGCCAAGCGAAGGAAAGGCAGCTCTTGTTTCTTTTAAGACACACTCCTTGTTACATTATAACCAAGAGAAGGAAAGGCAGCTCATGTTTCTTATAAGACACACTCATTGTTACATTATAGCCAAGAGAAGGAAAGGCAGCTCTTATTTCTTATAAGACACACTCCTTGTTACATTATAGCCAAGAGAAGGAAAGGCAGCTCTTGTTTCTGATAAGACACACTCCTTGTTACATTATCGCCAAGAGAATGAAAGGCAGCTATTGTTTCTTATAAGACACACTCCTTGTTACATTATAGCCGAGCGAAGGAAAGGTAGCTCTTGTTTCTTATAAGACACATTCCTTGTTACATTATAGCCAAGAGAAGGAAAGGCAGCTCTTGTTTCTTATAAGACACACTCCTTGTTACATTATAGCCAAGAGAAGGAATGACATATCTTGTTCCTTATAAGACACACTCCTTGTTACATTATAGCCAAGAGAAGGAAAGGCAGCTATTGTTTCTTATAAGACACACTCCTTGTTACATTATAGTCGAGGGAAGGAAAGGCAGCTCATGTTTCTTATAGGACACATTCCTCGGTACATTATAGCAGAGCGAAGGAAAGGCAGCTCTTGTTTCGCATAAGACACACTCCTTGTTACATTATCGCCAAGAGAAGGAAAGGCAGCTATTGTTTCTTTTTAGACACACTCCTTGTTACATTATAGTCGAGGGAAGGAAAGGCAGCTCATGTTTCTTATAGGACACATTCCTCGGTACATTATAGCAGAGCGAAGGAAAGGCAGCTCTTATTTCTTATTAGACACACTCATTGTTACATTATAGCAAAGAGAAGGATAGGCAGCTCTTGTTTCTTATAAGACACACTCCTTGTTACATTATAGCCAAGAGAAGGAAAGGCATCTCTTGTTTCTTATAAGACACACTCCTTGTTACATTATAGCCAAGCGAAGGAAAGGTAGCTCTTGTTTCTTTTAAGACACACTCCTTGTTACATTATAACAAAGAGAAGGAAAGGCAGCTTTTGTTTCTTATAAGACACACTCATTGTTACATTATAGCCAAGAGAAGGAAAGGCAGCTCTTGTTTCTTATAAGACACACTCCTTGTTACATTATAGCCGAGCGAAGGAAAGGCAGCTCATGTTTCTTATTAGAAACACTCCTTGTTACATTATAGCCAAGAGAAGGAAAGGCAGCTATTGTATCTTATAAGACACACTCCTTGCTACATTATAGTCGAGGGAAGGAAAGGCAGCTCATGTTTCTTATAAGACACACTCCTCGTTACTTTATAGCCGAGCGAAGGAAAGGCAGCTCTTGTTTCTTATAAGACACACTCCTTGTTACATTATAGCCAAGAGAAGGATAGGCAGCTTTTGTTCCTTATAAGACACACTCCTTGTTACATTATAGCCAAGAGAAGGAAAGGCAGCTCTTGTTTCGCATAAGACACACTCCTTGTTACATTATAGCCAATCGAAGGAAAGGCAGCTCATGTTTCTTTTAAGACACACTCCTTGTTACATTATAACAAAGAGAAGGAAAGGTAGCTCTTGTTTCTTATAAGACACACTCATTGTTACATTATAGCCAAGAGAAGGAAAGGCAGCTCTTGTTTCTTATAAGACACACTCCTTGTTACATTATAGCCAAGCGAAGGAAAGGCAGCTCATGTTTCTTATAAGACACACTCCTTGTTACATTATAGCCGAGCGAAGGAAAGGCAGCTCTTATTTCTTATAAGACACATTCCTTGTTACATTATAGCCAAGAGAAGGAAAGGCAGCTCTTGTTTCTTATAAGACACACTCCTTGTTACATTATCGCCAAGAGAAGGAAAGGCAACTATTGTTTCTTATAAGACACACCCCTTGTTACATCATAGCCGAGCGAAGGAAAGGTAGCTCTTGTTTCTTATAAGACACACACCTTGTTACATTATAGCCAAGAGAAGGAAAGGCAGCTCTTGTTTCTTATAAGACACACTCCTTGTTACATTATAGCCAAGAGAAGGAAAGGCAGCTCATGTTTCTTATAAGACACACTCCTTGCTACATTATAGCCGAGCGAAGGAAAGGCAGCTCTTATTTCTTATAAGACACACTCCTTGTTACATTATAGCCAAGAGAAGGAAAAGCAGCTCTTGTTTCTTATAAGACACACTCCTTGTTACATTATCGCCAAGAGAAGGAAAGGCAGATATTGTTTCTTATAATACACACACCTTGTTACATTATAGCCGAGCGAAGGAAAGGTGTCTCTTGTTTCTTATAAGACACACTCCTTGTTACATTATAGCCAAGAGAACGAAAGGCAGCTCTTGTTTCTTATAAGACACACTCCTTGTTACATTATAGCCAAGAGAAGGAAAGGCAGCTATTGTTTCTTATAAGACACACTCCTTGTTACATTATAGCCAAGAGAAGGAAAGGCAGCTATTGTTTCTTATAAGACACACTCCTTGTTACATTATAGCCGAGGGAAGGAAAGGCAGCTCATGTTTCTTATAAGACACACTCCTCGTTACATTATAGCCGAGCGAAGGAAAGGCAGCTCTTGTTTCTTATAAGACACACTCCTTGTTACATTATAGCCAAGAGAAGGATAGGCAGCTCTTGTTTCTTATAAGACACACTCCTTGTTACATTATAGCCAATAGAAGGAAAGGCAGCTCTTGTTTCGTATAAGACACACTCCTTGTTACATTATAGCCAAGCGAAGGAAAGGCAGCTCTTGTTTCTTTTAAGACACACTGCTTGTTACATTATAACCAAGAGAAGGAAAGGCAGCTCATGTTTCTTATAAGACACACTCATTGCTACATTATAGCCAAGAGAAGGAAAGGCAGCTCTTGTTTCTTATAAGACACACTCCTTGTTACATTATAGCCGAGCGAAGGATAGGCAGCTCTTGTTTCTTATAAGACACACTCCTTGTTACATTATAGCGGACCGAAGGAAAGGCAGCTCTTGTTTCTTATAAGACACACTCCTTGTTACATTATCGCCAAGAGAAGGAAAGGCAGCTATTGTTTCTTATAAGACACACTCCTTGTTACATTATAGCCGAGCGAAGGAAAGGTAGCTCTTGTTTCTTATAAGACACACTCCTTGTTACATTATAACCAAGAGAAGGAATGGCAGCTCTTGTTTCTTATAAGACACACTCCTTGTTACATTATAGCCAAGAGAAGGATAGGCAACTCTTGTTTCTCATTAGACACACTCCTTGTTACATTATAGCCAAGAGAAGGAAGGCAGCTCTTGTTTCGTATAAGACACACTCCTTGTTACATTATAGCCAAGCGAAGGAACGGCAGCTCTTGTTTCTTTAAAGACACACTCCTTGTTACATTATAACCAAGAGAAGGAAAGGCAGCTCATGTTTCTTATAAGACAAACTCATTGTTACATTATAGCCAAGAGAAGGAAAGGCAAATCTTGTTTCTTATAAGACACACTCTTTGTTACATTATAGCCGAGCGAAGGAAAGGCAGCTCATGTTTCTTATAAGCCACACTCCTTGTTACATTATAGCCGAGCGAAGGATAGGCAGCTCTTGTTTCTTATAAGACACACTCCTTGTTACATTATAGCCGAGCGAAGGAAAGGCAGCTCTTATTTCTTATAAGACACACTCCTTGTTACATTATAGCCAAGAGAAGGAAAGGCAGCTCTTGTTTCGCATAAGACACACTCCTTGTTACATTATCGCCAAGAGAAGGAAAGGCAGCTATTGTTTCTTATAGGACACACTCCTTGTTACATTATAGCCGAGCGAAGGAAAGGTAGCTATTGTTTCTTATAAGACACACTCCTTGTTACATTATAGCCAAGAGAAGGAAAGGCAGCTCTTGTTTCTTATAAGACACACTCCTTGTTACATTATAGCCAAGAGAAGGAAAGGTAGCTCATGTTTCTTATAAGACACACTCCTTGTTACATTATAGCCGAGCGAAGGAAAGGCAGCTCTTATTTCTTATAAGACACACTCCTTGTTACATTATAGCCGAGCGAAGGAAAGGTAGCTCTTGTTTCTTATAAGACACACTCCTTGTTACATTATAGCCAAGAGAAGGAAAGGCAGCTCTTGTTTATTATAAGACACACTCCTTGTTACATTATAGCTATGAGAAGGAATGGCAGCTCTTGTTTCTTATAAGACACACTCCTTGTTATATTATAGCCAAGAGAAGGAAAGGCAGCTATTGTTTCTTATAAGACACACTCCTTGTTACATTATAGCCGAGGGAAGGAAAGGCAGCTCATGTTTCTAATAAGACACACTCCTCGTTACACTATAGCCGAGCGAAGGAAAGGCAGCTCTTATTTCTTATAAGACACACTCCTTGTTACATTATAGCCAAGAGAAGGAAAGACAGCTCTTGTTTCTTATAAGACACACTCCTTGTTACATTATCGCCAAGAGAAGGAAAGGCAGCTATTGTTTCTTATAAGACACACTCCTTGTTACATTATAGCCGTGCGAAGGAAAGGTAGCTCTTGTTTCTTATAAGACACACTCCTTGTTACATTATAGTCAATAGAAGGAAAGGCAGCTCTTGTTTATTATAAGACACACTCCTTGTTACATTATAGCCAAAAGAAGGAATGGCAGCTCTTGTTTCTTATAAGACACACTCCTTGTTACATTATGGCCAAGAGAAGGAAAGGCAGCTATTGTTTCTTATAAGACACACTCCTTGTTACATTATAGCCGAGGGAAGGAAAGGCAGCTCATGTTTCTTATAAGACACACTCATTGTTACATTATAGCCAAGTGAAGGAAAGGCAGTTCTTGTTTCTTATAAGACACACTCCTTGTTGCATTATAGCCAAGAGAAGGAAAGGCAGCTATTGTTTCTTATAAGACACACTCCTTGCTACATTATAGCCGAGCGAAGGAAAGGTAGCTCTTGTTTCTTATAAGACACACTCCTTGTTACATTATAGTCAAGAGAAGGAAAGGCAGCTCTTGTTTATTATAAGACACACTCCTTGTTACATTATAGCCAAGAGAAGTAATGGCAGCTCTTGTTTCTTATAAGACACACTCCTTGTTACATTATAGCCAAGAGAAGGAAAGGCAGCTATTGTTTCTTATAAGACACACTCCTTGTTACATTATAGCCAAGAGAAGGAAATGCAGCTCATGTTTCTTATAAGACACACTCCTCGTTACATTATAGCCGAGCGAAGGAGAGGCAGCTCTTGTTTCTTATAAGACACACTCCTTGTTACATTATAGCCAAGAGAAGGAAAGGCAGCTATTGTTTCTTATAAGACACACTCCTTGTTACATTATAGCCAAGAGAAGGAAAGGCAGCTCATGTTTTTTTTAAGACACACTCCTTGTTACATTATAGGCAAGCGAAGGAAAGTCAGCTCATGTTTCTTATAAGACACACTCCTTGTTACATTATAGCCAAGAGAAGGAAAGGCAGTTCTTGTTTCTTATAAGACACACTCCTTGTTACATTATAGCCAAGAGAAGGAAAGGCAGCTCATGTTTCTTATAAGACACACTCCTTGTTACATTATAGCCAAGAGAAGGAAAGGCAGCTCTTGTTTCTTATAAGACACACTCCTTGTTACATTATAGCCAAGCGAAGGAAAGGCAGCTCATGTTTCTTATAAGACACACTCCTTGTTACATTATAGCCAAGAGAAGGAAAGGCAGTTCTTGTTTCTTATAAGACACACTCCTTGTTACATTATAGCCGAGGGAAGGAAAGGCAGCTCATGTTTCTTATAAGACACACTCCTTGTTACATTATAGCCAAGAGAAGGAAAGGCAGCTCATGTTTCTTATAAGACACACTCCTTGTTACATTATAGCCAAGAGAAGGAAAGGCAGCTCATGTTTCTTATAAGACACACTCCTTGTTACATTATAGCCAAGCGAAGGAAAGGCAGCTCATGTTTCTTATAAGACACACTCCTTGTTACATTATAGCCAAGAGAAGGAAAGGCAGTTCTTGTTTCTTATAAGACACACTCCTTGTTACATTATCGCCAAGAGAAGGAAAGGCAGCTATTGTTTCTCATAAGACACACTCCTTGTTACATTATAGCCGAGCGAAGGAAAGGTAGCTATTGTTTCTTATAAGACACACTCCTTGTTACATTATAGCCAAGAGAAGGAAAGGCAGCTATTGTTTCTTATAAGACACACTCCTTGTTACATTATAGCCAAGAGAAGGAAAGGCAGCTCATGTTTCTTATAAGACACACTCCTTGTTACATTATAGCCGAGCGAAGGAAAGGCAGCTCTTATTTCTTATAAGACACACTCCTTGTTACATTATAGCCAAGAGAAGGAAAGGCAGCTCTTGTTTCTTATAAGACACACTCCTTGTTACACTATCGCCAAGAGAAGGAAAGGCAGCTATTGTTTCTTATAAGACACACTCCTTGTTACATTATAGACGAGCGAAGGAAAGGTAGCTCTTGTTTCTTATAAGACACACTCCTTGTTACATTATAGCCAAGAGAAGGAAAGGCAGCTCTTGTTTATTATAAGACACACTCCTTGTTACATTATAGCTATGAGAAGGAATGGCAGCTCTTGTTTCTTATAAGACACACTCCTTGTTACATTATAGCCAAGAGAAGGAAAGGCAGCTATTGTTTCTTATAAGACACACTCCTTGTTACATTATAGCCGAGGGAAGGAAAGGCAGCTCATGTTTCTTATAAGACACACTCCTCGTTACATTATAGCCGAGCGAAGGAAAGGCAGCTCTTATTTCTTATAAGACACACTCCTTGTTACATTATAGCCAAGAGAAGGAAAGGCAGCTCTTGTTTCTTATAAGACACACTCCTTGTTACATTATAGCCAAGAGAAGGAAAGGCAGCTCATGTTTCTTATAAGACACACTCCTTGTTACATTATAGCCAAGAGAAGGAAAGGCAGCTCTTGTTTATTATAAGACACACTCCTTGTTACATTATAGCCAAGAGAAGGAATGGCAGCTCTTGTTTCTTATAAGACACACTCCTTGTTACATTATAGCCAAGAGAAGGAAAGGCAGCTATTGTTTCTTATAAGACACACTCCTTGTTACATTATAGCCGAGGGAAGGAAAGGCAGCTCATGTTTCTTATAAGACACACTCCTCGTTACATTATAGCCGAGCGAAGGAGAGGCAGCTCTTGTTTCTTATAAGACACACTCCTTGTTACATTATAGCCAAGAGAAGGATAGGCAGCTCTTGTTTCTTATAAGACACACTCCTTGTTACATTATAGCCAAGAGAAGGAAAGGCAGCTCTTGTTTCGTATAAGACACACTCCTTGTTACATTATAGCCAAGCGAAGGAAAGGCAGCTCTTGTTTCTTTTAAGACACACTCCTTGTTACATTATAACCAAGAGAAGGAAAGGCAGCTCATGTTTCTTATAAGACACACTCCTTGTTACATTATAGTCAAGAGAAGGAAAGGCAGCTCTTGTTTATTATAAGACACACTCCTTGTTACATTATAGCCAAGAGAAGGAATGGCAGCTCTTGTTTCTTATAAGACACACTCCTTGTTACATTATAGCCAAGAGAAGGAAAGGCAGCTATTGTTTCTTATAAGACACACTCCTTGTTACATTATAGCCAAGGGAAGGAAAGGCAGCTCATGTTTCTTATAAGACACACTCCTCGTTACATTATAGCCGAGCGAAGGAGAGGCAGCTCTTGTTTCTTATAAGACACACTCCTTGTTACATTATAGCCAAGAGAAGGATAGGCAGCTCTTGTTTCTTATAAGACACACTCCTTGTTACATTATAGCCAAGAGAAGGAAAGGCAGCTCTTGTTTCGTATAAGACACACTCCTTGTTACATTATAGCCAAGCGAAGGAAAGGTAGCTCATGTTTCTTATAAGACACACTCCTTGTTACATTATAACCAAGAGAAGGAAAGGCAGCTCATATTTCTTATAAGACACACTCATTGTTACATTATAGCCAAGTGAAGGAAAGGCAGTTCTTGTTTCTTATAAGACACACTCCTTGTTACATTATAGCCAAGAGAAGGAAAGGCAGCTCATGTTTCTTATAAGACACACTCCTTGTTACATTATAGCTAAGTGAAGGATAGGCAGCTCATGTTTCTTATAAGACACACTCCTTGTTACATTATAGCCAAGAGAAGGAAAGGCAGCTCATGTTTTTTATAAGACACACTCCTTGTTACATTATAGCCAAGAGAAGGAAAGGCAGCTCATGTTTCTTATAAGACACACTCCTTGTTACATTATAGCCAAGCGAAGGAAAGGCAGCTCATGTTTCTAATAAGACACACTCCTTGTTACATTATAGCCAAGAGAAGGATAGGCAGCTCTTGTTTCTTATAAGACACAATCCTTGTTACATTATAGCCAAGAGAAGGAAAGGCAGTTCTTGTTTCTTATAAGACACACTCCTTGTTACATTATAGCCAAGAGAAGGAAAGGTAGCTCAAGTTTCTTATAAGACACACTCCTTGTTACATTATAGCCAAGAGAAGGAAAGGCATCTCTTGTTTCTTATAAGACACACTCCTTGTTACATTATAGCCAAGTGAAGGATAGGCAGCTCATGTTTCTTATAAGATACACTCCTTGTTACATTATAGCCAAGAGAAGGAAAGGCAGCTCATGTTTCTTATAAGACACACTCCTTGTTACATTATAGCCAAGAGAAGGAAAGGCAGCTCATGTTTCTTATAAGACACACTCCTTGTTACATTATAGCCAAGAGAAGGAAAGGCAGCTCTTGTTTCTTATAAGACACATTCCTTGTTACATTATAGCCAAGTGAAGGATAGGCAGCTCATGTTTCTTATAAGACACACTCCTTGTTACATTATAGCCAAGAGAAGGAAAGGCAGCTCATGTTTCTTATAAGACACACTCCTTGTTACATTATAGCCGAGCGAAGGAAAGGCAGCTCATGTTTCTTATAAGACACAATCCTTGTTACATTATAGCCAAGAGAAGAAAAGGCAGCTCTTGTTTCTTATAAGACACACTCCTTGCTACATTATAGCCAAGAGAAGGAAAGGCAGCTCTTGTTTCTTATAAGACACACTCCTTGTTACATTATAGCCAAGAGAAGGAAAGGCAGCTCTTGTTTCTTATAAGACACACTCCTTGTTACAGTATAGCCAAGAGAAGGAAAGGCAGCTCTTGTTTCTTATAAGACACACTCCTTGTTACATTATAGCCAAGCGAAGGAAAGGCAGCTCATGTTTCTTATAAGACACACTCCTTGTTACATTATAGCTAAGTGAAGGATAGGCAGCTCATGTTTCTTATAAGACACACTCCTTGTTACATTATAGCCAAGAGAAGGAAAGGCAGCTCATGTTTTTTATAAGACACACTCCTTGTTACATTATAGGCAAGCGAAGGAAAGTCAGCTCATGTTTCTTATAAGACACACTCCTTGTTACATTATAGCCAAGAGAAGGAAAGGTAGTTCTTGTTTCTTATAAGACACACTCCTTGTTACATTATAGCCAAGAGAAGGAAAGGCATCTCTTGTTTCTTATAAGACACACTCCTTGTTACATTATAGCCAAGTGAAGGATAGGCAGCTCATGTTTCTTATAAGACACACTACTTGTTACATTATAGCCAAGAGAAGGAAAGGCATCTCTTGTTTCTTATAAGACACACTCCTTGTTACATTATAGCCAAGTGAAGGATAGGCAGCTCATGTTTCTTATAAGACACACTCCTTGTTACATTATAGCCAAGAGAAGGAAAGGCAGCTCATGTTTCTTATAAGACACACTCCTTGTTACATTATAGCCAAGAGAAGGAAAGGCAGCTCATGTTTCTTATAAGACACACTCCTTGTTACATTATAGCCAAGAGAAGGAAAGGCAGCTCTTGTTTCTTATAAGACACACTCCTTGTTACATTATAGCCAAGTGAAGGATAGGCAGCTCATGTTTCTTATAAGACACACTCCTTGTTACATTATAGCCAAGAGAAGGAAAGGCAGCTCATGTTTCTTATAAGACACACTCCTTGCTACATTATAGCCAAGCGAAGGAAAGGCAGCTCATGTTTCTTATAAGACACAATCCTTGTTACATTATAGCCAAGAGAAGAAAAGGCAGCTCTTGTTTCTTATAAGACACACTCCTTGCTACATTATAGCCAAGAGAAGGAAAGGCAGCTCTTGTTTCTTATAAGACACACTCCTTGTTACATTATAGCCAAGAGAAGGAAAGGCAGCTCTTGTTTCTTATAAGACACACTCCTTGTTACAGTATAGCCAAGAGAAGGAAAGGCAGCTCTTGTTTCTTATAAGACACACTCCTTGTTACATTATAGCCAAGCGAAGGAAAGGCAGCTCATGTTTCTTATAAGACACACTCCTTGTTACATTATAGTCAAGCCGTGTAAATGTCTTGTCGGTGCATGGGATGAGGAAACAAAACAACATAAGAAAAATCGTCTTGGTTGTTAGTCCATAAGATGTGTATTCATATCGACATACGAAACCAAGAATGAACGGTGAAACATTTTTATTTTATTTTACACGGTGACCAGTCATGAATGAGGAAAGGAAGTGCTAACGACGAATGGGACATGTCCGTGGTCATTTGTGACACAGATATTCCGTAACGGTTAACCAAGTCATGGTGGTGACCGTAAATCATTCGAACTTCAACTTAACCAATAGGAACCGTTGTGTACAAGACACACGTGTACACTATAACTATATAAAAACATGAAAGTGATCATTGTTTTCTAGTCTTTACTGTACAAATCTTATGATTACATATGGCGTCGTTGAAGCCGAATTGGGCAAAGCTTTGACCTTGACAAGTTCAGTTTTCAAGATGAAAGGTGTGGCAGATCAAATTTATGATATAGATAAAAATGAATCAGAAAGACGATCCATCCGTAATTAGGTTATAATAGGCTTAGAGTGTTAGAGTTATGTTGTGTAACGCCACCTTCAATAATATTTCAGCCATATCGTGGCGGTCAGTGTTTCTGGCGGTGGCAACCGTAGAAAACCACCGAGTTAGCGGGATTCAAACTCGTAACTTTAGTGATGATAAAAAAAAATTACGAACATTGCCTTTATTGTTGTATTGACCTGTTTAACAGCCTTTATTGTTGTATTGACCTGTTTAACAGCCTTTAATGTTGTATTGACCTGTTTAACAGCCTTTAATGTTGTATTGATCTGTTTAACAGTTTCACACGTATCCACGTAAATAGCAAATTCCAGAAACTCATAATGAGTAACATTGTTTTTTAAATTGTATTAATGGTCGTTTATGGCCTGTTGCAAGGCAAAATGTTTAGAAATCTGAGAACATCCGTCTCCATGTCCATCCCAGTGGCACCTTTTACATATATAATCTTGTTCTTGTCATAAATAAAGCCAAAATAATAGCTCACTATATGTTAAACAACTATTGCCCCCTTTGATTAATCCCCATTTGACTAAATATTATACCTTTAAGCTAGAATTTCCTCAACAATGTGATGCTCTGTGGGACATATATAACTCATCATCTGCTACAGCGTTGGCAAGGGGTGAATTAGTACAATTCATTGTATCAAAATATCAATATGCATTTTTTTTTCTGCAAAATGATAAAGTCATGTTTTATTTAAAATGACATGTCAATGGAAATACAAAATGTAACCAAAGACACTTTTTAAGTACATTTTTGGAAAGAAGAGTTTGAAGATACCAAAGGGAAAATCAGAATCCGTATATCGACGAAGAACAGACAACACATAGGAGAAACAACAATCCATAAAGACTACAAATAAAACTAAAGATCGAGAAACACGAAACCCACTGGAAACATTAGGATAAACATTGGGGACCCGTGTGGCTCAGTGTGTTAGGTAGTTGTAGGACCCGGGTGGCTCAATGGGTTAGGTAGTTGTAGGGGACCCGGGTGGCTCAGTAAGTTAGGTAGTTGTAGGGCCCGGGTGGCTCAATGAGTTAGGTAGTTGTAGGGGACCCGGGTGGCTCAGTGAGTTAGGTAGTTGTAGGACCCGGGTGGCTCAATGAGTTAGGTAGTTGTAGGGGACCCGGGTGGCTCAGTAAGTTAGGTAGTTGTAGGGCCCGGGTGGCTCAATGAGTTAGGTAGTTGTAGGGGACCCGGGTGGCTCAGTGAGTTAGGTAGTTGTAGGACCCGGGTGGCTCAATGAGTTAGGTAGTTGTAGGGCCCGGGTGGCTCAATGAGATAGGTAGTTGTATGACCCGGGTGGCTCAATGGGTTAGGTAGTTGTAGGGGACCCGGGTGGCTCAGTGAGCTAGGTAGTTGTAGGGCCCGGGTGGCTCAATGAGTTAGGTAGTTGTAGGGGACCCGGGTGGCCCAGTAAGTTAGGTAGTTGTAGGGCCCGGGTGGCTCAATGAGATAGGTAGTTGTAGGGGACCCGGGTGGCTCAGTGAGTTAGGTAGTTGTAGGGCCCGGGTGGCTCAATGAGCTAGGTAGTTGTAGGGGACCCGGGTGGCTCAGTAAGTTAGGTAGTTGTAGGGCCCGGGTGGCTCAATGAGATAGGTAGTTGTAGGGGACCCGGGTGGCTCAGTGAGTTAGGTAGTTGTAGGGCCCGGGTGGCTCAATGAGTTAGGTAGTTGTAGGACCCGGGTGGCTCAATGAGTTAGGTATTTGTAGGACCCGGGTGGCTCAATGGGTTAGGTAGTTGTAGGGGACCCGGGTGGCTCAATGGGTTAGGTAGTTGTAGGACCCGGGTGGCTCAATGAGCTAGGTAGTTGTAGGACCCGGGTGGCTCAATGGGCTAGGTAGTTGTAGGACCCGGGTGGCTCAATGGGTTAGGTAGTTGTAGGGGACCCGGGTGGCTCAGTAAGTTAGGTAGTTGTAGGGCCTGGGTGGCTCAATGAGTTAGGTAATTGTAGGGGACCCTGGTGGCTCAATGGGTTAGGTAGTTGTAGGATCCGAGTAGCTCAATGAGTTAGGTAGTTGTAGGGGACCCGGGTGGCTCAATGGGTTAGGTAGTTGTAGGACCCGGGTGGTTCAATGAGTTAGGTAGTTGTAGGGCCCGGGTGGCTCAATGAGCTAGGTAGTTGTACGCCCGGGTGGCTCAATGAGTTAGGTAGTTGGATTACCTAACAACTCATACAAAACTATCACCAACACGACGTGGGTTCGCACCCGGCTTTGTAAGTTACAAACAATGGTGCACTCGACTCTCAGCCGCAAGTGATAAAGTTTACCAGTTGCTTGTCCACGGTCGGTGGTTCTCTCCGGCTTCTTTCACCACTAAAACTGGTCGCCATGATATAGCTGAAATGTTGCTGAAAGTGGCGTTAAACACAATAAATCAAATCATTTTTCTTAGTGACAAATTAATGTAAGATATACTTATTAATAAAATTTACTGTACATTTATAATGTAAGCATTATTAAAACTAAGGCTCTCCTACCTCAAAAACAATTATTTTACTTTCCAACCTATTGACTATCTACGTACATGCTATTGTAGAAACATTTCGTGCGCACTAAATCTATGTTTATATTGGATCAAATGTATGTTAGTTCGTTATGGCGACTTTATTGAATCAATTAAAACCCAAACATGTAAATAAACAAAATAAAAACCTCGTCCCTGCGGTTATAGCGATCTCATGATTGTTCGATTTACATCTGTGTGTAATTTGGTTTTCAATGAGTACTCCGGTTTCCTCCAATACAATAACTGATTGAAAGTGGCATTAAATAATGATTGATTTATTCTCGGGCGTTTTATATCCAGTGGTAGATGGTGTCTTCATATTGAAAACGAGAACAACTTCAACAATATGTATCATTTATTATCTCATGTCATTTATTATAGTTGAGTAGATCATATATTTAAAGAAATTTACAGAATAATACGTTTTCAGCCAATTGAACCACTGTTTTAAATATTAGATATAAACAATTAAAAGTAAGCTGGAGTGAATAAATTGTGAGTAGTATATGGGCACAGCTCAAGTCATATTTGTTGTAGTGGAGCTACCGGAAGTGACCGCGTTCGCATGCGCAACCGGAAGTGACGTGACCGAAAGCGGCCCTGAACGGAAGTCACGGAAGTGATCGCATGCGCATGCACAACCGGTACATTTTGTACTACTACTACAGTAGCAGTACACAATGTGTCATTGCGCATGACCGATAGGGCTACCGGAAGTGACGTGACCCCGAAGGTGGTTCCCTCAGGTGCACACATGCGCAACCGGAAGTTGGGGTTCCCGCCCTTTTTTCGGGTGTTTTGACCGGAAATGACGTTACCCGTAAGGCTAAGAAAAAAATAAAAAAATAAAGAATTGAGAAAGTACGGGAGAAAAGTATGGGGAAAATTAAATGTCTTATAACGTCACACAAGTAACTTCCATTTAAAACGTTGTTTGAAAAAATACGGGAAAATGTATTGTTTATTTGAAACATTGTGCTTTAACTTTTGTCCGATTTGTGAAAAGAAGTATTTGAAACATTGTGTTTTAACTTTTGTGCGATTTGTGAAAAGAAGTATTTGAAACATTGTGTTTTGTGCGATTTGTGAAAAGAAGTTGAAGTATTTAGACAAAGACGGAAAAAGAGATTGAATCTTTGCACAGAGTTAACTGAAGTAGTAAGTATTTTTAAAGTATTATTTATAATAGAATAGGCACATATTTAATTTGCTTAAATCTTTGTCCTTCACTGACGTGTCGTTGACTGATATGTTTACACGTTTATTCTGTCATAATGAGCAAATGGACTGGAGAACACTTCATATGCTGGATAATAATAAAACCATAGATATCAAATTTAGTGCGCACGACGGGTTTCTGGAATAACCTTCATCAGGTACGCTCAAAATAGAAAGATTGGAAAACCAATATAATTAAACATTTTGGGAGCAATAAAACCAAAGGGTCTAAACAGAATAGCCAAAATAAGCTTACGTAAAAATGTTTAATACATGATCTAGACCATCCAGATTTAATGTCTGTATGACGACTATCACTTTACTTTTTTGCATCGTCTGGTCTCAAACACATTTCTTGTGGAATCTAGTTTTACTATGTGCTGTTACTTTTGTACATGAAACTGGACAATCTAACTACTTGTAGTTAGTATATATACAATCTGTCTTATACACATAAGATATCATTTTTGTACCTATCACCACTTATCCTCGTTTTGGCAGGCTAAACATCCACACATAGGCCAAGTGTAACCATGTTTTGCTACAAGATTTATTAATTTTCACGGTCTCGTCACGATCATAGTTGCAATATTTCTCCTGTGACATTAAGCAACAATTAATTATTCTTATATAA
The DNA here is from genome assembly GCA_963383655.1 of Bathymodiolus septemdierum. Lineage (NCBI taxonomy): Eukaryota > Metazoa > Mollusca > Bivalvia > Mytilida > Modiolidae > Bathymodiolus > Bathymodiolus septemdierum. The sequence continues at coordinate 51,429,385 of OY726530.1, read as the reverse complement.
TGTCATTTATGAAATACTAAGTCAAATATGTGTGGAAATAGTTTATTTTCAATAAAACAAATAACAAAATTCAAACAGTAGAATGATCAGCTGAAACACTTAAATTTGTTTTGAATAGTTATACAGGAAGCACTGAATTGTGTCACTGACAAATATATATGTTATGTCTATTTCAGCGTTGATGTCTAATATTGGGAAGGGAAACAATATATTACGTATTTCAAACATCATTGCTTCCTTCCGCGTGGAAACTACATTAGTAATATTTCATAATTGTCGCTATTATATTTATTTAGGGGAGATTAGGCTTATGGTGTTTAACTTCACGTTCAACAATGCTTCAGTTATATTGTGGGGTCAGTTTAATTGGTGGAGGAAACCGGAGTACCCGGAGAAAACCACCGAATTGCCGCAAGTCACTTTAGCACATAATGTTGTATCGAGTACACATCGCCTTGAGCAGGATTCGAACTCATAGCGTTAGTGGGGATATGCATTGATTGCATAGGTAGATGTAAATCCAACTACCATACGATCACGACAACGACGGCCTCTGTATTTCTATCTGTGGTAAGCTATTTTTTTTATATTGTTTAAATCATGTTAATGTTACTTTATTTCTACTCCTTTGTGAATTTTTTTTATCTATATCTGCTATTTTAGCCTAATTACTTGATTCCCCAGTTGCGCTTAGGCATACAAAATTCAGAAAATATAACATTTACAGCATGTTGAAATGGCCAACGTAGAAATAAATACCTTGTGCTAGGAAGAGACAGATCTTATTTTGTAAAAATAGAATACTCTGATTCTACCAAAATGTTCTCTGAAACTGATATCATCAACATGCTCGACTTTTTGATTGACAACATATTTGTTATGTTTGGTGGATGTATTTTTCAACAGATTGTCGGCATATCTATGGGTACAAACTGTGCTCCTCTCCTCGTCGACTTGTTCCTTTATTCGTATGAGGCAGACTTCATACAGAGGCTTCTCAAGAAAAACGAAAAGAAGCTGGCCTGATCCTTTAGTTTCACGTTCCGCTATATAGATGATGTCCTTTCACTAAGCAATTCTAGGTTTGGTGATGTCTTTCATCGCATCTATCCCATTGAAGTTGAAATAAAGTATACCATAGATACAGATAGGTCTATTTCATACTTTGATTTACTGCTCGAAATTGACAGCGAGGAGCACTTAAGAACGAAACTTTACGACAAAAGAGATGATTTCAATTTTCCCATTGTGAACTTTCCATTTATATGTAGCAACATTCCAGCAGCACCTGCATATGGAGTATATATCTCTCAGTTGATACGATATTCCAGAGCTTGTGGTTAGTATCAGAATTTCCTTGATAGAGGGTTGCTACTAACAAGGAAGCTACTGAAGCAAGGGTTCTCTTGGTAAAGTTAAAGTCTTCACTTCGAAAATTGTACGGTCGCCACCATGACTTGGTTGACTGCTATGGAATATCTGTATCACAAATGATCACGGATATGTTCCACTTATCGTACACACTTCCCGGTGTCGTATGGTATTTTCACCCCCATGGTATATTGACTCGGGGTCAAAATACCATGGGTAGGGGGTCAAAATACCTTGGGTAAGGGGATTGATATACCATGGGTAAGGTGGTCAAAATACCATGGGTAACGGGGTCGATATACCATGGGTAGGGGGGTTTGATATACCATGGATAGGGGGGTCCATTTACCATGGGTAGGGGGTCGATATTACATGGGTAGGGGGCTGCTATACCATGGGTAGGCGGGTCGATATATCATGGATAGCGTGGTCGATATGCCATGGGTAGGGGGCCGATATACCATTGAAAGGGGGTCAAAATACCTTGGGTAGGGCGGTCGATATACTATGGGTAGAGGGGACGATATACCATGGGTAGTGGGTTCGATATTCTATGGGTAGGGGGGTTGATATACCATGTGTAGGGGGGTCGATATACCATGGGTAGGGGGTTGATATACCATGGATAGGGGGTCAAAATAACTTGGGTAGGGGGGTCGATATACCATGGGTAGGGGGGTCGATATATCATTGGTAGGGGGTTCGATATACCATGGGTAGGGGGTTGATATACCATGGGTAGGGGGATCGATATACCATGGGTAGGGGGTCGAAATAGCACGTTTAGGGGGTTGATATACCATGCGTAAGGGGTCGATATACCATGGATAGGCGGTCAAAATAACATGGGTAGGGGGGTCAAAATACCATGGATATGGGGTTGATATACCATGGATAGGGGGTCAAAATAACATGGGTAGGGGGTCAATATACCATGGATAGGGGGATCAGATTACCATTGATAAGGGGTAGAAATACCATGGGCAAGGGGGTCGATATACCATGGGTAAGGGGTCGATATACCATGGATAGGGTATTGATATACCACAGATAGGGGGTCAAAATAACATGGGTAGGGGGGTCAATATACCATGGATAGGGGGATCAGATTACCATGGGTAAGGGGTAGAAATACCATGGGCAAGGGGGTCGATATACCATGGGTAAGGGGTCGATATACCATGGATAGGGTATTGATATACCACAGATAGGGGGTCAAAATAACATGGGTAGGGGGGTCAATATACCATGGATAGGGGGATCAGAATACCATAGGTAGGGGGTAGAAATACTATGGGCAGGGGAGTCAATCTACCATGGATAGTGGGGCCAAATTACCATGGGTAAGGGGGTCAATATACCATGGATAGGGGCGTCAAAATATCATGGGTAGGGGGGTCAAAATACCATGGATAGGCAGTTCGATATACCATGGAGAAAAATAACAGTAAAATAAATATATAAGATTGTAAATGAAGACATCAAGATAAAATTGATCAATAAAGATGTCTTAAACTTTTTTGTCAGTTAATAAAGTGTATTCAAATTTACCTATTGTTAATTGGCAAATGACAATATGTTTATTTAGCATTTAATGATGGCACTATGATATAATGCATCACCTTCAATTTTAACACCTATTTACCTAACCTCATATATCCTGGGTAATGGTGTCAAAAAGGTGATCAAAAGTCAGTTTGTTATTTACTGATTGGTCTACCAATTAAAAAAAACAACATGTCCAGGATTATCTATAAACTAAAAGACTACAGCATTGTTCAATACCTTAATCCAATTTGGACACAGAAGAGTATGACCAGTTAGACCAGTTTTTAAGTAGTGATCCTGACAAGAGATGCTGGCCAAGCCATATAGTGGTAAGTTATCATTTAATTAATTAATAGTAAAAGGGATTGATATTTATATAATAATGTGGTCTTGTCCAGATAATATGCCAACATATTACCCAGGTCTGAGAGACATATTACCAGACCGAACGCAAAATATTACCCAGACCTGGGTAATATTTATATTACTTGGATAAAATATTACCCAGGTCTGAGAGACCATATAGTGAGTGGTAAGTTATCATTTGATTAATTAATAGTAAAAGGGATTGATATTTATATAATAATGTGGTCTTGTCCAGGTAATATGTCAAAATATTACCCAGGTTTGAGAGATATATTACCCGACCGAATGCAAAATATTACCCAGACCTGGGTAATATTTTGGCATATTACCTGGACAAGACCACATTAATATCATTATTATACTGAGTGTCTAATTGTCCAGGTAATATGCCAAAATATTACACAGGTAGTATGTCAAAATATTACAGTACCAAATATCACTACAGAAACTTACACGAAGTATAATAATGATTATTAGTGTATGTCATGGTAAAAAGAAATGTGTTTGGTGTACCATTCCTGTCATAACTTAGCAATCTATATATTGAAAGTCATTGACATGCAGTGTATATTAAAACAATTGTCAATATCATGAAAGATCTTATTATGATATGAAAAATAAAGTTAAGTTATAAAATAATCTAAAAAATATCATATTCAGTCCTAGTCTTAAATATATATGTGAATCATTGTTTTATTTATAATATCATATTATTTAAAAGTTGTAAATCCATGGCACCATATATATATATATATATATATATAGCATTAAAATATAATATTATGTATAAGGCAGCAATAACTGGGGCTCTTTTAGTTTTTTCCGATTCAACATTTTTCAAAGGTTTATAGTGTTTTACAATTAAATCATGTTACATAAATTACAGTTTTTAAATAACAAAATATTTTAATAGCAAAAACTATCTTTTTAACACATGTATTTAATGGTAAATGAAAAAAAAATCACAAGACAAAAAGTCACAGGATATAAAGTCACAATTAATATTTTTAATTTGGAGAAACCTCTAGGACAAAAAAAAATCACAATTAACATATTAGGTTAAAAAAATGTTATAACAATAAAATCTCACAATACTCATTTAACCTGTATGTGGGACAATACAATTTAATACGTTCTTAATTATTATTTGCTTAAAACTACGATGTTAATTCAATGTCCCATTGTTTTTTTTAATTAACTCTTTATATGATTACTTTTCATTATTACCCAAAGTTTGGATCCTTTGTGTAGTCATATGTGATACGATAATTAATAGATTAATGCATGCCCTTTTCCATATCAAGACTGTTATCATCCCGAGACGGCGAGAGACCGATATCAGCCAAAGGGCTTTAGCCCGAGGGTCGATATCGGTCGAGGGATGATAACAGTTCTGATATGGAAAAAGACATGCATTAATCTATTTATCACATATTTCAACATTGAATTAAAAAGAACAAAATTAACTTCCCACACAGACACCAAACTTATGGATATGAGTGATCGATATCGGTTGAGGGTTCTGCTTCCGAAACGCCAACAAATCTTTCCTCGCTGAACGTCGACATTTTCCAACCGACAATTAACAGTTGGGCGGAAGTGACGTCATGGGGCTCACAAGAGGCTTGATATCGTGTTATCAGAGTTTTGCCCCGATGGGAGATGCAGTAAACACTGGAACATAATTTTGAGATCAGGGAGATAATTTAATTTAATTGTTAATAAAATAATTGAAAGTGAAGTTTTTTTCTTTTTCAGTACATTGTTTAATGACATGATATGTGCATAACAGTTCCCATAATTGTGTGGGAAACAATAGTGTTGTAGTATTATTGGTACCTGTAAAGATATGCCACATTATGACCCAAATGTGTTTCATGTTATGCACTACATACACAAACTGTTGATCAAGCATCTGTCCATTGGAGGTTAGATGTTTAACATCACTTTCAAAAATATTTCAGTTACTACTTTTGTGGCGGAAATTGGAGTACCCAGAGAAATCCACAGACCTGTCGCAAGTCACTGACAAACTTTATCACATAATGTTTTATCGAGTACACCTCGCCATGAATGGGGTTCAAACTCGTAACTTAAGTGGCGATAGGCAACGATTGCACAGGTAGATGTAAATTCAACTACCATACGACCACGGCGGCTCAAGTTCAGTTAAGATGAAAGATAATTGTTTTATTGATATTGATATTGATGGAATTTATGATTATCGCTGATTATAAACTTTCTTTTCATATCAATCAATGAAAAGAATTGGTTTGTTGAAAGTATGTTTTTTGTTGGGGTTCATTGGATGGAATTTGTATCTCATGTGAAGTTCCGTCAATTGCAGACGCAACGCTAGGCATATCAGAACAATACCATTTCTTTTGCCACCAGGCTGGGATGGTTGGCCACTGAATTTTACGATAACAATCTTTCTATAAGTCTACCCATGTTGAATTTAAAACTCTGTCAACAGTTGAAACACTGACACCAAAGCATAAATAAATAAATAAATACATATTGCACGGACCGTGTTATTTATCTTAGTGAATCTCATGATCATCGATGAGCTAAAACAATTGACGAAGGTGGTCCGTTGCTGAACATGAGCAGTATAAAACTGGGGCTCTTAAAAGAAAACGACAAGTAAAGCAAAGTGGAAATATTTTAGAATAACATTACTATCATTTGAAATATACATATGTATAATATGCATACAAGTGTAGAAAAGTAGATGAATAGCTTTGAATCTGAGAATCCCTAAAATTCACATCACATTTTCATAAATTATATAAAGTTTCCCCTTTTGCGCCCATATTGAACTTTTAACTTCTATCAGATTCATTCTCTTTTAAAATCAAAGGGAACTATCCATTCGGTGCCTTGAAAAAGCGTTATGTCATGTGCATAAGTTATTGTTTGCATGATTGACAGACAATATTCATCATATTGTTTTCTAGCTTCTGAACTGTCGATCGAGAAAAAAAAAATTCTAGACAGGCAGCAATTAATATTTCGCATAAACAATAGCGACCCCACACCACAAGATGTGGAAAATAGAAATATTCTTCTGTGGTTTAAATGTGTATTAACTGCATTAAATGTAAACTGTATGATTCTGTTTGATAATGTCCTTTAACTAGAACAGGAAAAAAATGTACAATTGAGTGAACTACTATATAGTAGTGTTGTAATACAAGATCGTGAACGTCATGTACAAGTTTAAAGAATTTCAAGGTATATTCCAAGAAGCTGTTAAGTGTCTTTCCTCTCTTCATGACAAATATGTTATCGTTCCTGCGGACAAGGCTTCCAACAATATCGTGTTTGTATGTAAATCATATTACTTCGAATGCCTAATCAAGGAATTAGGCATAAATAGCAACACCTCTAGTAATACCACATACAAACCAACTTCGTTCGACAAAGATGAAATCCTAGCTAACCACAGATCATTCATGACCTCTTTAAACATTCCCTCTGGTAAAGAGTCTGAGGATTTACCCTATTTATATTGGATACCTAAACTCCATAAGACACCATACAAAGAAAGGTACATAGCGGGATTATCAACTTGTTCGACGAAAGAATTGTCTATTCACCTGACAAAGATTCTGTCTGCAGTAAAAGAGGGACAACAGAAATATTGTGAAACTGTTTACTCGCGTAGTGGCATAAATCACATGTGGATTTTGAAAAACTCTAAAGATCTTTTGGATAACCTGAAATCAAGATCTTTCTCTCAGGTATCCTCAATCAAAACTTTTGATTTTTCAACTCTATATACCACCCTACCGCATGACAAATTAAAAACCCGCTTAAAAGAAACAATTCATAAAGCTTTTAGTCATAGAAACTATGGCTCAAAATTTGTTGTGTTAGGCTACAATTCCACGTATTTTTCAAACAAAATTCATAAAGGTAAAACATGCTACTCCGAGGAACAAGTGATCAGTATGCTGGAGTTCCTCATCGATAACATATTTGTCTCCTTTGGAGGGACACTGTTTCAGCAGGTCGTCGGTATACCAATGGGTACGAATTGTGCCCCTCTTCTAGCCGATTTATTTTTATACTCATATGAGTCGGAGTTTCTTCAAAAGCTTGTAAAAGATAAGAATATTCATGAGGCTAGAGCCTTTAATTTCACATACAGGTATATTGATGACGATTTATCTATCAATAATTCTAGATTTGCAGAATTTCTTCCATTGATATATCCTCCAGAGCTGGAAGTTAAAGAGACCACCGATACAACTTCGTCCGCATCATTTTTGGACTTATACCTTGAATTTGAATACAGTGGTCAACTCAGTACTAAAATTTATGATAAGCGGGACGACTTCAATTTTAAAATCATAAATTTTCCAAACATGTGCAGCAATATACCAGCTTCTCCTGCATATGGTGTTTACATCTCGCAATTGATTCGCTATGCAAGGGCCAGTAGCAATTATTCTGATTTCCTGAAACGTCATCTTCATCTGAGAAACAGGCTACTGGACTAGGGCTATTAAAAGATTCGCCTTATTCGATCTCTTTAAAAGTTTATATTCCGATACCAATATTTTGTCGAAATATATTCCATCTCTGCAGAAAAAATTATAAGCGATGGATTTTCACATAGTGAAAATGTATATAGATAAAGAAGTTAAAAATGTCAAGAATTTTTTTGTCAATGTGTGACGTAAAAATATTTTTGACATTTACGTCACCGAATATGGTACTGCTTTGACAACTATTTTACCTATTTTGTTCCTGTATTTAAATACTGTTACAGTGACAGCCGGAACCTTTGAACCGTAATGAGAGCGGGAGGTTTGGCGCCTTAAAATCTGATTCAACCCACCATTTCTTTAGAAAGGCCTGTACCAAGTCAGGGTCATTACGTTTTCACAGTTTTCCGGTTGTTGACTGATTTTGTCTGTTTATATAACTATGAATTTTGACTTTCCCTTTGTAAGATTGTTCGAAGTTCGGTAATTTTGTTATTACCTTTATTTAAATGAGGTTGAAACAAGTCAACAGTTGATATCAATTCGGTTGTATTTCATTTTGACGATTTTAATTACGGAAGACGATCACAACCATATTGTTGTTAACAATTGCAACTCGGCTGGTTTTTTCATAACCTATAATAAAATGAAAAAATATATATCACACTGTCGGAACAGTTCCAGCATTCAATAGAAAAATCGTAGAAATATGTAAATTCGATATCCCTAACACACATATAAATGACCCCTCTTGTCACAGTATGATAGTAGTCCTCCTTTGACTGCACAAGTAGAAGAATATACCTGTCTAAATGCTGATTCTTCTGAAATTTTGGTATCCAATATAAAGTAGATCATTTACAGTTTTCTTCATTTATCGGAATGTTCAGTGATGACGTGAATGACTTGTGGTTTGCCAAAATGTCTTCTTTGTTAAAATTATTATTTTTGTAAGGTTTACCAGAGTTCTTGGAAATATCAAGTTCTTCATATTGCTCGTTTGGCGTTAAACAACAATCACTCACTTCATTACTTATTTACCAAACCTTGTTTCTTGTGGTTTTTGAATATTTTTTATGATGTTTACCTATTTGAAATTAAGTATGTTTGTAAGCTCAACTAGCCAAAACGGCCAAGTGAAGTATTAGCATTTAGTGTCCGTCGTCTGTTATCCATAACTTTTCATATTAATATTTAATCTTTATCTTAGAAACTGCAAAACCAAATGCTTTAACTATTTTACGTTTTCAAGTTTTGGGACTATTTTGTAGCGCGTGCATATATAGTACATGTCTATTCAAAACGCACATGCATCAACGCTTACCTCACCATGACCAGACCCAAAGAGTCATATAAGGTATTATCATCACATTGCGTCCAGCGTGGTCTGTAATTCTTTAACAGTAACTTTGGAGGGATGTATGAGAGGTGAGCATTCAGTGGCGTCTTAACGCATGGGCACGCGGAGCAGTTGCCCGGGGTCCCACGAGCATAGGGCCCTATGCTTATCTATGTATGTTGTGTACTGTATGTTTTTCTAAGGTTTAAACACTGACTTTGTTGGAATATCAATACAATATATATATATGTTTAATTTTATATACATTTACAGTTTTATTCATATGTGTGGTTGTGTAGGTATCGGCCCCAGTGCACTGCTTTTCCTGGGGCCAGTGATGCTGTTAAGATGGCCCTGCTTCTATTGTTATTATCCAAAAAAGCAGTAGAGAGGGTCTACACATGTAAAATGCTACGGTAACGTTGTTGCTTAGATATTTCAGCAGATAAACAATACCAATTAATTTGTGAAGAAGGAAGCTTTTAAAGCACATCTATGAAACATGTATTTAAGGAAAATTGTTACTACGCTGATTATTAATTGAAAATGAAAACGGTGATTGCATTACATCACGCTTACTGTGACGTAACTACACGTCCGCAATCGATATTGCAAAAACCCTACGTCCTTTAAGTGTTTTAAAATAATCGTTTTTTAGCATTTGTTTATTAAATTTAAAAAAATGCAATAGAAGAACGGCATCCCGAAGACCGATCTTGGAAAAAAATTAACTGTCAACAAACTTTATCATTAAATACGATATTTTCATATGGCAAAGAATACAGGGATTGAACGTAACAAGAACAATCCCATAGAACTCGGGGAAAAAAGGGGAAGTTGCATATTTGACCTTTCAATCTATTCGCACATTTACACGTAAATGACAACTTACAGCAGATTATGATAGTGCAACAGTTTATTAGGAGTGTTGTTGTTGGTTTGTCATAAAACTAAATAATATCTACCATCTCCTCTTTTTCTAGTGACAATCAAAACAATCATACATAGACTCATGGCAGCGACACACATTTTACTTACACGATGAATCATAAGGTTGTAAACTTGTTCTCATCATAAATATATATGAAATACTTGATTGTAAAACAATTCTCTATCGACAGCCACTTTCCATGGGATATCTGGCTTGTTATCAGTTTATCAAAAAACCAAAAATAATTCTGACAGGTTCCTAGCTAAAATCGTTACACATTAAACATTTTGCTTCACATCATTTCCCAACATATTTCCATATTATAAAAAAAGCGATCTTTAAATATTGGACTTCTCTCAACCTGCATCTTGTAAATTTTTTTTTTATAGATTTGTGATGGTTGTCCGTAAAAATGTACTGGAATATATCATTGCATTGGTTGTCGCTAAGAATAAAGTACGGTTAAAAAATGCTTAAAAAATTTCAAATATTACAAAGTTCTATCGTCCAAATAAATCTATCTATTACTTCTTTAAGGTTAATACCAAAATTTCGACCAGTTTTCGTCGATCAATGTTAATAAGTTTCTGAATTAATATGACCTCAATATGTACATTATTAATGTCATAGCAGACGATGAAACCAAAATTGGTCTGTATGAGATATATTTTTTAAATGATTAAAGCTTTGTTAAGGTGTCGAAAAAATGGATTACGAAAAAATACAATTTCAAAGTGAAATAATAGATGTGGTACGTAGTTCTTACATTTAAAGATGACATTTTTAGATCAGATTTCTTGAGATCATTCAAGCAATTTCAGCATCATAATATAACCTCTGACAAATGAAGCGATCAAAATAATGAGAATCACGTGAAACAAACCATCGAAAACAGGAGACCGTCGAAAATGGGTGATGTTCCGACATTACTATTCGTTCACTTTAATTTCATAATACAGATTCGGAGCATGTTTTTATTCCTGAAATCAATCCACATTGCATATTAAGTCAAATTTATGCTTTGTTTATTGAGTTTTATTATGCTTTGTTTATTGAGTTTTATTATGCTTTGGTTTTTTTTGTTTTTTTTTAAAGACATGCATTATAATACAATGATACGTACGTTCTGTATTCTGGAATAAAATGACGTTCAGTGCTTTTCATTACCTGACTTTGTCGGTCCGCCGTGAGGAATTAGATGCACAAATTAACTAACTGTATTTATTTCTGAAAAGCACATATTGTGAATACATTTTGGAGAAAATTTTATCGACATCTGAGGTGGGGCCGATTTTGGCCCTTATAGCTCCCAGTCCTTTTAGAGAAAAATTATAAACGATCTGTAGCAGATACCATGAGAAAATATAATAAGAAAGTGTCAAAATCAAATACTAAGATTGTAAATGGTAGTTTTGTTACTCTAAGAATACCTGTTGTAGATAGGGCATCTGGGGATCTACCACGCTTATTGTGCAGGATAGACGATATTGTAGGTAAAGATGAAAGTTTATATAAATTATCATGTGGATTTGGTATCTTAAACTCATGTTATGATATGGGTGATTTGGAACTGTTAACACGCAAAGTTGAAACATCCCACTGGATAGAAACTGAAGTTTCTTTTTATGCTGCTGCTAAACAGGCAAGTTTTTCACTTGCAAGTAAACGGTGCAAATGCAAGGGGACATGCAAAAATAAAACTTGTAAATGTAGAAAGTCGGATCTTCCTTGCAGCAGCAAGTGTCATCCAGGACGTGTTTGCCAAAATGTCATTGACAGTTAAAAACATTGGACTAAGATCCATTATATAATTAGTTTTGTTCCTTGGTGATGGATATTTGAACTTACTTTGATATGTATTTTGATTTATTCTTCTGACTTATGTGGAATTTGAGTAAAATTCTATTGAAAAAGCTTATAGTATTCGTTTGCTTCATGAAAATAAAGCTTGATCTTTAACATACGTATATGGTCTACATACTCATACGGTCCAGCTCGTAAAAGACCATATGAGTATACGCATACGGGCCGACCGTACGCGTACGATCTGGAACATTTATATTTATCTTTGTTTTCTGTCATTAATATACTTTTGTTTTTATATATTTCAGCTATCATTCGTAAGTTGAGAATACCAAGAACATAAAGTGTACACTGCTATAATAGTTGAGAAAACAAGGTGCAATTATTTCTTTATGAATACTTCATCAAAAGACAAAAGTATTTATTTTTGATTTGTGTACATATTTCCATATTGCCAATAATATGAAACAGACTACACATTCTTCTATGTCCATGACTGTTTGTTGACGTCTAATTGGGTAGTCCAAACTCCACGTCTTTCTTCTACACTTCTACATTTGCATTGTCATTCTGTATTTATTCAGGGTAATTTTTAGGTCAAGGCCACTAAGTGGCAGGGACATAGTGTTACCAATGTCCGTAATTCCGAAATAAAACAGTTGTCACAACTGTTGTATGCTTTGATATATTGACTTGATATTTGGTATGTAGGTGTATAATGATAAGCTACAGATCAAGCTTACGTTTCGTTTCGATCCAATGATCTTTGGCCGAGTTAATGCCCTTGGACTTTGAAATTTGGCCTTATATTTAGTTGTCACCACTTTTTTTCGCTATGATTTGAGATATTGACTTGATTTTTGGCATGAGAGTATATACTCATAAGTTATAGATCAACTTTGAAATTCGTTCCTGTTGAATGATCTTTGGCCAACTTGCAGCCTTTGGGCTTTGAAAGTTGGCCAAATATTTAGTTGTCACCACTTTATTTCACTATGATTTGAGATATTGACTTGATTTTTGGTATGAGAGTGTATAATCATAGGTTACAGATCAACTTTGAAATTCATTCCGGTTGATAAGGGTAATAACAAAATTACCGAACTCCGAACAATCTTACAAAGGGAAAGTCAAAACTCATAAGTATATAAACAGACAAAATCAGTCAACAACCGGAAAACTGTGAAAACCGTAATGACCTCGACTTGGAACAGGCATTTCTAAAGAAATGGTGAGTTGAATCAGATTTTAAAGCGCCAAACTTCCCCCTTTCATTACGGCTCAAAGTTTCCGGCTGTCACTATAACAGTATTTATAACAATACTTGAACAAAACAGGTAAAACAGTTGTCAAAGCAGCACCAAACTTTTTGGCCTATTACTGAGGTAATTAAAAAAGGGTGAAACTTTTGCGAGCCTCCTTTAATATTCACGACGTGGACATTCGTGTCTTTCCGACACATCTAGTGTTGTACAGTGATATACTATCTTTTGATATACATTTTATTAATTTGTGTTTTGATTAGTGTACATATCCCATCTCGTCATTAATATGAAACAGATAACACATTATTCTATGTCCATGACTGTTCGTTGATGTTTTATTGAGTAGTCCAAACTCTACATTTTCTCTATGCACGTTATTGTGTATTTATTCAGAGTGATTGTGGTGCACAGTGATATATTATATATATATATTGTGTTAATGTATTGTGTTAATGTATTGTCTTGATGTATTTTGTTAATGTATTTTATTTATTGACTATTGTAATTCACAATGTTTGTTGTACAATTTTATTAAGTATCAAAGCATTTCACTTCAACTGAAACTCACATAAAATATATGTGTTCTTACGTTCAGATGTCCGTTGCGATTTCCGCATGAAAACAATGTTCGATTCGTCTTTCCCTTTTCCTCCAGTTGTCATGTCTCATTTACGTTATTTGTGGTTGCTTGCTTATAGTGGTGTCCAACACATATTGTGTACTGTTTGTGCTTGTTTTCCTTCGTTTTGTGAACCCTATTTTGCCAGTTTCTTTGGATTGTCCATTTTTTGTATTGCCCCTTGGGTATTCTCTAACGTTTATATAATGAATTTGTTTTACTATTGAGTAAAATAGCAGATTCTTTCTTAACCAATTTTTCAAATGTTGTGAAACATATTTTTAAAGCGAATATATTTTTCAATTCATATCTAGACCGCTTCATATCATACATTATGTTAATGGCATGAGAATCTAGAAAAAATCGCCAAAATTTCGCTTTTCTACCTGTTTCTAATTTTTATGTCATTTACGTATTCCATTTGAATCGTAAAATGTTTATTTGTTTTAATATTCAGGTGCCATGTATTGTTACTAAATACTGATATATTGCTTTGATATTGCAGATATATATGGAATACGGCAGTTGTGAAGCATACATGTTATAGAGTTGCTATGCTACAACTGGAGATTTGGAAATTTTTAGCTTGAGATTCGGTCTCATAACTGGAGATTTTTTATCGACGTATTTGATGCGTGTTTTTATTGTTTATTGATGTTTTCCTTTTGTTTGTTTCAGCATTGAACCAACTGCATTCCATTTCAATATATATTGTTTACATTTCTGTCTTATTAGTAGTGTTTCATATGATGAATTAAGGATAAAAACTGTATTTATAATTTATTCATAATCATTCATAATCACAAGGTTATAACAAAGCAATAACAATGAAGACATATTGTTCTGAACAATAAAGTCATAGAGCACTAAAATTAAAAAGTCACGTTGCTGCTGGTGCGTTGGGTGATAGCATACGTTTCGGCATTTTTGTGGTTTATCAATTCCTTCCTGGAAGTTAATCCTTAGATAATACTTCACTGAAGTCCTAGACAGACATTACCGCTATTGTATAGTAGTGCGTCTGATAGGACGAGCTGCCATACTAGTGATAATGTATGGCGAGATCTCCAAAACTGACGTTATTGTTTTAATCGGTAACGTCATGGTGTGTTTGATGTCACACTGACCAATACATATATACTTTTGTTGATTTGTTTTGCGAAGGTGAACCTTGAGATGGGAGATGCGATTAGAAGTCCATTTTGAGAAAAATAGATCAACGATAGTATGTTTTATCGATGTCAGGGCAACGTCAATATAACTTCCCATGGCTACGCATAAAAATCAACGAAATGATGTGGTTGTATCGACGTCGTACATGTTATTGCGACACACTGCTATTTCTGAGAATTTAGAAATACCAAGGGTGCATTTTTTCTTTCTGATCATGATCTTGATAACTGCATTTTTAAATACTGATCATGAATTGGATCAACGAATAAAACTGTCATTGCATGAACCATGATCATTTCTGATCAAAGATGGCGGTCAATATATTTTATACAACTAGCTGAAAATAGTTACGTCAAAAATATGTCCAAACGTTTGGTTGACATGGCGAATCTAGGAAAAGTAAAATCAGTAATAATGAAACTTTTGCAGATATGTTGAAGACCATGAGTGCCAAAAGTGATGAAAGATTAGAAATTTTGCAAAATATGCAACAAAAGCAACTGGATATATCATGGTGTCCTATGATATCGCGGTATTTAATGCTTAACGTCAGTGTAACGTAACTAGTTTTCGAAATTAATCCAAAAATGTTATATTTCATTCCCCGGAATAAAAACCTATTTTCACCCATAATTCATTTTATTCTTTGAATTTGTTTAAAATTACGTCGCCACTTTTCCCTATGACAACGCCGATATACCTCCCAGAAATGGTTTCCTCTGATATCGCGGTAATTTCAAAATTAATGTTATGGGACACAATGTTTGACAAATCAAGACATCATTTATACTAAATCAAGGTGAATATCTGGCAAACTTATATCATAAAGAAAACCTTGATAATTCATCACATTTAATAAATAATGCGTAAAATTTCTTTGAAATAACAAACGTAACGAAGTTGGGTCAATTTGATGTAACGTTATGTTGGTTGGTCTACAGTATGTGGCCAAAAGTATTGGCGCAGGTAAAAAAAATCCCTATATAATCAACCAAAACCATATTTTTTCATAAAATTATTGTGAAGTCATTTCTGGATAGATCTTACACCAGAGCATTCGGCATTGTCCATATTTTGATTGTTTATTTATTCATTATATTGTTATGAGTGATTTTTATTTGTACATAATTTAAATACAACAAATAAAAATAGACTTTGATTTTCCTATATATTTCAACTAAAAATAAATCCTAAAAATCAACAATTGTGGAAAAAGTATGTACAAATAAAAACCACTCATGTAAACATAATGAGCAAATAAACAAGCAAAATATAGACAATTCCAAATGTTTTGGTGTAAAATTTGTTAAAATCTATCAGGGAATGACTTCACAATAATTTTATGAAAAAATATGGTTTTGGTTGGTTATATAGGGATTTTTTTTACATGCGCCAATATTTTTGGTCACACACTGTAGCTTACACGCAATGTGGACACATAAATTTATCGCCGAATCTGATAACCCTTACATTCGAACAATATATGAGGTGTGTCCAGTGTGAACAAGAGTCACATTTTCTCCATATGGTGATTGTGATAAAGTCACAATTACTAAGTCCATCCGACCTACGTTTATGACAGATGCAATTTTTTCACAAAAATGTTTTCATAACTTAATTTTTCTATCAACTTTATCGGTCTAGAAAGTAACTAAAAATAGCACCAAAATTCCCATTTCGGGTTGAAATGAAACGCAAACAAACGGACGACATCCCAAAAAAATAACTGACGAATTGTGACAACTATGGTTTAATTATTGGACATTTTACAAAGCATGGTATCAGGGTAAAATAAAAATGTCTGCTATTTCTAAGGAAAAAATAAAAATACGTGTACTTACCAAAATTCTAGAAATTTGGACAGAATGACCAGACGTTCCGATAAATGGGACTGTTGTGTTTATGAATATATAAATAGAACTGCCGGCGGTTGGCGCTACAGTGCATAGGAACATTTCTTCATGAAATTTTTTTCGGTTCATGAAGAAATAAACTAAAAAATGTGGTACAAAAATGAGTTTATTTCGAATGAACCGAACAAAAATTTGTGATCAATCCTTATAAATTAATTCCTAAGAATATTTTGTCGGATAATAATTGCTTAAAAAGAATTAAGATAAAAAAAAATCCCAATTGAGACCCCAACAAGTGACTTCCGGTTAAAAATGTTGTCTATGAAAAATAACATCAATTTTTTATCCAATCATAATCTCTTAAACACATCAAATTAATTTATTGAACAATAACATTGAAAGTGCTATCTTTGTAAAATTTGATGTTAGTTTAAACTTTACTGTTGCATTAAATAAGATAAATGAAGCTGTAACTACTTTCTGCAGGGTTCGAAATTCGGGATCGTTCTGTCGTCAAAATCAATCTAAAGTTCATCCGGACGACTTGATTTTTTCATAATTACATTACTTCCGTTTTTCATTGAAATGTTACAATATGATTGGTTATGAAGTGGTCACATGATTATAAAAGAGATGTTTTACATTCCAATAAAACTCAAACCCGAACTTGCACGTGCCTCCATGACGACGTCAGATGTATACAATCAAAGACGTAGTAATTACCAACAGCAAATAATCTAACACAAATAAAATTCACAGCAAAAATTTAACTACATTAAATTTTGGTGTGATTTAAATGTAATTATAAGAATTGAATGCATTTTTTTGTAGTTTTATAGGCGTGTAAAAGCGTGGACCGAGGCACATTTTTTGCATGATGCGCGCAATTCTTAATTAAAATACTGCATTTTTCTTTTGAGAACCCTATATTTTCTGCTTTCGGGTAACCTCATATTTTTACAAGATTCTAACCCTGTTTCTGTATGCCAAAAATTTTAAGATACATGTACATATGTACATATATTTCACACTGGTTATTATTTTGGAAATTTCCGCCACAAAAAAATTCAGCCATAAATGAAGGGATTGATTTCAAAGTTGTTTAGAGCTTTGTAGTAATCAGTTGTTCTCTGTAAGCAATTTTCAGACCTGTCACTCAACTACTTTTTGTTTGTCTACTTGTCATGAGTTGGGGTATGCTAAGCACAAAATAAAACAAGATCTGTTATAATTTGACAATTGTTTGTCTTCATTATGACATTCCAACGAGAGAACAGTGGTGCTTTTAATGAAGTTCTTTTCATATACGTGCGGTGTTATGGAAATGTTTTTATGCCATAAATGTCACAGGTTTTCAATGATTTGACGTCTCTTGTCACTAGCATCATTTTCCTCAGGGAAGACATTGTGAAAGTCACTTATTTCTTCGTCCAGTTCAGCATCTAGGAAATCATATATATTATCGTCTCTCAGAAGGGCAATGTTGTGCATTACACATGCAGCTTTAGCAATGTCTGGTATGTCACCATTATTGTCAATATCCATTAGTACTTTCAATTTTCTAAATCTTCCTTTCAATAATGCAAAGGCATGTTCAATACGTTCTCGCTTGATACAGAGTTTTCTGTTAAACCTTTGCTTTTCTGATGACAGATTACCATCTCGAAATGGAACAATCAACCATGTTCTCAATGGATATGCCTGGTCGCCAATAAGATAACAACCATTGAACATTTCTGTTTCATTAATTTCTGCGTTGATAGCTAGCGGTGACACTCTGAGAAGTCTAGCATCATGTACCGGTCCAGGCCAACCAAAACATCGACAAACATCAAATTACCATCGCAAACTGCCTGTAATTGCGAAGAGTGAAAACCTTTGCGATTAATGTATTCTGAATCATTCTCTCTTGGTGCCTTAATTGGTATATGGCATCCATCAATGGCACCAATAACGTCTGGCAAACCACCTGATTGGGCCATTAAATAAACTTTTGTGCTAAATATTCATTTATTGTACTAACCATACGACGGTATGTATTATAAACAGTTGATTTTGCCATATCAAATCTATCACTGATTGAACGTAAGGCTTCGGGATTTCCCAATACCCAAAGAGTACATAAAAGTTGTATTTCTAATGGCACAGGGGGTCTGCCTTTCTCTTGATTAATGATAGCATTTCCAAGTTCATTTAACACGATTTCAAAACAAGATTTACTAAGTCTAAAGTGACGTTGGAAATCTGTCAAAGAATAACTTATTATGATATCCTCTACATATCTTTGGATGCGTATCTTTGAATTCCTGTGTTTTTTGCATGAAAGTTGGGATCATTGTCATGATGTCTGATTTCAACCATTCTTCCTCTTGAATATACTGGGTTATTAATTGATTTTGAAGTTGTACAAATACATTTATAAATATGGAATTGACGTCTACCATTTTCAAGTGTGATCATAAAAGTGATCATGATCAAATTGAACATGATCATGATATAATGTTTTGACAAACTGTTCAATCATGTTCATGATCAACAGAAGATCATGATCATGATTAAAATAAAAAATTCACCCCGAAGGGGTAATCAGAATCCTTATACCGAAGAAGAACAATGACCAAGAGGAAAAGTACAATAGGACAAATAACGATCTACAAAACATTCACATAAAACTAAAGATTGAGCAACACGAATCCCACTAAAAACCGGGAGTGAACACAGTTGCTCCGGAAGGCTAAGTAGCTCCTGCTCCACCAGTGGCACCCGTCGTGTTAATCTAGTTACAAACCCGTGACAAGTCATGAATGAGGAAAGGACCGGGAAGTGTTTACGACAAGTAGAACATATCCGTGGTTATTCTGACTTAATATTTGTATGTATATTGATTATCAGTTATTTACATCCATAGGGTATACGTAGGTATAAATGTAAGAATTCTTTTTTATTTATACACTATATATTTATCGTGAATTTTGACACATTGAAGTCTACCCTGATATACAAAACATAGGTTTAAGATTTACAAACATATATTTAGATTCATTACCGATGTATTAGTTGTCAATATTTATAGTAAAGCAACTCTTGTGTTCCGGAATATAAATTAAACAACGAACACGAGCAACCAAATAACATTAGCGAATGATTAAATTATTTTCCATATAATGAAATTCAAGACTAGTTATACTATTTATTACATAGATTTTGCATATTTGTTTTATGAACTTGTTTTTCATTTTTGGACTCTCAATGACATTTTCGATTGTGAGAACTGTGACGTCACTGTGCAACGAACTGGTTTTTTTTCCTTTCATTGTGTAAAATACCAGTTTGTAGTTCATTCGAGAATCTCACCATATGAAATAATTATTCATAGTATGCTGTTTATTTAGATTTAGTTTATGTTAATATATAAAAGCTTACTTAATAGTTCTCTGTTTTTTTATTGCCAAAGATAGACAGAAGCAAAATTTTGATTGAACAATACTATCATGACTGTGGCCTCATATCCATGATATACTAGGATAATAAGCTTCTTCATGGGTATAATGACATCTACAAATGAAAGAGCTGAGGTATCAAACTGACATTTCACCCACAAACAAACCTGAAATGGCGGGATGTGCCATGTGCACTGCCATCCAACTTGTCGAATCTCAACAGAAAATTGGATGTCATATGGTATGAGCAAATGGACTGGAGAACACTTCATATGCTGGATAATAATAAAACCGTAGATATCAAAGGAGTGAGTATGACAAGGGTAGATTTTGGCCCAATCTCAAAAACTGTTTATATAGATATAATATTAAACACAATCATTGAAAGGTAAGAAAAATATTTTTTTTAATGATTTCACTTTGTCCTTTGTTGCTTAGCAACGTAAATGGAGGAGGTCCAATTAATCATTGGAAATTCAAATATGGTGGTTTTATTTTACATATCTTGCATAGTCTTTTCGACAAAATGTTATATTCTGTGTATGTACACTCTAAAAATAATATTCCAATTCTCTATGGTAACATATAGTATTTTTGTGTAGTTTTGTCACCCTAGCAACGGTTTTGTAAACATTAAATTAGCCTATATTATTGCAATTGATGGTTGAATTTTGACATCTACGATCTTTTGACTTGATATTTGATTAAGCGGTACATTTTTGTCAAGCTATACATACTACAAATGTCATTTCATATTTCAAAAATACATTTTGATATTTTTATTCATAGATATGCCCCGTCCATAGCAACAGGTTTCCCTATGCACATTATTTTCCTGTAGATCTCGTGGACCTTTTATTTAATCAAGAAAACAATTTCTACAACAGTACCTTAGCAGATCTAGAGACATCTTATCATTTACTAACCAGTATATATTATAAGAATTCCTTAAACCTTACAATGCCCCTAGTAACCAAATATTATCCCTAGCAACCGCAGAAACTCGTCATTGCTGAGCTCTGTAAATTGCTTTTTTAAAATCTTGTTATAACCGAATGTTGATCTTTTTATTTTTTAAATCATGAGAGGAAATTATTCTCAGTAATTAGAATGTCAAAGGAACCAAGTCAACTGCATAACATGGTAAAGCAGCGCTACAGCTGCAGCAAATGGGCAGGAGAGGATATAATCCATGTTGAATAATTAAGAAATAAATCATGGAAGCCAGAATGTGTTGGGAGTTTTAACATGGATTGGCGGATAGTATACGTTATTAGTCTCGAGATGTTATATATCCCGTTTTAAAGGGCAGTGGTTTTGTTAAAGGGTGAGGCGTTTTAACAAAACCACTGCCCTTTAAAACGGGATATATAACATCTAGAGACTGATAACATTTTTATCTGAATGTTCCAACATTAATAAGTATGTCCTTATTATAGGAAAAACATAAATACGTGTATCTTTGGAAAAAGATCACAGAGAGCGATTATTGATTTTCTGTCATCTTGTGAAATGTGTGTCGTCTGCTGTGCACAATGTAAATGGACAGCACATAGGTGAGAGCGATTATTGATTTTATTTAATGTCAGAGCACGGCTTCCCTGAAGTTTTAAAAGTACCTTTTTAGCCAATCAAAATTGTACTTGCCACGAGAACATCAGAGAATAGTATTTTATCCCGAGCCAGAAGCGAGGGATAAAATTTACTAATATCCGCCAATCCATGTTAAAACTCAAGACACATTCTGGCTTCCATGATTTATTTCGATTCTGATATGTCTAAGAGTACAAATACGGTAGTATACTTTGATTAGAAGACGGTGATTTATATTTACGGTATCTTTATATATCTATTATATAAATAGAATGCTTGGTAATACTGTATTATCGCTCATGGCGCATTAAAGTTAAATCATACCACTAAAATTCCAAGTAATACTACACATTTAGCACTGACTGACTCAATGAAATTCTTAGTAAGGATAACAAAAGGTCCATTATAAACAAAATACCGAATATGTAAATCAAACCTGACATCCGTGTACTATGTTAAAACATGCACGTTATATCGTTATATGTACTGTATTGGATGAATTATGAATTATTAAATATATTGTTTGTTTTTCCATACTTTATTGAAATAAGTAAGAATAAAATATTGATCTCACGATGTTGTTATCGGCAGTCATGTGTGCTAAACCATTACGCCACCGCAACGTTAATATTAAGCTATATATATATCAAATTTACGTTAATACAATTATTCATCGGGAATTCACTTTGCGAAAGAGCTAAATAAAATATATTTGTTAAAGAAAAAAAAGTAAAGGGACTACTAAAAATAGAAAGTTCCGATGTGTTTACATGTCCAATGAATTAATTTCTAAGATAATCTGACATACCACTTTTCTTTTTGGTTGCTTGTTTTGTTTTCTGTACTTGTTGTGAATTGTGGGGATAATATTAAAGTATATCTTAGTATAGTAACACATTAAATTCCACTGAGGGTTAGAAAAAAAACCACGTCGGACTCAATGCACAATCATGTCGGCAGTAAATCACCTCCAACATTCATTTAACGTCAAAACTGTTTCATAAAAAATGTTCAAGCTTTACTCCCATAGCAAAACAACTACGATAACCAACTTTATTTTGGATGACATTTAAAGGTTGATTTCTATTTCTGTCTATTACGGATGAAAACAGTCAATAAAAAATGGCCGCTGACGAGAAATCGACCTTAAAATTATTTTTGATTGCAGATTTCATACTCTCCACACTCGGGTACCAACACAAAAATTAAATGAGATATGTGTTTATGTATATTAAACATCATACTAAAATATGCCGTTGGTACCTGTTTGTGGTTATACTGAAAATTGACATTAAATACACATTTCTTGTTAGATTTCATATATTTTCACGAAACGATAGACCTTTCATTGACTAGTGTGACGTCATCGCACGTGCAAATATGGAAAATTGTTACCAAAATAGTAGTTGGGGTAAAGGTCTTATGAAATCAAGAAACAACGAAAACTATAAGTTTCATTTATAATTTGTCTATTTTTTAGGCCAATTTCTGCCCTTATCATACCTACTCCTTTAGTGCACACGACGCGTTTCTGGAATAACCTTCATCAGGTACGCTCAAAATAGAAAGATTGGAAAACCAAAATAATTAAAAGTTTTGGGAACAATAAAACCAGTGTCTAAATAGAATAGCCAAAATAAGTTTACGCAAATATGTTTAATATATAATCTAGACCATCCAGATTTAATGTCTGTATGACGACTATCACTTTTGTACATGAAACTGGACAATCTAGCTACTTGTAGCTAGTATATATACTATCTGTCTTATATACATAATATATCATTTTTATACCTATCATCACTTATCCTCGTTTTGGCAGGCTAAACATCCACAAATAAGCCAAGTGTAACCATCTTTTCCTACAATATTTATTAATTTTCACGGTCTCGTCATGAACATAGTTGCAATATTTCTCCCGTGACGTTAAGCAACAATTAATTATTCATATAGAATGTCTTTTATGAAATACTAGTCAAATATGTGTGGGAATAGTTTATTTTCAATAAAACAAAAAAAAACTAATTCAAACAGTAGAATCAGCTGAAACACTTAAATTTGTATTGAATAGTTATACAGGAAGCACTGAATTGTGTCGCTGACAAATATATATGTTTTGTCTATTTTAGAGAAAAAAATCAAAATACAAACATATTTACATCAGTTTTCGAAACCCCTACCCTTGGTATATCGGCCCCCTTCCCATGGTATATCGACCCTCGCTAACCATGGTACATCGACCCCCAATATCCATGGTATATCGACCACCCTTACCCATGGTATATCGACCTCATACCATGGTATATCGACCCCCTACCCATGGTATGTCGACCCCCTACCCATCGTATATCGATCTCCCCTCCCCATGGTATATCGGACCCCTACCCATGGTATATCGACTCTCTACCTATGGTATATCGACTCCCTACAAATGGAATATCGACCCTCCTACCCATGGTATATTGAACCCTTACCCATGGTTTTTCGACCCCCCTACGAATAGTATCTTGACCACCCTACCCAATGTATATCGACTCCCCTACCCATGGTATATCGACCCCCTACCCATGGTATATCGATCCACCCTACCCATGGTTTTTCGACCCCGCTACTCATGGTATATCGACCCCCTACCAATGGTATATCAACCCCCCTACCCATGGTATATTGACCCCCTACCCATGGTATATTAATCCCCCTACCCATGGTATATCGACCCCCTACCCATTGTATATCTACCCCTTACCCATGGTATATCGATCCCCCTACCCATGGTATATCGATCCCCCTACCCATGGTATATCGACCCCCTTCCCATGGTATTCCGACCCCCTACACATGGTACATTGACCCCACTACCCATGGTAAATCGACCCCACTACCCATTCTATTTTGACCACCATACCCATGGTATATCAACCCCCTACCCATGGTATATCTACCTCTACCCAAGGTATATCGACCCTCCTACCCATGGTATATAGACCCCTCTACCCATGGTATTTTTACCCCTTATCCATGGTATAACGACCCCCATACCCATGGTATATCGACCCCCTTACCTATGGTATATCGACCCCCTACCCATGGTATATCGACCCCTACCCATGTTATATCGACCCCGCTACCCATGGTATATTGAACCCCCTACTCATGATATCTTGACGCCCCTATCCATGGCACTTTGACAACCCTATCCAAGGTATATCGAGTCTCATACCCATGGAATATCGACCACGCTACTCATGGTATATTGACCCCTCTACCTATGGTAAATCGACCCCCTGCCCATGGTGTGTCGACCCCCAACCCAGGGTATATCGACCTCCCTACCCATGGTAGTTCGACCCCCTACCCATGGCATACCGACCCCCTACCCCTGGTATATTGACCCCTACCCATGATATATCGACCCCCTACCCATGCGATATCGAGCCCCCTACCCATGGTATATCGACCCTCTACCCATGCAAGATCTACCTTCTACCCATGGTATATTGACTCCCCTACTCATGGTATATCGACTCCCTATCCATGGTATATCGACCCCTTACCTATGTTATATCGACCCCTCTACCCATGGTATGTCGACCCCCTACCCATGTTATATCGAGCCCTCTACCCATGGCATATCGAGCCCCCTACCCATGGTATTTTGACCTCCCTACCCATGGCATTTTGACCCCCTATCCATGGTATATTAACCCCCCTCTACCCATGATATTTTGACCCCCTATCCATGGTATATTGACCCCCTACCCATGGTATATCGACCTCCCTATCCATGGTATATCGACCCCACTACCTATGGTATATCGACCCCGCTACCCATGGTATATCGACCCCCTACCCATGGTATATCGACCCCCTACCATTGGTATTTTGACCACCCTACCCATGGCATTTTGACCCCCTATCCATGGTATATCGACCCCCTTACCCATGGTATATTAACCGCCCTCTACCCATGGTATTTTGACTCCCCCTATCCATGGTAAATCGACCCCCTACCCATGGTATATCGACCCCCTACCCATGATATATCGATCCTCCTACCCATGGTATTTTTACCCCTATCCATGGTATATCGACCCCCTACCTATGGTATATCGACCCCTACCCATGGTATATCGACCCCCTACCCATGGTATATTGACCCACCTACCCATGGCACTTTGATAACCCTATCCATGGCATATCGAATCTCCTACCCATGGTATATCTACCCTCTACTCATGGTATATTGACTCCCCTACCCATGGTATATTGACCCCCCTACCTATGACATATCGACCCCCTACCTATGGTATATCGACCCTCCTACCCATGGTATGTCGACCCCCAACCCATGGTATATCGACCTCCCTACCCATGGTATTTCGACCCCCTAGCCCTGGCATACCGACACCCTACCCATGGTATATTTACCCCCTACCCATGCTATATCGAGCCCCCTAACCATGGTATACCGACCCTCCTATCCATGGTATATCGATCCCCCTACCCATGGTATATCGACCCCCCTACCCATGGCATATAAACCCCTCTACCCATGGTATTTTTACCCCCTATCCATGGTATAACGACCCCCATACCCATGGTATATCGACTCCCTTACCTATGGTATATCGACCCCCTACCCATGGTATATCGACCCCCTACCCATGTTATATCGACCCCGCTACCCATGGTATATTGAACCCCCTACTCATGATATCTTGACCCCCTTACCCATGGCACTTTGACAACCCTATCCAAGGTATATCGAGTCTCATACCCATGGTATATCGACCCCGCTACTCATGGTATATCGACCCCTCTACCTATGGTAAATCGACCCCCTACCCATGGCATGTCGACCCCAAACCCATGGTATATCGACCTCCCTACCCATGGTATTTCGACCCCCTACCCATGGCATACCGACCCCCTACCCCTGGTATATTGACCCCTACCCATGATATATCGACCCCCTACCCATGCGATATCGAGCCCCCTACCCATGGTATATCGACCCCCTACCCATGCTAGATCTACCCTCTACCCATGGTATATTGACTCCCCTACCCATAGTATATCGACTCCCTACCCATGGTATATCGACCCCTTACCTATGTTATATCGACCCCTCTACCCATGGTATGTCGACCCCCTACCCATGTTATATCGAGCCCTCTACCCATGGCATATCGAGCCCCCTACCCATGGTATTTTGACCTCCCTACCCATGGCATTTTGACCCCCTATCCATGGTATATTAAGCCCCCTCTACCCATGATATTTTGACCCCCTATCCATGGTATATTGACCCCCTACCCATGGTATATCGACCTCCCTATCCATGGTATATCGACCCCACTACCTTTGGTATATCGACCCCGCTACCCATGGTATATCGACCCCCTACCCATGGTATATCGACCCCCTACCATTGGTATTTTGACCACCCTACCCATGGCATTTTGACCCCCTATCCATGGTATATCGACCCCTTACCCATGGTATATTAACCGCCCTCTACCCATGGTATTTTGACTCCCCCTATCCATGGTAAATCGACCCCCTACCCATGGTATATCGACCCCCTACCCATGATATATCGACCCTCCTACCCATGGTATTTTTACCCCTATCCATGGTATATCGACACCCTACCTATGGTATATCGACCCCTACCCATGGTATATCGACCCCCTACCCATGGTATATTGACCCACCTACTCATGGTATTTTGACCTCCCTACCCATGGCACTTTGACAACCCTATCCATGGCATATCGAATCTCCTACCCATGGTATATCTACCCTCTACTCATGGTATATTGACTCCCCTACCCATGGTATATTGACCCCCCTACCTATGACATATCGACCCCCTACCTATGGTATATCGACCCTCCTACCCATGGTATGTCGACCCCCAACCCATGGTATATCGACCTCCCTACCCATGGTATTTCGACCCCTAGCCCTGGCATACCGACACCCTACCCATGGTATATTGACCCCCCTACCCATGCTATATCGAGCCCCCTAACCATGGTATACCGACCCTCCTATCCATGGTATATCGATCCCCCTACCCATGGTATATCGACCCCCCTACCCATGGTATATAGACCCCTCTACCCATGGTATTTTTACCCCCTATCCATGGAATAACGACCCCCATACCCATGGTATATCGACCCCCTTACCTATGGTATATCGACCCCCTACCCATGGTATATCGACCCCCTACCCATGTTATATCGACCCCGCTACCCATGGTATATTGAACCCCTACTCATGATATCTTGACCCCCTTACCCATGGCACTTTGACAACCCTATCCAAGGTATATCGAGTCTCATACCCATGGTATATCGACCCCGCTACTCATGGTATATCGACCCCTCTACCTATGGTAAATCGACCCCCTACCCATGGCATGTCGACCCCAAACCCATGGTATATCGACCCCCTACCCCTGGTATATTGACCCCCTACCCATGATATATCGACCCCCTACCCATCCGATATCGAGCCCCCTACCAATGGTATATCGACCCCCTACCCATGCTAGATCTACCCTCTACCCATGGTATATTGACTCCCCCTACCCATGGTATATCGACTCCCTACCCATGGTATATCGACCCCTTACCTATGTTATATCGACCCCTCTACCCATGGTATGTCGACCCCCTACCCATGTTATATCGAGCCCTCTACCCATGGCATATCGAGCCCCCTACCCATGGTATTTTGACCTCCTATCTATGGTATATCGACCCCTTACCCATGTTATATTAACCCCCCTCTACCCATGATATTTTGACCCCTATCCATGGTATATTGACCCCCTACCCATGGTATATCGATCCCCTATCCATGGTATATCGACCCCCTACCATTGGTATTTTGACCACCCTACCCATGGCATTTTGACCCCCTATCCATGGTATATCGACCCCCTTACCCATGGTATATTAACCGCCCTTTACCCATGGTATTTTGACTCCCCTTATCCATGGTAAATCGACCCCCTACCCATGGTATATCGACCCCCCTACCCATGATATATCGACCCTCCTACCCATGGTATTTTTACCCCCTATCCATGGTATATCGACCCCCTACCTATGGTATATCGTCCCCCTACCAATGGTATATCGACCCCTACCCACGGTATGTCGACCCCCTACCCATGGTATATTGACCCACCTACTCATGGTATTTTGACCTCCCTACCCATGGCACTTTGACAACCCTATCCATGGCATACCGAATCTCCTACCCATGGTATATCTACCCTCTACTCATGGTATATCGACTCCCCTACCCATGGTATATTGACCCCCCTACCTATGCCATATCGACCCCCTACCTATGGTATATCGACCCTCCTACCCATGGTATGTCGACCCCCAACCCATGGTATATCGACCTCCCTACCCATGGTATTTCGACCCCCTAGCCCTGGCATACCGACACCCTACCCATGGTATATTGACCCCCCTACCCATGCTATATCGAGCCCCCTAACCATGGTATACCGACCCCCCTATCCATGGTATATCGATCCCCCTACCCATGGTATTTTTACCCCCTATCCATGGTATATCGACCCCCATACCCATGGTAGATCTAACCCTTACCCATGGTATTTTGACTCCCCTACCCATGGTATATCGACCCCCTACCTATGGAATATCGACCCCCCTACCCATGGTATGTTGACCCCCCTACCCATGGTATGTCGATCCCCCTACCCATTGTATATTGACCCCCCTACCTATGGTATATCGACCCCCCTACCCATGGTATTTTGACCCCCATAGCCATGCCATTTTGACCCCCTATCCATGGTATATCGACCCCCCTACCCATGGTATATTAACACCCCTCTACCCATGGTATTTTCACCCCTATCCATGGTACATCGACCCCTTGCCCATGGTATATCGACCTCCTACCTATGGTATATCGACCCCACTACCCATGGTATATTGACCCATCCTACCCATTTTATATCGATCCCCCTACTCATGGTATGTTGAACCCCACTACCCATGGTATGTCGACCCCTACCCATGGTATTTTGACCACCAAGCCAATGGTATATCGGCCTCCCTACCAATGGTATTTTGACCCCCGTATACATGGTATATCTTTCCTCTACCCATGGTATATCGACCACCCTATCCATGCTATATCGAGCCCCCTGTCCATGGTATATCGACCCCACTACCCATGGCACTTTGACACCCCTACCTATGGTATATTGACTCTCCCTATCTATGGTATATCGACCCCCCTACCCATGGTATATCGACCGCCTATCTATGGTATATCGACCTCCCTACCCATGGTATATCGACCCCCTACCCATGATATATCGACCCCCTACCCATGGTATATTGACCCCCTACCTATGGTATATCGACCCTCCTACTTATGGTATATCGATCCCCCTACCCATGGTATATCGACCCCCCTACCCATGGTATATCTACCCCCTACCCAAGGTATATCGACCCTCCTACCCATGGTATATAGACCCCTCTACCCATGGTATTTTTACCCCCTATCCATGGTATAACGACCCCCATACCCATGGTATATCGACCCCCTTACCTATGGTATATCGACCCCTACCCATGGTATATCGACCCCCTACCCATGCTATATCGACCCCGTTACCCATGGTATATTGAACCCCCTACCCATGGTATATTGACCCAACCTACCTATGGTATATCGACCCCCTTACCCATGGTATTTTGACCCCCCTACCCATGCCATTTTGACCCCCTATCCATGGTATATCGACCCCCCTACCCATGGTATATTAACCCCCCTCTACCCATGGTATTTTCAACCCCTATTCATGGTATATCGACCCCCTACCCATGGTATATCGACCTCCTACCTATGGTATATCGACCCCACTACCCATGGTATATTGACCCATCCTACCCATTTTATATCGATCCCCCTACTCATGGTATGTTGAACCCCACTACCCATGGTATATCGACCCCTACCCATGGTATTTTGACCACCAAGCCAATGGTATATCGGCCTCCCTACCTATGGTATTTTGACCCCCGTATACATGGTATATCTTTCCTCTACCCATGGTATATCGACCACCCTATCCATGCTATATCGAGCCCCCTGTCCATGGTATATCGACCCCACTACCCATGGCACTTTGACACCCCTACCTATGGTATATTGACTCTCCCTATCTATGGTATATCGACCCCCCTACCCATGGTATATCGACCGCCTATCTATGGTATATCGACCTCCCTACCTATGGTATATCGACCTCCTACCCATGATATATCGACCCCTTACCCATGGTATATTGACCCCCTACCTATGGTATATCGACCCCCCTACTTATGGTATATCGATCCCCCTACCCATGGTATATCGACCCCCTACCCATGGTATATCTACCCCCTACCCAAGGTATATCGACCCTCCTACCCATGGTATATAGACCCCTCTACCCATGGTATTTTTACCCCTATCCATGGTATAACGACCCCCATACCCATGGGATATCGACCCCCTTACCTATGGTATATCGACTCCCTACCCATGGTATATCGACCCCCTACCTATGCTATATCGATCCCTCTATCTATGGTATGTCAACCCCCTACCCATGCTATATCGAGCCCTCTACCCATGGCATATCGAACCCCTTACCCATGGTATTTTGACCTCCCTACCCATGGCATTTTGACCCCCTATCCATGGTATATCGACCCCCTACCCATGGTATATTAACCCCCCTCTACCCATGATATTTTGACCCCCTATCCATGATATTTTGACCCCCTATCCATGGTATATTGACCCCCTACCCATGGTATATCGATCCCCCTATCCATGGTATATCGACCCCGCTACCTATGGTATATCTACCCCCTACCCATGGTATATCGACCCCCTACCCATGGTATATCGACCCCCTACCAATGGTATTTTGACCACCCTATCCATGGCATTTTGACCCCCTATCCATGGTATATTAACCGCCCTCTACCCATGGTATTTTGACTCCCCTATCCATGGTATATCGACCCCTACCCATGGTATATCGACCCCCCTACCAATGGTATTTTAACCGCCCTCTACCCATGGTATTTTGACTCCCCTATCCATGGTATATCGACCCCCCTACCCATGATATATCGACCCTCCTACCCATGATATTTTTACCCCTATCCATGGTATATCGACCCTCTACCTATGTTATATCGTCCCCCTACCAATGGTATATCGACCCCTACCCATGGTATATCGACCCCCTACCCATGGTATATTGACCCACCTACTCAAGGTATTTTGACCCCCTAGCCCTGGCATACCGACACCCTACCCATGGTATATTGACCCCCCTACCCATGATATATCGACCCTCTACCTATGGTATATCGACCCTCCTACCCATGGTATGTCGACCCCCAACCCATGGTATATCGACCTCCCTACCCATGGTATTTCGACCCCCTAGCCCTGGCATACCGACACCCTACCCATGGTATATTGATCCCCCTACTCATGCTATATCGAGCCCCCTAACCATGGTATACCGACCCCCCTATCCATTGTATATCGATCCCCCTACCCATGGTATATCGACCCCTCTACCCATGGTAGATCTAACCCTTACCCATGGGATATTGACTTCCCCTACCCGTTATATCGACCCCCCTACCTATGGTATATCGAACCCCCTACCCATGGTATGTCGACCTCCCTACCCATGGTATATTGACCCCCCTACCCATGCCATTTTGACCCCCTATCCATGGTATATCGACCCCCCTACCCATGGTATATTAACCCCCCTCTACCCATGGTATTTTGACCCCCTATCCATGGTATATCGACCTCCCTACCCATGGTATTTTACCCACCTATCCATGGTATATCGACCCCCTTACCTATGGTATATCGACCCCCTACCCATGGTATATGGACCCCTATCCATGGTACATCGACCCCCCTATCCATGGTATTTTGACCCCCTGTCTATCTCTCGATTAGAAATGAGGGGCGTCAAAATACCATGGGGGTTCAATTTACCATACAGGAGGGTCAGATTTCAATAGGGGGGTCAATATACCATGGGGATCAAAATACCATGACACCAGTCTTCAACTCATTCATGACTTAATACCGGATTTGTAACTAGATTAAGACGACGGGTGCCATTATTGGAGTACTCCTTACACTTCCGGAGCACCGGAGTTCATCCCCGGTTTTTAGTGGGGTTCGTGTTACTCGATCTTTAGTTTTATGTGTATGTTTTGTAGATCGTTGTTAGTCCTTTTGTATTTTTTCTTTTGGTCATTGTGTTGTCTGATTACCCCTTTGGTATCTTCAAACTCTTCTTAGCAATACCCCAACCGACAAAATCAAGATAAGTTTAATGAAAAAGTAAATGAGTTATTATTGTTTAACGCCAAATGAACAATTTCCAGTGGAGCAGGAACTACCTACCCTTCCGGGACACCCGATTTCACCCCCAGTTATTACTGGGGTCGTGTTGCTAAATCTTTGTTTTCTGTGTAGTGTTTTGTTGATCGTTGTTTGTCTTGATTTGCTTTGGCCATTGTGTTGTCTGTCCTTCTATTTGCGGATTAATTCTGAATGCCCTTTTGGTATCTTCAAATTCTTCTATATCTCGACGAGAATAAGTTAAATGTTGATACGATGATAATGCTGACGAAGGCTTAGCTATAGTTTTATATTGTTAGCTCACAATCTACAGACACATTATCCTTTTTCATTGATGTTGTGTGTTTATGGAGGGGCAGCAAATACCAATGCCACATTGTTTTCGTTGATCCAAATGGGGCTAGAACACACACACACACGCTCTACCGCACTCAAGACGATAACTCTAATAATTACTCCACCGAAAGTGCAGTGCTGAGTGACTCAGTCGAGTCCTTCAGGGCTGCCATTATCTCATCTTATCTTTAAATTTACTCCCTGTTTTGTACATATTTTTAAACTTTTTTTCTTACTGTTACTTTTTTCTTTTCCGGAATGCAATTCCCTTGACATAATCTTCAAACTGTTGAAGTAGGTCAATAATTGGTAGAAGTAGAAGAAAGATAAACAGAAATGTGTGATTATTTATATGCCATTATGAACATAAAAATCAATCAAATTGCCTTTATACTGAATAAATCACATATAAATTATGATTCAGAGCTATATATAATTTTACATTTCAGTATCCATCTATAGGATTTATGTTTCTTCAGGATAAGGTCATCATTGCAATCAGTGCCCAGAGCTCCAGATAAGCTGCGTATTTGCGTTTTTACGCTATAAAAACGCATGCATTATCAGATCAGAGTGTACACATTACGCATACATATTGCTGTGTAAGCAAACTTTCCAAATTTGGAGCGTACTTGTACGCTGTTAACAATAATACAGTCGTGTACATTAACAATACATATTTGTCTTTGAGAAATTCCCCGTAATTACTTCCCTTTATACTTTTCGAAGGAGAGGGTATACATCCGAGGGATACCGAATGTTTGCCTTTCTAAGCATCGATGTCAAAAGAGATCTGATTGGATGTTTACGATAAATCATCCAATCGCGGTCAATATTACAAATAAATGCGATGCTCCTTATAAGGAGTGAATTACGTAATAAGCAAGAGTTAAAATGAAAGTAAATTTGGGAACACGTTTGCTGAAAATAAGCAAATAGCTTGTCAGGGTGTGGTGTCAGTTATATAAAGTAAACACAGAACTAAATATTTACAACATTTTATTAATAAACATGACACAATCGTGTCAAATTAAACAGAAATATACATTTCACTTGCATCCTGCATTTACTTGAATAACACTTGTGTCAAACATAATTTTAAGCAATCTTTTCTGAAGTAGAGTGCAAAGGAAATATGCAAATACCGATCATTTTCAAAAGTAGGGGGTAATTACCCTTTGGACTTGAAAATTATCTGGTCCTCTGGTGCCTATCAGCACTGAAGTTGTGAGTTATAATCCCGCTCATGGCGATGTGTACTCGATATAACATTATGTGATAAAGTTTGTCAGTGACATTCTCCGGGCACTACGGTTTCCTCCATCAATAAAAATCACGACGACGACCCCTGTATGAAATATAAGTAGAAAATTTCCAGCTGATATTAACATTATTTAACTATAACCGATTTTGGTTATCCCTTTTTTTTGCCTTTTCGGATTTCTCGCTCCTAAAAACTTTTAAACTGACTTGGTTTTCGAATTTTTGACTTTGAGCGAAGCTGATGAAGAATATTCCAGAAACACACGGCCCTAAACTAGACATCTACGTTTTTTTTAAAATATACTTAATTAATAATGGCAGACGTTATGCAGACAGGGGTGTCTGGGGAACAAAGTCGGCGCTGTTTGGTGTTAATTCAAATTTGATTTAATGTCATATAATAAAACAGTTAATGACTTTCAATTTCGGTGAATACAAGATTTGATCAACCCATGGAACATGGTATTCACCACATCGAAAGTCATCAATTGTATAATAGTTTATGGTATTCCATGCGAACTATGTTGTTCTATAATGTGTACAATTTTCTTAAAACCTTTTTGTTGAGCTACATTAAAAGGAGAATGACCCTTTTCGTTGCACCTATGAGGGTCTGCATGGTGTTCTAAAAGTATTCTGGAAATATTAGTGTACCCTTTTTCACATGCGCAATATAATGGCGTACATTTGTTACTATCACATAAATCTATATCGACTTTTTGACTTTGGACTTTAAGTAACTCCTCAACAACATAAATGTGGTTGTTATAACATGCAATTTGCAATGGTGAATTATCATGATCTGTGCTCTTATTAATGTTCGCTCCATGTGTTAAGAGGATTTTGACTATCTTATTGTGTCCTTCCTGGCAAGCAATATATAAAGGTGATGCACCACTGTTTTTACACTTGTTTACATCTGTATTAACTTTCTTGTCTAATAGTTGTAGTACAATGTCTAAATGTCCTTCCTGGCAAGCAACATATAAAGGTGATGCACCACTGTCTCTACATTTGTTTACATCTGTATTAACTTTCTTGTCTAATAGTTGTAGTACAATGTCTAAATGTCCTTCATAGCAAGCAATATATAAAGGTGATTCACCACTGTTTCTACACTTGTTTACATCTGTATTAACTTTCTTGTCTAATAGTTGTAGTACAATGTCTAAATGTCCTTCATGGCAAGCAATAAATAAAGGTGATGCACCACTCTCTCTACATTTGTTTACATCTGTATTAACTTTCTTGTCTAATAGTTGTAGTACAATGTCTAAATGTCCTTCATAGCAAGCAATATATAAAGGTGATTCACCACTGTCTCTACACTTGTTTACATCTGTATTAACTTTCTTGTCTAATAGTTGTAGTACAATGTCTAAATGTCCATTCTGGCAAGCAATAAATAAAGGTGATGCACCACTGTTTCTACACTGGTTTACATCTATATTAACTTTCTGGTCTAATAGTTGTAGTACAATGTCTAAATGTCCTTCCTGGCAAACAATATATAAAGGTGATGTACCATCGTCTGTACACTGGTTTACATCTATATTAACTTTCTGGTCTAATAGTTGTAGTACAATGTCTAAATGTCCATTCTGGCAAGCAATATATAAAGGTGATGTACCATCGTCTGTACACTTGTTTACATCTGTATTAACTTTCTTGTCTAATAGTTGTAGTACAATGTCTAAATATCCTTCCTGGCAAGCAATAAATAAAGGTGATTCACCACTGTCTCTACACTTGTTTACATATGTATTAATCTCTCTGTGTCGTGTGTAACTATTACCCAAATCATCAACAGTATGCTTCAGGATCCATCGAGTAAGATTGGGATCTCCAACAAAACAACTTTGTAATAGAGTGGAATACTGACTATGGCTATCTGTCATAAGAGCTAGCTCTTCTTGGTAACTGTGATCATGGAGGTCTAAATGGGCAATCAAATTAGTATTAAAAGAGGCTGATTTCATATTTCTATTGGTGAAAACAGTAAGTACTTCGCCTTTTGACCAATCTCTTAATATTCTTTCGATGTATATCTCTAATATCTGTTTATCTGTTATAAAGATAGTATATGCGATGTCTGTAGTTCTGTTGTCTTTTGTCTCCCACAAAAATCTATCGCTGATAAAATCACTTTGCGCATGTTTAATAATAAGTTCCGGCATTTTCCCCCCAAAATAATACGCCAAAAAATCGTATAATTTATCATGCATAGCCCTATAGACTTTATCTACCTTCACTACAAAGGTCTCTTCTAATGTGCGTAGTGCGTCATGTAACTTTTCGAATGATGAACCTTTACTTAATTTACATTTCAATAGCGTACTTTGAATAACCAGCTGTATTTCATTGTTCTCCGTGGTTAGATATTCTTCTTTAAATCTATTGTTAAATATAACACAAAGAACTAATGCACAAACTTTACATTGGTCTTTTTCAGAGTCTGAAGCAGACAAATAATCGATTTCCGCTGTGTAAAAATCAAATGGTTTTTCAAAAAAAGATTTAATATCAACACGATTGCCTTTTTGGTATAAAGCACACAACAGTGGAAAAAAGTCGTGTTCCTCTGAAACATCAATTACTTCATCAATTTTTTCTTTTTCAAAATATTTTCGCACTAATTTAGATCTTTCTCCAGGAGTAAGACACAATTCGCTTGAATTTAAATTGCACTCACAATATTTGAAAAAAGACAAATCTCTAAATCTAACATCATTAAAAATTTGCAATCTGCATGTTGAAATAATCTTAATACAATATTCATTCCCAAGCAATGATTGTATGGATTCAGACTTCTCTAGCCATTTGTCTATGCGATATGGATTCACCGTGTAATAGCCACATACATCATCAACAACAAATAACATTTTCTTGTCTTTCTTAGAAAAATTTATTATATCCTTTGGTGAATTAGTAGGAACAACAGTATAACCTTCCTTTTTCATTTTCAAAGCTACATATCTCATTGTTGCCGTTTTCCCGACCCCTGGATTTCCTGTTACAGTAACAGATGGTTGCATGCTGATACATTTGAATACATATTCTGATGCTCTAGTTGAAACGAACATAGTAACGTTATTCGTCCAACGATTTAAAGTAGTCTCATGTTGCACTAAAATTAAATTAAAAACATAATATTAGACAGCTGAAATACATTGAAAAGTGAAAAATATCTGGCATATAGAAAAATTGCGTTAATTAACCATTGACCGATGGAAATGTTAAGGGATTTGAATTGACAGCATCATTGCTTGACCTATAGATTGTATTTCATAGCTCCCGACGTTATTAATAGAGAAAACCAGAGGCTCCCAGGAGCCTATAATCGCTCACCTGGATCAAAGCTGCTTTCAATAACAACGCAACTGCACTGTGGCGGCCATATTGGTGGGAGGGCGCGACTGCCGGACACAATTTTGGAAGAGGACCATCCAATGACTATTTTATCAAAGTTTGGTTCCAATTGAGCAACTGGTTCCAGAAAAGATTTTTATGTGAATTTCCCATAGGGTCCTATGTTAAGCTAAGTTCGGCTGTGGGTGCCATCTTGGTCGAAGGGCCGAACAGCCGGTCACATTTTGGAAGAGAACCATCCAATGACTATTTCATCAAAATTTTGTACTTATTGAGCAAATGGTTTCAGACAAGAAGATTTTTATAGGAATTTCCCATAGGGTCCTATGTTAAATTAAGTTTGGCTGTGGCGGCCATCTTGGTCGGAAATCTGAAATGCCAGATATAATTTTGGAAGGGGACCACCCAAGAATCATTTCAGCAAAGTTTGGTTGAGATTAGTTCAGTAATTTCAGAGAAGATTTTTTTTTAATTTCACCCCCCCCCCCTTTTTTTCTAATTTGCATAATCGGTCAAAATCGGCAAAAGTTCAAAGTTCATAAATAATCCCATAATATATGTTAAAAAGCTCATCATTATGCTTATACAGTTCAAATTTGGGAACATTCTGGCTTAAAATAAAGCAGTTTTGGCCATTTGAAGAAATTTCTATTTTTAGTAATGGCGGACATCTTGGATACAGGACGGTGCTGACGGACACAATTTTGAAAGGGGACCACCTAATGATCATTCAGACAAAGCTTGGTTGAAATTGGCCAAGTGGTTTCTAACAAGAAGATTTTTAAATGATTTTTTGCTTATTTATGCCTAATTTGCATAATCGGTCAAAATCGGCAAAAGTTCAAAGTCCATAAAAAAATCCCATAATATATGTTAAAAAGCTCATCATTATGCTTATACAGTTCAAATTTGGGAACATTCTGGCTTAAAATAAAGCAGTTTTGGCCATTTGGAGAAATTTCTAGTTTTAGTAATGGTGGCCATCTTGGATGGAGGTTTGGCTTAATTTGGTTCAGCAGTTTCAGAGGAGAAGATTTAAATGTGATCTTTTATCAAAATATGCCTAATTTGCATAATCGGTATAAATCGGCTGGAAGAAAAATTTCACAGAAAAACCCCGAACATATGTTAAACTACTCCTTGCCATGTAGCTGCAGTTAAAATTTGAACTCATTTTGACTTATACTAAAGCAGCAATGGACAATTGAAGAAATTTCTATTTTTAATAACAGCAGCCATCTTGAATGGAGGGCGGGACTGTCGGACAGAGTTTTGTAAAGGACCCACCCAGGGACCATCCCTGCCAGGTTTGGTTTAATTTGGTTCAGCGGTTTCAGAGGAGAAGATTTAAATGTGATCTTTTATCCAAATATGCCTAATTTGCATAATCAGTATAAATCGGCTGAAAGAAAAATTTCACATAAAAACCCGGAATATATTTTAAACTACTCCTTGCCATGTAGCTGCAGTTAAAATTTGAGCTCATTTGGCTTATACTAAAGCAGCAGTGGAGAATTAAAATTGCATCCACCCTTTTTTCTATTTTTAGCTTGGTGGGCATCTTGGTTGGAAGTTGGGATTACCGGACACAATTTTGGAAAGGGGCCATCCAAGGATCATTCCATCAAAGTTTGGTTGCAATTGGCCCAGTGGTTTCTCAGGAGAAGATTAAAATGTGAAATGTTGACGGACGGACGACAGACAACGGACGAAATGTGATGACAATAGCTCACTTGGCCTAAAGGCCAGGTGAGCTAAAAATTAGACCATTGGCACGGCCATAAAAATCGATTGTCACATGTATGAATTACCACCATCGGAGTTAGTGATGTGTCATATGCTTGTTGCTGTTTGCTTCATCATCATCATCATCCTCGAGATTGAGAGAGAGAGAGAGAAAGAGAGAAAGAGAGAGTAAATCTAATTGCACAGTAAATGATGGGCAGTCCTAAATAATTACGTTCACGACAAACCCCACACCGGGATTCAAACTACACCCCCTCTTTATGAAAAAAAATATAATGAACGTTTATTGTGAATTTCTGGAAATTAAATTAATAAAAAAGCTTCATCAGACTAAAGCTATGCATACAGCGGAAAAAAAACCATTCATGACTTACCACCGGATTCGTGACAAGAGCAACATGACGGGTGCCACTAGTGAAGCACGATGTTTATCCTTCCGGAGCATCTAAATTCACCTTTGGCTTTTTGTGGAGTTCGTTTTGCTCAATCTTTAGTTCTGTTTCATTGTTTGTATTTTTGTTCTTTTCTTACCATAATATTGTATGTCCTTGATCGATTTACGGCTTCTAATTACCTCTATGATATTTCTTAAACATTGCTCGCATTTTGTGTGTGAATGGTGGAGCTATTCGGACATACATGTAATTCGGTGCTAAAGATCATAAAAATGCTATTCAAGCATTTAATTTGTTTTATAAGCAAAAAACAAACGAAGCTCTAGTAATACTACCTCGAATGTTGTATGGGATGCATTCCTCTTTCTCCAATGTTAATGCTTCTATTTTCTCTTGAACTTTCTGCATAACTGTTAAATGTAATTAAAAGAAAAGCTAATTATAACGACAAAGAACTACCATTGTTCATGG
Source organism: Bathymodiolus septemdierum (assembly GCA_963383655.1). Taxonomy (NCBI): domain Eukaryota; kingdom Metazoa; phylum Mollusca; class Bivalvia; order Mytilida; family Modiolidae; genus Bathymodiolus; species Bathymodiolus septemdierum. The sequence continues at coordinate 51,388,539 of OY726530.1, read as the reverse complement.
AAATATATTAACATGACGGAGCAGAAACTGCTGACCCTCCCATAGCACCTGAGTTCACCCCCGGTATTTAGTGGGGTTCGTGTTACATTATCTTTAGCTTTAAGTGTCTGTTTTGTAGATCGTTGTTTGTCCTTTTGTCCTTTTTCTTTTGGCGAATTGTCTGTTCTTTGCCAATCTACGGATTCTGATTACCCCTTTGGTATATTCAAACTCTTCTTACATGAGGTGTGATATGATTTAAATATGTAAACTTGGCATATTTGGGCCCATAAACTAGCTTAACATCTCCACATTTTTAAGTGCATGTACCAAGCCAGGAAAGTGAGTGGTCAAGTATTTGTGTGTTAGGGAACGACCATTTAACTTGAAGGGGGGGGTTACGGTTTTTTTTCTAAAAAAATATTCTGATTCCCAATGTTGCTGAAAAAAATATTCTGATTTTGGTGGAGGGAAAAAAAAAAATCTGATTCAGAGTTTTTGTCATATGATCTAATGTTAAATTCTGGAAAAAAAATTTGCACTTTGCGCGACAAAATAAAAAACATTCTAACTCTCGTGTTGTCGGAAAAAAAAATTCTGAACGAAACAAAAAACCATAACCCCCCCCCTTCAAGTTAAATGGTCGGTCCCTTAGGGGTATCAAGTTTTCCCCCTTCTACATTTTATCTATTGGATTTTATAACTGTTCCAACCGTGTAGTATCGTTTGTTAATCATTTTATTTAAACTAAAGGTCTTATTTACATGATATTACCTAGTATGTTCTATTGACTACTGAAATACAGAAATTATTTCCACAATCTGTACAATGTTTTATGGGAAGGCCAGATTACGATTTTTCTTTCTTTCTAACAATGACTTCTTCGCATGCAAAAATAACAACAACAAAACTCAAATGACCGTCGATGAATCATTACAAAGTAAACACTGACGACCATCTGCGTTTTCCAGCAATCAAAAAGTCAGCTCACGGCCCTAATACAGTGTCGTATTTCTTTTTTACTCACACAGGAATTTACTGCTTGTAGCAATAATTTCGTTAGGAATAAAGCTGAAATACTACTAACTTGACATCAATGAATCAAATGATTCATGTCAAAGTGATTACCTTTATCATTCTCAGTTTGTCTGTCTTCTTGTTGTCTTTGTCCTACAGAACATATTTAACATCATTTTTATTTGAGAAATGTAATATTTTCAAAATGGTTTTTTTTCATGTTTAATTCTGGTACTAATTCTGTGGTAGCTTAGCATATTGTCCATAATTATTCTTGTTCATTCCATTGATACATGGGAGAAAAAAATAAGCTATCGATGTTGAAGTGGCATATATCCAACCCCAAAAAGCTTTCGGATACATAAATTAATAATTTTCTATTTGTTTTAAAGTAACTAGCTTAACTCCGCCATGTGCCAGGATGTGAATTTTGCCACTGTTTCTGATTTAGCAATTAGGTTTTGGAGGAATTCCGACAGCGTGTTATTTTTTTTGTTTTTTCTTTTACTGTGGTGGATTTACTCTAATTGCATATAATCGAATCGGTGGTGCTTGCCACGCGTGTGGTGGATGATGGATTCGAGTCCAAGTCAGGTAAAACCAAAGATTATAAAATTGATTTTTGTTGCTTCTTTGGCAAGCACCCAGCATTAAGGTTTGCTCGGAATCAGGATAATGTGTCAGAGTGGAGTACAGTGCCTATCCACGGATTGTAGTTTCAGTGAGATAGCACTATGAAAACCCAACTTAGCTTGTTGGTCTAGTATTAAGCGTAAGTGAACAGTCAATAAATTATTCATCATGGTGTAGACTTTTATTTCACTATGATATCGAGAATATGTGTAAACTGGAAAGCAGAGTTTGAAGGTAACCAGAATCTATAAATCGAAGAAGGACACACAACACAAAGGCCAAAAGCAAAAGGACAAACAACGATCTACAAAACATGACACATAAAACTAACACGAGTAACATGAATAACACGAACCCCACTAAAAACCGGGGGTGAACCCAGGTGCTCCGGGAGGGTAAGCAGTTCCTGCTCCTCTAGTGGGACCCGTCATGTCAATCTAGTTACAAACCTGATGATAAGTCTTGAATGAGGAAAGGACCGGGAAGTGTTTAATACAAGAAATATTTGTTTACAAATTACCTATCTGAAGCATGTGAATGTCATCTGAAGAAACCACAGTTTTATCTATGTCTTCTACAATTTCTTTGTAACAATCATTTCCTTTCCTCAAAGATTGCAAAAAGATGTTGAACGCCTCTGCAGGTTTGTACACAAGTTTTGCTATAAGACGTCTGGTACTTTCCTCATGTGTTAGTCCAGAAGCACATACTTCCTGCATTTCTTCAAGGTTTAAAGCCTGGGATGATACTAGCTGGTCAGTAATTGTTGTTCTAACAGCAATGTTCTGTACAATAGTTTGATAATTCTTCTGTAGTTTTACTACATGCTTACCTGTATCTGTAATTATATATATATATATATATATATGTATATAGGGTCCGGGTGACTAAATGAGTTAGGTAGTTGGATTACCTATCAACTCATATAAGTGTATCACCAATTCGGCGTGTGTTCGCGTATGGCTTTGTAAATTGCAAAAAATGGTGCACTCAACTCTCAGCCGCCAGTGATAGAGTATACCAGTTGCTTGCCCATGGTCGGTGGTTCTCGCCGGGTATTCCGGCTTCTTCCACCACTAAAACTAGTCGCTGAAATATTGCTGATAATAAGACCGGCCATGATGAAGTTCATTTTTTAAATATTTTATGAAAAGGAAGCTTAAACAGTAATGGACAACAATTCCACCAATTTCAACAAAAAACGAACAAAAATTTCTCACCTCAAATCATTGAATATAAAAATACCATGAAATTTGTCGTTGGAAATTCATGTCTTGGTTTGGGACAGGCACAACAATGTTGCAGGGTTTGTATGTGATACATGCAAGGAATGTTTTTCATATTTTTTTTTTAGAATTGTTTGCAGATGCAGCCTACATATTTTGCAAAATGAAAGAATTTGTCCCCTCCATTCATGATCATTAAATTGTTTTTGCCATTTGTCTAGAATAAAGATGATTTTTCTCTCAAAATTTTACTTTTAAAGTGAACACAATATCTCTCCCTCACATGCACCTATTTCTATCTTCCAATTCAATCATACAAAAGTACAAGAAACGTAAGTAAGCATAAGTGATCGGGTCAAAAATTTGTCTGTTGTTGTCATGGCAGACCTATGCAAAATTACAGTGCCTCAGTTGAATGCATGCATTTTTCCAATGTGAATCATAAGGAATCTATGTTTTGATCACTGTCTGTTTTCCAATTATGATATCATGACAATTATTGAAGGAATTGATGATATTGATCCTTCCAGAGCACCTAGTCTAATGGTGTTTGTTTGTGCTCGAGTTGTGAATGAATGAATTTTATTCTCATCAACCAAATACATATAGTTACAGAGAAGTAAATGATAATATACAATATACTAAGTTTTGTACATGTGTGGAAAAATTGCAATTACACTAAGCCAGGATGTGGGATTTTCATATTAATAATCTTTATAAATTTACATATCTTTTTAGTACAATAATATTACATGAAGAAAATAACTCATTAAGTTTGAATGTATTGACATTATTACAGCAATAACTCGGTAAATATTTTCTCTTTCTTGTTTTAAATAATTACACGACATCATATAATGAATCTCGTCACCAATATCAGCAGAGTCGCAAAGATGACACAATCTGTCAGCTCTTGACACATTGTGCCATCTTCCCGACTCTGCTGGTAATCGGTGACCACCACAGCTAAATTTACAAAAATTGAACATTGAATATGGTAAAATAGATATATATTCTTCTATTTTCAATTCTGTCTTGAATAATCTATAACACAAACTTTTTGAAGTTGCCGAGGCTTTCGTTGTTTTACCGTTTTGTTTGATAATATATTGGTTGAATAATTACAATTTTACCAAACTGAATGAGAACCACGTAAAAGGGGTTTCTAGTTAAAGACACATTTACCAAAAAAACAAAAAAAAAACAAAAAAAACACGAAATATACACAATCCAAACTAGGTGGTACAAAACACCAACAGAGGTTGATGCAAGTAGGTGTTTTGATTATTAAAATTTCTGCCTTTAATTGCATACAAAGGCAATTTATTTTTTATTTCACTTCCGCTTTTTTGTGACAATCACGTGACTCAATCTCTAATATTCTGTGTAGGTGTTTTGTCTTTTTGATTTGTATGTAGGCTAACAGTCATGTTTAAATCGAGAAAACAAATCTGTCACGCAATCCATGTAATAACATGAATATTCCAAATTTCTTTGCAAGCATGTGGTTCAGTTTGATCAAATGATCAATTGAATTTGTGAAGTTTCTTTCATCTATAATTTAATATTGTTAAACGTGTATTAAAACACTAGAAAGATACATATTCAAGATATAAATTAAAACATCCTAATAAAATAAAAATAATGATATGATTTTGTCCAAGTCCTTTTAAAACACTATAATGATACACATTTCGTAGATGAATTTCAAGATATGCTAATATTAGTTTACACATTAGATTTCAAACATATCTTAATAAAACAATATGATTTTGTCCACAACCCCCCCCCCCCCCCCCCCCTCCTCCTTTTTCAATATATCATAAGTTATTCATTTTCAAGACTATTCACTATTAATTGACATATTAAATTTCACCTCTGAACACTTATTCAGTTCAAACTAGAACTGTGAGTGACCTCATTGAGTGATACCTCCTGCTTGCAATACTATGATGTTCAAACTTTGGAATACAGGTATATTAGCAAGTTACCTGTACCTATGAAAAATGAATGAATATGGAGTTATGTCAAGGAGATAACATCCCATCTCCAAAATAAACTAACCAAGAACATACATCTAGGGGTCGCCACAAGTACACGACCCCCCTTTTCGTGAAAGTATAAGTTGAATTATCTCCCCTTCTAAATTTTAGACAGCAACGGTATTCCTTCATGCACATCTGCAGGTAGTATACTACAACTGTGTAAAGTTTCACAAAACTCCAATAAGCCGTTTAGGAGGAGTTGCGCTTACAAGGTACACAACCCCCCTTTTCGTGAAAGTATAAGTTGAATTATCTCCCCTTCTAAATTTTAGACAGCAACGGTATTCCTTCATGCACATCTGCAGGTAGAGTACTACAACTGTGTAAAGTTTCACAAAACTCCAATAAACAGTTTAGGAGGAGTTGCGCTTACAAGGTACACAACCCCCCTTTTCGTAAAAGTATAAGTTGAAATGTTTCCCCTTTTAAATTTTCGACAGCAACCATATTCCTTCATGCATATCTGCAGGCAGTGTACTACAAATGTGTAAAGTTTCATAAAAATCCAATAAGCGGTTTAGGAGGAGTTGCGCTTACAAGGTACATGGACGGACGGACAGACAGACGGACGGACATGGTGATTCCTATATACCCCCCCCCCCCCAACTTTGTTTGCGGGGGGTATAACTACAGGATATCATTTAAAACTTGTTTCGTCAGTATGTATTTTTCTTTCTTTTTTATAATTCTTGAATACTTCAATATCATATTTCATTCAAATGATATTTAAAAATCACAGGATCGTATATAAGTAAATTATACAGTGATTGATTATATATTCCACATAATTGTGTTTACTGCGAATTAAATGTAAGGAGAACATCATTATAGAAACTAAGTGATAAGAAAATCTTGAAGATACCAAATCGGTAATCAGATATCGTAGTTTAAAGGACAAGTAGAGTTTGAAGATACCAAAGGGGTAATCATAATCCGTAAATCGAAGAAGAACTTCTTATGATATAGTTGAACAATTACTCATTACATGGTAGATTTATATTTCACTATGACATCGAGAATATGTGTAAACAAGAAAGAAGAGTTTGAAGATTCCAAATGGGTAATCAGAACTCGTAAATCGAAGAATAACAGACAACACAATGGTCAAAAGCAAAAGGACAAAAGGACAAACAACGATGTACAAAACATTATACATAAAACTTAATACAAACTATGATCAACAAAACACTATACAGAATACTAAAGATTTAACAATTCAAACTTCAACAAAAACCTTAGATGTATACTCGGACAAGGTGCAATGGTGAGGATTTCCTAGTCCATATGTATACGTAGTACCCCCACAAACACCATATTGTTCTTGAAAAGTGAGATTAACTTGATTACCGGTATATGACATTTAAGACTACTATCCCTGGTTGTTGATTTGATTCCATATAGCTACCCTCATCACAACTAGTATTACTGTGAGCACAGCTCACTAAGATATACCCCCCGCTCCCCACATCTGTCCAACCTATTTCCATAACCAAAACATTACTAATTGTTCCGACCAAAAATGAAACGGACCCTCCTCTCTTCACCGGTAAGCTGCTGATAAAATTTCGAAACATTCTGAGAAACACTACCCAAGTTATCATACGACATAGGGTAAAAATCCTATTTTCCGTCATATCAAGTCCAATAACTCAGGAATGGCAAAAGTGAAAATCGTCAAAAATAAAAAGGATCCTCCTCTCTTCACCAGTAAACAGCTGATAAAATTTTAAAAGAATCTAAGAAACACAACTCAAGTGATTGTACGACATAGGATTTGTCTACAGACGGATGGACAAACAGAGACAGACGGACATGGTGAATCCAGTATATCCTCTACAACTTCGGTGCGGGAGTATAATAACAGAAAAGGGGGAGAGCTGTGCGAATCGATACCAGTTGGATAAGAAGTTGTATAAAATGACGACCAAATTAATCAGAGGCAACAATAGATAAGGTGCAGAATTAATTCAGGAATAAAAAAAACAACTCACTTGACTGGGGAACCGTGTTGGATATCGTCGGTTCATAACCATCTGAATATGTCATCTTTGTAACAAGCTCTGTGTTAATCGGGTCTTCACGTAAAGCATCTTTGAGATGTTGAAATGTTCCATATGGACGTTTCAACAGAATATTCAGTAATGTTCTATTTCGATCTGGTTGTGTGTCTTTTTTCATAATTTCTTCTCTGTCAGAGACGGTCAGAACACATCTTGATATAAGTAGATCGGCCACATGTTTATCTAATGTTGTTTCAGCTACCAGTTCATCGAAGTAAACGTTTATACCATGTTGATGATGACCTGTAGTAGAAATGTAAATATATAGTTAAGTGCATACTGCACGTTTCAGTAATAACCTCCTTGATAGTCAAAAAGATAGGAAAATCAAATAATTTATAAATAAGTATCTGTAAGCAAGAAAAGGTACAAAATGGGAAGGCAAAAATCGGATAAGGTTACCTAAAAGAGAAAAACATTAGTTTTGTTTTATAATAAATGCATGATTTTGGAACGGCAAATTAAAATTTTCCACTTTCTGGTTTACATTGCCTTGAATTGCATGTTATGAGGATTAGACAAGAAGAGTTTGAAGATATCAAAGGAGTAATCAGAATCCGTAAATCGAAGAACAGACAACACAATGGCCAAAAGAACTGCTTGGAGGAAACTTAATACAGAACCTTCCATTGGTTGCTTCCCACTAAGTTTCAGTTACAGAGAAGATTTTTAGAAATCGACCAATCAGAAACAAGAATGGCCTGTGGCGGCCATGTTTATTTACGGATGGGATCTAAATGGACATTCTTTATACAGCACCTTCCAAAGATGTTTCCTACCAAGTTTCGATTCATTTGGCCAATAGTTTTCAGAGGAGAAGATTTGTTAGGAATCAACCAATCAGAAACAAGAATTGCCTGTGGTGGCCATGTTTGTTAACAGATCGGAAATAAATGAGCATTCTATATAGAGGACCTTCCAAGGATGCTTCCTACCAAATTTCTATTCATTTGGCCAAGCTGTTACAGAGGAGACGATTTTTTAGAAATCAGCCAATCAGAAACAAGAATTGCCTGTGGCGGCCATGTTTGTTAATGGATCGGGACGAGATGAGCAATCTTTATAGAGCATATGCCAAGGATGCTTCTTACCAAGTTTCGGTTCATTTGGCAAAACGGTTTCAGAGGAAAAGATTTTTTTAAATCAGCCAATCAGAAACAAGAATTGACTATGGCGGCCTTTTTTGTTAATGGATCGGGACAAAATGAGCCATCGTTAGAGAGGACCTTCCATAGATGCTTCCTACCAAGTTTCACTTCATTTGTCTAAGGGGTTTCAGAGAAGAAGATTAAAATGTGAAAAGTTAACGGACGACAGACGACGGATGCCCAGTGATGGCAATAGCTCACATTGCCTTTGGCAAGGTGAGCTAAAAAGGACAAAATGACATACAACGTTCTACAAAACATATACATAAAACTAAAGATCAAGTAACACCAACCCCACTCAAAACTGGGGGGACTCAGTTGCTCCGGAAGGGTAACAAATTCCTGCTCCACTAGTAACACCCGTCGTGTTAATCTAGTTACAAATTCAGTGATATGTCACATATTTTTATTTGATAGCTGCATTGTATTGTACTCAGTCGTTTGCTTCGTCAATGAAAACTAGAGGCTCTCATGAGCCTGTAATCGCTCACCTGGTTTTCAATTTGACATCTAAAGTTAATAGATAATGGGGGTGTTACACATAATTTTGAAAGTGGGCCACCCAAAGATCATTTCAACTCAAATCTCTGATCAAAAGATTTAGATGTGATTTTTATCTCATAATATTCCAAAACGGAATAAACTGGCTTAAAAAATCTCACAGAAAAACATAGAATATTATGTTAAACTACTTATTGCCATGTAGCTCATTTTGACTTATACTAAAACAGCATTAGACAATTGAAGAAATGTCTATTTTTAGTAACAGCAGCCATCTTGAATGGAGGGCGGGGCAGTCGGACACAATATTGAAAGGGGATCACCCAAGGACCATCCCAGCCAAATTTGCTTTAATTCGGTTTAGCGATTTCCGAGGAGAAGATTTAAATGTGATCTTTTTTCAAAATATGCCTAATTTGCATAATCGGTATAAATCGTCTAACAGAAAAATTTCACAGAAAAAAATGGAATAGATGTTAAACTACTCCTTGCCATGTAGCTGCAGTTAAAATCTAAGCTCATTGTCACATTTTCACTTATGATAATGCAGTAATGGACAATTGAAGAAATTTCTATTTTTAGTAACAGCAGCCATCTTGAATGGAAAGCGGGGCTGTCGGACACAATTTTGAAAGAGACTTTACCCAGGGACCATCCCTGCCAGGTTTGGTTTAATTTGGTTCAGCAGTTTCAGAGGAGAAGATTTAAATGTGATCTTTTATCAAAATATGCCTAATTTGCATAATCAGTATAAATCGGCTGAAAGAAAAATTTCACAGAAAAACCTGGAATATATGTTAAACTACTCCTTGCCATGTAGCTGCAGTTAAAATTTGAGCTCATTTTGACTTATACTAAAGCAGCAATGGACAATTGAAGAAATTTCTATTTTCAGTAACAGCAGCCATCTTAAATGGAGGGCGGGGCTGTCGGACACAATTTTGAAAGGGGCCCACCCAAAGACCATCCCTGCCAGGTTTGGTTTAATTTGGTTCAGCGGTTTCAGAGGAGAAGATTTAAATGTGATCTTTTCTCAAAATATGCCTAATTTGCATAATCGGTATAAATCGGCTGAAAGAAAAATTTCACAGAAAAAAACCAGAATATATGTTAAACTACTCCTTGCCATGTAGCTGCAGTTAAAATTTGAGCTCATTTTGACTTATACTAAAGCAGCAATGGACAGTTAAAATTTCATCCCCCCTTTTTTCTATTTTTAGCTTGGTGGCCATCTTGGTTAGAAGTCGGGATCACCAGACACAATTTTGGAAGTGGCCATCCAATGACCATTCCACCAAAGTTTGATTGCAATTGGCCCAGTGATTTCTGAGAAGAAGATTAAAATGTGAAATGTTGATGGACAGAGGACGAACGAAAAACGATGGCAATAGCTCACCTGGCCAGGTGAGCTAAAAAATATGACAAAAAAATGAATACATTTTAAGCAAGTAATAAAAATGTACATGTGCATATCATTTTGATGAATAACAGAAACGTAAATGCCTCTAGTGAACAATCTATTATAAAATGAAAAGAAAAATACAACAGTCGGAACAGTTCCAAAATCCAATAGGAAAACATCACACTGTTGGAACAGTTCCAAAATCCAATAGAAAAATACCACACTGTTGGAACAGTTCCAAAATCCAATAGAAAAATACCACACTGTTGGAACAGTTCCAAAATCCAATAGAAAAATCATAGAAACAGAGACAAAATTGATACTTCTAGCACATGTATACATGACCCCTAATACACATATACATGACCCCTAACACACATATTCATGACCCCTAGCACACATATACATGACCAATCACTTTCATGGCTTGGAAAGGACACTTTATTTAACAAAATGTGGCATGCCTAAGACAGGATCATGAGTCCAACCGCCCCTTCTTAGAGAAATGATGCTGTCATCAAATGTTTCCACGTGTGTGTAAAATGCTAACCCTCACTTACACATAATTCCATATTGTGAACTGATAGTGTCATGATGGTTGCTGTGTGTATCCCATGGAATGATATGGTAACACAATTTGATAATTTTTTTAGAAGATAAAAGGAAATTTTCACTGTAAGTTTTCAAACCCCCACTACTATCGTTCTATCTTTGGCTTTTTTTTTCGGAACCTCTGTGTAATTTTCCAGAACAATTTACAATCAAACCTGCCTTAAAGGGCACCTCTATATAACAATTCTCTGTCTATAAAGGGCAGTCTCATTTTTCCATTAATGAATAATGCATATAATTGTGACCTGTATATAAAGGGCAAGTGCTCATGAAGGCCACATTTTCAGGTTCCCTTGATTGACTTTTATATACAAGATTGACTGTATTAATTTTATTCCACTTGAAAAGGTTTTATGCTATCAACATTATCAGCATGCTAGAAAAGCTCAGTTGTATTATTAGAAACATGTACTGCTAATCATCCGCGAGTAGCTGGGCTCACCTCAGATTTATTTGTTTGAGTGTGTGTTGCTCATCTGTTAATTGTTTTGTTTTTGTTTGCCTTCGTTCTGTGTCTTGTGTCGAATGTTACCCGTGTCTCTGGAATGTCCTTTTTGGGTTTTCGCAATGTTTATTTAAAAACAAGTAAGTTAAAGCAAGTAGAGTCAACGGTTTTTTTTATGACTCCATGACTTGGTTAATCGTTACGGAACATATATGTCCAGGAATACGCTACACTTGACGTAACCACTTTCAGGTCCTTTCCTCATCCATGTTTTATCATCGGGGTTGTAAGTATAGTAACACGACGGGCGCCACTAGTGGATCAGGAACTGTTTTCCTTACGGAGTTCCTGATTTCACCTCCGTTTTTAGTAGGGATTTTTGGTTTCATGTGTGGTGTTTTGTAGATCGTTGTTCGTCCTTTTATCCTATGTTGTAGATGGTTCATATAATAAATTATTTTAACGGAATATTAAATATGAATGCATGGTTCATATAATAAATTATGCTAACGAAATATCAAATATGAATGCAATTGATGTTGTTTGCTTGATGGTGTTTAACGTCACTTTCAACAATATTTCAGTTATATCATGGTGGTCAGTTTTATTGGTGGAGGAAACTGGAGGACCCGAAGAAAACTATCGACCTGTCGCAAGTCATTGACAAACTTTATCACATAATGTTGTACACCTCGCCCTAATTGAGATTCGAACTCACAACATCAGTGGTTGCATAGGTAGTTGTAAATCCAACTACCATATGATCCCACGACGACCCCTGAATGCAATTGAGTATATACATTGTTCGTAAATGTGCTAGATGCAAGGGACAAAAAATAGAATACCAAATATGTGCCTTAAAACTACCAGTGCTTCATGTAATATTAATACTTACCTTGGGCAGGCTCTTCTGTATCATCATCAGACATGTTTCTAAAAGTAACAAGGAATGTGTGCATCACAAAATACATCCATCTATATAAATTATCAAAGGGTATAATGGTATTTCAGTCAAACAACTAATCATGTGAGCAGGAAAATTAAGTCCTTTGAGGTTAACAATTTTGTGGCATTCCACCACTATTGTGCCATTAGGTTAATATGCAACTATATATTTCTATCAGTATATATAGGTAGAATTATTGTATTGACCTTGACCTTTGACCTAATGACCCCAAAATAAATAGGGCTCTTCCCCTTCTACAGGGGAATCATGTGGCCAAGTATGGTAAAGATCCAATATACAGAACTAAAGTTATCATGTGGAAACGACCCTGTTGTCAAAATTTCTATTCATAGTAACGGTAACCTTGACCTTTGACCTAATGACCCCAAAATAAATATGGTTCTTCCAATTCCACAGGGAAATCATGTGCCCAAGTTTGGTCAAGATCCAATATACAGAACTAAAGTTATCATGCGTAAACGATTCTGTTGTCAGAAATTATATTTATAGTAATGGTGACCTTGACCTTTGACCTAATAACCCCAAAATAAATAGGGCTCTTCCCACTTCTACAGGGGAATCATGTGGCCAAGTTTGCTAAAGATCCGATATACAGAAATAAAGTTATCATGCGGAAACGACCCCGTTGTCAAAAAAATTATTTATAGTAACAGTGACCTTGACCTTTGACCTAATGACCCCAAAATAAATAGGGCTCTTCCTCTTCTACAGGGGAATCATGTGGCCAAGATCCAATATACACAACTAAAATTATCATACGGAAACGATCCTGATGTCAGAAATTATATTTATTGTAACGGTGACCTTGACCTTTGACCTAATGCCCCTAAAATAAATACGTTCTTCCTCTTCCACAGAGGAATCATGTGATCAAGATTCGTAAAGATCCAATATACAGAACTAAAGTTATCATGTGGAAACGACCCTGTTATTAAAAATTAAATTTATAGTAAGTGACCTTGACCTTAGACCTAATGACCCCAAAATAAATAGGGTTCTTCCACTTCCACAGGGGATTCATGTGCAAAAGTTTCGTCAATATACAATATACAGAACTAAAGTTATCATGCGGAAACGATCCTGTTGTCAGAAATTATATTTATAGTAACGGTGACCTTGACCTTTGACCTAATAACCCCAAAATAAATAGGGCTCTTCCCCTACCTTTTACAGGGGAATCATGTGGCCAAGTTTGGTCAAGATCAGATATATAGAACTAAAGTTATCATGTGGAAACGACCCTGCTGTCAAAAATTATATTTATAGTAACAGTGACCTTGACCTTTCATCCCAATATAAATAGGGTTCTTCCCTATCCACAAGGGAATCATGTGCCCAAGTTTGGTAAAGATCCAATATATAGAACTAAAGTTATCATGCAGAGACGACCCTGTTGTCAGAAACTCTATTTATAGTAAGTGACCTTGACCTTTGACCTAATAATCCCAAAATAAAAAGGGTTCTTCCCAATCCACAGGGGAATCATGTGGCCAAGTTTGGTAAAGATCCAATATACAGAAATAAAGTTATCATGTGGAAACGACACAGCTGTCAAAAATTCTATTCATAGTAACGGTGACCTTGACCTTTGACCTAATGACCCCAAAATAAATAGTTCTTCCCCTTCCACAAGGGAATAATGTGGTCAAGTTTGGTAAAGATCCGATATACAAAACGAATGTTATGCGAAAACGATCCTGTTGTCAGAAATTCTATTTATAGTAAGTGACCTTGACCTTTTACCTAATAATGACCCAAAAATAAATAGGTTCTTCCCCTTCAACAGGGGAATCATGTGCCCACGTTTGGTCAAGATCCAATATACAGAACTAAAGTTATCATGTGGAAACGACCCTGTTCTCAAAAATTCCATTTATAGTAACGGTGACCTTGGCCTTTGACATAATGACCCCAAAATAAATAAGGTTCTTCCCCTTCTACAGGGGAATCATGTGGCCAAGATTGGTAAAGATCCAATACACAGAAATAACGTTATCATGTGGAAAAGACCCGGCTGTCAACAATTATATTTATAGTAATGGTGACCTTGACCTTTGACCTAATGACCTCAAAATAAATAGAGTTCTTCCCCTTCTACAATCATGTGGCCAAGTTTGGAAATGATCCAATATACAAAACTAATGTTATGCGGATACGACCCTGTTGTCAGAAATTCTATTTATAGTGAGTGAACTTGACCTTTGACCTAATAACCACAAAATAAATAGGGTTCTTCCCCTTCCACAGGGGAATCATGTGCCCAAGTTTGGTCAAGATCTCATATACAGAACTAGTTATCATGTGGAAACGACCCTGTTGTCAAAATTTTTATCTATAGTAACGTTGACCTTGACCTTTGACCTAATAACCCCAAAATAAATAGGGCTCTTCTCACTTCTACAGGGGAATCATGTGGCCAAGTTTGCTAAAGATCAGATATACAGAACTAAAGTTATTATGAGGAAACGACCATGTTGTCAAAAAATGTATTTATAGTAAGTGACCTTGACCTTTGACCTAATGACCCAAAAATAAATAGGCCTCTTCCCCTTCTACAGAGGAATCATGTGGCCAAGTTTGGTTAAGATCCAATATACAGAACTAGTTATCATGTGGAAACGACCCTGTTGTCAAAAAATGTATTTATAGTAACAGTGACCTTGACCTTTGACCTATTGACCCTAAAATAAATACGGTTCTTCCCCTTCCACAGAGGAATCATGTAGTCAAGATTCGTAAAGATCCAATATACAGAACTAAAGTTATCATGTGGAAACGACCCTGTTGTTAAAAATTTAATTTATAGTAACAGTGACCTTGACCTTAGACCTAATGACCCCAAAATAAATAGGGTTCTTCCACTTCCACAAGGGATTCATGTGCCCAAGTTTCGTCAAGATCAGATATACAGAACTAAAGTTATCATGCTGAAACAATCCTGTTGTCAGAAATTATATTTATAGTAGCAGTGACCTTGACCTTTGATCCCAATATAAATAGTGTTATTCCCCTTCCACAGGGGAATCATGTGCCCAAGTTTTGTAAAGATCCAATATACAGAACTAAAGTTATCATGTGGAAACGACCCTATTGTAAAAAATTATATTTATAGTAACGGTGACCTTGACCTTTGATCCCAATATAAATAGGGTTCTTCCCCTTCCACAGGGGAATCATGTGCCCAAGTTTGGTAAAGATCCAATATACAGAACTAAAGTTATCATGTGGAAACGACCATTGTCAAAAATTATATTTATAGTAACGGTGACCTTGACCTTTGACCTAATGACCCCAAAATATATAGAATTCTTCCCTTACCACCGTGGAATCATGTGCCCAAGTTTGGTCAAGATCCAATATACAGAACTAAAGTTATCATGCAGACGATCCTGTTGTCAGAAATTATATTTATAGTAAGTGACCTTGACCTTTGACCTAATAACCCCAAAATAAAAAGGGTTCTTCCCATTCCACAGGGGAATCATGTGGCCAAATTTGGTAAAGATCCAATATACAGAAATAAAGTTATCATGTGGAAACGACACAGCTGTCAAAAATTCTATTCATAGTAACGGTGACCTTGACCTTTGACCTAATGACCCCAAAATAAATAGTTCTTCCCCTTCCACAAGGGAATAATGTGGTCAAGTTTGGTAAAGATCCGATATACAAAACGAATGTTATGCGGAAACGACCCTGTTGTCAGAAATTCTATTTATAGTAAGTGACCTTGACCTTTTACCTAATAATGACCCAAAAATAAATAGGTTCTTCCCCTTCAACAGGGGAATAATGTGCCCAAGTTTGGTCAAGATCCAATATACAGAACTAAAGTTAACATGTGGAAACGACCGTGTTGTCAAAAATTTCATTTATAGTAACGGTGACCTTGGCCTTTGACATAATGACCCCAAAATAAATAGGGTTCTTCCCCTTCTACAGGGGAATCATGTGGCCAAGATTGGTAAAGATCCAATATACAGAAATAAAATTATCATGTGGAAACGACCCGGCTGTCAAAAATTATATTTATAGTAACGGTGACCTTGACCTTTGACCTAATGACCCCAAAATAGAAAGAGTTCTTCCCCTTCCACAACAGAATCATGTGGCCAAGTTTGGTAAAGATCCAATATACAAAACTAATGTTATCATGCGGAAACGACCCTGTTGTCAGAAATTCTATTTATAGTAAGTGACCTTGACCTTTGACTTAATAACCACAAAATAAATAGGGTTCATCCCCTTCCACAGGGGAATCATGTGCCCACGTTTGGTCAAGATCCAATATACAGAACTAAAGTTATCATGTGGAAAGGACCCTGTTGTCAAAAATTCTATCTATAGTAATGGTGACCTTGACCTTTGACCTAATAATCCCAAAATAAATAGGGCTCTTCTCACTTCTACAGGGGAATCATGTGGCCAAGTTTGCTAAAGATCCAATATACAGAACTAGTTATGTGGAAACGACCCTGTTGTCAACAAAATTATTTATAGGAACAGTAACCTTGACCTTTAACCTAATGACCCAAAAATAAATAGGGTTCTTCACCTTCCACAGGGGAATCATGTGCCCACGTTTGGTCAATATCCAATATACAGAACTAAAGTTATCATGTGGAAACGACCCTGTTGTCAAAAATTCTATCTATAGTAACGGTGACCTTGACCTTTGACCTAAAGATCCCAAAATAAATAGGTTCTTCCCCTTCCAAAGAGGAATTATGTGGTCATGATTGGTAAAGATTCAATATACAGAACTAAAGTTATCATGTGGAAACGACCATGTTGTTAAAAATACTATTTATAGCAACAGTGACCTTCCACTTAGACCTAATGACCCCAAGGTAAATAGGGTTCTTCCACTTCCACAGGGGAATCATGTGTCCAAGTTTGGTAAAGATTCAATATACAGAACTAAAGTTATCATGCGGAAACGATCCTGTTGTCAGAAATTATATTTATAGTAACAGTGACCTTGCCCTTTGACCTAATAACCCCAAAATATATAGGGTTCTTCCCCTTCTACTGAGGAATCACGTGGCCAAGTTTGGTAAAGATCCAATATACAGAAATAAAGTTATGTGGAAACGACCCTGCTGTCAAAAATTATATTTATAGTAATGGTGACCTTGACCTAATTAACCCAATATAAATAGAGTTCTTCCCCTTCCACAGGGGAATCATGTGCCCAAGTTTGGTAAAGATACAATATACATAACTAAAGTTATCATGAGTAAACGACTCTGTTGTCAAATATTCTATTTATAGTAATGGTGACCTTGAACTTTGACTTAATGACCCCAAAATAAATAGGTTGCTTTCCTTTCAACAGAGGAATCATGTGGTCAAGATTGGTAAAGATCCAATATACAGAACTAAAGTTATCATGTGGAAACGACTGTGTTGTTAAAAATTTTATTAATAGTAACAGTGACCTTGACCTTAGACATAATGACCCCAAAATAAATAGGATTCTTCCCCTTCCACAAGGGAATCATGTGGCCAAGATTGGTGAAGATCCGATATACAGAACTAAAGCTATCATGCGGAAACGACCCTGTTGTCAAAAATTCTATTCATAGTAACGGTGACCTTGACCTTTGACCTAATGACCCCAAAATAAACATGGTTCTTCCCCTTCTACAGGGGAATCATGTGGCCAAGTTTCGTAAAGATCCAATATACAGAACTAAAGTTATCATGTGGAAACCATCCTGTTGTCAAAAATTCTATTCATAGTAACGGTGACCTTGACCTTTGACCTAATGACCCAAAATAAACACGGTTCTTCCCCTTAGACAGGGGAAACATGTGGCCAAGTTTAGTAAAGATCCAATATACAGAACTAAAGTTATCATGCGGAAACGACCCTGTTGTCAAATATTTTATTTATAGTAATGGTGACCTTGATCTTTGACCTAATGACCTCAAAATAAATAGGGTTCTTCCCCTTCCACATGGGAATCATGTGCCCAAGCTTGGTAAAGATCCAATATACAGAACTAAAATTATTATGCGGAAACGACCCTGTTGTCAAAAATTATATTCATAGTAAGTGACCTTGACCTTTGACCTAATGACCCCAAAATAAATAGGGTTCTTTCCCTTCCACAGGAGAATCATGTGGCAAAGATTGGTAAAGATCTGATATACAGAACTAAAGTTATTGTGTGGAAATCTGTGTGGACGCCCGCCCGCCATACCCAATCACATAATACGGCCCGTCTCGAGACGGGCGTATTAAAAGTAACAACCATCATAGGATCTACAAAATATGATAACACATACCAATTTATTTCACACAACCGAACTTTAACAAATTTTGAAAATTAACAAAGAAGTAGACAAAATATTGTCGATTGTATCTTTCGGTCAGCAGATATAAAGGGGGAAGTTGGTTTCTTCTATAGTGTTTAACGCCACTTTCAACAATATTTCAGCTATATCTTGGTGGTCAGTTTTATTGGTGGAGGAAACCAGAGGACCCGGAGAAAACCACAGACTTGTCGCAAGTCACTGACAAACTTTATCACATAATGTTGTACACCTCGTCCTGATCGAGATTCGAATTCACATCAGTGGTGATAGACACTGATTGTATAGGTAGCTGTAAATGCAACTACCATACAATCATGACCACGACGACACATGTGGGGGATAAGGGTGGTGTTATCAAAGTATTAATTTCCTTGGCACATTATTAATTTCCGGGGTAAAGTATTAATTTTTAATACTTTTCCATGGAAATTCAGTGTGAACCTTGGGGATTAATACTAAATCGCGAAGATTAGATTTGCAACGAGAGATTAAGTGCTACACCGTCAAATTAATACTTTCCCGTTCAATTTAATACTTTGCTGGGCCGGATTTTATCGATAATCGTTATATATAATTATCTTACCTATATATCTTTATATCGCATAGATGTTTGTACATTTATCAATTTTTAACGGATGGGTACGTATACGCGATCGAGTTGAGAAAACGTGGATGTTTGTTTTCATTTAGTTATGAATTTGTATGGTATCGATGGTGTATTCACCGTTGAAAGAAGTAACAAACGAATACACAACAAATGAAAACGGAATACATATTTCACCAAGATCGAGTTTAACAGCCAGTTTTCATGAAATAAATGATGAATGTAATATTAAAAATTCCTTCTGTCTTGACCACGGTGTTATTGCGCCATGTTTTTAAAAATGTTTGTGTACTGTATGACAACTTACAAAACATGGTAGACTGATCGACCACGAGAGCTATATATAACACACAGGTAAATTATTGTACATAGCTTAGCTGTATATAATATGTATTTCTTTTATCTTACAGACATTTCAAGAAAAGGTATCAAAATATAAAATCGTTTGTGTTGTGTTATTTTTTTTTTACTTTCCACAAGTTATTTTTTTTATTTTCTGTAGTGTTAAGTTTTTATCAGTTATTTTTAAATTAAACTTTATTATTATTGCTGTATTACATTTTGTTAACAACTGTTTTCACTAACAAAACTATTTCTTTTATAAGTTAATTGTTAACTTGTTTGTGTGCATGCATGTGCATGTGTTTTTGTTTTTGTTTTTTTTCCTTCAGTTTGCTTTTTAATGATATAATTATTTTATTCAAAAAGTGTGTGAACTGATAGTATACCTCTACAATGATCACACTAGGGGTTCTGACATTTTTATGGCCTTGTGTATAATTAACTTAAATTCATTACTCATTATTCCTTCTTGCACTAGAAAACGGTCCCTATTCCATCGTCACCAATGATTAAATCGGTCCGTCCATCATTCTTACCCCCTCCCCGAAATCTTTTCAGATAATGAATTTGCCATAGATGAATTTGACTGCTGTTTACGCGAGATAATTGTCCCGATACTGCAGTCTTTCATAAAAAAAAATCAAATGTCAGTAAGATTTGATTTCCATATTTGAGATCGAATATTACAATAATTTCTGAAAAGTTGAATTTGATTCCTACGTGCACTAGAAAACGGTCCCTATCCTGTCGTCACCAAATTACACGGTCCGTTCATCATTCTTCCAACCCGAAATGTTTTCAAATAATGAATTATTGTGACTTTTTTTCCTGCAACTTCTTTTCCTGTGACTTTTTTTTTCTGTTTACCGAATTGTCAATAGTTGAATTTGACTGTTACTTATATTACACGAGAGAACTGTCCCAATACTGCTGTCTTTCATAAACGGATATTTTTCACAAATAACCCTCACTAACAGGATATATTTGTTTAATTCCGTCAAATATTTAACAGCAAGTAAAACAGTGGCATGCAAGCAGGTTCAGAACTTCAGACCACCTTGATCATTTGATTTTCAAGACTTTTATCAATCTACGAAAACAGGAATTTTTTTTTCAAAGAAGTGTATTTCTGGAACAAACTCAAAAATAGAATAAATCATGGTTTTGCTTTAACATACAACATGCAAAAAAAATAATGTAAATGAATTTGAAATAAATATACATTTCAACGATTTCAAGCATAACGGCTGACACTGTCGTCTGTCATTGTCTTTACTTTAGCGTTGGTTGAAAGAAGAAATCCGAGTAATTCGAATTACATCCGTGACGTCATAATGATAATCTATTTCAAGAAGAATTTCGTCTCGAGCAGGGTACTTGCCTATAGTACCGTGGTATTAGGCAAATACCCTGGTAATGGTGGAAAAGCTGAAAAAACTAAGAATTGGTAAAAAATACCCCTTTCATCAACCAATCAGAAGACAGCATTCTTATATAAGGTGGAATTATAAAATTAGTCACACCTTATATCAGAATGCTGTCTTCTGATTGGTTGATGAAAGGGGTATTATTTTGTTTACCAATTCTGAGTTTTTTCAGCTTTTCCACCATTGCTGGGGTATTTGCCTAATAATTACCCTTCATCGTGACGCTTGTAACAAAATTTGTGAAACGTTATCAGTTGTGCGTTTTATTGCAAAATCATATTTGCCATTTTTACCCTTCACTGAAATGCTTGTAACAAAATTTGTAAAACGTTATCAGTTGTGCATTTTATGTAACATCATTCAGTAGAATTAAACAGATACATCATGTTAGGTCCTCAAAACGACAAACAAAAGGTATTATTTATTTAGCCAGTGTTCTAAATAATATTCGGTGTAATTAAACAGATATATCATGTTTGGGAGGAATATTTGTGAAAAATACCAGCCTTGAGACTAAATTTCCCTTGCCATTCGGCTTGGGAAATTTTTCGTCTCTCGACTGGTATTTTTCGCAAATACCCCTCCCAAACATGATATATCTGTTTAAAATTCTGAAAAGTTGAATTTGATTCCTACTTGCACTAGAAAACGGTCCCTATCCTGTCGTCACCATCAATCTTCCCATCCAAAATGTTTTCAAATAATGAATTATTGTGACTTTTTTTCTTGTGACTTTTTATCCTGTGACTTTTTTTCCGTTTACCAAATTTTCAATAGTTGAATTTGACTGCTACTTACAGGGACAGAAATTAACTATTTTTTCCCAGTAGCCAACTGGGATACTGACTTCTAATTTCTAGGGGCCCAGCTAAATTTCTAAGGGCCCAGTTTTATTTTTCAGTCAATGAAAAAGAAAAATCAAAACATTCGGACATAAATGAATAATCATTCATTTTAAAAACCCATTTAATCAGGTAATGCAGGCTTTTTAAATATTTGTAGCTGTATGAATTGTTATCTTCATCTGTCTTCCTCTTTTGTGGAGGTTTTATGCCACTGATAAACTCCCCCATTTTCTAAACAGGAATTAACTACCTACTTATAACTTAAACTCTTAAAGAGGAATGGGCATGCAAAAAAGGTTCCCAGATATTTTGAATTAATTTGTGTGATAGATCCAGCAATAATTAAATTTAATCACTAGGTCTTGTCCTGATATTATCTAAAAAAAAAATCCTAATTTTGTTAGGAATGCATTTTTTGTGATGTCAAACTTGTCTATAATGACGTTTGATGGCTTATCCAGTGGATGTAATGAATACAGCATATGTAAATATCTGTATTTACTTATTCCTTTTATTGTATGCTGTATATTATTATATGTGTGCATACAGATATTGTATTTTATATTGGTTTTTTTATTTGTAAACATGTAAAATGTAGCAGATAATTTTTATTTCATAGATTTATAAATTTGAAATATATTCTATAGTATGGTATAAAATAAACTGTATAAAAGTATCCAATACACATCTATTCTTTTGGAAAATTTTAGGATATCAATTAAAAATAGATATACACTAAAATGTACAATTGCAATAGACAAGTTATTCACCTTAGTTTGGATTACAAGTATCAATCAATTTTCATGTAAATATTTTTTTCAATTAAATGTTTTTCTGTATAAGATAAGGAAGATATGGCCAACAATCCGTATCTCACTGTCCGATCCCGTTCCGAATATTTTACATCAATTTCAACATCCGGTTTACCTACATTTTTAATTTCAGCTAAGAACATGAATCTGTTGTCATCTTCAATATATAAGTACCTCAAAACAAATTTAATTAAATACAAACAATCTTTAATACTTTGGGAGTGTGGAAGTCAACTTATTTCTGTGCTCAGTAATATATTTCATCTTTAAGGCTCCATGTATTGCAGGTGCTCGTTCCTACTATAAGGATGCTTACAATACGTATCGGAAGAAGAAGGAGACGTTCTAGTTAATAAAAATATGAATGTGCCGGTCTGACAGAATAAATAAACAAATTTCAAGTCTCCGTCTGACATTTTAATAAAACTTAAACAGAATTTAATGCCGTTCTAGAAACTCTGTTGGCAGTGGAAACTTGGAGTGATGAATAAATTTCATTCGCCAACTGGACGACCGCAAAGTAATATTTGATCGCCCAGCTGAAATTTTACTCGCCGTGGGCGACCGTTAATTTCCATCCCTGACTTATGCGAGAGAACTGTCCCAATACTGCCGTCTTTCATAAAAAAAATCAAACGTCAGTAAGATTTTATTTCCGTATTTTTTCTCGATTTTTGACCAGAACAATAAAACCCCAAAACGAGATCGAATATGAAAATAAATTCTGAAAAGTTGAATTTGATTCCTGCTTCTACATATAAATGGAAAGTTCACAATGGGAAAATTGAAATCATCTCTTTTGTCGTAAAGTTTCGTTCTTAACCGCCACTCACTATCAATTTTGAGGTGTAGGTCAAGGTATGAAGGAGAACCTTAGTATTAATAATGATTAAATTTCAATAACAAATTTATCTAATAAATCATGTCTGTGCCGAAACATTGACACTTAGTATTACGGGTTGTTGTTCTGCGTCCGTCCAACACACGTTTTGACAATAGGCTTGTCTTGTCTTTCTAGAAAAAAAGGCAATTATCTTATTATCAAAACATGATTGATATTGACAACCAAAAACTTATACCGACGCAACACATACTTACGATTTAGGTACTCCAACTAAAATTGTAAATATAAGATTTGACCAATGAAAATTACTAAAACAGGTAGCCAAGTCATTCAGGTCAACATATATAAACTTTCTTCTCATTGGCTAGTCATGCTAGACTAAATCTGTGATGTCATACATTCAGAGTTTAAATTAATATTTGATATTAATGGGAGTTAACTCTAGCTAGCTTGTGCTACTTTCATATATAAAGAGAGATAACTCAAAGTCAAACTTACAACAAAATCTGATTATAGTCTGTTCTTTATTGTTCTTTATACAAATTAGTTGTCCATATCTAAAAATAAATACAAATATGTAATATTTGGGTTCATGTCTTCTGGTATTTTCTAACAAACACATTTTCTCTGTGTTTTATTCTTAGTTTATAAAAATCATGTTTAAAATGCACACATTTTCACCAGACAATATAAAATTAATTGTCAACATAATATTACTCAAAGAATATTCCCATATCAAGTTATCTATATACTAGTCCATATATCAAAATGAGGTGCAAGAATTTTTAGTTTTCAATGTGTTTTCCCCTCTAAATTCTACTTTTTTCATGATCACTTAAATTTTATTTGGTGTTTACTATGATCTTTATTACTACCAACTAACCTAGAAAAACAAGGTTTCCATCTTCAATGTCATGTAACACTTCCTCAACCGTTAAACAATAATTGTCACTGATGCTTTCTTCCTCACAAGTATCCCAATATTTAATCTGAAAAAAGTCTGTTAAAAGTGAGCAAAACAATTGAATGTGTAACGTCACAGTAAAATGAAATAATGCATGGGACATTCTACCATGGTTTTAGAAACTAAGGAAATTCTTTAGAATGTTAGCATTAGACAGTTAAATAATTGTATGATACATGCTTGTGTTGACAGAATAAGTTCTGGAGTAATGTGCCTGAACAATGTGTGATATGAACTGTCAAATGTCTTATGTTCACCTCAAACTCATTGTCTTGTAATGAAATTACATGCCCCTTCCATTTCTTGTCACTCCACTCATGTTCAAGCTGCCTTCCAATTACATTCCTAGGATTATCTTTTATAGATTGTATTAGTTGATCTGTATGATCCAACTGGTTATTATCAACATTTGACTTTTCAATTAATTTCAATCAATTTTCTTTCAGCTGTTGAATGTCAAATTGCTTCCCTTTTTTACTAAATTGAAATAGATATTTATCTTTTGAAGGCACCTGTACAATTTCCTTACACATGTTAATCTGCTGTTTCAATGCTGTTGTGTTTTCTTTCTTTGTTTTCATTTTTGTCAAATTATTTTCAATTGTCTCAATATTGTTCCAAATTCCAATATCCTCCAAATCCTTTTGAATTTTTTCCTTTATTTTCTTTTTCTTCTCCTCGCATTCATTTTTGAGTTGTTCCCTTTCTTTTATGTTGATAACACGTTGGTCATACAGATATTTCTTATTTTTTTAGTCATTCCCTTTCTTTTATATAGATAACACGTTGGTCATACAGATATTTCTTATTTTTTGAGTCATTCCCATTCTTTTATGTAGATAACACGTTGGTCATACAGATATTTCTTATTTTTTGAGTCGTTCCCATTCTTTTATGTAGATAACACGTTGGTCATACAGATATTTCTTATTTTTTGAGTCATTCCCTTTCTTTTATGTAGATAACACGTTGGTCATACAGATATTTCTTATTTTTTGAGTCATTCCCATTCTTTTATGTAGATAACACGTTGGTCATACAGATATTTCTTATTTTTTGAGTCATTCCCTTTCTTTTATGTTGATAACACGTTGGTCATACAGATATTTCTTATTTTTTGAGTCATTCCCTTTCTTTTATGTAGATAACACGTTGGTCATACAGATATTTCTTATTTTTTGAGTCATTCCCATTCTTTTATGTAGATAACACGTTGGTCATACAGATATTTCTTATTTTTTTAGTCATTCCCATTCTTTTATGTAGATAACACGTTGGTCATACAGATATTTCTTATTTTTTTAGTCATTCCCATTCTTTTATGTAGATAACACGTTGGTCATACAGATATTTCTTATTTTTTTAGTCATTCCCATTCTTTTATGTTGATAACACGTCATACAGATATTTCTTATTTTCCTTTACATTAATATTAAGATTTTGCTACTGCATCATTAATAATGTGTTGTTGTTCAATGTCTGACTTTTTCTTTAACCACTGTCCTGTGTTATTATTTTTGTACATTAAGGCAAGCTTCAATATTACTGATATTGCAGTTTGGTGCCTGTTTTATTTTAGTATCTAGTTCTCCAAATACTCTTTCTACAGATATGTTATTTGGTGGACATGATTCTGATTTTTAAGCCAAAGTTTCTGAAGAATTACAAAATTTACCATTTTCAAGAAAGTCTTTGAAAAGCTGTTTAGATTTGTCCTTTATAACTGTGCATAACTGTTGAAGAACTGATTGTGTCATGTCGTCTAAAGAAGATTTCTCAAACAATGACTGACTATTTTTATCAGGTTCTAGTTGTGAATCGATAACTAGTTGTAATCTGTTTGTTATCAATAAATGTGGACTATTAGCACCATTTGTTAACAAATCGATGAGCTGTTCATAAATAGACCCCATGTTTAATGCATTTCTATCACTATCACCAGCACATCTCCAATAAGGTTCTGTGACCGTTTTACTTATTATACCCAGTGCTCGGCAGATGGAAATTACATAATCGTTTTTAGTGTGGTTAAAATTAAGTTCTGTGTGTAGTTTAAAGTGGATTTCAAGTTTGTAAGATATTTAATCAGGTGCTTGGCAATGTAAAAAGTTCCAGCAGCATTATGAAAAATTGTGTTAAAACGGTTTCCTCTATAGTTCATAATTGGAACCTTATTTATACCTTGTTCCCTCAAATAAGTGGGAGCATACAGTGGTTCTCCAGATCCATCTTTATAAAATATTTTTGAAACAAAATGTAACAAATTTTAAGTTATAGAATCTCCAAGATTTAAATCTAGATTAATTTTATATTTTTTCTCTATTTCACCCACTTTCTTTTGTGCTACTGTGCCAAATTGTAGTAAAGGGTGGACTGAACACTTAAATGAGTTCACTGTGATGTCATTATCTGCACAAATAATTTCATTTACTTTGTTCCCTGTGGCACTCCTATCTGTCATAAAGTTTTTTATTTTGTTCATAAAATTCTCTGTACAGTAGTCATGATCATGTGTGCTTGAATTTTGTATGTTTATATCGGAGACTACTTCATTCACACAAGAAACATACGTTTGTGCTTTTCCATCACTAACTTCCTTTACTCCTAATGTTAACGTTTTATCTGATGTTTTTATTTGTGTCGTGTAAAAGTGATGGCCTTTTTTGGTGGTAGCATCACGAAGCATAGTACAGTCTGTTATGTTATTCATTTCCTCTGTTAAGTGCTGTCATGCAACCAAACCTAGCTCACTTGTTATATTTGCAGCAGTTGATTTAATGGGCAAAAAGTCAATGTCAATGTCAACCATAGATAAAACTGATCTTATCACAAAATCAATTTTTGATACACTTATGCCAATCAGTGTTCTCGCTAGCCCGTTTTTACAGGGAGCAGCGCCCGCCCTTGTCTGAGTGATGCCCTGCCCTTTTTCTCTATTTGTTGCAGTGTCCTGCCCTTTGTGACTAACGTGCATGTCTTTTTCGTAAACACAAGTGCCCTTTTTATCTGTGTTTTCATTTCTTTTGTCGCTCATACATTTTGGATCACGTTACGAACAATTGTTTCATGTTTATATTGTAGCGCCCCCTATCTAATTTGAATATGTCAAAGCTAAATTTAGAACATTAACTAATATAGCGTATATCGATCGATTTTCTGATTAGATTTCACGGTAATTATAAAAATTTGAATTTTCAAATTCATATCATTCACAATGCCTTCCCGGGAAAGACGCTTGAAAGAAAATGCAAAGAAACTGGCAAAGGAAAACACAAGTTTGACAACAAACCAAAATTAACAAAATCTAAATATGCCATTTACAATATTTTATTATCAAACACAATAAAACCACTTAAGTTTATTTAATCTGAAATACTAGAGGCTCCCAGGAGCCTGTATAGCTCACCTGGGTATAATAACAACATCAGGCAATAAAACTTGATAACTTGGGGAAAAAAAATTAACAAATGCCTTCGTCATTGCAGACCCCTTCTACAAAAAAAATTTGGGCAGGGGTTCCCCCTTTAATGTAAGTTATCAAAATTGCTGTAAAAAAACATATATGTCAATGATTCTCAAAATTTAGCTTTTCCTACTTCACATTTTGTAATAGAGTTGCTTCCCTTTGATTATTTGAGTAACCAAAAGCAGTGAGTCAACAAAAAAATGCATTTCAAGAGGAATAACTCTTCACACAGTTGTCGCACATTTTTAACTGTGCAATTTTTTTTGTAGATCTTGGCATGCTGAACATTTTTGCAGTTTAAACTTTCCCTCTATCTCTTATAGTTTTTGAAAAGTATTAATTTTTTTTTTTAAATTGATGAAAAAAGGGCAAGAACTCCAAGATGGGTAATCAGATGTACTTCAAAATTGCAGGGTAGGTAGATCTCGACATGGTGCACATGTTTGCAATTTAAACTTAACATTTATCTCTTATAGTTTTTGAAATATAGCACGAAAAGTATTAAAATTAAAAAAAAAAATTGATCGAAGGGCCGAACAGCCGGACACATTTTT
Organism: Bathymodiolus septemdierum; assembly: GCA_963383655.1. Lineage (NCBI taxonomy): Eukaryota > Metazoa > Mollusca > Bivalvia > Mytilida > Modiolidae > Bathymodiolus > Bathymodiolus septemdierum. The sequence goes on along the minus strand of OY726530.1, from coordinate 51,360,322 downwards.
GGAAGAGAACCATCCAAGGCCAAAAAAAAATATATGTGTGTTTACTGTCACATGTCAAAAAAATCTAGGGTCGGTCGGTCGGCATTATTTTTTTTTTTCTTTTCTAACTATCGGCAAACCGGAAATAGTCGTGTCCGGTCCCGGAATCCGATATTTCATTTTCGAAATTTCCGGTAAGCCGTCATTTGTTTTATGACGAGTTACACAGTTTTTCTACCTTCTTTGCTCTCAATTTCGACAAAAAGCTAGCGGTTGAATAAATAAAACATTGCTGCTGATTACACACATATTATTTTTTTTTGACCCAATGACTATTTCATCAAAATGTTCTTATTGAGCAAATGGTTTCAGACAAGAAGATTTCTATGGGAGTTTCCCATTGGGTCCTATGTTAAATTAAGTTTGGCTGTGGTGGCCTTCTTGGTCGGTGTTCTGAAATGCCGGACACAATTTTGGAAGAGGACCACCCAAGAATCATTTCAGCAAAGTTTGGTTGAGTAGTTTCAGAGGAGAAGATTTTTTTTTAATTTCATCCCCCCTTTTTTCTAATTTGCATAATCGGTCAAAATCGGCAAAAGTTCAAAGTTCATAAAAAATCCCGTAATATATGTTAACCAGAGGCTCTCAAGAGCCTGTATCGTTCACCTGGTAATAAAAAAAACCAATTGGTCCTATGTAAAAACTATGTCCTGCAATGGTAGCCATCTTGGAATTACGATCAACATAAAATACACAAAGTTTGTAAAGGACCTTCTAATGATTGATGCACAGTTTAGGTTCAATCAGTGCAATAGCTTCAGAGAAGAATATATTTCTGTATTTTCCCCATATGGTTCTGTGTTAATACTATGACCTGTGGTGGCAGCCATCTTGGATTTCCGATAGGCATAAAAAACAGAGGACCTTCCAATGATCATTCCTGGGCAGTTTGGTTTCAATTGTCCAAGTGGTTTCAGAGAAGAAGCATTTTGAAACATTTTTCCCATAGGGTCCAATGTTAAACTAAGTCCTGCCGTATCCGCCATTTTGAATTTCATATCAGAACAAAAAACGTAAAGTTTGTAGAGGACCATCCAATGAACATTCATGTACAGTTTGGCTTTAATCATATTTGTAGTTTCTGAGAAGAAGGCATTTGAACATTTTCCCATAGGGTCCAATGTTAATCTATGTCCTGCGGTGGTGGCCATCTTGGATTTCCGATCGGCATAAAAAACACACACCTTGTAGAGGACCTTCCAATGATCATTCCTGGGCAGTTTGGTTTCAATTATCAAAGTGGTTTCAGAGAAGAAGCGTTTTGAAACATTTTTCCCATAGGGTCCAATGTTAAACTAAGTCCTGCCGTAGCCGTCATTTTGAATTTCATATCAGAACAAAAAACGTAAAGTTTGTAGAGGACCATCCAATGAACATTCATGTACAGTTTGGCTTTAATCATATTTGTAGTTTCTGAGAAGAAGGCATTTTAATATTTTCCCATAGAGTCCAATCTTAATCTATGTCCTGCGGTGGCGGCCATCTTGGATTTCCGATCGGCATAAAAAACAGAAAGTTTGTAGAGGACCTTCCAATGATCATTCCTGGGCAGTTTGGTTTCAATTGTCCAAGTGGTTTGAGAGAAGAAGCATTTTGAAACATTTTTCCCATAGGGTCCAATGTTAAACTAAGTCCTGCCGTAGCCGCCATTTTGAATTTCATATCGGAACAAAAAACCTTAAGATTGTAGAGGACCATCCAATGAACATTCATGTACAGTTTGGCTTTAATCATATTTGTAGTTTCTGAGAAGAAGGCATTTGAACATTTTCCCATAGGGTCCAATGTTAATCTATGTCCTGCGGTGGCGGCCATCTTGAATTTTCGATCGGCATAAAAAAACAGAAACTTTGTAGAGGACCTTCCAATGATCATTTCTGGCCAGTTTGGTTTCAATTATCAAAGTGGTTTCAGAGAAGAAGCGTTTTGAAACATTTTTCCCATAGGGTCCAATGTTAAACTAAGTCCTGCCGTAGCCGCCATTTTGAATTTCTTATCGGAACAAAAAACGCAAAGTTTGTAGAGGACCATCCAATGAACATTCATGTACAGTTTGGCTTTAATAATATTTGTAGTTTCTGAGAAGAAGGCATTTGAACATTTTCCCATAGGGTCCAATGTTAATTTATGTATTGCGGTGGTGGCCATCTTGGATTTCCGATCGGCATATAAAACATAAAATTTGTAGAGGACCTTCCAATGATCATTCCTGGGCAGTTTGGTTTCAATTGTCCAAGTGGTTTCAGAGAAGAAGCGTTTTGAAACATTTTCCCATAGGGTCCAATGTTAAACTAAGTCCTGCCGTAGCTGCCATTTTGAATTTCTTAACGGAACAAAAAACGTAAAGTTTGTAGAGGACCATCCAATGAACATTCATGTACAGTTTGGCTTTAATCATATTTGTAGTTTCTGAGAAGAAGGCATTTGAACATTTTCCCATAGGGTCCAATGTTAATCTATGTCCTACGGTGGTGGCCATCTTGGATTTCCGATCGGCATAAAAAACACACATCTTGTAGAGGACCTTCCAATGATCATTCCTGAGCAGTTTGGTTTCAATTATCCAAGTGGTTTCAGAGAAGAAGCGTTTTGAAACATTTTTCCCATACCAGAACAAAAAACGTAAAGTTTGTAGGGGACCATCCAATGAACATTCATGTACAGTTTGGCTTTAATCATATTTGTAGTTTCTGAGAAGAAGGCATTTGAACATTTTCCCATAGGGTCCAATGTTAATCTATGTCCTGCGATGGCGGCCAACTTGGTAAAGGACATTCCAATGATCATTCATTTACAGTTTGGGTTCAGTCAGTTCATTAGTTTCAGAGAAGAAGATTTTTGAATTTCAGCCAATCAGAGCATATTATTGGCCCTGGCAGCCATATTGAATATCCGACTGGAACGAAAAACAGTAACTTTGTAGAGGACCATCCAAGGAACATTCCTGCTAAGTTCGGTTCCAATCGGCCAAGTGGTTTTGGAGAAGAAGCTTGAAATGTGAAAAGTTTACAGACGACAGACGACGGACGCCAAGTGATGGCAATAGTCCCGGTGAACTAAAAAGCTCATCATTATGCTCATACAGTTGAAATTTGGGCACTTTCTGGCTTAAAATAGAGCAGTTTTGGCCATTTGAAGAAATTTCTATTTTTAGTAATGGTGGCCATCTTGGATACAGGACGGCACTGACGGACATAATTTTGAAAGGGGACCACCCAAAGATCATTTCAGCAAAGTTTGGTTGAGATTGGCTCAGTAGTTTCAGAGAAGATTTTTTTTTAATTTCATCCCCTTTTTTTTCTATTTTTAGCTTGGCGGTCATCTTGGTTGGTAGTCAGGATCACCGGACAAAATTTTGGAAGGAGGCCATCCAAGGATCATTCCACAAAAGTTTGGTTGCAATTCGCCCAGTGGTTTCTGAGGAGAAGATTGTTACAATGTATGTGAATTTTCCATAGGGTCCTATGTTAAGCTAAGTTCAGCTGTGGGGGCCATCTTGATCGAAGGGCCGAACCGCCTGACACATTTTTGGAAGAGAACCATCCAATGACTATTTCATCAAAATTTTGTTCTTATTGAGCAAATGGTTTCAGACAAGAAGATTTTTATGGGAATTTCCCATAGGGTCCTATGTTAAATTAAGTTCGGCTGTGGCGGCCATCTTGGTCGGTGTTCTGAAATGTCGGACACAATTTTGGAAGAGGATCACCCAAGAATCATTTCAGCAAAGTTTGGTTGAGATTGGCTCAGTAGTTTCAGAGGAGAAGATTTTTTTTAATTTCATCCCCCCTTTTTTCTAATTTGCATAATCACTCATCATTATGCTTATACAGTTCAAATTTGGGCACTTTCTGGCTTAAAATTGCCCCTTTTCAGTCTTGCACCCTGCCCTTCTTAAATCCTAGCTAGAACACTGCCAATACTACATAAGGTATAATATACTTGTCTTATTTTATGGTTATAAGCTGTATCTCGTCCAGAAGTTTTTGTGTTAAATACTTTATTTGATACTTCAATATTGCAATTGTTATTTTCGTCTGTACTGTCAATTTCTAACTGCAAAGCTTCAATCTTTAAGATCTTTAATTAAAGACCTCATAGTATTACACTGCATACCTTTGTCTTCAATTTTAGCTTTAAACTTATCATTACCAGTTTTTTCTTGTTTTGTAGCCTTGACTCTTTTTCTTAAAGATACAATGGTGTTTTCCTGGCTACGTGTCTTACAACGATACTTTTGTAACAACTGTCTTTGCTGACTCAATTCTTCCCTTAACTTAACTATAACAGTTTCATCGTGTGAAATGATCTTCTTTGATTTCTCTTCGGATAAATTATCATTTGTGTTAGGAATATTTTCAGCTTTTACAACCAACTGTTTTTTGGCACTTTTTGGAAAAGTAAACACCTGAGACAGGTACTCATTATATCTAAGTTTGTTCGAGAACTTCTTATACTTTTTTGAAGTACTGTATACACTTTTTATCCTCGAATACAGACTACTAATATTAACAGTCAACTCTCACAATAACAGAGTTTTTGAAATTCGTCGGATCTATCGGACATAGGGGGCAGAAAATCATGAGGTCCGCCAATTACGTCGGTAATGCCGGTCCCCATGTCCGCCAAACATTTTTGAATGATGTGCTTACTTTTTTAATGGAAGTCAGAAGCGCAGGTCGTATTGTAAATACCGGAACAAGTTCGGTCAACTCGGAATTCGTAACCGCATTGAATACGTGATATTTTATCTGTTTTTGGTAAATATTATTGGTAACTGTCATGAAAATAAATATATTTGAATATATTGTGATGCGTAAGATGATCTTTTCGAGTGAAAAGCCCCCAAAAAATAATTAAAATAAAAAAACACGACGTCCCTGATTTGTATCGTTCCCTTCACCGAATCCGTTTCTATTTAGAATTTTGTTTACAGTTCCGGTAACATGACAATATGTCGATCATGCAAATGTGATCGTTCCTGATGCCGGGCAAACTGGAGATTGAGAGAGTCTAATGACTTTTAGAATATTGTTATTGTAATCTCAATAAAAATTTTAAAAATTATGTTTTAAATCCGGTAAATTTTTCAAAGTTTGAGGGTATCCATAGCTGGATTTGGCTACTCTTTTTTGGTGCATGGTTTCAACTTTTTGGTTTATTCCGGATGGTGACTGGTCTTCTTATTTTTAGGCCTCTACCAGTACTAATGAAGTTAAATACAGAAAGTGCTCTGCTAGACTAAAATAATAATAAAGGTATGACATTGGTTGGCTTTAAAACAATTTTACATAAAAAAATGTAGGTCCGGCAAAAATTCAGAGGGTCCAGCAGAAAATTCCTGGGTGCTGGACCTATGTCCAGCAAAACGAAAACAAATTTCAAAAAGTCTGCAATACTGCACAAAACAGAATGCAATTTCTTTTGATTTCCATTAAATTTTTCGAAAGCTTCAACCACAAAACGGTTCTTTAACGGAAATGGTTGTTTTGACATTCTGACAGTTCACTTTTTCATAAATATTAAGCAAAAATATTTACCAGATATGCTAAACATGGAAATAAAAACAAGAAATATTTGAATGTTTCTGAAAATGGTACTTAATTCAATGTACATGTGAACATCATATAAGGCATTTCCCTCTTTGAAAAAGAACAAATATGTGTTAAATGCACATGAGACAAAACCATATAAAATTAACAAGGAGAAACCTCAATATTGCTGTTCTTCATCTTGAAATCACTGTAAGCCTTCAACAATGAAAATAACATGCATACCATGCAGCAAATTCCAGATGTTACTTATAATTAATTTTCATTTTTTACATGGTCTACCAGTACTGATGAAGTTAACAACAGAAAACAGGTCTGCTGGTCTAAATTTATGAAACGGTATTCTTGCATTAGTTTAACAATGCTTACCTTAAGAGCAATATCTGTATAATGTATAACTGAACTAAGAAAAGTGTCATCTGCATACGATAGGTGACTTTTCAAATCATTTACTCTGAAATTAACTGTGCTTAAATTGCACACTGCACCTGAAATATGAACATATCATTTAATTTATGTAAAAAATAAGTTCCAGCTGGACAAAAAGTCATCTTCATATAGCGTAATAGAATATAGAAAAAAATCTTTACAAATATTGTATTTTCCAAATACATCTGTAACAGTAATTATCTCCCTTTGCAGCATGAAAATATTAAATTTAATGGCAATGATGCCCTCTTTTATCTTAATATCATGTTGTATTGTATAGTATTTTACTTTTTTTTGTGTTTCAGCAAAGTGCTATAATTTGGAAATGAAATCAGCTACTAAATTTAATTTAAATAATATTTGTAACAGAAACTATAATTATCTCCCTTTGTAGTGTGGAAAACCATGAATTAATTTGTACAATTAAGCAACTGAGTTTACATATATGAAAAGAAGCGAAACATTTTGTTCCTAAATCATATCAGCTCCGTATAAAATTTGTGACTTCAAAAAGAAATTCAGTAAAAAGACTTCTAGATAATTAATGTTAAAGTTAGTATTAGAAAAAAATGTGTCAAACATGAAACATGTGTAACCCAAGCATCTTTCATTAGACTGTTATATGAAAATAAGTGCTACCTGTAAAAACATTCGTGTTTATTTAAAATTTTCCAGGATTTCAGGGTAAATGCAAATTTTCTCGTAATCATTTAACACTGACCGAGTTACTTTTGAAAGAGTGTTATGAAAATAAGTGCCTCTAGGAATAAATGCTATATTCTCACCTATATAACAATATCTTCTTTTGAGAGACAGCAGTGTGGGCATGACCATGTTTAATTTAAAATTGTTTACACAATGACTTGAAACACTTATTCATGTTTAATAGAAATTTGTTGTACTAAATTAATGCTATCTGTAAACACATTCCTGTTTATTTTCGATTTTCCACAACTTCCGGATAAATACAAATTTTCTTGTAATCATTTAACACTAATGAGAGTGGCCATAATACACTTTATTCCTGAAATTATAATACACTAGATCATAATCCCCATTTATTGTGATAGAAACTAGAGGCTCAGGTGAGCCTGTATCGCTCACCAGACATAAATAAGTCCTCTTAAGAATGTCTGCATGCCGAATACATCTAAGTTACTATTCAAATCCCATACTGCCATAGGGTTCTATGTTAAAACTATGTCTGCTCATGGCAGCCATCTTGGATGGAGGTCGTGGTCACCGGACACAATTTTGAAAGTATACTACCCAAGGACCATCCATGCCATGTTTGCTTTAAATTGGCTGACTGGTTTCAGAAGAGAAGACTTTTAAACAATTTTCCCATAGGGTCCTATGTTAAAACTATGTCTGCTGACGGCGGCCATTTTGAACCGAGATCGGGATCACTGAACACAATTTTGGAAGTTGACCACCTAAGGACCATCGATGACATGTTTGCTATATTGGCTTACTTGTTTCAGAGGAGAAGATTTTAAAACATTTTTTCCCATAGGGTCCTATGTTAAAACTACAGCATGTCCGCTAAAGGCGGCCATCTTGGATGGAGGTCAGGGTCACTCGACACAATTTTGAAAATTGACCACTTAAGGACCATCCATGCCATGTTTGCTTTAAATTGGCTTACTGGTTTCAGAGAAGAAGATTTTTAAACATATTTCCCATAGGGTCCTATGTTAAAACTATGTCCACTGATGGTGGCCATCTTGGATGGAGTTTTGGGTCACTGAATATAACTTTGAAAGTTGACCATTTAAGGACCATTCATGCCATGTTTGCTTTAAATTGGCTTACTGATTTCAGAGGAAATTTTTTTTAAACATTTTCCCATAGGGTCCTATGTTAAAAATATGTTTGCTGATGGTGGCCATCTTGGATGGAGGTCGGGGTCACAGGACATAATTTTGAAAGCTGACCACCTAAGGACCATTCATGCCATGTTTGCTTTAAACTGACTTACTGGTTTCAGAGGAGAAGACTTTTAAAAAATTTGTTCATAGGGTCCTATGTTAAAATTAAGTCGAGTCATGGTGGCCATCTTGAATTCACAAATTTAGTACAGGACCACCCAATGATCATTCCTGCAAAGCCACAATTCAATTGGCTTAGTGGTTTCTAACAAGAAGATTTTTTAAATTTCGACCAATCAGAACACATTATGGGCCCTGGCAGCCATGTTGGATTTCCGATCAGCGCCAAAAACAAAAATCTTGTATATGACCATACAATGAACATTTCTGCCAAGTTTGATTCAAATCTGTTATGTGGTTTCAGAAAAAAAAGATGAAAATGTGAAATTCCCATAGGGTCCTATGTTAAACTAAGTCGAGTCATGGTGGCCATCTTGAATTTCCGATCGACAAATGATTCACAAGTTTAGTACAGGACCACCCAATGATCATTCCTGCAAAGTCACAATTCAATTGGCTTAGTGGTTTCTAACAAGAAGATTTTTTAAATTTCGACCAATCAGAACACATTATGGGCCCTGTCAGCCATGTTGGATTTCCGATCAGCGCCAAAAACAAAAATCTTGTATATGACCATCCAATGAACATTTCTGCAAAGTTTGGTTCAAATCTGTTTTGTGGTTTCAGAAAAAAAGATGAAAATGTGAAATTCCCATAGGGTCCAATGTTAAACTAAGTCGAGTCATGGTGGCCATCTTGAATTTCCGATTGGCAAACGATTCACAATTTTAGTACAGGACCACCCAATGATCATTCCTGCAAAGTCACAATTCAATTGACTTAGTGGTTTCTGACAAGAAGATTTTTAAAATTTCAGCCAATGAGAACACATTATGGACCCTGGCAGCCATGTTGGATTTCAAATCAGCACCAAAAACACAAATCTGGTAAAGGACCATCCAGTGAACATTTCTGGCAAGTTTGGTTGAAATCTGTTCAGCGGTTTCAGAGAAGAAGATTTAAATGTGAAAAGCTAACGGACAGACGGACGCTTACCCATGACAAAAGCTCACTTGGCCTATGGCCATGTGAGCTAAAAAGACACAGCCTGTTATACCATTATTTTACACATTTGAAGTACAAAAAATGAGAGTAAATGCATTATCTTTTCATTTTTTTTTTTTCAAGATACTGACTGAACTGTCACTCTCACAGTCACTAGAAATGACAATGATGTCATCATTACATGGTACATGATGTGCAAAAATGTCAACTTCCTCGGATACTGATGTACATGTATCATTTTCATTATCAGAGACAATCAAAGTGTCAGATATATTGTCACATACTGTTGTATCATCTGATTCTAGTTTTGTTTGGGTCACTGAAAAGTTCTGGAGAATAAATAGTATCCTCAAACACTGGCAGATCAATTATTTTGTCTTGCATATCCTTTGGTTTATCACCAAAGTTTATCACAGTTTCCCCTATATCACTGTCTGCCACAACTTCATAATATTCTCTAAAAATGCATCTAAACAGAAGTGCTGATTTAGCATCATACAACTTTACAATGCCATTCTGGCTTACTGGTTTCTCAAAATATGGCCAAGCCCACAATGCACATCTCGACATCTTGCTGAAATTCAGTAAAAATAGTTTCTGTAGGGTTCAACAATGATACAGTTCTTTTGTATATCAGCAGTTAATTCATGATATTATTCACTTGTGTACTTTTTATCAATAAACCATATTTAATACTTACTAAATCAAATGAGGATGTTAACAATAATATTACAGTTGCAGTTACTCCTACCAAAGCTATACCAATGTATCTGAAACAGAATAAAGAAAAATAATCACTCTGATGTCATAGTAAAGTTTCTAAGGTTTCTACCATCTGCCCCTTCCACATCCTCTTTCTGGTTAAAAGACTGACACCATTGATTTTTGCATTTAAAATTATTATTGCTTGATTAAATGAATATATATCATTAAATTAGACTTCTCTGATTTTATCTTCAGGCTATGAATCGTTAATCCTTGTATAGGTATTTAACTGTTCAAGGGATTAATAAATTTTTCCAGTAGGGTGTTGGTCATGTGATTTATGATGTAGTGAAAGGTGTCAAGTTTAACAGTTTTATTTGGTTGGATTACCCCTAGATCTTAATTTGCCCACTTGTTGTGAACTTTGTCAGTGGGCCCTTTGTCTCTGTTGAAGGAAGACATACATTTAGAATTTTTTGCATATTCTTATAGAAGTAAGATGTTTTGGCAGAACTTTATGCAGTTTTGGAAGTTATAAGGTACACACCCACCCTTCATTTTCATTATTTTCATCTTTTGTGAAAGGAAGCAAATGAGAGGTATAATTTGTGTTTCTTTATTTTGGGATATGAAATAGTTGCAATTCACATTTTTCATGTATGTCTGTAATTTCCTGAAAGTGTAGTATCTATTCACTAACCTTAATTTAAGAGTAAAAATGTCCTGTATTGTGATAGCTAGATTTTCATAATTCATTAAACAGGGTAGGGTTTTCCATGTGTTGAATATGTATTTAATTTACAAATTGATTTTTATAATTTTCAGTATTTTTTTATTAAATATAATTTCAAAAGTCATAATGATTGACACGTTTGACTGGTTAACTTTGTCACAGGCCATCTCATATATTGCTAATACTGAACAAGATGAACTGTGAGCTAATGCTCACTTATGATACCCCCGCTCTTCGACAAACAGGAAGTAGGAATCTGACGGGTCAAAAAACGCTTCCCACGATATGGGGTACCTATATGAAGCTTATGACCAAATATCAGATTTCTGCCAACAATAGCTGCTGAGAAAAATGTGACGAAAAATGAGCATATACAGAGCTCCAGATAATTTTCAAGTCCAAAGGGTAATTACCCCCTACTTTTGAAAATGTTGGGTATTGGCATATTCCTTTGCACTGTTGTAATCTCTACTTCAGAAAAGATTGCTTACATGTACACTTTTAAAATTATGTTTGACACAAGTGTTATTCAATAAATGCAGGATGCAAGTGAAATGTATTTCTCACTTTTGAGACGACAAGACCAGTTCCTATTTTTAGCGATGTGAGATTTTCTTATCTTGCAGTAAGTTACAATAGTGCAAGACAAAAAAATCATGTGCGTTTTACCGTGCATGCTGTACAGTTTATGTCAACTGCCTCCCCCCCCCCCCCCCCCCCCCCCCAAATTCTCCATGCTTTTCCTTTTTAAAATAAACAATTCACTGTATATATTATAAGTTTTCAATCTTTTATGAACACCCAAATCCAAACAGCCATATTATTACATAATAAAAACCTTCCAGTCAATGTTTGCTTACTCTGAGTAAATAATAGTGCTCTCCCTTGTTAGTAACCAACGTAAAGAAAGAAATTACCTCTCTTTGACTAAATTCAAATATTTTTTTTACAGGTATTTATCGCTGTTGTAGTAACATTTATAATATATTTATTAAATACATTGTATTTTATTATGAAATACATTTAAAATACTGCCAAGACATGGATGCATATGGATAAATCAAATATTTACTTTAGCAATGGAAAAAAAATTGCGGGAAAACGCTCGATGGAATGTAAACAAAACAATTAGGTGCTTAGTGAGAAATAAAATCAAACACCGGGGGGAGTACAAGATAGGGAAGCCTCGTAAGAGAACGATTTAAATCTTACCCTTGGGTGTCGAGATTTCCCTATCTTGTACTCCTCCAGTGTTAGATTCTATATATCTCTGTTTAATTTGACACGATTGTGTCATGTTTATTAATAAAATGTTGTAAATATATGTTTTTTGCTCGTCGATTTTCACAGCCGTGTTGACAATGTCATCAATAATTCCTTTAACTATACTGTCACTAGACACAGATGAAACTGTCAGGAACTTAAGTATATAATTTTCCGTATCGCTCTTGCGCTTAGTAGCGCTTATTAATATTCTTGCTCATTTTCAACGAACAACGTGTTCCCAAAATTACTTTCGTTTTAGTTCTTACTTATTACGTAAAACCGCATTTATTTGTAATATTGACCGTGATTGGATGATTTATCGTAAACATCCAATCAGATCTCTTTTGACATCGATGCTTAGAAAGGCAAGCTTTCGATACCCCTCTATGTATACGCTCTCTCCTTCGAAAAGGGAAGTAACTACGGGGAATTTCTTAAAGACATAAATGTATTGTTATGTACACGACTGTACAAGTACGTTCCGAATTTGCAAAGTTTGCTTACACAGCAATATGTATGCGTAATGTGTACACTCTGATCTGATAATACATGCGTTTTTATTCGTTTTCATAGCGTAAAAAACGCAAATATGCAGGTTATCTGGAGCTCTGCATATATGTTCAATGTGTATAAAAACCAACTAAGTCGGCAAACAGGAAGTAGGAATTCGACTGGTCCAAAAATGCTACCCACAATATGGTATACCTGTATGACGCTTGTGACCAAATATCAGATTTCTGCCATCAACAGTTACTGAGAACCAGAGGCTCCCAGGAGCCTGTAATCGCTCACCTGGATCAAAGCTGCTTTCAATAACAACGCAACTGCACTGTGGTGGCCATCTTGGTGGGAGAGCGTGACTGCCGAACACAAATTTGGAAGAGGACCATCCAATGACTATTCCATCAAAGTTTGGTTTTAATTGAGCTATTGGTTCCAGACGAGATGGTTTTTATGTGAATTTTCCATAGGGTCCAATCTTAAACTAAGTACAGCTGTGCAGCCATCTTGGTCAGAGGGTGGGACCACCAGACACAATTTTGGAAGAGGACCATCCATTGACTATTTTATCAAAGTTTGGTTCCAATTGAGCAACTGGTTCCAGACAAGAAGATTTTTATGTGAATTTCCTATAGGTTCCTATGTTAAATTAAGTTCGGCTGTGGGGGCCATCTTGGTCGAAGGACCGAACCGCCTGATATATTTTTGGAAGAGAACCATCCAATGACTATTTCATCAACATTTAGTTCTTATTGAGCAAATGGTTTCAAACAAGAAGATTTCTATTGGAATTTCCCATAGGGTCCTATGTCAAATTAAGTTCGGCTGTGGCAGCCATCTTGGTCGGAGATATGAAAAGCCGGACACATTTTGGAAGGGGGCCACCCAAGGATCATTTCAGCAAAGTTTGGTTGAAATTGTCTCAGTAGTTTCAGAGGAGAAGATTTTTTGTTTAATTTCATCCCCCCTTTTTTCTATTTTTAGCTTGGCGGCCAACTTGGTTGGAAGTCGTGATCACCGGACGCAATTTTGGAAGGGGGCCATCCAAGGATCATTCCACCAAAGCTTTGTTGCAATTGGCCCAGTGGTTTCTGAGGAGAAGATTTTTATGTGAATTTCCCTAAGGGTCCTATGTTAAGATAAGTTCGGCTGTGGGGGCCATCTTGGTCGAAGGGCCGAACCGCCGGACACATTTTTGGAAGAGAACCATCCAATGACTATTTCATCAAAATTTTGTTCTTATTGAGCAAATGGTTTCAGACAAGAAGATTTTTACGGGAATTTCCCATAGGGTCCTATGTTAAATTAAGTTCGGCTCTGGTGGCCATCTTGGTCGGAGTACTGAAATGCCTGACACAATTTTGGAAGAAGGACCACCCAAGAATCATTTCAGCAAAGTTTGGTTGAGATTGGCACAGTAGTTTCAGAGGAGAAGATTTTTTTTAAATTTCATCCCCCTTTTTTCTAATTTGCATAATCGGTCAAAATCTACAAAAGTTCAAAGTTCATAAAAAATCCTGTAATATATGTTAAAAACCTCATCATTATGCTTATACATTTCAAATTTGGGCACATTCTGGCTTAAAATACAGTAGTTTTGGCCATTTGAAGAAATTTCTATTTTTAGTAATGGTGGCCATCTTAAACTACTCCTTGCCATGTAGCTGCAGTTAAAATTTGAGCTCATTTTGACTTATACTAAAGCAGCAATGGACAATTGAAGAAATTTCTATTTTTAGTAACAGCAGCCATCTTGAATGGAGGGCGGGGCTGTCGGACACAAATTTGAAAGGGACCCACCTAGGGACCATTCCTGCCATGTTTGGTTTAATTTGGTTCAGCAGTTTCAGAGGAGAAGATTTAAATGCGATCTTTTATCAAAATATGCCTAATTTGCATAATCGGTATATATCGGCTGAAAGAAAAATTTCACAGAAAAATCCGAAATAATGTTAAACTATTTCTTGCCATGTAGCTGCAGTTAAAATTTGAGCTCATTTTGACTTACACTAAAGCAGCAATGGACAATTAAAATTTCATCCCCCCTTTTTTCTATTTTGAGCTTGGCGGCCATCTTGGTTGGAAGTCGGGATCACCGGACACAATTTTGGAAGGGGGCCATCCAAGAATCATTTCAGCAAAGTTTGGTTGAGATTGGTTCAGTAGTTTCAGAGGAGAAGATTTTTTTTAATTTCATCCCCCCTTTTTTCTAATTTGCATAATCGGTCAAAATTGGCAACAGTTCAAAGATCATAAAAAATCCTGTAATACATGTTAAAAAGCTCATCATTATGCTTATACAGTTCAAATTTGGGCACATTCTGGCTTAAAATAGAGTAGTTTTGGCCATTTGAAGAAATTTCTATTTTTAGTAATGGCGGCCATCTTGGATACAGGACGGCGCTGACGGACACAATTTTGAAAGGGACCCACCCAGGGACCATCCCTAACAGGTTTGCTTTAATTTGGTTCAGCGGTTTCAGAGGAGAAGATTTAAATGTGATCTTTTATCAAATTATGCCTAATTTGCATAATCGGTATAAATCGGCTGAAAGAAAAATTTCAAACAAAAACCCCGAACATATGTTAAACTACTCCTTGCCATGTAGCTGCAGTTAAAATTTGACCTCATTTTGACTTACACTAAAGCAGCAATGGACAATTGAAGAAATTTCTATTTTTAGTAACAGCAGCCATCTTGAATAAAGGGTGGGGCTGTTGGACACAAATTTGAAAGGGACCCACTCAGGGACCATTCCTGCCATGTTTGGTTTAATTTGGTTCAGCAGTTTCAGAGGAGAAGATTTAAATGCGATCTTTTATCAAAATATGCCTAATTTGCATAATCGGTATATATCGGCTGAAAGAAAAATTTCACAGAAAAATCCGGAATAATGTTAAACTATTTCTTGCCATGTAGCTGCAGTTAAAATTTCAGCTCATTTTGACTTACACTAAAGCAGCAATGGACAATTAAAATATCATCCCCCCTTTTTTCTATTTTGAGCTTGGCGGCCATCTTGGTTGGAAGTCGGGATCACCGGACACAATTTTGGAAGGGGGCCATCCAAGAATCATTTCAGCAAAGTTTGGTTGAGATTGGTTCAGTAGTTTCAGAGGAGAAGATTTTTTTTAATTTCATCCCCCCTTTTTTCTAATTTGCATAATCGGTCAAAATTGGCAACAGTTCAAAGATCATAAAAAATCCTGTAATACATGTTAAAAAGCTCATCATTATGCTTATACAGTTCAAATTTGGGCACATTCTGGCTTAAAACAGAGTAGTTTTGGCCATTTGAAGAAATTTCTATTTTTAGTAATGGCGGCCATCTTGGATACAGGACGGCGCTGACGGACACAATTTTGAAAGGGACCCACCCAGGGACCATCCCTAACAGGTTTGCTTTAATTTGGTTCAGCGGTTTCAGAGGAGAAGATTTAAATGTGATCTTTTATCAAATTATGCCTAATTTGCATAATCGGTGTAAATCGGCTGAAAGATAAATTTCAAACAAAAACCCCGAACATATGTTAAACTACTCCTTGCCATGTAGCTGCAGTTAAAATTTGACCTCATTTTGACTTATACTAAAGCAGCAATGGACAATTGAAGAAATTTCTATTTTTAGTAACAGCAGCCATCTTGAATAAAGGGTGGGGCTGTTGGACACAAATTTGAAAGGGACCCACTCAGGGACCATCCCTGCCAGGTTTGGTTTAATTTGGTTCAGCGGTTTCAGAGGAGAAGATTTAAATGTGATCTTTTATCAAAATATGCCTAATTTGCATAATCGGTATATATCTGCTGAAAGAAAAATTTCACAGAAAAATCCCCGAATATATGTTAAACTATTCCTTGCCATGTAGCTGCAGTTAAAATTTCAGCTCATTTTGACTTACACTAAAGCAGCAATGGACAATTAAAATTTCATCCCCCCTTTTTTCTATTTTGAGCTTGGCGGCCATCTTGGTTGGAAGTCGGGATCACCGGACACAATTTTGGAAGGGGGCCATCCAAGAATCATTTCAGCAAAGTTTGGTTGAGATTGGCTCAGTAGTTTCAGAGGAGAAGATTTTTTTTAAATTTCATCCCCCCTTTTTTCTAATTTGCATAATCGGTCAAAATTGGCAACAGTTCAAAGATAATAAAAAATCCTGTAATACATGTTAAAAAGCTCATCATTATGTTTATACAGTTCAAATTTCGGCACATTCTGGCTTAAAATAGAGCAGTTTTGGCCATTTGAAGAAATTTCTATTTTTAGTAATGGCGGCCATCTTGGATACAAGACAGCGCTGACAGACACAATTTTGAAAGGGACCCACCCAGGGACCATCCCTGACAGGTTTGGTTTAATTTGGTTCAGCGTTTCAGATGAGAAGATTTAAATGTGATCTTTTATCAAAATATGCCTAATTTGCATAATCGGTGTAAATCGGCTGAAAGAAAAATTAAAAAAAAAAACCCCGAACATATGTTAATCTACTCATTGCCATGTAGCTGCAGTTAAAATTTGAGCTCATTTTGACTTATACTAAAGCAGCAATGGACAATTGAAGAAATTTCTATTTTTAGTAACAGCAGCCATCTTGAATAAAGGGCGGGGCTGTCGGACACAATTTTGAAAGGGACCCACCCAGGGACCATCGCTGCCATGTTTGGTTTAATTTGGTTCAGCAGTTTCAGAGGAGAAGATTTAAATGCGATCTTTTATCAAAATATGCCTAATTTGCATAATCGGTATATATCGGCTGAAAGAAAAAAATTCACAGAAAAACCCGGAATATAAGCTAAACTACTTCTTGCCATGTAGCTGCAGTTAAAATTTGAGCTCATTTTGACTTACACTAAAGCAGCAATGGACAATTAAAATTTCATCCCCCTTTTTTCTCTTTTGAGCTTGGCGGCCATCTTGGTTGGAAGTCGGGATCACCGGACACAATTTTGGAAGGGGGCCATCCAAGAATCATTTCAGCAAAGTTTGGTTGAGATTGGTTCAGTAGTTTCAGAGGTGAAGATTTTTTAAAATTTCATCCCCCCTTTTTTCTAATTTGCATAATCGGTCAAAATTGGCAACAGTTCAAAGATAATAAAAAATCCTGTAATACATGTTAAAAAGCTCATCATTATGCTTATACAGTTCAAATTTGGGCACATTCTGGCTTAAAATAGAGTAGTTTTGGCCATTTGAAGAAATTTCTATTTTTAGTAATGGCGGCCATCTTGGATACAGGACAGCGCTGACAGACACAATTTTGAAAGGGACCCACCCAGGGACCATCCCTGACAGGTTTGGTTTAATTTGGTTCAGCGTTTCAGATGAGAAGATTTAAATGTGATCTTTTATCAAAATATGCCTAATTTGCATAATCGGTGTAAATCGGCTGAAAGAAAAATTTCAAACAAAAACCCCGAGCATATGTTAAACTACTCATTGCCATGTAGCTGCAGTTAAAATTTGAGCTCATTTTGACTTATACTAAAGCAGCAATGGACAATTGAAGAAATTTCTATTTTTAGTAACAGCAGCCATCTTGAATAAAGGGCGGGGCTGTCGGACACAATTTTGAAAGGGACCCACCCAGGGACCATCGCTGCCATGTTTGGTTTAATTTGGTTCAGCAGTTTCAGAGGAGAAGATTTAAATGCGATCTTTTATCAAAATATGCCTAATTTGCATAATCGGTATATATCGGCTGAAAGAAAAAATTTCACAGAAAAACCCGGAATATAAGCTAAACTACTTCTTGCCATGTAGCTGCAGTTAAAATTTGAGCTGATTTTGACTTACACTAAAGCAGCAATGGACAATTAAAATTTCATCCCCCTTTTTTCTCTTTTGAGCTTGGCGGCCATCTTGGTTGGAAGTCGGGATCACCGGACACAATTTTGGAAGGGGGCCATCCAAGAATCATTTCAGCAAAGTTTGGTTGAGATTAGTTCAGTAGTTTCAGAGGAGAAGATTTTTTTTTAATTTCATTCCCCCTTTTTTCTAATTTGCATAATCGGTCAAAATTGGCAACAGTTCAAAGATCATAAAAAATCCTGTAATACATGTTAAAAAGCTCATCATTATGCTTATACAGTTCAAATTTGGGCACATTCTGGCTTAAAATAGAGTAGTTTTGGCCATTTGAAGAAATTTCTATTTTTAGTAATGGCGGCCATCTTGGATACAGGACGGCGCTGACGGACACAATTTTGAAAGGGACCCACCCAGGGACCATCCCTAACAGGTTTGCTTTAATTTGGTTCAGCGGTTTCAGAGGAGAAGATTTAAATGTGATCTTTTATCAAATTATGCCTAATTTGCATAATCGGTGTAAATCGGCTGAAAGATAAATTTCAAACAAAAACCCCGAACATATGTTAAACTACTCCTTGCCATGTAGCTGCAGTTAAAATTTGACCTCATTTTGACTTATACTAAAGCAGCAATGGACAATTGAAGAAATTTCTATTTTTAGTAACAGCAGCCATCTTGAATAAAGGGTGGGGCTGTTGGACACAAATTTGAAAGGGACCCACTCAGGGACCATCCCTGCCAGGTTTGGTTTAATTTGGTTCAGCGGTTTCAGAGGAGAAGATTTAAATGTGATCTTTTATCAAAATATGCCTAATTTGCATAATCGGTATATATCTGCTGAAAGAAAAATTTCACAGAAAAATCCCCGAATATATGTTAAACTATTCCTTGCCATGTAGCTGCAGTTAAAATTTCAGCTCATTTTGACTTACACTAAAGCAGCAATGGACAATTAAAATTTCATCCCCCCTTTTTTCTATTTTGAGCTTGGCGGCCATCTTGGTTGGAAGTCGGGATCACCGGACACAATTTTGGAAGGGGGCCATCCAAGAATCATTTCAGCAAAGTTTGGTTGAGATTGGCTCAGTAGTTTCAGAGGAGAAGATTTTTTTTAAATTTCATCCCCCCTTTTTTCTAATTTGCATAATCGGTCAAAATTGGCAACAGTTCAAAGATAATAAAAAATCCTGTAATACATGTTAAAAAGCTCATCATTATGTTTATACAGTTCAAATTTCGGCACATTCTGGCTTAAAATAGAGCAGTTTTGGCCATTTGAAGAAATTTCTATTTTTAGTAATGGCGGCCATCTTGGATACAGGACAGCGCTGACAGACACAATTTTGAAAGGGACCCACCCAGGGACCATCCCTGACAGGTTTGGTTTAATTTGGTTCAGCGTTTCAGATGAGAAGATTTAAATGTGATCTTTTATCAAAATATGCCTAATTTGCATAATCGGTGTAAATCGGCTGAAAGAAAAATTTCAAAAAAAAACCCCGAACATATGTTAATCTACTCATTGCCATGTAGCTGCAGTTAAAATTTGAGCTCATTTTGACTTATACTAAAGCAGCAATGGACAATTGAAGAAATTTCTATTTTTAGTAACAGCAGCCATCTTGAATAAAGGGCGGGGCTGTCGGACACAATTTTGAAAGGGACCCACCCAGGGACCATCGCTGCCATGTTTGGTTTAATTTGGTTCAGCAGTTTCAGAGGAGAAGATTTAAATGCGATCTTTTATCAAAATATGCCTAATTTGCATAATCGGTATATATCGGCTGAAAGAAAAAAATTCACAGAAAAACCCGGAATATAAGCTAAACTACTTCTTGCCATGTAGCTGCAGTTAAAATTTGAGCTCATTTTGACTTACACTAAAGCAGCAATGGACAATTAAAATTTCATCCCCCTTTTTTCTCTTTTGAGCTTGGCGGCCATCTTGGTTGGAAGTCGGGATCACCGGACACAATTTTGGAAGGGGGCCATCCAAGAATCATTTCAGCAAAGTTTGGTTGAGATTGGTTCAGTAGTTTCAGAGGTGAAGATTTTTTAAAATTTCATCCCCCCTTTTTTCTAATTTGCATAATCGGTCAAAATTGGCAACAGTTCAAAGATAATAAAAAATCCTGTAATACATGTTAAAAAGCTCATCATTATGCTTATACAGTTCAAATTTGGGCACATTCTGGCTTAAAATAGAGTAGTTTTGGCCATTTGAAGAAATTTCTATTTTTAGTAATGGCGGCCATCTTGGATACAGGACAGCGCTGACAGACACAATTTTGAAAGGGACCCACCCAGGGACCATCCCTGACAGGTTTGGTTTAATTTGGTTCAGCGTTTCAGATGAGAAGATTTAAATGTGATCTTTTATCAAAATATGCCTAATTTGCATAATCGGTGTAAATCGGCTGAAAGAAAAATTTCAAACAAAAACCCCGAGCATATGTTAAACTACTCATTGCCATGTAGCTGCAGTTAAAATTTGAGCTCATTTTGACTTATACTAAAGCAGCAATGGACAATTGAAGAAATTTCTATTTTTAGTAACAGCAGCCATCTTGAATAAAGGGCGGGGCTGTCGGACACAATTTTGAAAGGGACCCACCCAGGGACCATCGCTGCCATGTTTGGTTTAATTTGGTTCAGCAGTTTCAGAGGAGAAGATTTAAATGCGATCTTTTATCAAAATATGCCTAATTTGCATAATCGGTATATATCGGCTGAAAGAAAAAATTTCACAGAAAAACCCGGAATATAAGCTAAACTACTTCTTGCCATGTAGCTGCAGTTAAAATTTGAGCTGATTTTGACTTACACTAAAGCAGCAATGGACAATTAAAATTTCATCCCCCTTTTTTCTCTTTTGAGCTTGGCGGCCATCTTGGTTGGAAGTCGGGATCACCGGACACAATTTTGGAAGGGGGCCATCCAAGAATCATTTCAGCAAAGTTTGGTTGAGATTGGTTCAGTAGTTTCAGAGGAGAAGATTTTTTAAAATTTCATCCCCCCTTTTTTCTAATTTGCATAATCGGTCAAAATTGGCAACAGTTCAAAGATAATAAAAAATCCTGTAATACATGTTAAAAAGCTCATCATTATGCTTATACAGTTCAAATTTGGGCACATTCTGGCTTAAAATAGAGTAGTTTTGGCCATTTGAAGAAATTTCTATTTTTAGTAATGGCGGCCATCTTGGATACAGGACAGCGCTGACAGACACAATTTTGAAAGGGACCACCCAGGGACCATCCCTGACAGGTTTGGTTTAATTTGGTTCAGCGTTTCAGATGAGAAGATTTAAATGTGATCTTTTATCAAAATATGCCTAATTTGCATAATCGGTGTAAATCGGCTGAAAAAAAAATTTCAAACAAAAACCCCGAACATATGTTAAACTACTTCTTGCCATGTAGCTGCAGTTAAAATTTGAGCTCATTTTGACTTACACTAAAGCAACAATGGACAATTAAAATTTCATCCCCCTTTTTTCTATTTTGAGCTTGGTGGCCATCTTGGTTGGAAGTCGGGATCACCGGACACAATTTTGGAAGGGGGCCATCCAAGAATCATTTCAGCAAAGTTTGGTTGAGATTGGTTCAGTAGTTTCAGAGGAGAAGATTTTTTTTAAATTTCATCCCCCCTTTTTTCTAATTTGCATAATCGGTCAAAATTGGCAACAGTTCAAAGATCATAAAAAATCCTGTAATACATGTTAAAAAGCTCATCATTATGCTTATACAGTTCAAATTTGGGCACATTCTGGCTTAAAATAGAGTAGTTTTGGCCATTTGAAGAAATTTCTATTTTTAGTAATGGCGGCCATCTTGGATACAGGACAGCGCTGACAGACACAATTTTGAAAGGGACCCACCCAGGGACCATCCCTGACAGGTTTGGTTTAATTTGGTTCAGCGTTTCAGATGAGAAGATTTAAATGTGATCTTTTATCAAAATATGCCTAATTTGCATAATCGGTGTAAATCGGCTGAAAGAAAAATTTCAAACAAAAACCCCGAGCATATGTTAAACTACTCATTGCCATGTAGCTGCAGTTAAAATTTGAGCTCATTTTGACTTATACTAAAGCAGCAATGGACAATTGAAGAAATTTCTATTTTTAGTAACAGCAGCCATCTTGAATAAAGGGCGGGGCTGTCAGACACAATTTTGAAAGGGACCCACCCAGGGACCATCGCTGCCATGTTTGGTTTAATTTGGTTCAGCAGTTTCAGAGGAGAAGATTTAAATGCGATCTTTTATCAA
Source organism: Bathymodiolus septemdierum (assembly GCA_963383655.1). NCBI lineage: Eukaryota > Metazoa > Mollusca > Bivalvia > Mytilida > Modiolidae > Bathymodiolus > Bathymodiolus septemdierum. The sequence goes on along the minus strand of OY726530.1, from coordinate 51,338,022 downwards.
AATATGCCTAATTTGCATAATCGGTATATATCGGCTGAAAGAAAAAATTTCACAGAAAAACCCGGAATATAAGCTAAACTACTTCTTGCCATGTAGCTGCAGTTAAAATTTGAGCTGATTTTGACTTACACTAAAGCAGCAATGGACAATTAAAATTTCATCCCCCTTTTTTCTCTTTTGAGCTTGGCGGCCATCTTGGTTGGAAGTCGGGATCACCGGACACAATTTTGGAAGGGGGCCATCCAAGAATCATTTCAGCAAAGTTTGGTTGAGATTGGTTCAGTAGTTTCAGAGGAGAAGATTTTTTTAAATTTCATCCCCCCTTTTTTCTAATTTGCATAATCGGTCAAAATTGGCAACAGTTCAAAGATAATAAAAAATCCTGTAATACATGTTAAAAAGCTCATCATTATGCTTATACAGTTCAAATTTGGGCACATTCTGGCTTAAAATAGAGTAGTTTTGGCCATTTGAAGAAATTTCTATTTTTAGTAATGGCGGCCATCTTGGATACAGGACAGCGCTGACAGACACAATTTTGAAAGGGACCACCCAGGGACCATCCCTGACAGGTTTGGTTTAATTTGGTTCAGCGTTTCAGATGAGAAGATTTAAATGTGATCTTTTATCAAAATATGCCTAATTTGCATAATCGGTGTAAATCGGCTGAAAGAAAAATTTCAAACAAAAACCCCGAACATATGTTAAACTACTCCTTGCCATGTAGCTGCAGTTAAAATTTGAGCTCATTTTGACTTACACTAAAGCAACAATGGACAATTAAAATTTCATCCCCCTTTTTTCTATTTTGAGCTTGGTGGCCATCTTGGTTGGAAGTCGGGATCACCGGACACAATTTTGGAAGGGGGCCATCCAAGAATCATTTCAGCAAAGTTTGGTTGAGATTGGTTCAGTAGTTTCAGAGGAGAAGATTTTTTTTAAATTTCATCCCCCCTTTTTTCTAATTTGCATAATCGGTCAAAATTGGCAACAGTTCAAAGATCATAAAAAATCCTGTAATACATGTTAAAAAGCTCATCATTATGCTTATACAGTTCAAATTTGGGCACATTCTGGCTTAAAATAGAGCAGTTTTGGCCATTTGAAGAAATTTCTATTTTTAGTAATGCCAGCCATCTTGAATGGAGGGCGGGGTTGTCGGACACAATTTTGAGAGGGACCCACCCAGGTACTATCCCTGCCAGGTTTGGTTTAATTTGGTTCAGCGGTTTCAGAGGAGAAGATTTAAATGTGATCTTTTATCAAAATATGCCTAATTTGCATAATCGGTATATATCGGCTGAAAGAAAAATTTCAAACAAAAATCCCGAACTTATGCTAAACTACTCCTTGCCATGTAGCTGCAGTTCAAATTTGAGCTCATTTTGACTTATACTAAAGCAGCAATGGACAATTGAAGAAATTTCTATTTTTAGTAACAGCAGCCATCTTGAATGGAGGGCGGGGCTGTCGGACACAATTTTGAAAGGGACCCACCTAGGGACCATTGCTGCCATGTTTGGTTTAATTTGGTTCAGCAGTTTCAGAGGAGAAGATTTAAATGCGATCTTTTATCAAAATATGCCTAATTTGCATAATCGGTATATATCGGCTGAAAGAAAAAATTTGACAGAAAAACCTGGAATATAAGCTAAACTACTTCTTGCCATGTAGCTGCAGTTAAAATTTCAGCTCATTTTGACTAACACTAAAGCAGCAATGGACAATTAAAATTTCATCCCCCTTTTTTCTATTTTGAGCTTGGCGGCCATCTTGGTTGGAAGTCGGGATCACCGGACACAATTTTGGAAGGGGGCCATCCAAGAATCATTTCAGCAAAGTTTGGTTGAGATTAGTTCAGTAGTTTCAGAGGAGAAGATTTTTTTTTAATTTCATTCCCCCTTTTTTCTAATTTGCATAATCGGTCAAAATTGGCAACAGTTCAAAGATCATAAAAAATCCTGTAATACATGTTAAAAAGCTCATCATTATGCTTATACAGTTCAAATTTGAGCACATTCTGGCTTAAAATAGAGTAGTTTTGGCCATTTGAAGAAATTTCTATTTTTAGTAATGGTGGCCATCTTGGATACAGGACGGCGCTGACGGACACAATTTTGAAACAGACCCACCCAGGGACCATCCCTGACAGGTTTGGTTTAATTTGGTTCAGCGGTTTCAGATGAGAAGATTTAAATGTGATCTTTTATCAAAATATGCCTAATTTGCATAATCGGTTTAAATCGGCTGAAAGAAAAATTTCAAACAAAAACCCCGAACATATGTTAAACTACTCCTTGCCATGTAGCTGCAGTTAAAATTTGAGCTCATTTTGACTTATACTAAAGCAGCAATGGACTATTGAAGAAATTTCTATTTTTAGTAACAGCAGCCATCTTGAATAAAGGGCGGGGCTGTCGGACACAATTTTGAAAGGGACCCACCCAGGGACCATCGCTGCCATGTTTGGTTTAATTTGGTTCAGCAGTTTCAGAGGAGAAGATTTAAATGCGATCTTTTATCAAAATATGCCTAATTTGCATAATCGGTATATATCGGCTGAAAGAAAAAAATTCACAGAAAAACTCGGAATATAAGCTAAACTACTTCTTGCCATGTAGCTGCAGTTAAAATTTCAGCTCATTTTGACTTACACTAAAGCAGCAATGGACAATTAAAATATCATCCCCCTTTTTTCTCTTTTGAGCTTGGCGGCCATCTTGGTTGGAAGTCGGGATCACCGGACACAATTTTGGAAGGGGGCCATCCAAGAATCATTTCAGCAAAGTTTGGTTGAGATTGGCTCAGTAGTTTCAGAGGAGAAGATTTTTTTTAAATTTCATCCCCCCTTTTTTCTAATTTGCATATTCGGTCAAAATTGGCAACAGTTCAAAGATCATAAAAAATCCTGTAATACATGTTAAAAAGCTCATCATTATGCTTATACAGTTCAAATTTGGGCACATTCTGGCTTAAAATAGAGCAGTTTTGGCCTTTTGAAAAAATTTCTATTTTTAGTAATGGCAGCCATCTTGAATGGAGGGTGGGGTTGTCGGACACAATTTTGAGAGGGACCCACCCAGGGACTATCCCTGCCAGTTTGGTTTAATTTGGTTCAGCGGTTTCAGAGGAGAAGATTTAAATGTGATCTTTTATCAAAATATGCCTAATTTGCATAATCGGTATATATCGGCTGAAAGAAAAATTTCAAACAAAAATCCCGAACTTATGCTAAACTACTCCTTGCCATGTAGCTGCAGTTCAAATTTGAGCTCATTTTGACTTATACTAAAGCAGCAATGGACAATTGAAGAAATTTCTATTTTTAGTAACAGCAGCCATCTTGAATGGAGGGCGGGGCTGTCGGACACAATTTTGAAAGGGACCCACCTAGGGACCATTGCTGCCATGTTTGGTTTAATTTGGTTCAGCAGTTTCAGAGGAGAAGATTTAAATGCGATCTTTTATCAAAATATGCCTAATTTGCATAATCGGTATATATCGGCTGAAAGAAAAAATTTGACAGAAAAACCTGGAATATAAGCTAAACTACTTCTTGCCATGTAGCTGCAGTTAAAATTTCAGCTCATTTTGACTTACACTAAAGCAGCAATGGACAATTAAAATTTCATCCCCCTTTTTTCTATTTTGAGCTTGGCGGCCATCTTGGTTGGAAGTCGGGATCACCGGACACAATTTTGGAAGGGGGCCATCCAAGAATCATTTCAGCAAAGTTTGGTTGAGATTAGTTCAGTAGTTTCAGAGGAGAAGATTTTTTTTAAATTTCATCCCCCCTTTTTTCTAATTTGCATAATCGGTCAAAATTGGCAACAGTTCAAAGATCATAAAAAATCCTGTAATACATGTTAAAAAGCTCATCATTATGCTTATACAGTTCAAATTTGAGCACATTCTGGCTTAAAATAGAGTAGTTTTGGCCATTTGAAGAAATTTCTATTTTTAGTAATGGTGGCCATCTTGGATACAGGACGGCGCTGACGGACACAATTTTGAAACAGACCCACCCAGGGACCATCCCTGACAGGTTTGGTTTAATTTGGTTCAGCGGTTTCAGATGAGAAGATTTAAATGTGATCTTTTATCAAAATATTACTAATTTGCATAATCGGTATAAATCGGCTGAAAGAAAAATTTCAAACAAAAACCCCGAACATATGTTAAACTACTCCTTGCCATGTAGCTGCAGTTAAAATTTGAGCTCATTTTGACTTATACTAAAGCAGCAATGGACTATTGAAGAAATTTCTATTTTTAGTAACAGCAGCCATCTTGAATAAAGGGCGGGGCTGTCGGACACAATTTTGAAAGGGACCCACCCAGGGACCATCGCTGCCATGTTTGGTTTAATTTGGTTCAGCAGTTTCAGAGGAGAAGATTTAAATGCGATCTTTTATCAAAATATGCCTAATTTGCATAATCGGTATATATCGGCTGAAAGAAAAAAATTCACAGAAAAACTCGGAATATAAGCTAAACTACTTCTTGCCATGTAGCTGCAGTTAAAATTTCAGCTCATTTTGACTTACACTAAAGCAGCAATGGACAATTAAAATATCATCCCCCTTTTTTCTCTTTTGAGCTTGGCGGCCATCTTGGTTGGAAGTCGGGATCACCGGACACAATTTTGGAAGGGGGCCATCCAAGAATCATTTCAGCAAAGTTTGGTTGAGATTGGCTCAGTAGTTTCAGAGGAGAAGATTTTTTTTTAATTTCATCCCCCCTTTTTTCTAATTTGCATATTCGGTCAAAATTGGCAACAGTTCAAAGATCATAAAAAATCCTGTAATACATGTTAAAAAGCTCATCATTATGCTTATACAGTTCAAATTTGGGCACATTCTGGCTTAAAATAGAGCAGTTTTGGCCTTTTGAAAAAATTTCTATTTTTAGTAATGGCAGCCATCTTGAATGGAGGGTGGGGTTGTCGGACACAATTTTGAGAGGGACCCACCCAGGGACTATCCCTGCCAGTTTGGTTTAATTTGGTTCAGCGGTTTCAGAGGAGAAGATTTAAATGTGATCTTTTATCAAAATATGCCTAATTTGCATAATCGGTATATATCGGCTGAAAGAAAAATTTCACAGAAAAATCCGGAATATTGTTAAACTATTCCTTGCCATGTAGCTGCAGTTAAAATTTCAGCTCATTTTGACTTACACTAAAGCAGCAATGGACAATTAAAATTTCATCCCCCCTTTTTTCTATTTTGAGCTTGGCGGCCATCTTGGTTGGAAGTCGGGATCACCGGACACAATTTTGGAAGGGGGCCATCAAAGAATCATTTCAGCAAAGTTTGGTTGAGATTGGTTCAGTAGTTTCAGAGGAGAAGATTTTTTTTTAATTTCATCCCCCCTTTTTTCTAATTTGCATAATCGGTCAAAATTGGCAACAGTTCAAAGATCATAAAAAATCCTGTAATACATGTTAAAAAGCTCATCATTATGCTTATACAGTTCAAATTTGGGCACATTCTGGCTTAAAATAGAGTAGTTTTGGCCATTTGAAGAAATTTCTATTTTTAGTAATGGCGGCCATCTTGGATACAGGACGGCGCTGACGGACACAATTTTGAAACGGACCCACCCAGGGACCATCCCTGACAGGTTTGGTTTAATTTGGTTCAGCGGTTTCAGATGAGAAGATTTAAATGTGATCTTTTATCAAAATATGCCTAATTTGCATAATCGGTATAAATCGGCTGAAAGAAAAATTTCAAACAAAAACCCCGAACATATGTTAAACTACTCATTGCCATGTAGCTGCAGTTAAAATTTGACCTCATTTTGACTTATACTAAAGCAGCAATGGACAATTGAAGAAATTTCTATTTTTAGTAACAGAAGCCATCTTGAATAAAGGGCGGGGCTGTCGGACACAATTTTGAAAGGGACCCACCCTCGGACCATCGCTGCCATGTTTGGTTTAATTTGGTTCAGCAGTTTCAGAGGAGAAGATTTAAATGCGATCTTTTATCAAAATATGCCTAATTTGCATAATCGGTATATATCGGCTGAAAGAAAAAATTTCACAGAAAAACCCGGAATATAAGCTAAACTACTTCTTGCCATGTAGCTGCAGTTAAAATTTCAGCTCATTTTGACTTACACTAAAGCAGCAATGGACAATTAAAATATCATCCCCCTTTTTTCTCTTTTGAGCTTGGCGGCCATCTTGGTTGGAAGTCGGGATCACCGGACACAATTTTGGAAGGGGGCCATCCAAGAATCATTTCAGCAAAGTTTGGTTGAGATTGGCTCAGTAGTTTCAGAGGAGAAGATTTTTTTAAAATTTCATCCCCCCTTTTTTCTAATTTGCATAATCGGTCAAAATTGGCAACAGTTCAAAGATCATAAAAAATCCTGTAATACATGTTAAAAAGCTCATCATTATGCTTATACAGTTCAAATTTGGGCACATTCTGGCTTAAAATAGAGTAGTTTTGGCCATTTGAAGAAATTTCTATTTTTAGTAATGGCGGCCATCTTGGATACAGGACGGCGCTGACGGACACAATTTTGAAAGGGACCCACCCAGGGACCATCCCTAACAGGTTTGGTTTAATTTGGTTCAGCGGTTTCAGAGGAGAAGATTTAAATGTGATCTTTTATCAAAATATGCCTAATTTGCATAATCGGTATATATCGGCTGAAAGAAAAATTTCACAGAAAAACCCGGAATATAAGCTAAACTACTTCTTGCCATGTAGCTGCAGTTAAAATTTCAGCTCATTTTGACTGACACTAAAGCAGCAATGGACAATTAAAATATCATCCCCCTTTTTTCTCTTTTGAGCTTGGCGGCCATCTTGGTTGGAAGTCGGGATCACCGGACACAATTTTGGAAGGGGGCCATCCAAGAATCATTTCAGCAAAGTTTGGTTGAGATTGGCTCAGTAGTTTCAGAGGAGAAGATTTTTTTTAAATTTCATCCCCCCTTTTTTCTAATTTGCATATTCGGTCAAAATTGGCAACAGTTCAAAGATCATAAAAAATCCTGTAATACATGTTAAAAAGCTCATCATTATGCTTATACAGTTCAAATTTGGGCACATTCTGGCTTAAAATAGAGCAGTTTTGGCCTTTTGAAAAAATTTCTATTTTTAGTAATGGCAGCCATCTTGAATGGAGGGTGGGGTTGTCGGACACAATTTTGAGAGGGACCCACCCAGGGACTATCCCTGCCAGTTTGGTTTAATTTGGTTCAGCGGTTTCAGAGGAGAAGATTTAAATGTGATCTTTTATCAAAATATGCCTAATTTGCATAATCGGTATATATCGGCTGAAAGAAAAATTTCACAGAAAAATCCGGAATATATGTAAAACTATTCCTTGCCATGTAGCTGCAGTTAAAATTTCAGCTCATTTTGACTTACACTAAAGCAGCAATGGACAATTAAAATTTCATCCCCCCTTTTTTCTATTTTGAGCTTGGCGGCCATCTTGGTTGGAAGTCGGGATCACCGGACACAATTTTGGAAGGGGGCCATCCAAGAATCATTTCAGGAAAGTTTGGTTGAGATTGGTTCAGTAGTTTCAGAGGAGAAGATTTTTTTTTAATTTCATCCCCCCTTTTTTCTAATTTGCATAATCGGTCAAAATTGGCAACAGTTCAAAGATCATAAAAAATCCTGTAATACATGTTAAAAAGCTCATCATTATGCTTATACAGTTCAAATTTGGGCACATTCTGGCTTAAAATAGAGTAGTTTTGGCCATTTGAAGAAATTTCTATTTTTAGTAATGGCGGCCATCTTGGATACAGGACGGCGCTGACGGACACAATTTTGAAACGGACCCACCCAGGGACCATCCCTGACAGGTTTGGTTTAATTTGGTTCAGCAGTTTCAGATGAGAAGATTTAAATGTGATCTTTTATCAAAATATGCCTAATTTGCATAATCGGTATAAATCGGCTGAAAGAAAAATTTCAAACAAAAACCCCGAACATATGTTAAACTACTCATTGCCATGTAGCTGCAGTTAAAATTTGACCTCATTTTGACTTATACTAAAGCAGCAATGGACAATTGAAGAAATTTCTATTTTTAGTAACAGCAGCCATCTTGAATAAAGGGCGGGGCTGTCGGACACAATTTTGAAAGGGACCCACCCTCGGACCATCGCTGCCATGTTTGGTTTAATTTGGTTCAGCAGTTTCAGATGAGAAGATTTAAATGTGATCTTTTATCAAAATATGCCTAATTTGCATAATCGGTATATATCGGCTGAAAGAAAAATTTCACAGAAACATCCGGAATATAAGCTAAACTACTTCTTGCCATGTAGCTGCAGTTAAAATTTCAGCTCATTTTGACTGACACTAAAGCAGCAATGGACAATTAAAATTTCATCCCCCTTTTTTCTCTTTTGAGCTTGGCGGCCATCTTGGTTGGAAGTCGGGATCACCGGACACAATTTTGGAAGGGGGCCATCCAAGAATCATTTCAGCAAAGTTTGGTTGAGATTGGCTCAGTAGTTTCAGAGGAGAAGATTTTTTTTAAATTTCATCCCCCCTTTTTTCTAATTTGCATAATCTGTCAAAATTGGCAACAGTTCAAAGATAATAAAAAATCCTGTAATACATGTTAAAAAGGTCATCATTATGCTTATACAGTTCAAATTTGGGCACATTCTGGCTTAAAATAGAGCAGTTTTGGTCATTTGAAGAAATTTCTATTTTTAGTAATGGCAGCCATCTTGAATGGAGGGTGGGGTTGTCGGACACAATTTTGAGAGAGACCCACCCAGGGACTATCCCTGCCAGGTTTGGTTTAATTTGGTTCAGCGGTTTCAGAGGAGAAGATTTAAATGTGATCTTTTATCAAAATATGCCTAATTTGCATAATCGGTATATATCGGCTGAAAGAAAAATTTCAAACAAAAATCCCGAACTTATGCTAAACTACTCCTTGCCATGTAGCTGCAGTTCAAATTTGAGCTCATTTTGACTTATACTAAAGCAGCAATGGACAATTGAAGAAATTTCTATTTTTAGTAACAGCAGCCATCTTGAATGGAGGGCGGGGCTGTCGGACACAATTTTGAAAGGGACCCACCTAGGGACCATTGCTGCCATGTTTGGTTTAATTTGGTTCAGCAGTTTCAGAGGAGAAGATTTAAATGCGATCTTTTATCAAAATATGCCTAATTTGCATAATCGGTATAAATCGGCTGAAAGAAAAATTTCAAACAAAAACCCCGAACATATGTTAAACTACTCATTGCCATGTAGCTGCAGTTAAAATTTGACCTCATTTTGACTTATACTAAAGCAGCAATGGACAATTGAAGAAATTTCTATTTTTAGTAACAGCAGCCATCTTGAATAAAGGGCTGGGCTGTCGGACACAATTTTGAAAGGGACCCACCCTCGGACCATCGCTGCCATGTTTGGTTTAATTTGGTTCAGCAGTTTCAGAGGAGAAGATTTAAATGCGATCTTTTATCAAAATATGCCTAATTTGCATAATCGGTATATATCGGCTGAAAGAAAAAATTTCACAGAAAAACCCGGAATATAAGCTAAACTACTTCTTGCCATGTAGCTGCAGTTAAAATTTCAGCTCATTTTGACTTACACTAAAGCAGCAATGGACAATTAAAATATCATCCCCCTTTTTTCTCTTTTGAGCTTGGCGGCCATCTTGGTTGGAAGTCGGGATCACCGGACACAATTTTGGAAGGGGGCCATCCAAGAATCATTTCAGCAAAGTTTGGTTGAGATTGGCTCAGTAGTTTCAGAGGAGAAGATTTTTTTTTAATTTCATCCCCCCTTTTTTCTAATTTGCATAATCGGTCAAAATTGGCAACAGTTCAAAGATCATAAAAAATCCTGTAATACATGTTAAAAAGCTCATCATTATGCTTATACAGTTCAAATTTGGGCACATTCTGGCTTAAAATAGAGTAGTTTTGGCCATTTGAAGAAATTTCTATTTTTAGTAATGGCGGCCATCTTGGATACAGGACGGCGCTGACGGACACAATTTTGAAAGGGACCCACCCAGGGACCATCCCTAACAGGTTTGGTTTAATTTGGTTCAGCGGTTTCAGAGGAGAAGATTTAAATGTGATCTTTTATCAAAATATGCCTAATTTGCATAATCGGTATATATCGGCTGAAAGAAAAATTTCACAGAAAAATCCGGAATATAAGCTAAACTACTTCTTGCCATGTAGCTGCAGTTAAAATTTCAGCTCATTTTGACTGACACTAAAGCAGCAATGGACAATTAAAATTTCATCCCCCTTTTTTCTCTTTTGAGCTTGGCGGCCATCTTGGTTGGAAGTCGGGATCACCGGACACAATTTTGGAAGGGGGCCATCCAAGAATCATTTCAGCAAAGTTTGGTTGAGATTGGCTCAGTAGTTTCAGAGGAGAAGATTTTTTTTTAATTTCATCCCCCCTTTTTTCTAATTTGCATAATCTGTCAAAATTGGCAACAGTTCAAAGATAATAAAAAATCCTGTAATACATGTTAAAAAGGTCATCATTATGCTTATACAGTTCAAATTTGGGCACATTCTGGCTTAAAATAGAGCAGTTTTGGTCATTTGAAGAAATTTCTATTTTTAGTAATGGCAGCCATCTTGAATGGAGGGTGGGGTTGTCGGACACAATTTTGAGAGAGACCCACCCAGGGACTATCCCTGCCAGGTTTGGTTTAATTTGGTTCAGCGGTTTCAGAGGAGAAGATTTAAATGTGATCTTTTATCAAAATATGCCTAATTTGCATAATCGGTATATATCGGCTGAAAGAAAAATTTCAAACAAAAATCCCGAACTTATGCTAAACTACTCCTTGCCATGTAGCTGCAGTTCAAATTTGAGCTCATTTTGACTTATACTAAAGCAGCAATGGACAATTGAAGAAATTTCTATTTTTAGTAACAGCAGCCATCTTGAATGGAGGGCGGGGCTGTCGGACACAATTTTGAAAGGGACCCACCTAGGGACCATTGCTGCCATGTTTGGTTTAATTTGGTTCAGCAGTTTCAGAGGAGAAGATTTAAATGCGATCTTTTATCAAAATATGCCTAATTTGCATAATCGGTATAAATCGGCTGAAAGAAAAATTTCAAACAAAAATCCCGAACATATGTTAAACTACTCATTGCCATGTAGCTGCAGTTAAAATTTGACCTCATTTTGACTTATACTAAAGCAGCAATGGACAATTGAAGAAATTTCTATTTTTAGTAACAGCAGCCATCTTGAATAAAGGGCGGGGCTGTCGGACACAATTTTGAAAGGGACCCACCCTCGGACCATCGCTGCCATGTTTGGTTTAATTTGGTTCAGCAGTTTCAGAGGAGAAGATTTAAATGTGATCTTTTATCAAAATATGCCTAATTTGCATAATCGGTATATATCGGCTGAAAGAAAAAATTTCACAGAAAAACCCGGAATATAAGCTAAACTACTTCTTGCCATGTAGCTGCAGTTAAAATTTCAGCTCATTTTGACTGACACTAAAGCAGCAATGGACAATTAAAATTTCATCCCCCTTTTTTCTCTTTTGAGCTTGGCGGCCATCTTGGTTGGAAGTCGGGATCACCGGACACAATTTTGGAAGGGGGCCATCCAAGAATCATTTCAGCAAAGTTTGGTTGAGATTGGCTCAGTAGTTTCAGAGGAGAAGATTTTTTTTAAATTTCATCCCCCCTTTTTTCTAATTTGCATAATCTGTCAAAATTGGCAACAGTTCAAAGATAATAAAAAATCCTGTAATACATGTTAAAAAGGTCATCATTATGCTTATACAGTTCAAATTTGGGCACATTCTGGCTTAAAATAGAGCAGTTTTGGTCATTTGAAGAAATTTCTATTTTTAGTAATGGCAGCCATCTTGAATGGAGGGTGGGGTTGTCGGACACAATTTTGAGAGAGACCCACCCAGGGACTATCCCTGCCAGGTTTGGTTTAATTTGGTTCAGCGGTTTCAGAGGAGAAGATTTAAATGTGATCTTTTATCAAAATATGCCTAATTTGCATAATCGGTATATATCGGCTGAAAGAAAAATTTCAAACAAAAATCCCGAACTTATGCTAAACTACTCCTTGCCATGTAGCTGCAGTTCAAATTTGAGCTCATTTTGACTTATACTAAAGCAGCAATGGACAATTGAAGAAATTTCTATTTTTAGTAACAGCAGCCATCTTGAATGGAGGGCGGGGCTGTCGGACACAATTTTGAAAGGGACCCACCTAGGGACCATTGCTGCCATGTTTGGTTTAATTTGGTTCAGCAGTTTCAGAGGAGAAGATTTAAATGCGATCTTTTATCAAAATATGCCTAATTTGCATAATCGGTATAAATCGGCTGAAAGAAAAATTTCAAACAAAAATCCCGAACATATGTTAAACTACTCATTGCCATGTAGCTGCAGTTAAAATTTGACCTCATTTTGACTTATACTAAAGCAGCAATGGACAATTGAAGAAATTTCTATTTTTAGTAACAGCAGCCATCTTGAATAAAGGGCTGGGCTGTCGGACACAATTTTGAAAGGGACCCACCCTCGGACCATCGCTGCCATGTTTGGTTTAATTTGGTTCAGCAGTTTCAGAGGAGAAGATTTAAATGCGATCTTTTATCAAAATATGCCTAATTTGCATAATCGGTATATATCGGCTGAAAGAAAAAATTTCACAGAAAAACCCGGAATATAAGCTAAACTACTTCTTGCCATGTAGCTGCAGTTAAAATTTCAGCTCATTTTGACTTACACTAAAGCAGCAATGGACAATTAAAATATCATCCCCCTTTTTTCTCTTTTGAGCTTGGCGGCCATCTTGGTTGGAAGTCGGGATCACCGGACACAATTTTGGAAGGGGGCCATCCAAGAATCATTTCAGCAAAGTTTGGTTGAGATTGGCTCAGTAGTTTCAGAGGAGAAGATTTTTTTTTAATTTCATCCCCCCTTTTTTCTAATTTGCATAATCGGTCAAAATTGGCAACAGTTCAAAGATCATAAAAAATCCTGTAATACATGTTAAAAAGCTCATCATTATGCTTATACAGTTCAAATTTGGGCACATTCTGGCTTAAAATAGAGTAGTTTTGGCCATTTGAAGAAATTTCTATTTTTAGTAATGGCGGCCATCTTGGATACAGGACGGCGCTGACGGACACAATTTTGAAAGGGACCCACCCAGGGACCATCCCTAACAGGTTTGGTTTAATTTGGTTCAGCGGTTTCAGAGGAGAAGATTTAAATGTGATCTTTTATCAAAATATGCCTAATTTGCATAATCGGTATATATCGGCTGAAAGAAAAATTTCACAGAAAAATCCGGAATATAAGCTAAACTACTTCTTGCCATGTAGCTGCAGTTAAAATTTCAGCTCATTTTGACTTATACTAAAGCAGCAATGGACAATTGAAGAAATTTCTATTTTTAGTAACAGCAGCCATCTTGAATGGAGGGCGGGGCTGTCGGACACAATTTTGAAAGGGACCCACCTAGGGACCATTGCTGCCATGTTTGGTTTAATTTGGTTCAGCAGTTTCAGAGGAGAAGATTTAAATGCGATCTTTTATCAAAATATGCCTAATTTGCATAATCGGTATAAATCGGCTGAAAGAAAAATTTCAAACAAAAATCCCGAACATATGTTAAACTACTCATTGCCATGTAGCTGCAGTTAAAATTTGACCTCATTTTGACTTATACTAAAGCAGCAATGGACAATTGAAGAAATTTCTATTTTTAGTAACAGCAGCCATCTTGAATAAAGGGCGGGGCTGTCGGACACAATTTTGAAAGGGACCCACCCTCGGACCATCGCTGCCATGTTTGGTTTAATTTGGTTCAGCAGTTTCAGAGGAGAAGATTTAAATGTGATCTTTTATCAAAATATGCCTAATTTGCATAATCGGTATATATCGGCTGAAAGAAAAAATTTCACAGAAAAACCCGGAATATAAGCTAAACTACTTCTTGCCATGTAGCTGCAGTTAAAATTTCAGCTCATTTTGACTGACACTAAAGCAGCAATGGACAATTAAAATTTCATCCCCCTTTTTTCTCTTTTGAGCTTGGCGGCCATCTTGGTTGGAAGTCGGGATCACCGGACACAATTTTGGAAGGGGGCCATCCAAGAATCATTTCAGCAAAGTTTGGTTGAGATTGGCTCAGTAGTTTCAGAGGAGAAGATTTTTTTTAAATTTCATCCCCCCTTTTTTCTAATTTGCATAATCTGTCAAAATTGGCAACAGTTCAAAGATAATAAAAAATCCTGTAATACATGTTAAAAAGGTCATCACTATGCTTATACAGTTCAAATTTGGGCACATTCTGGCTTAAAATAGAGCAGTTTTGGTCATTTGAAGAAATTTCTATTTTTAGTAATGGCAGCCATCTTGAATGGAGGGTGGGGTTGTCGGACACAATTTTGAGAGAGACCCACCCAGGGACTATCCCTGCCAGGTTTGGTTTAATTTGGTTCAGCGGTTTCAGAGGAGAAGATTTAAATGTGATCTTTTATCAAAATATGCCTAATTTGCATAATCGGTATATATCGGCTGAAAGAAAAATTTCAAACAAAAATCCCGAACTTATGCTAAACGACTCCTTGCCATGTAGCTGCAGTTCAAATTTGAGCTCATTTTGACTTATACTAAAGCAGCAATGGACAATTGAAGAAATTTCTATTTTTAGTAACAGCAGCCATCTTGAATGGAGGGCGGGGCTGTCGGACACAATTTTGAAAGGGACCCACCTAGGGACCATTGCTGCCATGTTTGGTTTAATTTGGTTCAGCAGTTTCAGAGGAGAAGATTTAAATGCGATCTTTTATCAAAATATGCCTAATTTGCATAATCGGTATAAATCGGCTGAAAGAAAAATTTCAAACAAAAACCCCGAACATATGTTAAACTACTCATTGCCATGTAGCTCCAGTTAAAATTTGACCTCATTTTGACTTATACTAAAGCAGCAATGGACAATTGAAGAAATTTCTATTTTTAGTAACAGCAGCCATCTTGAATAAAGGGCGGGGCTGTCGGACACAATTTTGAAAGGGACCCACCCTCGGACCATCGCTGCCATGTTTGGTTTAATTTGGTTCAGCAGTTTCAGAGGAGAAGATTTAAATGTGATCTTTTATCAAAATATGCCTAATTTGCATAATCGGTATATATCGGCTGAAAGAAAAAATTTCACAGAAAAACCCGGAATATAAGCTAAACTACTTCTTGCCATGTAGCTGCAGTTAAAATTTCAGCTCATTTTGACTGACACTAAAGCAGCAATGGACAATTAAAATTTCATCCCCCTTTTTTCTCTTTTGAGCTTGGCGGCCATCTTGGTTGGAAGTCGGGATCACCGGACACAATTTTGGAAGGGGGCCATCCAAGAATCATTTCAGCAAAGTTTGGTTGAGATTGGCTCAGTAGTTTCAGAGGAGAAGATTTTTTTTAAATTTCATCCCCCCTTTTTTCTAATTTGCATAATCTGTCAAAATTGGCAACAGTTCAAAGATAATAAAAAATCCTGTAATACATGTTAAAAAGGTCATCATTATGCTTATACAGTTCAAATTTGGGCACATTCTGGCTTAAAATAGAGCAGTTTTGGTCATTTGAAGAAATTTCTATTTTTAGTAATGGCAGCCATCTTGAATGGAGGGTGGGGTTGTCGGACACAATTTTGAGAGAGACCCACCCAGGGACTATCCCTGCCAGGTTTGGTTTAATTTGGTTCAGCGGTTTCAGAGGAGAAGATTTAAATGTGATCTTTTATCAAAATATGCCTAATTTGCATAATCGGTATATATCGGCTGAAAGAAAAATTTCAAACAAAAATCCCGAACTTATGCTAAACTACTCCTTGCCATGTAGCTGCAGTTCAAATTTGAGCTCATTTTGACTTATACTAAAGCAGCAATGGACAATTGAAGAAATTTCTATTTTTAGTAACAGCAGCCATCTTGAATGGAGGGCGGGGCTGTCGGACACAATTTTGAAAGGGACCCACCTAGGGACCATTGCTGCCATGTTTGGTTTAATTTGGTTCAGCAGTTTCAGAGGAGAAGATTTAAATGCGATCTTTTATCAAAATATGCCTAATTTGCATAATCGGTATAAATCGGCTGAAAGAAAAATTTCAAACAAAAACCCCGAACATATGTTAAACTACTCATTGCCATGTAGCTGCAGTTAAAATTTGACCTCATTTTGACTTATACTAAAGCAGCAATGGACAATTGAAGAAATTTCTATTTTTAGTAACAGCAGCCATCTTGAATAAAGGGCGGGGCTGTCGGACACAATTTTGAAAGGGACCCACCCTCGGACCATCGCTGCCATGTTTGGTTTAATTTGGTTCAGCAGTTTCAGAGGAGAAGATTTAAATGCGATCTTTTATCAAAATATGCCTAATTTGCATAATCGGTATATATCGGCTGAAAGAAAAAATTTCACAGAAAAACCCGGAATATAAGCTAAACTACTTCTTGCCATGTAGCTGCAGTTAAAATTTCAGCTCATTTTGACTTACACTAAAGCAGCAATGGACAATTAAAATATCATCCCCCTTTTTTCTCTTTTGAGCTAGGCGGCCATCTTGGTTGGAAGTCGGGATCACCGGACACAATTTTGGAAGGGGGCCATCCAAGAATCATTTCAGCAAAGTTTGGTTGAGATTGGCTCAGTAGTTTCAGAGGAGAAGATTTTTTTTTAATTTCATCCCCCCTTTTTTCTAATTTGCATAATCGGTCAAAATTGGCAACAGTTCAAAGATCATAAAAAATCCTGTAATACATGTTAAAAAGCTCATCATTATGCTTATACAGTTCAAATTTGGGCACATTCTGGCTTAAAATAGAGTAGTTTTGGCCATTTGAAGAAATTTCTATTTTTAGTAATGGCGGCCATCTTGGATACAGGACGGCGCTGACGGACACAATTTTGAAATGGACCCACCCAGGGACCATCCCTAACAGGTTTGGTTTAATTTGGTTCAGCGGTTTCAGAGGAGAAGATTTAAATGTGATCTTTTATCAAAATATGCCTAATTTGCATAATCGGTATATATCGGCTGAAAGAAAAATTTCACAGAAAAATCCGGAATATAAGCTAAACTACTTCTTGCCATGTAGCTGCAGTTAAAATTTCAGCTCATTTTGACTGACACTAAAGCAGCAATGGACAATTAAAATTTCATCCCCCTTTTTTCTCTTTTGAGCTTGGCGGCCATCTTGGTTGGAAGTCGGGATCACCGGACACAATTTTGGAAGGGGGCCATCCAAGAATCATTTCAGCAAAGTTTGGTTGAGATTGGCTCAGTAGTTTCAGAGGAGAAGATTTTTTTTAAATTTCATCCCCCCTTTTTTCTAATTTGCATAATCTGTCAAAATTGGCAACAGTTCAAAGATAATAAAAAATCCTGTAATACATGTTAAAAAGGTCATCATTATGCTTATACAGTTCAAATTTGGGCACATTCTGGCTTAAAATAGAGCAGTTTTGGTCATTTGAAGAAATTTCTATTTTTAGTAATGGCAGCCATCTTGAATGGAGGGTGGGGTTGTCGGACACAATTTTGAGAGAGACCCACCCAGGGACTATCCCTGCCAGGTTTGGTTTAATTTGGTTCAGCGGTTTCAGAGGAGAAGATTTAAATGTGATCTTTTATCAAAATATGCCTAATTTGCATAATCGGTATATATCGGCTGAAAGAAAAATTTCAAACAAAAATCCCGAACTTATGCTAAACTACTCCTTGCCATGTAGCTGCAGTTCAAATTTGAGCTCATTTTGACTTATACTAAAGCAGCAATGGACAATTGAAGAAATTTCTATTTTTAGTAACAGCAGCCATCTTGAATGGAGGGCGGGGCTGTCGGACACAATTTTGAAAGGGACCCACCTAGGGACCATTGCTGCCATGTTTGGTTTAATTTGGTTCAGCAGTTTCAGAGGAGAAGATTTAAATGCGATCTTTTATCAAAATATGCCTAATTTGCATAATCGGTATAAATCGGCTGAAAGAAAAATTTCAAACAAAAACCCCGAACATATGTTAAACTACTCCTTGCCATGTAGCTGCAGTTAAAATTTGAGCTCATTTTGACTTATACTAAAGCAGCAATGGACTATTGAAGAAATTTCTATTTTTAGTAACAGCAGCCATCTTGAATAAAGGGCGGGGCTGTCGGACACAATTTTGAAAGGGACCCACCCAGGGACCATCGCTGCCATGTTTGGTTTAATTTGGTTCAGCAGTTTCAGAGGAGAAGATTTAAATGCGATCTTTTATCAAAATATGCCTAATTTGCATAATCGGTATATATCGGCTGAAAGAAAAAAATTCACAGAAAAACTCGGAATATAAGCTAAACTACTTCTTGCCATGTAGCTGCAGTTAAAATTTCAGCTCATTTTGACTTACACTAAAGCAGCAATGGACAATTAAAATATCATCCCCCTTTTTTCTCTTTTGAGCTTGGCGGCCATCTTGGTTGGAAGTCGGGATCACCGGACACAATTTTGGAAGGGGGCCATCCAAGAATCATTTCAGCAAAGTTTGGTTGAGATTGGCTCAGTAGTTTCAGAGGAGAAGATTTTTTTTTAATTTCATCCCCCCTTTTTTCTAATTTGCATAATCGGTCAAAATTGGCAACAGTTCAAAGATCATAAAAAATCCTGTAATACATGTTAAAAAGCTCATCATTATGCTTATACAGTTCAAATTTGGGCACATTCTGGCTTAAAATAGAGTAGTTTTGGCCATTTGAAGAAATTTCTATTTTCAGTAATGGCGGCCATCTTGGATACAGGACGGCGCTGACGGACACAATTTTGAAATGGACCCACCCAGGGACCATCCCTAACAGGTTTGGTTTAATTTGGTTCAGCGGTTTCAGAGGAGAAGATTTAAATGTGATCTTTTATCAAAATATGCCTAATTTGCATAATCGGTATATATCGGCTGAAAGAAAAATTTCACAGAAAAATCCGGAATATAAGCTAAACTACTTCTTGCCATGTAGCTGCAGTTAAAATTTCAGCTCATTTTGACTGACACTAAAGCAGCAATGGACAATTAAAATTTCATCCCCCTTTTTTCTCTTTTGAGCTTGGCGGCCATCTTGGTTGGAAGTCGGGATCACCGGACACAATTTTGGAAGGGGGCCATCCAAGAATCATTTCAGCAAAGTTTGGTTGAGATTAGTTCAGTAGTTTCAGAGGAGAAGATTTTTTTTTAATTTCATTCCCCCTTTTTTCTAATTTGCATAATCGGTCAAAATTGGCAACAGTTCAAAGATCATAAAAAATCCTGTAATACATGTTAAAAAGGTCATCACTATGCTTATACAGTTCAAATTTGGGCACATTCTGGCTTAAAATAGAGCAGTTTTGGTCATTTGAAGAAATTTCTATTTTTAGTAATGGCAGCCATCTTGAATGGAGGGTGGGGTTGTCGGACACAATTTTGAGAGAGACCCACCCAGGGACTATCCCTGCCAGGTTTGGTTTAATTTGGTTCAGCGGTTTCAGAGGAGAAGATTTAAATGTGATCTTTTATCAAAATATGCCTAATTTGCATAATCGGTATATATCGGCTGAAAGAAAAATTTCAAACAAAAATCCCGAACTTATGCTAAACGACTCCTTGCCATGTAGCTGCAGTTCAAATTTGAGCTCATTTTGACTTATACTAAAGCAGCAATGGACAATTGAAGAAATTTCTATTTTTAGTAACAGCAGCCATCTTGAATGGAGGGCGGGGCTGTCGGACACAATTTTGAAAGGGACCCACCTAGGGACCATTGCTGCCATGTTTGGTTTAATTTGGTTCAGCAGTTTCAGAGGAGAAGATTTAAATGCGATCTTTTATCAAAATATGCCTAATTTGCATAATCGGTATAAATCGGCTGAAAGAAAAATTTCAAACAAAAACCCCGAACATATGTTAAACTACTCATTGCCATGTAGCTGCAGTTAAAATTTGACCTGATTTTGACTTATACTAAAGCAGCAATGGACAATTGAAGAAATTTCTATTTTTAGTAACAGCAGCCATCTTGAATAAAGGGCGGGGCTGTCGGACACAATTTTGAAAGGGACCCACCCTCGGACCATCGCTGCCATGTTTGGTTTAATTTGGTTCAGCAGTTTCAGAGGAGAAGATTTAAATGTGATCTTTTATCAAAATATGCCTAATTTGCATAATCGGTATATATCGGCTGAAAGAAAAAATTTCACAGAAAAACCCGGAATATAAGCTAAACTACTTCTTGCCATGTAGCTGCAGTTAAAATTTCAGCTCATTTTGACTGACACTAAAGCAGCAATGGACAATTAAAATTTCATCCCCCTTTTTTCTCTTTTGAGCTTGGCGGCCATCTTGGTTGGAAGTCGGGATCACCGGACACAATTTTGGAAGGGGGCCATCCAAGAATCATTTCAGCAAAGTTTGGTTGAGATTGGCTCAGTAGTTTCAGAGGAGAAGATTTTTTTTAAATTTCATCCCCCCTTTTTTCTAATTTGCATAATCTGTCAAAATTGGCAACAGTTCAAAGATAATAAAAAATCCTGTAATACATGTTAAAAAGGTCATCATTATGCTTATACAGTTCAAATTTGGGCACATTCTGGCTTAAAATAGAGCAGTTTTGGTCATTTGAAGAAATTTCTATTTTTAGTAATGGCAGCCATCTTGAATGGAGGGTGGGGTTGTCGGACACAATTTTGAGAGAGACCCACCCAGGGACTATCCCTGCCAGGTTTGGTTTAATTTGGTTCAGCGGTTTCAGAGGAGAAGATTTAAATGTGATCTTTTATCAAAATATGCCTAATTTGCATAATCGGTATATATCGGCTGAAAGAAAAATTTCAAACAAAAATCCCGAACTTATGCTAAACTACTCCTTGCCATGTAGCTGCAGTTCAAATTTGAGCTCATTTTGACTTATACTAAAGCAGCAATGGACAATTGAAGAAATTTCTATTTTTAGTAACAGCAGCCATCTTGAATGGAGGGCGGGGCTGTCGGACACAATTTTGAAAGGGACCCACCTAGGGACCATTGCTGCCATGTTTGGTTTAATTTGGTTCAGCAGTTTCAGAGGAGAAGATTTAAATGCGATCTTTTATCAAAATATGCCTAATTTGCATAATCGGTATAAATCGGCTGAAAGAAAAATTTAAAACAAAAACCCCGAACATATGTTAAACTACTCATTGCCATGTAGCTGCAGTTAAAATTTGACCTCATTTTGACTTATACTAAAGCAGCAATGGACAATTGAAGAAATTTCTATTTTTAGTAACAGCAGCCATCTTGAATAAAGGGCGGGGCTGTCGGACACAATTTTGAAAGGGACCCACCCTCGGACCATCGCTGCCATGTTTGGTTTAATTTGGTTCAGCAGTTTCAGAGGAGAAGATTTAAATGCGATCTTTTATCAAAATATGCCTAATTTGCATAATCGGTATATATCGGCTGAAAGAAAAAATTTCACAGAAAAACCCGGAATATAAGCTAAACTACTTCTTGCCATGTAGCTGCAGTTAAAATTTCAGCTCATTTTGACTTACACTAAAGCAGCAATGGACAATTAAAATATCATCCCCCTTTTTTCTCTTTTGAGCTTGGCGGCCATCTTGGTTGGAAGTCGGGATCACCGGACACAATTTTGGAAGGGGGCCATCCAAGAATCATTTCAGCAAAGTTTGGTTGAGATTGGCTCAGTAGTTTCAGAGGAGAAGATTTTTTTTTAATTTCATCCCCCCTTTTTTCTAATTTGCATAATCGGTCAAAATTGGCAACAGTTCAAAGATCATAAAAAATCCTGTAATACATGTTAAAAAGCTCATCATTATGCTTATACAGTTCAAATTTGGGCACATTCTGGCTTAAAATAGAGTAGTTTTGGCCATTTGAAGAAATTTCTATTTTTAGTAATGGCGGCCATCTTGGATACAGGACGGCGCTGACGGACACAATTTTGAAATGGACCCACCCAGGGACCATCCCTAACAGGTTTGGTTTAATTTGGTTCAGCGGTTTCAGAGGAGAAGATTTAAATGTGATCTTTTATCAAAATATGCCTAATTTGCATAATCGGTATATATCGGCTGAAAGAAAAATTTCACAGAAAAATCCGGAATATAAGCTAAACTACTTCTTGCCATGTAGCTGCAGTTAAAATTTCAGCTCATTTTGACTGACACTAAAGCAGCAATGGACAATTAAAATTTCATCCCCCTTTTTTCTCTTTTGAGCTTGGCGGCCATCTTGGTTGAAAGTCGGGATCACCGGACACAATTTTGGAAGGGGGCCATCCAAGAATCATTTCAGCAAAGTTTGGTTGAGATTGGCTCAGTAGTTTCAGAGGAGAAGATTTTTTTTAAATTTCATCCCCCCTTTTTTCTAATTTGCATAATCTGTCAAAATTGGCAACAGTTCAAAGATAATAAAAAATCCTGTAATACATGTTAAAAAGGTCATCATTATGCTTATACAGTTCAAATTTGGGCACATTCTGGCTTAAAATAGAGCAGTTTTGGTCATTTGAAGAAATTTCTATTTTTAGTAATGGCAGCCATCTTGAATGGAGGGTGGGGTTGTCGGACACAATTTTGAGAGAGACCCACCCAGGGACTATCCCTGCCAGGTTTGGTTTAATTTGGTTCAGCGGTTTCAGAGGAGAAGATTTAAATGTGATCTTTTATCAAAATATGCCTAATTTGCATAATCGGTATATATCGGCTGAAAGAAAAATTTCAAACAAAAATCCCGAACTTATGCTAAACTACTCCTTGCCATGTAGCTGCAGTTCAAATTTGAGCTCATTTTGACTTATACTAAAGCAGCAATGGACAATTGAAGAAATTTCTATTTTTAGTAACAGCAGCCATCTTGAATGGAGGGCGGGGCTGTCGGACACAATTTTGAAAGGGACCCACCTAGGGACCATTGCTGCCATGTTTGGTTTAATTTGGTTCAGCAGTTTCAGAGGAGAAGATTTAAATGCGATCTTTTATCAAAATATGCCTAATTTGCATAATCGGTATAAATCGGCTGAAAGAAAAATTTCAAACAAAAACCCCGAACATATGTTAAACTACTCCTTGCCATGTAGCTGCAGTTAAAATTTGAGCTCATTTTGACTTATACTAAAGCAGCAATGGACTATTGAAGAAATTTCTATTTTTAGTAACAGCAGCCATCTTGAATAAAGGGCGGGGCTGTCGGACACAATTTTGAAAGGGACCCACCCAGGGACCATCGCTGCCATGTTTGGTTTAATTTGGTTCAGCAGTTTCAGAGGAGAAGATTTAAATGCGATCTTTTATCAAAATATGCCTAATTTGCATAATCGGTATATATCGGCTGAAAGAAAAAAATTCACAGAAAAACTCGGAATATAAGCTAAACTACTTCTTGCCATGTAGCTGCAGTTAAAATTTCAGCTCATTTTGACTTACACTAAAGCAGCAATGGACAATTAAAATATCATCCCCCTTTTTTCTCTTTTGAGCTTGGCGGCCATCTTGGTTGGAAGTCGGGATCACCGGACACAATTTTGGAAGGGGGCCATCCAAGAATCATTTCAGCAAAGTTTGGTTGAGATTGGCTCAGTAGTTTCAGAGGAGAAGATTTTTTTTTAATTTCATCCCCCCTTTTTTCTAATTTGCATAATCGGTCAAAATTGGCAACAGTTCAAAGATCATAAAAAATCCTGTAATACATGTTAAAAAGCT
Source organism: Bathymodiolus septemdierum (assembly GCA_963383655.1). Taxonomy (NCBI): domain Eukaryota; kingdom Metazoa; phylum Mollusca; class Bivalvia; order Mytilida; family Modiolidae; genus Bathymodiolus; species Bathymodiolus septemdierum. The sequence goes on along the minus strand of OY726530.1, from coordinate 51,314,279 downwards.
CATCATTATGCTTATACAGTTCAAATTTGGGCACATTCTGGCTTAAAATAGAGTAGTTTTGGCCATTTGAAGAAATTTCTATTTTCAGTAATGGCGGCCATCTTGGATACAGGACGGCGCTGACGGACACAATTTTGAAATGGACCCACCCAGGGACCATCCCTAACAGGTTTGGTTTAATTTGGTTCAGCGGTTTCAGAGGAGAAGATTTAAATGTGATCTTTTATCAAAATATGCCTAATTTGCATAATCGGTATATATCGGCTGAAAGAAAAATTTCACAGAAAAATCCGGAATATAAGCTAAACTACTTCTTGCCATGTAGCTGCAGTTAAAATTTCAGCTCATTTTGACTGACACTAAAGCAGCAATGGACAATTAAAATTTCATCCCCCTTTTTTCTCTTTTGAGCTTGGCGGCCATCTTGGTTGGAAGTCGGGATCACCGGACACAATTTTGGAAGGGGGCCATCCAAGAATCATTTCAGCAAAGTTTGGTTGAGATTGGCTCAGTAGTTTCAGAGGAGAAGATTTTTTTTAAATTTCATCCCCCCTTTTTTCTAATTTGCATAATCTGTCAAAATTGGCAACAGTTCAAAGATAATAAAAAATCCTGTAATACATGTTAAAAAGGTCATCATTATGCTTATACAGTTCAAATTTGGGCACATTCTGGCTTAAAATAGAGCAGTTTTGGTCATTTGAAGAAATTTCTATTTTTAGTAATGGCAGCCATCTTGAATGGAGGGTGGGGTTGTCGGACACAATTTTGAGAGAGACCCACCCAGGGACTATCCCTGCCAGGTTTGGTTTAATTTGGTTCAGCGGTTTCAGAGGAGAAGATTTAAATGTGATCTTTTATCAAAATATGCCTAATTTGCATAATCGGTATATATCGGCTGAAAGAAAAATTTCACAGAAAAATCCGGAATATATGTTAAACTATTCCTTGCCATGTAGCTGCAGTTAAAATTTCAGCTCATTTTGACTTACACTAAAGCAGCAATGGACAATTAAAATTTCATCCCCCCTTTTTTCTATTTTGAGCTTGGCGGCCATCTTGGTTGGAAGTCGGGATCACCGGACACAATTTTGGAAGGGGGCCATCCAAGAATCATTTCAGCAAAGTTTGGTTGAGATTGGTTCAGTAGTTTCAGAGGAGAAGATTTTTTTTTAATTTCATCCCCCCTTTTTTCTAATTTGCATAATCGGTCAAAATTGGCAACAGTTCAAAGATCATAAAAAATCCTGTAATACATGTTAAAAAGCTCATCATTATGCTTATACAGTTCAAATTTGGGCACATTCTGGCTTAAAATGGAGTAGTTTTGGCCATTTGAAGAAATTTCTATTTTTAGTAATGGCGGCCATCTTGGATACAGGACGGCGCTGACGGACACAATTTTGAAAGGGACCCACCCAGGGACCATCCCTAACAGGTTTGGTTTAATTTGGTTAAGCGGTTTCAGAGGAGAAGATTTAAATGTGATCTTTTATCAAAATATGCCTAATTTGCATAATCGGTATAAATCGGCTGAAAGAAAAATTTCAAACAAAAACCCCGAACATATGTTAAACTACTCCTTGCCATGTATCTGCATTTAAAATTTGACCTCATTTTGACTTATACTAAAGCAGCAATGGACAATTGAAGAAATTTCTATTTTTAGTAACAGCAGCCATCTTGAATAAAGGGTGGGGCTGTTGGACACAAATTTGAAAGGCACCCACCCAGGGACCATCCCTGCCAGGTTTGGTTTAATTTGGTTCAGCGGTTTCAGAGGAGAAGATTTAAATGTGATCTTTTATCAAAATATGCCTAATTTGCATAATCGGTATATATCGGCTGAAAGAAAAATTTCACAGAAAAACCCGGAATATAAGCTAAACTACTTCTTGCCATGTAGCTGCAGTTAAAATTTCAGCTCATTTTGACTGACACTAAAGCAGCAATGGACAATTAAAATTTCATCCGCCTTTTTTCTCTTTTGAGCTTGGCGGCCATCTTGGTTGGAAGTCGGGATCACCGGACACAATTTTGGAAGGGGGCCATCCAAGAATCATTTCAGCAAAGTTTGGTTGAGATTGGCTCAGTAGTTTCAGAGGAGAAGATTTTTTTTTAATTTCATCCCCCCTTTTTTCTAATTTGCATAATCGGTCAAAATTGGCAACAGTTCAAAGATAATAAAAAATCCTGTAATACATGTTAAAAAGCTCATCATTATGCTTATACAGTTCAAATTTGGGCACATTCTGGCTTAAAATAGAGCAGTTTTGGCCATTTGAAGAAATTTCTATTTTTAGTAATGGCAGCCATCTTGAATGGAGGGTGGGGTTGTCGGACACAATTTTGAGAGGGACCCACCCAGGGACTATCCCTGCCAGGTTTGGTTTAATTTGGTTCAGCGGTTTCAGAGGAGAAGATTTAAATGTGATCTTTTATCAAAATATGCCTAATTTGCATAATCGGTATATATCGGCTGAAAGAAAAATTTCACAGAAAAATCCGGAATAATGTTAAACTATTTCTTGCCATGTAGCTGCAGTTAAAATTTCAGCTCATTTTGACTTACACTAAAGCAGCAATGGACAATTAAAATTTCATCCCCCCTTTTTTCTATTTTGAGCTTGGCGGCCATCTTGGTTGGAAGTCGGGATCACCGGACACAATTTTGGAAGGGGGCCATCCAAGAATCATTTCAGCAAAGTTTGGTTGAGATTGGTTCAGTAGTTTCAGAGGAGAAGATTTTTTTTTAATTTCATCCCCCCTTTTTTCTAATTTGCATAATCGGTCAAAATTGGCAACAGTTCAAAGATCATAAAAAATCCTGTAATACATGTTAAAAAGCTCATCATTATGCTTATACAGTTCAAATTTGGGCACATTCTGGCTTAAAATGGAGTAGTTTTGGCCATTTGAAGAAATTTCTATTTTTAGTAATGGCGGCCATCTTGGATACAGGACGGCGCTGACGGACACAATTTTGAAAGGGACCCACCCAGGGACCATCCCTAACAGGTTTGGTTTAATTTGGTTAAGCGGTTTCAGAGGAGAAGATTTAAATGTGATCTTTTATCAAAATATGCCTAATTTGCATAATCGGTATAAATCGGCTGAAAGAAAAATTTCAAACAAAAACCCCGAACATATGTTAAACTACTCCTTGCCATGTATCTGCATTTAAAATTTGACCTCATTTTGACTTATACTAAAGCAGCAATGGACAATTGAAGAAATTTCTATTTTTAGTAACAGCAGCCATCTTGAATAAAGGGTGGGGCTGTTGGACACAAATTTGAAAGGCACCCACCCAGGGACCATCCCTGCCAGGTTTGGTTTAATTTGGTTCAGCGGTTTCAGAGGAGAAGATTTAAATGTGATCTTTTATCAAAATATGCCTAATTTGCATAATCGGTATATATCGGCTGAAAGAAAAATTTCACAGAAAAACCCGGAATATAAGCTAAACTACTTCTTGCCATGTAGCTGCAGTTAAAATTTCAGCTCATTTTGACTGACACTAAAGCAGCAATGGACAATTAAAATTTCATCCGCCTTTTTTCTCTTTTGAGCTTGGCGGCCATCTTGGTTGGAAGTCGGGATCACCGGACACAATTTTGGAAGGGGGCCATCCAAGAATCATTTCAGCAAAGTTTGGTTGAGATTGGCTCAGTAGTTTCAGAGGAGAAGATTTTTTTTAAATTTCATCCCCCCTTTTTTCTAATTTGCATAATCGGTCAAAATTGGCAACAGTTCAAAGATAATAAAAAATCCTGTAATACATGTTAAAAAGCTCATCATTATGCTTATACAGTTCAAATTTGGGCACATTCTGGCTTAAAATAGAGCAGTTTTGGCCATTTGAAGAAATTTCTATTTTTAGTAATGGCAGCCATCTTGAATGGAGGGTGGGGTTGTCGGACACAATTTTGAGAGGGACCCACCCAGGGACTATCCCTGCCAGGTTTGGTTTAATTTGGTTCAGCGGTTTCAGAGGAGAAGATTTAAATGTGATCTTTTATCAAAATATGCCTAATTTGCATAATCGGTATATATCGGCTGAAAGAAAAATTTCACAGAAAAATCCGGAATAATGTTAAACTATTTCTTGCCATGTAGCTGCAGTTAAAATTTCAGCTCATTTTGACTTACACTAAAGCAGCAATGGACAATTAAAATTTCATCCCCCCTTTTTTCTATTTTGAGCTTGGCGGCCATCTTGGTTGGAAGTCGGGATCACCGGACACAATTTTGGAAGGGGGCCATCCAAGAATCATTTCAGCAAAGTTTGGTTGAGATTGGTTCAGTAGTTTCAGAGGAGAAGATTTTTTTTTAATTTCATCCCCCCTTTTTTCTAATTTGCATAATCGGTCAAAATTGGCAACAGTTCAAAGATCATAAAAAATCCTGTAATACATGTTAAAAAGCTCATCATTATGCTTATACAGTTCAAATTTGGGCACATTCTGGCTTAAAATAGAGTAGTTTTGGCCATTTGAAGAAATTTCTATTTTTAGTAATGGCGGCCATCTTGGATACAGGACGGCGCTGACGGACACAATTTTGAAAGGGACCCACCCAGGGACCATCCCTAACAGGTTTGCTTTAATTTGGTTCAGCGGTTTCAGAGGAGAAGATTTAAATGTGATCTTTTATCAAAATATGCCTAATTTGCATAATCGGTATAAATCGGCTGAAAGAAAAATTTCAAACAAAAACCCCGAACATATGTTAAACTGCTCCTTGCCATGTAGCTGCAGTTAAAATTTGACCTCATTTTGACTTATACTAAAGCAGCAATGGACAATTGAAGAAATTTCTATTTTTAGTAACAGCAGCCATCTTGAATAAAGGGTGGGGCTGTTGGACACAAATTTGAAAGGCACCCACCCAGGGACCATCCCTGCCAGGTTTGGTTTAATTTGGTTCAGCGGTTTCAGAGGAGAAGATTTAAATGTGATCTTTTATCAAAATATGCCTAATTTGCATAATCGGTATATATCGGCTGAAAGAAAAATTTCACAGAAAAACCCGGAATATAAGCTAAACTACTTCTTGCGATGTAGCTGCAGTTAAAATTTCAGCTCATTTTGACTGACACTAAAGCAGCAATGGACAATTAAAATTTCATCCCCCTTTTTTCTCTTTTGAGCTTGGCGGCCATCTTGGTTGGAAGTCGGGATCACCGGACACAATTTTGGAAGGGGGCCATCCAAGAATCATTTCAGCAAAGTTTGGTTGAGATTGGCTCAGTAGTTTCAGAGGAGAAGATTTTTTTTAAATTTCATCCCCCCTTTTTTCTAATTTGCATAATCGGTCAAAATTGGCAACAGTTCAAAGATAATAAAAAATCCTGTAATACATGTTAAAAAGCTCATCATTATGCTTATACAGTTCAAATTTGGGCACATTCTGGCTTAAAATAGAGCAGTTTTTGGCCATTTGAAGAAATTTCTATTTTTAGTAATGGCAGCCATCTTGAATGGAGGGTGGGGTTGTCGGACACAATTTTGAGAGGGACCCACCCAGGGACTATCCCTGCCAGGTTTGGTTTAATTTGGTTCAGCGGTTTCAGAGGAGAAGATTTAAATGTGATCTTTAATCAAAATATGCCTAATTTGCATAATCGGTATATATCGGCTGAAAGAAAAATTTCACAGAAAAATCCGGAATAATGTTAAACTATTTCTTGCCATGTAGCTGCAGTTAAAATTTGAGCTCATTTTGACTTACACTAAAGCAGCAATGGACAATTAAAATTTCATCCCCCCTTTTTTCTATTTTGAGCTTGGCGGCCATCTTGGTTGGAAGTCGGGATCACCGGACACAATTTTGGAAGGGGGCCATCCAAGAATCATTTCAGCAAAGTTTGGTTGAGATTGGTTCAGTAGTTTCAGAGGAGAAGATTTTTTTTTAATTTCATCCCCCCTTTTCTCTAATTTGCATAATCGGTCAAAATTGGCAACAGTTCAAAGATCATAAAAAATCCTGTAATACATGTTAAAAAGCTCATCATTATGCTTATACAGTTCAAATTTGGGCACATTCTGGCTTAAAATAGAGTAGTTTTGGCCATTTGAAGAAATTTCTATTTTCAGTAATGGCGGCCATCTTGGATACAGGACGGCGCTGACGGACACAATTTTGAAATGGACCCACCCAGGGACCATCCCTAACAGGTTTGGTTTAATTTGGTTCAGCGGTTTCAGAGGAGAAGATTTAAATGTGATCTTTTATCAAAATATGCCTAATTTGCATAATCGGTATATATCGGCTGAAAGAAAAATTTCACAGAAAAATCCGGAATATAAGCTAAACTACTTCTTGCCATGTAGCTGCAGTTAAAATTTCAGCTCATTTTGACTGACACTAAAGCAGCAATGGACAATTAAAATTTCATCCCCCTTTTTTCTCTTTTGAGCTTGGCGGCCATCTTGGTTGGAAGTCGGGATCACCGGACACAATTTTGGAAGGGGGCCATCCAAGAATCATTTCAGCAAAGTTTGGTTGAGATTGGCTCAGTAGTTTCAGAGGAGAAGATTTTTTTTAAATTTCATCCCCCCTTTTTTCTAATTTGCATAATCTGTCAAAATTGGCAACAGTTCAAAGATAATAAAAAATCCTGTAATACATGTTAAAAAGGTCATCATTATGCTTATACAGTTCAAATTTGGGCACATTCTGGCTTAAAATAGAGCAGTTTTGGTCATTTGAAGAAATTTCTATTTTTAGTAATGGCAGCCATCTTGAATGGAGGGTGGGGTTGTCGGACACAATTTTGAGAGAGACCCACCCAGGGACTATCCCTGCCAGGTTTGGTTTAATTTGGTTCAGCGGTTTCAGAGGAGAAGATTTAAATGTGATCTTTTATCAAAATATGCCTAATTTGCATAATCGGTATATATCGGCTGAAAGAAAAATTTCAAACAAAAATCCCGAACTTATGCTAAACTACTCCTTGCCATGTAGCTGCAGTTCAAATTTGAGCTCATTTTGACTTATACTAAAGCAGCAATGGACAATTGAAGAAATTTCTATTTTTAGTAACAGCAGCCATCTTGAATGGAGGGCGGGGCTGTCGGACACAATTTTGAAAGGGACCCACCTAGGGACCATTGCTGCCATGTTTGGTTTAATTTGGTTCAGCAGTTTCAGAGGAGAAGATTTAAATGCGATCTTTTATCAAAATATGCCTAATTTGCATAATCGGTATAAATCGGCTGAAAGAAAAATTTCAAACAAAAACCCCGAACATATGTTAAACTACTCCTTGCCATGTAGCTGCAGTTAAAATTTGAGCTCATTTTGACTTATACTAAAGCAGCAATGGACTATTGAAGAAATTTCTATTTTTAGTAACAGCAGCCATCTTGAATAAAGGGCGGGGCTGTCGGACACAATTTTGAAAGGGACCCACCCAGGGACCATCGCTGCCATGTTTGGTTTAATTTGGTTCAGCAGTTTCAGAGGAGAAGATTTAAATGCGATCTTTTATCAAAATATGCCTAATTTGCATAATCGGTATATATCGGCTGAAAGAAAAAAATTCACAGAAAAACTCGGAATATAAGCTAAACTACTTCTTGCCATGTAGCTGCAGTTAAAATTTCAGCTCATTTTGACTTACACTAAAGCAGCAATGGACAATTAAAATATCATCCCCCTTTTTTCTCTTTTGAGCTTGGCGGCCATCTTGGTTGGAAGTCGGGATCACCGGACACAATTTTGGAAGGGGGCCATCCAAGAATCATTTCAGCAAAGTTTGGTTGAGATTGGCTCAGTAGTTTCAGAGGAGAAGATTTTTTTTTAATTTCATCCCCCCTTTTTTCTAATTTGCATAATCGGTCAAAATTGGCAACAGTTCAAAGATCATAAAAAATCCTGTAATACATGTTAAAAAGCTCATCATTATGCTTATACAGTTCAAATTTGGGCACATTCTGGCTTAAAATAGAGTAGTTTTGGCCATTTGAAGAAATTTCTATTTTCAGTAATGGCGGCCATCTTGGATACAGGACGGCGCTGACGGACACAATTTTGAAATGGACCCACCCAGGGACCATCCCTAACAGGTTTGGTTTAATTTGGTTCAGCGGTTTCAGAGGAGAAGATTTAAATGTGATCTTTTATCAAAATATGCCTAATTTGCATAATCGGTATATATCGGCTGAAAGAAAAATTTCACAGAAAAATCCGGAATATAAGCTAAACTACTTCTTGCCATGTAGCTGCAGTTAAAATTTCAGCTCATTTTGACTGACACTAAAGCAGCAATGGACAATTAAAATTTCATCCCCCTTTTTTCTCTTTTGAGCTTGGCGGCCATCTTGGTTGGAAGTCGGGATCACCGGACACAATTTTGGAAGGGGGCCATCCAAGAATCATTTCAGCAAAGTTTGGTTGAGATTGGCTCAGTAGTTTCAGAGGAGAAGATTTTTTTTAAATTTCATCCCCCCTTTTTTCTAATTTGCATAATCTGTCAAAATTGGCAACAGTTCAAAGATAATAAAAAATCCTGTAATACATGTTAAAAAGGTCATCATTATGCTTATACAGTTCAAATTTGGGCACATTCTGGCTTAAAATAGAGCAGTTTTGGTCATTTGAAGAAATTTCTATTTTTAGTAATGGCAGCCATCTTGAATGGAGGGTGGGGTTGTCGGACACAATTTTGAGAGAGACCCACCCAGGGACTATCCCTGCCAGGTTTGGTTTAATTTGGTTCAGCGGTTTCAGAGGAGAAGATTTAAATGTGATCTTTTATCAAAATATGCCTAATTTGCATAATCGGTATATATCGGCTGAAAGAAAAATTTCACAGAAAAATCCGGAATATATGTTAAACTATTCCTTGCCATGTAGCTGCAGTTAAAATTTCAGCTCATTTTGACTTACACTAAAGCAGCAATGGACAATTAAAATTTCATCCCCCCTTTTTTCTATTTTGAGCTTGGCGGCCATCTTGGTTGGAAGTCGGGATCACCGGACACAATTTTGGAAGGGGGCCATCCAAGAATCATTTCAGCAAAGTTTGGTTGAGATTGGTTCAGTAGTTTCAGAGGAGAAGATTTTTTTTTAATTTCATCCCCCCTTTTTTCTAATTTGCATAATCGGTCAAAATTGGCAACAGTTCAAAGATCATAAAAAATCCTGTAATACATGTTAAAAAGCTCATCATTATGCTTATACAGTTCAAATTTGGGCACATTCTGGCTTAAAATGGAGTAGTTTTGGCCATTTGAAGAAATTTCTATTTTTAGTAATGGCGGCCATCTTGGATACAGGACGGCGCTGACGGACACAATTTTGAAAGGGACCCACCCAGTGACCATCCCTAACAGGTTTGGTTTAATTTGGTTAAGCGGTTTCAGAGGAGAAGATTTAAATGTGATCTTTTATCAAAATATGCCTAATTTGCATAATCGGTATAAATCGGCTGAAAGAAAAATTTCAAACAAAAACCCCGAACATATGTTAAACTACTCCTTGCCATGTATCTGCATTTAAAATTTGACCTCATTTTGACTTATACTAAAGCAGCAATGGACAATTGAAGAAATTTCTATTTTTAGTAACAGCAGCCATCTTGAATAAAGGGTGGGGCTGTTGGACACAAATTTGAAAGGCACCCACCCAGGGACCATCCCTGCCAGGTTTGGTTTAATTTGGTTCAGCGGTTTCAGAGGAGAAGATTTAAATGTGATCTTTTATCAAAATATGCCTAATTTGCATAATCGGTATATATCGGCTGAAAGAAAAATTTCACAGAAAAACCCGGAATATAAGCTAAACTACTTCTTGCCATGTAGCTGCAGTTAAAATTTCAGCTCATTTTGACTGACACTAAAGCAGCAATGGACAATTAAAATTTCATCCGCCTTTTTTCTCTTTTGAGCTTGGCGGCCATCTTGGTTGGAAGTCGGGATCACCGGACACAATTTTGGAAGGGGGCCATCCAAGAATCATTTCAGCAAAGTTTGGTTGAGATTGGCTCAGTAGTTTCAGAGGAGAAGATTTTTTTTAAATTTCATCCCCCCTTTTTTCTAATTTGCATAATCGGTCAAAATTGGCAACAGTTCAAAGATAATAAAAAATCCTGTAATACATGTTAAAAAGCTCATCATTATGCTTATACAGTTCAAATTTGGGCACATTCTGGCTTAAAATAGAGCAGTTTTGGCCATTTGAAGAAATTTCTATTTTTAGTAATGGCAGCCATCTTGAATGGAGGGTGGGGTTGTCGGACACAATTTTGAGAGGGACCCACCCAGGGACTATCCCTGCCAGGTTTGGTTTAATTTGGTTCAGCGGTTTCAGAGGAGAAGATTTAAATGTGATCTTTTATCAAAATATGCCTAATTTGCATAATCGGTATATATCGGCTGAAAGAAAAATTTCACAGAAAAATCCGGAATAATGTTAAACTATTTCTTGCCATGTAGCTGCAGTTAAAATTTCAGCTCATTTTGACTTACACTAAAGCAGCAATGGACAATTAAAATTTCATCCCCCCTTTTTTCTATTTTGAGCTTGGCGGCCATCTTGGTTGGAAGTCGGGATCACCGGACACAATTTTGGAAGGGGGCCATCCAAGAATCATTTCAGCAAAGTTTGGTTGAGATTGGTTCAGTAGTTTCAGAGGAGAAGATTTTTTTTTAATTTCATCCCCCCTTTTTTCTAATTTGCATAATCGGTCAAAATTGGCAACAGTTCAAAGATCATAAAAAATCCTGTAATACATGTTAAAAAGCTCATCATTATGCTTATACAGTTCAAATTTGGGCACATTCTGGCTTAAAATAGAGTAGTTTTGGCCATTTGAAGAAATTTCTATTTTTAGTAATGGCGGCCATCTTGGATACAGGACGGCGCTGACGGACACAATTTTGAAAGGGACCCACCCAGGGACCATCCCTAACAGGTTTGCTTTAATTTGGTTCAGCGGTTTCAGAGGAGAAGATTTAAATGTGATCTTTTATCAAAATATGCCTAATTTGCATAATCGGTATAAATCGGCTGAAAGAAAAATTTCAAACAAAAACCCCGAACATATGTTAAACTGCTCCTTGCCATGTAGCTGCAGTTAAAATTTGACCTCATTTTGACTTATACTAAAGCAGCAATGGACAATTGAAGAAATTTCTATTTTTAGTAACAGCAGCCATCTTGAATAAAGGGTGGGGCTGTTGGACACAAATTTGAAAGGCACCCACCCAGGGACCATCCCTGCCAGGTTTGGTTTAATTTGGTTCAGCGGTTTCAGAGGAGAAGATTTAAATGTGATCTTTTATCAAAATATGCCTAATTTGCATAATCGGTATATATCGGCTGAAAGAAAAATTTCACAGAAAAACCCGGAATATAAGCTAAACTACTTCTTGCGATGTAGCTGCAGTTAAAATTTCAGCTCATTTTGACTGACACTAAAGCAGCAATGGACAATTAAAATTTCATCCCCCTTTTTTCTCTTTTGAGCTTGGCGGCCATCTTGGTTGGAAGTCGGGATCACCGGACACAATTTTGGAAGGGGGCCATCCAAGAATCATTTCAGCAAAGTTTGGTTGAGATTGGCTCAGTAGTTTCAGAGGAGAAGATTTTTTTTAAATTTCATCCCCCCTTTTTTCTAATTTGCATAATCGGTCAAAATTGGCAACAGTTCAAAGATAATAAAAAATCCTGTAATACATGTTAAAAAGCTCATCATTATGCTTATACAGTTCAAATTTGGGCACATTCTGGCTTAAAATAGAGCAGTTTTTGGCCATTTGAAGAAATTTCTATTTTTAGTAATGGCAGCCATCTTGAATGGAGGGTGGGGTTGTCGGACACAATTTTGAGAGGGACCCACCCAGGGACTATCCCTGCCAGGTTTGGTTTAATTTGGTTCAGCGGTTTCAGAGGAGAAGATTTAAATGTGATCTTTAATCAAAATATGCCTAATTTGCATAATCGGTATATATCGGCTGAAAGAAAAATTTCACAGAAAAATCCGGAATAATGTTAAACTATTTCTTGCCATGTAGCTGCAGTTAAAATTTGAGCTCATTTTGACTTACACTAAAGCAGCAATGGACAATTAAAATTTCATCCCCCCTTTTTTCTATTTTGAGCTTGGCGGCCATCTTGGTTGGAAGTCGGGATCACCGGACACAATTTTGGAAGGGGGCCATCCAAGAATCATTTCAGCAAAGTTTGGTTGAGATTGGTTCAGTAGTTTCAGAGGAGAAGATTTTTTTTTAATTTCATCCCCCCTTTTCTCTAATTTGCATAATCGGTCAAAATTGGCAACAGTTCAAAGATCATAAAAAATCCTGTAATACATGTTAAAAAGCTCATCATTATGCTTATACAGTTCAAATTTGGGCACATTCTGGCTTAAAATAGAGTAGTTTTGGCCATTTGAAGAAATTTCTATTTTTAGTAATGGCAGCCATCTTGAATGGAGGGTGGGGTTGTCGGACACAATTTTGAGACCCACCCAGGGACTATCCCTGCCAGGTTTGGTTTAATTTGGTTCAGCGGTTTCAGAGGAGAAGATTTAACAGTCGGAAAGCAGACTCGATAATGGCGTCATTTCAATTAATTTGTCACGTACATTTTTTACCGGAATCGGACACGTTTTAGAATACATCGACCAAGTGTTGAAAATTCACTCGTTTTAATCGTTGCGAGCGTCAAATATAACAGAAGAAGCGAGAAAAACATAGCACATTGTTTCTTTCATATAAATTTGAGGCCCCGTGCTTGAACTTCTTGTAACAAAGGAGTAATGCAGAAATTAAAACGACACGGAAATGGCGGAAGTTGTTTCAAAAAACACGAAAAATTAAAAATTAAAATATTTGCCGAAAGGGTGATGGAAAATCATATATATAGTTCCATAGATTTCTATATTAGTATTTCAAAGAAACATTTTCTGTAATTAAACATACAATAGAACTTTTTTCTGTCAGATGGATCGTGTCACATTTTGGTTGGATTCAAGGGAGATAACTAGAATCATCACATACTCCGTAATTTTTATCATTCTATTTATAGAACGAGTGTAAGTAAATGCGTTTTCTCAATAAAACAAATATTATTTTGTATTAAAAATGTTGAAATTAGTCAGAATAATTGTTTATTATATCTACAGCTATTAAATTGATCAAAATAATTTAACAGATGAGTCCAAATTTGAGATTTTATGGAACCACAACAGTATTAAGTAAGGAGCAATTATATTACTGTAAAAGTAATCCTGGTAAGCTGACTTTTCGGTCGAAATACATGTAAAGTTGTTCCATGAAGGTATAACAAAACAAGAATCAACTGTAATGGTCTACTAAATTTATCGAATGAACTTGAGAAAAAAAAACCAGTCATATTTTCATATGCAATGGTAAATCTTGGAATATTAAAAATTATTTTCAACTGTTTTTTAACATATAAGGCTATTCAAACACGTCCACCGGTTTTATTGGTGGATTCACCATACAAATTATGTATAGCGCCCCCTAGCAACTCACCATGAGCATGTTGATGTCAATGTACTTGATACAAGTGATACTTTTTTCAATGTAAATGACCTTATAAAAGACAAATGAAAGAAAATGATGATAATGAAAAAAATATAAAATTTTATCACATGCATAGTACCGGTACATCCTCGTAATGACTCTTGAGCAGAACTCGTGTTATATTTTATAGATGTTTCTTTATAAAAAGGGGCGAGGGGTGTAATGTTTTTAACCTTTTGTTTTTAAACAAAAGCAGATCATACTGTACTAAGATCCATTATTTGATAACTTTTTACAAAATAAAATTCACAAAAACTTCAACTAAATTTATTTATTAAAAATAATAAAACATGTGAATAATAGGAGAAAACCGGATGGGGCTCTAATTTAAAATTCTAACTGAATATGCTGATGCCATTACCATAGAAAATTTGCATACACAAATGTATCAGAATTTAAAACTAACTTTATTCTTTCTAGAAGATCCTTTCCCTTAAATTAAATGGTCTTTCTTTGACTGTATATACTTTTGTCACAAAAGCAACATTCTAGTTGGGGTTTGAAATTTCTATATTTCTTGTAGTGATCAATAGAGAAAAAATTGATTAGATGTACATGCTTCATTGTTATTCTGATCTAGCTTAAACTGAAAGCATGACTGGAATAAGTCAACATTAACTGATGTCGAATGGTCACCATTTTTTTCACACATGTTCATGTGTTGCAAAAAGCATACATGTTTTTTACTACAGTCACTATTTTCTGCATTAACTGCAGTATGGAGTGTAAATTCACATGGGTCAAATGACAAATTACCATAGCTGTCAAAGTTTGCTGTTGTAAAATTTAAATCATTTGTTTCAAATGCACAGCTTGTATCTATGGCTGTATCATATTTTCTAAATTTTCTTTTGCTTGATGTTTCTTCTGCATCGTGGGACATTTCGAGTGATTTTCTAAATCGTGCCTCACACATTCTACAAATACAGTCATCATCTTTGAATGCATATGCATTTTTGACAAAAGTATAAAACAGTGGTTGATCTCGCCTCTGTGAGAGGTGCCAGTAGCCCTTATTCACCTCTTCTCGTTTACAGTTTATGCAAGGGCCTGGTGGTCTGCCTTCATGCACCCGTAGACAGTTTGACGTTGGTGGCATATTTCAGAAAAGGGGGGTGCATATACCAATCAGGGGCCCTCAATGGACAAAGACAGTACAATAAATGATCCGATGACATATACAGTAATAAAAATGAACAATTCAATGATAAAAAAAAAAAAAACAATCAAAACCATCATGTTATTTTAAGGTTGTTTTTTTTTAAGTTTCTTAAGAGAAAAAAAAAGAAAAAAAAAAGATTATTCAAAATATCTATATTTTCACAATTAAAAGTCCAGAATTTTTTTTGAAAAGAGGACAAGGATTGAAAATTAACATTAGACTTTTTGATCAGTTCAAATAATGTTTTTCTTGCTTCTAAAAAATGAGTGTGATGCGATAGCCCTAGGCAGTAATCAAGTAGAAGTAGAAGTACAATGAAAAAATGAATTTCATCATCTACTTCATCAATACATTATGCTTTAAAAAATTCTTAATATCACATGTCAAAAATTCTTTCATTGTTCGGGTTGTAGTTATGAACCTACACGATTGACAGAACGGGATAAATGCATCGAATTTCGAGAAAATTTGGTGTCAATATTGATTATACGAGCAAAATGGTAGGAGAAAATTGTTCAATCTTGCCTGTTTTGGATGATGCTGCCAAATTGACAATTTTTCTTAAACTGTTAAGAGTGATGTAAATTCCCTTTTACCCTATGAAGTGTAGATATTATTCTGTCCAAGGAACCAGTTTTTTAATTTTTCCCTCCACGGGAACTTTATTCTGTCAGATGCAAAAAGTGTAAACATACGCAACAAAAAAAACCTACGATTTTCCGAGGTAAAGAAAAAACCCGTTATTTTTACATTCATCGTAGACCGATTTTATACCAGACTGAAAATCATTACCATTAATAAATATAAATGTGATTTTTAATCATATTTCAATCATTTTCATTGGTTTAATAGAAGAAAAACGTAGTTTTCCAAGTACGTATAATTGTTTGGGTTTGTGAAGCGCCATCTAGCGGAAAATATTTACGATTATCTCCCTTGGATTTTTAAATATTCCACGGACCGGAAAATTAGAATTTTTGCGAGTCTGCTCTTCAACTGTAAATGTGATCTTTTATCAAAATATGCCTAATTTGCATAATCGGTATATATCGGCTGAAAGAAAAATTTCACATAAAAATCCGGAATATATGTTAAACTATTCCTTGCCATGTAGCTGCAGTTAAAATTTCAGCTCATATTGACTTACACTAAAGCAGCAATGGACAATTAAAATTTCATCCCCCCTTTTTTCTCTTTTGAGCTTGGCGGCCATCTTGGTTGGAAGTCGGGATCACCGGACACAATTTTGGAAGGGGGCCATCCAAGAATCATTTCAGCAAAGTTTGGTTGAGATTGGTTCAGTAGTTTCAGAGGAGAAGATTTTTTTTAAATTTCATCCCCCCTTTTTTCTAATTTGCATAATCGGTCAAAATTGGCAACAGTTCAAAGATCATAAAAAATCCTGTAATACATGTTAAAAAGCTCATCATTATGCTTATACAGTTCAAATTTGGGCACATTCTGGCTTAAAATAGAGTAGTTTTGGCCATTTGAAGAAATTTCTATTTTTAGTAATGGCGGCCATCTTGGATACAGGACGGCGCTGACGGACACAATTTTGAAAGGGACCCACCCAGGAACCATCCCTAACAGGTTTGCTTCAATTTGGTTCAGCGGTTTCAGAGGAGAAGATTTAAATGTGATCTTTTATCAAAATATGCCTAATTTGCATAATCGGTATAAATCGGCTGAAAGAAAAATTTCAAACAAAAACCCCGAACATATGTTAAACTACTCCTTGCCATGTAGCTGCAGTTAAAATTTGACCTCATTTTGACTTATACTAAAGCAGCAATGGACAATTGAAGAAATTTCTATTTTTAGTAACAGCAGCCATCTTGAATAAAGGGTGGGGCTGTTGGACACAAATTTGAAAGGCACCCACCCAGGGACCATCCCTGCCAGGTTTGGTTTAATTTGGTTAAGCGGTTTCAGAGGAGAAGATTTAAATGTGATCTTTTATCAAAATATGCCTAATTTGCATAATCGGTATATATCGGCTGAAAGAAAAATTTCACAGAAAAATCCGGAATATATGTTAAACTATTCCTTGCCATGTAGCTGCAGTTAAAATTTCAGCTCATTTTGACTTACACTAAAGCAGCAATGGACAATTAAAATTTCATCCCCCCTTTTTTCTATTTTGAGCTTGGCGGCCATCTTGGTTGGAAGTCGGGATCACCGGACACAATTTTGGAAGGGGGCCATCCAAGAATCATTTCAGCAAAGTTTGGTTGAGATTGGTTCAGTAGTTTCAGAGGAGAAGATTTTTTTTTAATTTCATCCCCCCTTTTTTCTAATTTGCATAATCGGTCAAAATTGGCAACAGTTCAAAGATCATAAAAAATCCTGTAATACATGTTAAAAAGCTCATCATTATGCTTATACAGTTCAAATTTGGTTGGAAGTCGGGATCACCGGACACAATTTTGGAAGGGGGCCATCCAAGGACCATTCCACCAAAGTTTGGTTGCAATTGGCCCAGTGGTTTCTGAGGAGAAGATTAAAATGTGAAATGTTGACGGATGGACGACGGACGAAAGACGAAAATTTATGACAATAGCTCACCTAAAGGCCAGGTGAGTTAAAAATGTGACGAAAAATATCTTGGACGGACGGACAGAGGTAAAACAGTATACCCACGGGGGTATAATAAGTGCTGGTATACTTGCTCTGTTATATATTTGATCGAAGGTTGGGGGGGGGGGGGCGGGGGGGGGGGGGGAGAGGAGGTCATATAGCCAGTGGTTGAAACGGCATAAATCAGAATTTTTTTTACAACCACAAGACAGATTAATTTTTATATTCCAAATCGTGTGATAGCATTTTTTCATTATTGAAAAAAACCTAGCCTCCTCCCCCCCAATTCAAATGTTCATTTACCCAGTATTGTCCTTTTTTTTTTTATTTATTTCATAACCAAATTTGTATATTGACATATAAATCATGTTGAGATTAATATAATACAACAACATATTTTTCTTTTAATGAAGGTCGGTAGTACCTTTTGCGGGACGTCGTGATCGCAAATTTTAATGAACGGTAATTCACATTTATGTCTCTCGACATGAAGTTTTTTTTCGTTTTTTTTTATTATATCTA
The DNA here is from genome assembly GCA_963383655.1 of Bathymodiolus septemdierum. NCBI lineage: Eukaryota > Metazoa > Mollusca > Bivalvia > Mytilida > Modiolidae > Bathymodiolus > Bathymodiolus septemdierum. Next base: position 51,296,456 of record OY726530.1, on the reverse strand, counting down.
TATTACACCTGTGAACAATTTACCTCTGGGTGCCAGGAAACCTCAAAGGTTTACAAATATTTACAATGAACAATATAATTAAATAAATAAATACTGGTACAGTTGTAGTAAGAATACAATACCATAAGCAAATAAATCATATTCTATCTCTCGTATTCAATTTATAAACATACATTTTTACACAGTAAACAATGAAAGGAATTATTAATAGAACTAAATTCATAATGTATCCAATAATAACTGTAATTTCATAATATTATATAAGTTTCGAACTTCTGGGTTTTTAATCATCATTTGTATATTACTTCCGAGTTCATTTTTGAGATTTGTGATAACTATTGCTTTCCTGTAAATGCTTTTATTATATTTTATATAATTTCTTGTCTTCCAAATTACCCATTTTAATATACAAATTACTAAATTCATTAAAAGTAGATCTTCCATTATTTCTCCCTCATACACCCCAATGATTAAGTTTTCCTCAACAAGTACTATATTCTTTTCAAAAATGCTATTAAAAATGTGTTTTAATTCATCTAAGACATGTTTAATTTTATGACACCTGTAAAACAAATGCATAAGGGACTCTATTTCATTTTTACAAAAATGACATTGACCATTTGATTTTCCCATTTTTTGTAATCTATATTCTGAATAGACAATGTTATGCAAACATTTCCATTGGAAATGGATAATGCTTTGTTTACATTTAATCTTGTTCAGTATATACCAAATTGATATCCAGTTAAATTTCTTTTCATAAAATGTATCCCATTTTAATAGACATTTTGGTGTGATTGCTTTACGTATTTCTTTCTTCAGTTTCACCTCTTTTGGAACAATGATTTTATCATTATGATTTCTGATATTCAAATTACTATATTTTTAAACCTAATGATTTGTTTATCTTTTCGTTATCATCTGATTTTAATTTCTTAACTAAATTTTCTGGTATTGATTTTTCTATTTTTGCCCATTCTTATATCCAGTTCCTTTTATCATCCAGTCTATTAAACATACAAATGTAGTCTGATTATCAACAAAGGTATTATTGTTTTTGTGTTTTCATAAAAATGCTGCCTGCATTTCCATGCAGCGTTTTAAAACTGTCAACTGGGACTCAGTATATATGATACTTTATATCAGTACTTAACTGACTGAGACAACGAGACAATTCACGAGGACAGGAGTATTGAAAAACATGTGGGTCATAGGCTGGCCATTTTTTTGACAGACTCGAATTTCGTCGGTTTTTCATACTTTTACGACTGTCCAGCCATCCGCGTATAGATTACTCGTAAACTTAACCATGTGAGCATTTTGTGTCTGCATAACTTTGGACAAATTCTTGCTACTTTCAACCAAAACTTACTCAACGAAAATTGTCCTGTCGAATTTCTGATTATAGGTGAAGATTGCACCGCAGTATACAACTTCCGGTAAAGTTTAGAATTATGTCCCTTTTTAATCCCCTGGCGGCAGGTGGAATAGCTATACGATATTATATTGAACACAGACACTATATCAATATTAATTCCATACAGTCAATGATAAGTAAAAATTTGTGAACGTAAAATTTTCCATAAACTAGAGGCTCAGCCCGCTGAGCCTGTATCGCTCACCTGGCACAAGAATAATACTGAAGCAAATTTCAAAGTGAGATCATCATTAACTTCACTGTTTTCTATATTTATGCAAAAGGTAATGTTAAGTGAGAGCAGCTCTCCTTTTTGTAAATTTCATATGGTGCATTAGCTGTGTGCAAAGTTCCACTGAAATCAGATTAACCATTTTGGAATAATAGAGGATCTTACATAGATGCTTCCTGCCAAGTTTGGCTCCATTTGGCCAAGCAGTTTCAGAGGAGAAGATTTTTTTTAACATTAGCCAATCAGAAAAAAAGAATTGCTCTTGGCGGCAATGTTTGTTGGCCGAATTAAACCAAATAAAGAAGCTTTATAGAGGATCTTACATAGATGCTTCCTGCCAAGTTTGGTTTAATTTGGCCATGGAGTTTCAGAGGAGAATTTTTTTTTAACATTAGCCATTCAAAAACAAGAATTGCTCTTGGCAGCCATATTTGTTGGCCAAACAGAACAAAATGAAGAAACTTTATAGAAGACCTTACATAGATGCTTCCTGCCAAGTTTGGCTCCATTTGGCCAAGCAGTTTCCGAAGATTTTTTTAACATTAGCCAATCAGACTAGAGGCTCAGTGCTTCCCACCAAATTTCGGTTCATTTTGGCAAAGCAGTTTCAGGGAAGAAGATTTTTAGAAATCAACCAATCTAAAACAAAAATTGCCTGTGGCGGCCATGTTTGTTAAGGGATCGGAACGAAATGAGCAATCACAACAGAGGACTTTCCATAGATGCTTCCTACCAAGTTTCGGTACATTTGGCTAAATGGTTTAAGAGGGGAAGAATCTAAAAAATCAGCCAATCAGAAACAAGAATCGCCTGTGGCGGCCATGTTTGTTAACGGATCGGGACGGATTAAGCAATCTTTATAGAGGACCTTCCATAGATGCTTCCTACCACGTTTCGGATCATTTGGCCAAGCGTTTTCAGAGGAGAAGATTTTAAGAAATCGACCAATCAGAAACAAGAATTGCATGTGGTGGCCATGTTTGTTAATGGATCGGGACAAAATGAGTAATATTTATAGAAGACTTCACATAGATGCATCCTACCAAGTTTCGGCACATTTCAGAGGAGAAGGTTTTAAAAAATAGGCCAATCAGAAACAAGAATTGTCTGTGGTGGCCATGTTTGTTAACGGATCGGAACGAAATGAGCAAATGCAACGACTTTCCATAGATGCTTCCTACCTAGTTTCGGTACATTTGGCCAAACGGTTTCAGAGGAGAAGAAATTTTTAAATCAGCCAATCAGAAACAAGAATCGCCTGTGGCGGCCATGTTTGTTAATGGATCGGGACAAAATGAGCACTCTTTATAGAGGATTACCCATAGATACTTCCTACCAAGTTTTGGTTTATTTGGCCAAGCGGTTTCAGAGGTGAAGAATTTTTTAAAAATCAGCCACTCAGAAACAAGAGTCGCCTGTGGCGCCGCCAGCGGCCATGTTTGTTAACGGATAGGGACGAAATGAGCAATCTTTATAGAGGACCTTCCATAGATGGTTCCTACCAAGTTTCAGTTCATTAGGCTGAGGGGTTTCAGAGGAGAAGATTAAAATGTGAAAAGTTAACAGACGACAGACGCCAAGAGATGGCAAAAGCTCACATTGCCTTTGGCAAGGTGAGCTAAAAAAGGAATTGCTCTTGGTGGCCATGTTTGTTGGCCGAATGGAACCAAATGAAGAAGTTTTATAGAGGATCTTACATAGATGCTTCCTGTCAAGTTTGGTTTAATTTGGCCAAGGAGTTTCAGAGGAGATTTTTTTTACAGTAGCCAATCAGAAACAAGAATTTCCCTTGGCGGCCATATTTGTTGGCAAAACGGGACGAAATGAAGAAACTTTATAGAGGACCTTACATACTAGTAGATGCTTCCTGCCAAGTTTGGCTCCATTTGGCCAAGCAGTTTCAGAGAAGATTTGTTTAACAGTAGCCAATCAGAAACAAGAATTGCCCTTGGCGGCCATATTTGTTGGCGGAACGGGACGAAATAAAGTAACTTCATAGAGGACCTTACATAGATGCTTCCTGCCAAGTTTGACTCCATTTGGTCAAGCAGTTTCAGAGGAGATTTTTTTAACAGTAACCAATCAGAAACAAGAATTGCCCTTGGCAGCCATATTTGCTGGTGGAATGGGACGAAATGAAGAAACTTTATAGAGGACCTTACATAGATGCTTTCTGCCAAATTTGGTTCTATTTGGCACAGTTGTTTCAGAGGAGAAGATTAAAATGTGAAAAAGTTAACGGACGGACGACAGACGCCAAGTGATGGCAATCCCTCACATGACCCTTTGGGCCAGGTGAGCTAAAAAAGGAAAACAATTCGGTTTATTATTTTTGTGAACGCATTTCGCTATACAGTTGCGATTTTGTTGAACGCAGGACTAATTTAATGATTTCTACCTCACATGGAATTTGCAGGCAACTATACCATCGGCAATATCCAGGTTTGTTATGCTGCTGCTCTGCCAGTTTCCATCGTTGAGCATTCATGATTCTGCTGTCCGCACCAAATATTTATATTTGACACTCTTATGAAAGGAAATTAAAAAAAAAGCTAAATGCATATTAAGGTGGTACCATACACTTCAGGTAAAATTTGATCTGCTCGTTTAATTTTCTTATTTTTTTGGCAGTGTGTTTGAATATATCCACTGTAATAAATATCAAAATTTTAACAAATTCCAACCAACAGACTCAGAGCTATGAATTCGCTAACCACATAGCAGCTTTTCTCTCTGTGGTTTTGATCACCGAGATGCTTGAAATCTGCATACAAGCATCATATGATCAAAACGTTCAACTGATTTTAAAGAGTTATCTTCCTGTAGTGTATGATACCCCCTTTCGCCAGGAAATTAGAATTTTTCCACCTGAACGAAACGATGTCTGTGTAAGGGTGCAGTGCATTGGAAAATCGATACATGTTTCTGATAGATAAATCATTTAGGAAGTGAATGAGCATTCTGGTAAGGTTTGGAGACACACCTCAGTATTTTTAATAATTTTTTATTCGAGGAAGGGTAGGAATTTCAAAATGGCGACTTAGATCCCTTTAGGATATTTTAGTATATCAAAGATCACTTTGGGCCGCGCCATCGCGCCATAGTCGCACTAAAATTTGATATGGCCCATTAAAAAATGATGTGTGCGCCAGTAGGGTGCATTACCGTCACGTATGGCCCATACAATTGTACATCGTGCGCCGGTAACTGGGATCTGCATACTTATTTTGTTTCAACTGGTTCCTAATTTTTGTTTCATCCTGTGAACGTAATCAGGCGAAAAAGTAAACCAGTCGGATGATCATCCGATACTCTCGGTGTTTTTCATACTCGGGTCTCGACTATAACTAAAACTGTCGAATGACAACAAAATGCCTCCTAAAAAGGCAAGATCTGAAAAAGATCAACCGAAAATATAATTTTTCACGACATCAGAGAAGGAAAATCCTTGGTCAGAAGATGAAACGGACACAGGTACAACCACAGAGGCAAATGAGCCTATTGAGGTCAATGATGACGTATCACATGAAGCCAGCGAAAACAAGGAACAAGGAAAGTTTCAGTCCTGTTGGGCCAGTTTATACACGTGGTTAACATACGAAAAAGATAAAAACAAAATGTACTGCAGTAAATGCATTAGCATTGGAGCAAACAATACTATGACAGCTGGCTGTGATAATTTTAAAACATCATCACTCACTATAGGCATGCAGCTAGTGCAAATTACAAGGTTTATTGCCTCTAGAATTGCTCAGAATTGCTTAATTTGCTGAAAATCGTTTTCCGGCTGGGGGGCCCCCATACCCCGGCCTAAAGGCCCATCATCTTCAAAAGCTAGGGTGATCTCTGGTATATGGATGTGGATAGTCAGTGTTCCAGCTAGAACAAAATAGAGGGGCGCTGCGCCCCACCCTCGAAATGTTGTGCCCCTCTGCCCTTTTCATGCCGTACATGAATCCCAAACGTGTACGCTTGTGTTGTCCACTCGTGACATTGTCTCAAAAATTGTCCAATTAATTTCTAATTAAATGTGTACAGGTGTTAAAGCATGGCAGGTGTAATGCTTTTAACAACAATCACCTGTTGTTCGCTAATTAGTAATTTCCTGCCCTCACCAAGTGATCAGTTTATGACTTCGGTAATCCTGATCAGTGAAATATGTCCTTAGGTCATTGTAAAAAATTGCTAAAACATGTACACCAATTTCATCTAAACATCTAAACAGCCCTTTTAAGGCCTACCAAAATATTTCAAAAAGAGTCTAAATTGTTGTTGCAAAAATCACAAGACCATTGATAAAAAAAAATTCAGTCAATAAAATTATTATCTCCCCTGCCATATCTCCGTATTTCAGTAATATAGTTTAATTTTTCTAATTGCTTTCAATTTAAAAAAAATCAATGAATAAAATCACTTTTGCACATTATTTAAACATTCAAAAAATCATATACCTGTACAATTAAATAAAAAAGACTTTTTTATTAAACTTTATGTTCTCCATTTGTACCAGTCTTTATTGATATACAAATGTATGCTTGCAATAGTAATTAGATCCAACACAATAATTACAATAGTGGTACAAAACTCGTACATAATTTGTTGTCGCTAAGTTCAAGTGATCCAACATTTAAACATTTATTAAAAATTATTAAAATCTCGCAAATACCTTTAAATATATCCACATTCTGTAGAAGTACCTAGTGACCCACTAAAAACACTTCAGTCACTTGAGAATAATTTATAATTAATAAAGTTGTGGAAAATTACTAATGCAAATCAAACTAAAATATTTTTTGCCAATTTGATGAGTAAATTCCTTTTGGTTTGAGGATGCTGATATTATTGATATTATTGATCAGTTAGCAATACTTGATCTCACAGGAACTGATTTGATTGAGTGTATGTATGGTTATACTGAAATGGAGGCCTTAGCTACATATTTTGACATGGACTCTTGAGTCTCTGCTCATTCAGTGGCAGGCAATTATACAGATTTTGTCCTCCTCTGACAACAGATCCTTAACTCACTTGAATGAACTATTTCAGTCAGTAGATCACAAAGACAAGAATCTTTCTTCAATGTATTCACTTGTATCCAAACTGTACAGCATTGCTGTCATACAGCTTTTGAGCACTGCAGAAGTTAAGAGACTTTTCTCTCAAGTTGCCTTAATCAAAACCAGCCACAGAGTTAACATTAAAACTGAGACACTTTCCAAAATTTTGAACATTAAGTACAACTGTGATCTGTACACTGTCAAAATTATACATGAATGAGACAAGTGTGTACATGCCTTTTTTAAACACAAAAACAGAAGACTTGTAAATACAGTGTGACTTTTATTTTAGTTAAAATTGTATCTGGAACATTCATAATACTAATATTCTTTTTAGCACATGTCTTTTTATTGATCTTCAGATTTTAAGTGCATTTCTGTACATATCATGTCAATGTAATAAAATATATATAAACAATGAGTCATGTAGATGCATTGATGCAAAGAGCTGAAAATGTAGTGCTGAAAGACATTTCTAATATTAACTTAATTAACTGAAAATAACTGTATTGCCCTTTTTCATAGTTTTTGACGCGCTGAAGTGCCCTTTTTCCAAAGTCGCGCCCCTCCATTTTCAATTCCTAGCTGGAACACTGATAGTATGCTTTATTTTTAGTGCTTTTTCCAAGTTTTAATGCTGCTTAGTTATTTTATGTTTGCTTGATATTGCTTCAGCATGTTTTAGTATTAATTTCCTTTATTTTTGTGCTTTTTATGTTGCATTTGCTAACTGTATGTGCTTTATATGTGTGTTTATGCGATTATGTTAATATTTGTATGTATCTTGTGCTACTATGTATATTCGGTAAAAAGCTCCCGAGAGCTTGCGTTTATTGTTATACAAAAACCAAATTCAAATAAAGTTTTCTTATCTTATCTCATCTTATATTGCACATTGACTGTAAACATGAAAATCTAGGTGCTAACGATAATGATCTAATAAAAACAGACAGTAAATAGGAAAAACACGTAAAATAATTAAACAAAATATGTCCATTAACCGAGTTCCTGTGCCTGAAACCAATCGTGCAGCCGGGTCAATAGACAATACCACACGTCATGATCATCACAAGAAGTTGGGCACCTAGGCCGTAAATGTCTTTGAGGCAGAGATGCAGCTAACCGTCAGCCCTGTCGGACCTAGGGGGCAGAATTTTAGAGGGTCCGGCAAATGACGTCTTTGTGTCAGACCTAATGACCGGCAAACATTTTTACTGCTTGGGGCTGTCAAAATCAAATTTCTGTCAGTCCTGGTTACCTCTTAGACCCCTAAGCGAAGGATCTTTGATTATCGTTAATAAAGTCAAAAGTCGTAAGCAAATCGTTAAAAATTTCTGTTCCTTTCTGTTTATGCTAAATTTCGGGAACCAGTTCCCATTCCGGATTTTATTTCGCATCCTATCGGTAATCGTTGTAAATTGTAATTTGATCATTTCCGTTATGGCTGTATGGCCAATTAAGCTTACGGAGGGGTCTAAATCTGGAAAAAAGCACCCACTACCTATCGATTTATCTACAGAGAATAAAAAAGCCAAAAGGTCGGCATATGAAAAGGAGAGGCGACCGGGGCGGTCCTTTAATCGAAAATGGAAGGACAAAATGAACAAACAAATGACGACTTGATATCAAAATTAAAGTTTGTTTTTGCCTGCAAAAACGTATGTCTCCCCCCCGTCCCACAAACTGTAGTCATAGGTAAAAAATCTATTTGGGTAACAAATAAAATTAAGCTTCATTGAATAACAAAAAAAAATGTTTTTAATCCATGAAACACAAAACAAAATTGATCAAAAGTGCTAAAGCAAGGGTTACAGGTACTATTCCATATTGTCATGGCAAAGTTCCCCATTCCAGAAAATTGCTCAGCCCATGTTCCAATGATTTTAAAGGAGTTTTGTTCTTCTAAAATCAATGGATTGGTGATGAAAACTTTTTCAGGGAAATAGTGACATTATGATAGACTCTTGTACATATATATATATACAAGTTTCAGTAAGGGATATTACACTAGAGTGTTTGCAAATAACTTCCACAAAATTTAGGGGATCAACATTTCCTGGTAACATGCACAACTACATATGGTGTCCTTACTACCTACCAAGTTTCATGAAATTCTGTTTAGTAGTTTCAGAGGAGTTGCACTGACAAGTTCAGAAGTATATTTGGGGAAATTTTGAAGTTCAAAGAGGCATAACTCCCACAAAATTTAGGGGATCAAAATTTCCTGGTAATATGCACAACGACATATGGTGTTCTTACTACCTACCAAGTGTCATGAAATTCTGTTCAGTAGTTTCAGAGGAGTTGCGCTGACAAACTATGTGATGGACAGGACAAAAACAATATGTTTCCCCACATCTCTTCGGAATCCTTATCTCAACGAGATTAGCAATATCCTTAATCTGATTCTGGTCGTAGTAGTCGTTAGCTGTGTCAAAGCTTTAAGATTGTCCCTTTAATCAAACTGTATTGAAAGTGAAATATTAAAAAGTTTCAAAAAAAAACGTAGGTCTGGCAAAAAGTTGATAGCAGTCGGGAAGCCACGCACAGATTCCGTACTTCTAGTCCGAGATTCCTCTGTCGACTACGTACCACCAACAATGCAAAGTCAAATCCTGAAATCAAGGGACGTAACTCTAAATTTTTTAGACATGACGCTTTACAAGTGAGCGGCCATGCATTGTTTACGTCGACACCCCATGTGTTTTTACTGAATTTCTTCATAAATAAAACTGAAAGAAGTATTCACTTTTATTGAATCCATTTTTTAAATAAAATTGCAACGTGACTGACGCGTGAATACGTGTATTTATGATATCGTTTGCTTGAAATCAACGTTGGAACTCGGGATACCGCTGCTGATGAAATGTTGTAAAAAAAAAATGGCGCTAAAAATAGACTCTTTAACTAAGTGGAACAATTGCATCCCATTGGTTGTTTATTAATAAATTTGGTAAAAATAGCTAGAATCACGTATTAGAGTATGGATTATTTGCATATTTCCCCATCATTCGTCACTAGAATTCCATATTTGGATGTAAACAAGAAGCACTATATTTCGAGATTCTAACCAAATATTTCTGTGTTTTTTCATAGATTGATCGATCTATTAGGATGAAAATGTGATTGTTTCTGTTTAAACACGAAAGAACCACTTGACCAATCATAGTCACACATATATAGAGTCATTTTATTCCATTTTTAACAACAAATCTTTCATTTTCGTTGACTCGTTCCATGCCCATGGCATTTATGGACATGTCAAAATATTGACATAATTAATAAATACATTTTAGAAATAAAAAGGTCTGCATTATAATTTATGATCTTGTCATGCAGAGAATGGTGAAAGATTATGTTAAATTCACTCTAGATTAACATGGCATAGCATAAGGCTACATATTTAGTTCATGTCAAGCATTTACACCCCCCCCCCCCCTTTTTTTTTCATTTTCAGTCTGTTTTCCTGAAATACTTATTGATGTGTGTACATGCTACTTTTCAGTGCCAATGGTATTGACAACCTCCAGTTTTGGTTAGTTTTAGTACATTGTAGGTAAATATATATATACAGGCTGGACATGGGATGTTTATTTTTTTTTAACAAGAGTCTGAAGATACCAAAGGGGCAAAGTTACAGATTCTATTAAATAAAATGGATGTTTATTTTCTGTTAGTTTCAGATTCTATGAGTATAAATGCAAAGTTTTCTGTGATGTTTATTGGTTGAATATTTGAATAAATAAAAATAAGAATATATGATAAGTCTTATATATATATTCATACAGGTTTGAAAATCAATATATATATATATATATATGGTTTTTTTCTTCTAAAATCTGTGTTAGAGGTAGACGATCGCCACGTCGCATTTTGCGAATATAACGGTAGTGTGGCGAGGATAATTTGTGTAGCAGTAGCCACACTGGTGAACGAAAAACTTTTAGAGCGTGCATCTGACAACGATCTTTTATTATGTAGAAAGTCAAGTCGAATAAAACGCGTTATAGACAATGATTTGATCGATGTATAATATCCAAAATGATTTTAAAAAGCGGGTCAAATTGATTATTTCCGGTAGTTATTTCAGTTGAAATAACATTATCTGGGTCCCATTCCGGAAATAGTTTCGAATTTAGTCATCGACTGACTGGTTTCCTAAATTACGCTTTATTCTGTCTGTCCTTCTGTCTACGCTTGAATCTAAAACCAGTAAATTATTTGACAACGAGAAGGTCAAGCATGACTAATTCACGTTCGCCCTGGGTCCGTTCGCCCTAAAAGTGAGTCCATTCGTCCTGATAATTATATATATGAAAGTTATTGAAACTAAATGAAGTATTAATGATATTTGATGGTTTAAAAATTTAGAAATTTTAAATATGGCGTTGACATGCTAAAAACACAGGGGCTAGGTGCGTCCTGGAAAAAAAAAAAAAAAATACTATATAATACTATATAGTATTTTTTTTTTTTTTTTTTTCTCGGACGCACCTAGCCCCCGTGGCTAAAAAGTGTATTTCTATAATAAAAAAAAAGTTTATCAAAACACACGAGATCAAAGAACACAAGCTGTAAAGTAAATAATTCTTTTATGTTTAAATTTGTTTTACTCAAACCAAGCTTACTTCAATTAATTGTAATGATGAAATCAACAATCATTCATTTCAAACAATTTCTAATAGCTGCTTAATTTCTTAAACAAAAGCTTATTTTTTTAATTAAAACGTTTCAATATCGTTACTTCTTTAATTTCAATTACAATATTTATTATGTTCATTAAGATACTTTTTAATTTTCAGGGCGAACGGACCCGATACCAAGTATGGCCAAGCGCCAAGGATCTATTTTATCCTTTTTGGCAATGTCAACGACCCCACACAGCAAAAAACAACAAAATCGTACTAATATTGAATGTTCTGTTTATCTAATGTTCAAAGTTTGTTGTTTATCATGATAATATATGAATGATTATTGTTAGTTAATTAAATAATAAAGTTTTGAACTTTCAACTGTTTTATGCTCTTTGTTTATATTGAGTGTGGCTAACTGAAATTGAGTGTGGCTAAAAGAAATTATTACCCATTAGCCACAGTGGCTATTAAAAAAAAATGTCTACCGCTAACACAGAAAATATCCATGAAGTAAAAAAAATGGACCAACATTCCAATTATTTTTAAAGTACATCATCAAACAAATGCCATGAGTTTTCAAGACACCTTGTGTCATAAATTATAATAAAGTCATTCAGAAAAAAACTTTTTGATTGTGTAATTTGTGTAATTTGTGAAACTTCATCTGAAAGTCAAAAGGTTTATTTCAATTTCAATTGGAAACTAGGACTTGTCTTAAAGATTTCAAGAATGAATTACATTTCTGTAAAGAATTTGGCTCAGAAGATAATTTATATTGTGGTACATATTGTTATAACAGTTGCAACACATTTTCTAGGTCAGAAAGTGGAGCTGAAACAAGATCTCAAACTTTTCAATTTCTTATAGATATATTGAACCAGAACCAAGTTGTTGAACAAGTTTCTACAGACATTTAGATGCCTGTTGTTTATGAGAAATATAATTATCTTTTATCTATGAATATTAATGCCGAAATTTATAAATTTTCTTTACAGAAAAGAATTTTTCAAAATGTGCCCATTTATTAACTTTTTTTCAGTCATTGGAACAAATAAAATATTTTTTTTAACTTCAATTTTAAACAATATTAACCAATACTTAGTTATTTTGCCAACAGTAAACATATTCATTCTATTCTAGTCATTTAATTTACTTAGTGAAATTTGGAATTCTGGTTTGTCCTTTCATGTGAATGCAAGTATTCTGTATGTGTCTTAAAATTATGTGAATGGTAGTCATTCAATGTGCTCTTTTATGTGAATGCTAGTTATTCTGTATGTGTCTTTTATGTGAATGCTAGTCATTTTGTGTCTGTCTTTTATGTGAATGCTATAGTCATTCTGTTTGTGAATGTCATGGTGGAAAAATTATTGCAATCTAAGTATCCATATTTGTAAATGCTGGTAATTTTGTGAATGTCCTGGAGAAAGAATTATTGCAAACTAAGTACCCATATTTGTAAATGCTGGTCATTTTGTGAATGTCAAGGGGAAAGAATTGTTACAACTTGACCACCCATATATGTTATAAAAGCTAGTTTGTAGTTGTGTCAAACACATGAATATTCCAATTACATTGATATTTACATTGTGAGATAAACATGAAACTTGGTAGCTTTCATTCAGATAATATAATTTCCTAATTTCAAGAAAAATATTTGCTTACACTGATTTTTTTTTTAATTTGCCTTGATATAATAGGAAGGGTTAAGATATCTGAATACAATTTTTATGCCCCTTTTTGTCTCAAGGTTTCACTTTTTTTTTAGATTTAAAAAAAATTATTAATTTTTTTACATGTTTTTTTTTTTATAATATTTTCATATTTTTTCAATTCGCTTAATTTTTGTTTACATGCTTTTATTTTTTCCACACATTTATTTCTTTCTATTTATCTTGTACCTGTTGTATTGAAATTAAATTAAATTGAAATTATTAATTGTTGTACATTCCCTGTGCAAATCTAGCATCATAGATGATTTTTAAAAAAATTTAAAGTGATAATAAATAGTAATTCCCCAGTCTAAATTACAAAATGCACAATGTCTAAAACAATATTGCAATACAAATAATTCAATTAAACTGAAAAATACGGTATTAATACAAGAAAATTAAAAAAAGACATAGACACCCCTTTCCAAAATGAAATACACTCTTTCGGATATACGCTTAGGTGTCCTTTATTATTGATGTTAAGAAACACCACCGATGTGTTCCGAAAGACGATGAATTTCGATGTTTGGCAAATGGTCAATCCGATCAAGGTGGGTGTAGGGCTAAGTGGAACAATTGCATCCCACAAGACATTGACACTAGTTGTCGGTATGACAATGATCCTAGATGATTTCCTCAGGCAATGTATGTTACAGAAAGCCATCATATTGTTTTAATTAAATTTTCTCTTTTAAATAGAACCACCTTGACATTTGTTTTGAAATTGAGTCCACTTCAAGTAGCAAAATTCGATGTTTGTACACAATATAAATAAAAACTGAAGTGATACAATAAATTTCTATTTATCCATAGACATCTTCCGTATATTTTAATTGATTTCAAGCATAAATATTTATTGTAAACCGACGTATTTTAAGCGAAGGGTTGAACGTCATTTTTCATCAAAAATGAAGCGAAAGTCACGTGACTGGGACTTGACTTTGGAGCTCTCCTGTCACACTGGCTGTCCTGCTGTAGGTCTGGCAAAACTCTCTTACTTGCAGGACCCAATGTCCGACAGGAATTTCTTTTTATCTGCGACTCTGCTTTGAGGTGGTACATTGGACAACTGGGACACGTATGGCAGTAGAAGCATAATGTTGTGATGGGACACACTCTGATTTAAACTAAAAAACACATTTAAGCCAACCTTGGCCATCAGGAATGACATATCTACTGCCTTTCATTCAAGCATGCAGGCGAGGTAACTAAGTAAAATATGGGGCACCATGAAATTGATGAATGGTATCTTAGTGATGTTTTGTTTAAATTTTGTAATAATTTGTTAATTAGGACTAAAACTAATGCAGAGTAAGTGCCAGTTTACATAATTATAGAGGAAAGTGTATATGTTGTGCATAACATGAAGAATATGTTGGTGATTATAGGAATATTTTACTCTGTCTCTGGTAGTTGAAAAAGGAGTTCCTTACGGCCACTGTTCACCCCTTTTATTATATTTGCACCAACTACAACAGATTGAACACACGGGGGCTAGGTGCGTCCGAAAAAAAATACTATATAATACTACAAGGAGGCATCCTTGACTTGTAAAAACGCCATAGACATGAAAATTGAGAGAGTTCCAACGGGCTTTTTGATTGGCTGAAACAGATTGTTCCAACCAATCAAAAAGCCCGTTAGAACTCTCTCAATTTTCATGTCTATGGCGTTTGTCAAGGATGCAAATGGGATTTCTTTCAAAAACAGACTTAAAGGACATATAAATTGGCGTAGGGTAAGAAATTTTATCATAATTTGAATGGATGAAAGTATTTAGCTATTCAAAATGACTCGTTTACGAATGGGAAAGTCTGTACACAGATGGGAAGTGGTCAACCCAGCGTTTGTACGACTTCGGATTTTGACGCCGTTTTGTTTTGGTTCGTGTGTTACCTCAGCAGTTCGGAGGCTTATACTAACAACTGGGGTCTCTTTGGAAAGGAAAATTACTTGACTTTCGACTGGTGGAAACATTGTTTGAAAATATTAAGGCGTTTCGAAGTTACGATCAATTTAACACGACGACTTAAAAAAATGGAAGCAAGTGAGTTCACCCCCTTGTAGTATCCTACCGTGACATCTGCTCGGTCATGCAATAATGTCGGTCATTTGTTTTGATTTACAATTCTCGCGCAGCACGAGACCAATGACGTCATTCTGTATATTCATAGCGTACATAAACACAGAGGGAATACTTTTCAACGTCAAAATTACAAGATGAGATTAAAACAGAGAAGTTTGAATTGAATAAATTCCATGCAAGTAAAAAAGATCCTTTTTACTAATGCCTTTTTTTCCTGATCATTATGCTTGTTAAATATGTTTCCATCGATGGTATTCCCCAAGCATTTGTATTTTTCCGGTTTGTTGACATAATCGACATCACAGTTCATGACCGTTTCTGGAATGTAGGCCAAGCAAATTGTATTTTAAAATACTTTGAAAATATGATGATTGATCATTCAGATTCCACCATTTTCTAGAAAATGGCCGATTTTACCGGGAAAATACATGCAAGTGCTCTCCATTAGTCACAAAATGGCAGATTATTTTGCATTTCCACTGCTGCTTTAATAACAAATATACCCCTTATTTCTTGGGGTAATGAAATGAAATTCACAGAGAAGATAGAAAAAGAATTAATTTAACAGCAATAATCAAAATTTATAGCATAAATTGAACAGAGAATTAAATTAAACCAGACAGAAAAATGAGATTGTCTGGGTAAAAAAAACCTGTCATTATTACAAATTGCATCAACAAAACTGTATTGTTACCACTCTGTGATAATAAATGTGATTAAAATAAATTGAAATCAGTCATTAATTGTTTTACCAAAATGTGTCGGTCTAATAGATTGTATTGACAAAAGCAAAAACACCAAATTCACTGGATTAAATACTTTTTATGTGGGTAAGCAAGTTTAATATTTGCATCAAATAATTAATTTTTAATACTTCAATTTCAAACTATTTAAAAAAAACATCTTTTGAAATTTTTCAGACAAATCAATTACACTGAAAAAGCTAAAATACTGTACTTTCTTAATCTGGTTTACTTTTTAAGTTTGGTTGGCCTATGACAAAATCGTGTGCTTTATTGAACTTTGACCGACTTTATGTGACGTCATACCACGCCATTTGGAAAATGGAGGGTAAACAAATTTGTGTCAGTATGTAATTATTATCGATCTTTTTTCCATGGAACTTTACACATGTGAGCAAGAATAGATCAGGAACATAATTAAAAAGAAAAAAATTTTTACTTTTCAAACATGAAAAAAATAATCAAACATTATCCAATGACTGACCGACTTATTGTCAGAGGAGGATATTATATAGTTTTTTTCGGACGCACCTAGCCCCTGTGATTGAACACAGATATCATTTATCAAGTATTTTTATGTAATTGATTCAATATAAATATGTGAGTTCCAATCAGTATTGGTGGATTATTTTCAGGAAAAATCCTACTATCAGTCTATCACTGAGTCAGAAATTTTCCCACTTTTGTCTTTAAAATCGCCACTTTTCATTTGTTCAAAAAGCAGAGCTCCAGATAATTTTCAAGTCCAAAGGGTAATTACCCCCTACTTTTGAAAATGATGGGTATTTGCCTATTTCCTTTGCACTGTTGTACTCTCTACTTCAGAAAAGATTGCTTACATGAACACTTTTAAAATAATGTTTGACACGTGTTATTCAATAAACGCAGGATGCAAGTGAAATGTTTAATTTGACATGATTGTGTCATGTTTATTAATAAAATGTTGTTAATATTTTGTTCTGTGTTTACTTTGTATAACTGACTGATAACTTTTTCATGTTTTCTTTTCGTTTTTTTGCTCGTCGACTTCGGCAGTTTTCACAGCCGTTTTGATAATGTCATCAATGATTCCTTTAACTATACTGTCACTAGACATAGATGAAACTGTCGGGAACTTAAGTATAGAATTTTCCGGAGTGCTCTTGCACTTCATATCCAGAAATCATGGGTAGTTTGCTCATTTGCATATCCAAGATGGCGGTTTCTTCAAGCCAGAAATTTTTACAAAGATTTCTTAAAGAAATATTTTGTTCATTTTGTTCGGGGGTGCGGGCATTTTTCTGAGATTAAATATTTGACATTACACCGGTAGAAACAAGCACAGCAAATTTTAGCTAGATGTATAAATTATTCGCGGTTCCCACACTATTTTAAAAACAAGGCATATTTCTGTGAATTCTAATATGGATATCACTGCAGAATTGAAATCTTAGTCGACATCTGACCATTTTTTTAATTGTTTACCATGGATGCACACTATTTTCTGAGCCAAATACGGAAACTTCCGGTGTAGATCTATCTCTTTTTTTCACACATTATTTGAATAAAATTTGTTTCCACGGTTCCCAGGAAGATTGAAATGGTCAGTTTTTGGGAAATGTCAGCTTCTGTAAGGGCCACTTGAAGGGTAACGTGTGTTTTCATAAAACTCGAATTGTTATCTGCTGAAAGATAGTCAATCATTGTCGACACCGGTTTAGATATAGAAAATAATTAAGTCGAGGCTCCATGAAGGGTAAATAAACTTTTTATAATGATATATTTGAATTCGATGAATGTTTATTACACAATATCAACAAAACATTGAATAGTTGTAGTAATCACATTCAAAAAAATTAACAATATAAAATCTATATACTAAACGATTTCAATGGCATAGTTAATACTTATGTGAGGCAGATATTGAAAAAAAATGCACAATATGCTTTTTATTTAGTATACATATTTTTATTTATTTAATTGATCGTGAAAAGGGGGGGGGGGGGCAATTCATATATTTTCTATCTTTTACACTCATCATCGAGTTCCTAATGAACATATGATGACAATTAATTTTGATACGATCACAAATAATTATATGAAGTTATTTATGTGATCAAAACTGATGAAATATTGCTAAAAAAAAAAATAGATACGAGTTTTCATCAGCGTTCATTGATCAGCGTCTTCCAAATATGGTTCAACGTTTATTTGCTGACGTCATACATGACGCGATTTGGCATATGAATATTCATGAGCAAAAGTACCCATGATTTCTGGCTATATAGTAGCGCGCTTATTCATGTTCTTGCTCATTTTCAACGAACAACGTGTTCTCAAATTTACTTTCGTTTTAGTTCTTACTTATTACGTAAACCACTCCTTAGAAGGAGCACCGCATTTATTTGTAATATTGACCGCGATTGGATGATTTATCGTAAACATCCAATCAGATCTCTTTTGACATCGATGCTTAGAAAGGCAAACATTCGGTACCCCTCTGATGTATACACTCTCCCCTTCGAAAAGTATAAAACGGGGAATTTCTCAAAGACAAATGTATTGTTAATGTACACGACTGTATTATCAGCGTACAAGTACGCTCCGAATTTGGAAAGTTTGCTTACACAGCAATATGTATGCGTAATGTGTACACTCTGATCTGATAATACATGCGTTTTTACTCGTTTTTATAGCGTAAAAAACGCAAATACGCAGCTTATCTGGAGCTCTGAAAAAGTACTATAATACTCGTTTGCAAAGCAAAACCTTCTACATACTGAATATTTTATCACTGTCTGTTATAAAAATAACAAAAAAAAAACAAATTTAGGCGTTACCTTACAAGTTATTAACTTTTAGGAACATCATACTAGATCATTCCCTTTCTACCACTCCTTATTTGGAAAGTTGGCATGATGCCAACTTGTATGCTTTAATGTTTAAATTGACTTTAAAAGGTGTTAAGATGTCACAGTTGCCTCTAAAACATAAAAACTACATTATTTGCCTCTTCAATCGACAATACGGTGGTATTCAAAGAAAGCAAATTTACACTTGAATATGCTTTCTCTGGTAGTTGAATTTGTTCTAAAAAATAGAAATGGCTATTTCTAAAAATAGAACGACCCATTTGCACTTTTGATGGTATGTATGGTGTCACTACATGTTCAATCGTAACTACTCGGCCATTCTCGCTATCCTGCAAATAACCTCGTACGTACATAGTAGAAATTCTTCTTAAATTGTTTGCCGGAAGTTAAGTTAAGTTAAGCCGCACAAAAATATAGTCCACGAAAATCAATATGGAAGACATACAAAGAAAAATTTAATCATGCAAGACTAATTAAAACTTTAATTGAAATATAGAAAATTGCTTAAAATATAACTTTTTCAAACTTTCATGTAACTGACATGTGAAAAGTAGTGCGATTTATACGCCTAATGCATACGAGGTTATTTGCAGGGTAGCGAGAATGGCCGAGTAGTTACGATTGACTACATGTTACCCTTCAGGACACATATGAAATAAATCTGATTTTCGAACCTTGCTTCTGGACAAAATTTAATTTTGCATGGTTTTCTCATTGACAAGCTCTTAATATGTTGCTTTATTGTGGAACCCAGTAACTGACATGGGAATTTTAATTTCGTTTATACGAAATAGTTTACGGAGCCCGTTTTCTGACATAATTTTTTTTTATTTCGTTTAGATATTTTTTTTATTTAGTTTATGCCAAATACTATTTCGTATATTAACGTCATATAAATATTTATCATGTCAGTTAACGGGCTCCGTACTTTATTGTTACTCATCAAAAAAGAATAAATTCTAATTAAGAAAGAAGCGTCTTTTAATTTCATAATATTAATGTTTTAAAAAGAACCATCATAAAGAAAGATAATTAAAAAGTTGGCATGCGGTGAAATATTTTTCCAATTACGAATGATACCTCAAAAGACAGCATTGTCATGCTTTGGTCTTAATTTATGGTCTAAGGATGTGCTTTGCGAAGTGTTGACCTTTTTATCTAAGATATCAGCAATGTTACATATCTGACATGCATCGGGATATGTACAATGAAAGAAGAACACAGGATTATCCTGTTCGTTGTATTTGATCTCGACCTACTTTGATTATTTATAAGGTTTAAATAAAATACCTTGTCTTTTGTATGAACAATTATTTATATACACGACTATATGGTTTAAAAGGAATATATTACTTGGTTCTGTTTTAAGCTTGTCTAATTATTTGTTATGTTAATTTGTCAAATACGCACATGTAGTACAAATTGTAATATCATACCATTGGTTTTTTTCAATTGAATTCAAAGCTATTATCAATTAAATTACGGGATAGATATTCTTGAACTTGGAAGATATCCAATTGAGATAGATATAAAGGTTAGAATGATTTCATATTGGTCTAAATTAATAATGGGTAAAGAAATGAAATTGTCAGCTGTAATATATATAATCTGTGTTATAAAATGTCTCATGTATATGAATTAAAATGCAAATGGTTAAAATTTGTACAAAATATTTTGAATGAATGTGACATGTCATATATCTGGAACAAACAGACATTCATTAATTCTAATTGGATTGTAAATGAGGTTAAGCTCAGTTTAAAAGATAAATTCAAACAGTCATGATACACATCAATCCAAAATTCACCAGCAACTCTTATTTATAGATAAATCAAGGAAACATTCGAATTTGAAATATATTTAGAAATTCTGGATAACAAATACTTATTAGACTAGCAACTATAGGCTTCCGATTGAGTGTGGCAGATGACAAAACATAGAAAGAAACAGAAGATTGTGTAAATTATGTCAAAAACAGGAAATTGGTGATTAATTTCACCATATTATGGAATGTCCATTTTTTAAATGTAAAAGACAACTTCTAATAAATCAGAAGTATTTTCAGAACCCGAATATGATAAAGTTCAAAAATGTAATGACTTCCAAAATTAGAAAAGAGCTTACTAACAATAAAGGTGTGTGCTCCAGGCTAGAATTTCATATTTATTATGTAAATATTGTAAATACTGTTTCATGACTTTGTACATCTCTATACCGTATTCTAACTTGCAATGATTTATGAGAATAAAAATATAGTTCGATCTCTGGTTGGATCACAGCAAACATTATACAATTTGTATTTATATTTCTCGGCTAAGCATGTGGTACTTAGGAGTGATCGTATGGTAGTTGGGTTTACAGGCTATTGGCATTTGCTCGCTTCATTTGATTAATGTTTGCATTAAAAAAAAATGAGATAGCAATTCTTCTCTTCAAAATGGGCGTACAATTTACGACTTACGAGTACCTACCACCAGTCTTAACTTTGCGATCACTTTTTATCGTAAGTCATAAATCCTATTTATTAGTGAAACGGTCATAAGTCTTAAGAGTACATTTACATCTACGTTTCCGTCTTTCCGACTTACGACCTTTAGTGAAACGGTCGCCAGTTCTTTAAAAGAAAGAAAGAAAAGCAAATTTTAAATCTCAAAACATGTACCTGTTTGTGTAATAATTACTCACTTCAGACGTTCGTTTGGCACTTCTTATCCTGTTACAAAAATAAAAAGCGGACTCGAATATGATTTTCTCTCGATTTCCATCAGTAAATAAATTATTTATTTTCTCCCAACAATCTAAATAACTAATAGTCGAAAAATAAAATAATTTAAGAAGTTGGGAAATCGACAAAAATGGAAAAATTAGAGAAATTATGGTGGAAATAAATATTTGCGCTTTGGGAAGCTAGGGGTCACTATTTGTTTACCAGTTATCAATTTGCAAAGTTCAAAGATCAAATTAATATTGGTCCTGGTTAATAGGTAATAATTGTGAACGGCATGTGCCCATCAAATGTTATTATTTAGCAGAATGAAACCAAATTTGAAATATATTGTAATGATAAAACAGAAAGCCACCATATCACCGAAATATTGTTGAAAGTGGAGATAAACACCATGACCTCTAAAGATCAGGCAGATCGTGATCGCCATAAAGTAAGTTTCTTATTAATTAGGGAGACATTATAAATTGGTATTAGAAATAAGTGACACAGACAGGATTTCATTGTCATTTTCGTGAGGTTGGATATTGATAAATTGACCAGCATGTCAAATAAGCCCCTATAATTCTGCACATGAAATGGAGTTTGTAACAGTATAATAAGGACTATTTTAGCCCAAGTACAGTGTGTAGAAATACATTTTGAATTGTGGACATCAAGTCTTACAGGATGAAAACTGGGTACTGCCGAAGGCTCCCAAGATTCCATCCCACTAAATATTTCATTGTTACCCAACTCTCCATACTTGTGGTAGTCAAACAGTAAAAACAGCTGTGATTCAAGTTTATTATACACAAGGCCATAACATTGTCAATACATTTCCTGTATCATTACACAGGTATACTATCAGTTCAATATTGGGGCAATTATCTGCTAAGTAGCAGTCAAATTCAACTATTTGAATATTCATTACTTGAAAACATTTCAGATGGGAAGAATGATAGACGGGTGGACTAATTTGGCAACGACTGGATAGGGACCGTTTTCAATTACAAGCAGGAATCAAATTCAACTTTTTAGAATTTATTTTAATATTCGATCTCGTTTTTGGTTTTTATTGTTCTGGACAACAATCGAGACAAATAAGAAAATAAAATCTTACTATTAACTTACATTTGATTTTTTTTTTTAAATGAAAGACGGCAGTATTGGGACAGTTCTCTCGCGTAATTCAACTATTGAAAATTCATAATTTGAAAACATTTCGGATGGGAAGAATGATGGACCGACTGATTAATCATTGGTGACGATAGGATAGGGAACGTTTTCTAGTGCAAGAAGGAATAATGAGTAATGAATTTAAGTTAATTATACACAAGGCCATAAAAATGTCAGAACCCCCAGTGTGATCATTTCCTGTATCATTCCACAGGTTTACTATCAGTTCACACACTTTTTGAATAAAATAATTATATCACTAAAAAGCAAACAGAAGAAAGATAAAAATATATATACATATATGTATAAAAACAAACACACATGCACACAAACAAGTTAACAATTAACTTATAAAAGAAATAGTTTTGATAGTGAAAACAGTTGTTAATAAAAGTAATACAGCAATAATAATAAAGTTTAATTAAAAAAATAAATAAAATATAAATGATAAAAACAGAAAATAATAAAAAAAAAAAGTAACTTGTGGAAATTAAAAAAAACAAGCGATTTTATATTTTGATACCTTTTCTTGAAATGCCAGGACCCGAGTGGCTCGATGAGTTAGGAAGTTGCATGGATTACCTTTACCTAACAACTCATATAAGCCTATCACAAATACGGCGTGGGTTCGCGCCCGGCTTTGTAAATTACAAAAAAGGGTGCACTCGACTCGCAGCCGCAAGTGATAAGGTTTACCAATTGCTTACCCATAGTCGGTGTACAGGGCCTTGTCACTATCCACGTAAATATACTATCAATGTATAAACATCTACAAGGGCGGGCATCTTTTTTACCTCCGCTCGCTTCAAGTCGTGTTTGTTTTTTAAATTCCTTCTAATATATTCAAAACCCTGTTTGATTCAACTCCCAAGACCTTATTCTTTTCAAAAAATATCATGACCTCCCCTCGACTACCTCTTGTGAAGGCGCAGCGGTCGTTTTTGTCAGGAATTCGCCTGAGTAGAGAACAACATGGACCCAAAGTGAAAGTAACAGCGCCACCTAAAAAAAACCCGGAAGTTCTCAAGTGGTATTATTAAACCTGTTTACAAGAATAAAGGTAATCCGTCTGATCCTGATAATTTTCGGGCAATTACACTTATAAGTTGTGTCGGGAAATTATTTACTTCTACTTTAAATTCTAGGTTAAACTTTTTTGCAAATGATTTAAATATCATCTCAGAAAATCAAGATAGTTTCAGAAAGGGTTATTCAATTGAATATTATATTCAATCTTCATCAAATATATGCATGTAAACGCAGACAAGATTACCATGGAGAGCATATATGGAAATTTTATTTAAACAAACAATTATAATTACCTTTCAAAATAAGACGTCAACTTCTTCATTATTTACATGTACATGTATTTTCCTTTATAGTTTTCTTTGATGAGTTGTTTTGACAAGTACCAGGGCCCGTATGCATAAAACATCTTAAGTATTACTTAAACTAAGATTTCACTAAGGAATCCCTTAGTTAAGTGATAATCTTAAGTAGTATGCACATAACTACTTAAGTTTTTACTTAACTAAGGAAACCTTAAGTGGAAATTATTGGAACTCTTCTCCATTTACCGTTTAATATTATATTTATTCATCCTTGGTAATTTCGCTTTAATTTTTCAATAGATAGATAATGCAGCTTTTATTACTTAGTGCGGTTAAGCATTCAAGGTCGGGTATGTTTGAATATTACTATTCGTGACTTGAAAATAAAAAAATGTCTAAAAGGAAGCCAAATTGGACAGATAGAGAAAAAAGTTGTATTGTTGGAGGAGTGCGAGAAAAGAAAGGCTATTTTAAAAGTAAAATTTTCCTCATCGATAACTTCTGCGGACAAAAATAGGACATGGCAGGAAAGTGCAAATATAATTATTGCCGGGAATTCAGTAAAAAGAGAGGTCAAAGAAATACAGGAAAAATGGGACAATATACATTTTGTATGTGGTGACACAAAAACTGAGTTTCATTACATCTAAATCTTTCAAATAATTCCAAATCATCATATATTTCTAATGGATTAGTTCTATCTCTAAAGATACGTTCCCTTCTCATAGCCCTCCTAACTGTCCCGGAAAATTACGTATACTTTCTGTTGAGATATGAATTAATTAATAATTCAAGCCAATAAAAATATTTCGGACAATATACCCATCCGTTATTCATTTAAATATGAATATCAACGATCTTGACAATGTTTCGTTGTTTATTGATTCGAAGTCGCTGCATTTTACATGGCTCAGAGGTGTGAGGTTACGAAAATTTAAAAGTTATTGAACAAATTCAGTTGAAATTTTGTAATCGGATTTTAAAGGTTAGAAATACTACTCCAAATTTATGATATATGGAGAACTTGGTCGATTTCCGCTTGAAATTCGTGTGAAGCTTCGTATGATCGCTTTTTGGAGCAAGTTGGTTTTAAATGAAAATAAATTAAGTAGTGTTTTGTATAGATTAATGTATCTTTTAAAAGCCAAACATCAGTATAGTTTCAAATGGTTTAATCATATAGAGTCTATATTCAATTGAACTGGCATGGGATTCATTTTTATAAACCAGTTTCCTGTTTATGACAAGAGTGTATTTAACCAACTTTTACGAGACCAGTTTGTTCAAAAATGGCTTAGCGATATATATTCCTCTTCTCATGAACAATTTTACTCTGTTTTCAAAAATGATTTTTGCATTGAGAACTATTTACTTAGACTGTCAGAACACTCCAGAATTTGTATGACTAAATTTAGAACATCAAATCTGCATTTACCTATAGAAACTGGTCGTTGGTATAATATACCTCGAGAAGAGCGTATTTGTCATTTATGCAAAGAAACTATTGGAGACGAATATCATTTTTTATTAGCTTGTAAAAATGAAAACATTATCACCCTTAGAAATAAGTATTTGCCAAATTATTATCGAGTTTACCCTAATCATGCAAAATGTGAAGGTCTTCTTTCTATTTGCAATACAGAATGTTATAAGCGATTATCAATTTTTATTAGAAAAGCTGCTGCCTTACTCTGATTATATGTAACTGCCTGTATTATGTTGTAACTATATATTATATTTACTGTCAGATTTATTATTTTTTCATCGTATGTTCATTCTGTCATGTCTTGAATGTATATATTATTTAAAAAATGACCTCTTGTTACACTTGTATATGTGTCTGAGTGTTTTCAAATAAATCTTGAAATCTTGAAAATCTTGAATACTTATGTCCATGTACTGTATGTATATTATTATAATTATTTTCGTCTTTGTGATGGACTTTAATTAGTTTTAGTAATGATATAACAACTTTTACTAATGAATTATTTGTTCAACAATATGCCTCCGGAAAAGATCAAACGAAACTAACAGGTGTATATTGTTTGGTTGATTGCTCCTGACAAGGTGATAATTAGAATAAACAACTAGAACAATATGGCGCGTGTCGATGAAAAAGACGTCTAACTCGCTAATTACATAGAATAAAAAATTACAGTCTGAACTATTTTTAGGTCAGTCGATAAAAATGTGGGGGATAAGTTGGTTAGTTCTATGGTGTTTAACGCCACTTTCCACAATATTTCAGTTATATCATTGCGGTCAGTTTTATTGGTGGATGAAACCGGAGGACCCGGAGAATACCACCGACCTGTCGCAAGTCACAAACTTTATCACACAATGTTGTACACCTCGTCCTGATCGAGATTCAAACTCACAACATCAGTGGTGATAGGCATTGATTGCATAGGAAATTGTAAATCCAACTAGCATACAATCACGACCACAACGGCCCTTGTGGGGTATAAGGGTGGTGTTATTCCATACATATATTAACTTGAATAATACTGCGCCCTCTATCGACACTTTCGCTGGATGAGGGTTTAATGTAGCGACCAGCGGGAGCGTAATATAACGACTGGATTATTCGGGTTATACATTGCCTCTCCCCCCTCATGGGTATCAATGATGCAACATTTTGATTAAAGCATGGTCGTAACAAACGGTTGTGTATCAAACTTTTGGATTACTATGGGTTAAATGTATATAAACTCATACAGATATAGCCAATTCAAATTCTAGCAAAATAATCAATAATGACCACTGGAAGTCTGTTGAAAAAAGCTTTAATCACCATTTTATAGATTAAAAAAAAGAGTCATTTTTCTCTAAAACATGTACAGGAATTCAAGAATTGTATTCAAAAATTTTTGTGTGTGTGCAAAATGTCCAAATTATTTACAAATATTTAAAGCATGCTTACCTTTTAATCTAATTGTGCTGACAAGCTGAATAACCGATTTACGTAAAGAAATAAGTAGATTTTGTTTTCCACGAACTCCTGAATGGGATAACGGTAAACAAAAACAACTGGATCATGAAGGTTCTTAAGTCGTGATATACTGAACAACATAGTTTAAAACATTGTATAAATATCTCTTTTTTAAAACTACCATAAAAGATATGATTTAAATGTTTGGCTTACGATGTATCAATTAAAAATAGATTGGTGTAGATTTCACAACTTAATTTATTATACTTCATGTATGTAAGCTGTAATTTGATTGGATAAGACGAGGGTAACATTCTGCTCTGACACATGGTTCAGTAGGTAAAAACATTTTTACTGTCGCCCTCTCATTTAGAGCCTCAATTGTTTACAAGTGTTCAAATTGGCAAAATGGTGCTGCTAAAGAGAACGGCTAATCTCGTTGAGATTAGGCTTCCGAAGAAATTTTTGTCTGTATATACAGACAGAACATTTCTTCGGAATCCTAATCTCAACGAGATTAATTTGTTGATGGATGGCACAGTAATGACCCAGTCTTTTCATACAAAGAAAAGGTTCCATCAGGAAAAAAATCATAGAACTGATAGGCTTGTTAAGAGAAGTCTATTGCAAGTGATTAATTTGCCCCCTCCTTTGCCAACACGCCATTAATCTAGAAAAAGTCTTCATGAAATATTACTGACAAAGATCTGGCGGAACAAAATTGTTGTTGACACAAAAAATCATTAGTACCGCAATTGTAGATGACATTGCAGAAGTTCAACAAAAAACTATCATATTTCTGAAAATTCCAAATTTACATGAAAGGCCCTACCCAGTTGCTGAACCAGATTTTCTTCATAGAGAGAGCCATGCAAGAATTTGACTAAATTCTCTATAAAGTTTACAGATGTTTTACCTCACATATCTTTGTATCCAGGGGGCCGTTGTGGCCATGATAGTATGATAGTTGGATTTACAACTACCTATACAATAAGTGCCTATCACGGTTTGAGTATCGCCACTCATGTGGCGAGTTTGAATCCCGACCAAGGCGGGATGTACAACATTAATACGTGATAAAGTTTGTCAGTGACTTGTGACAGGTCGGTGCTTTTCTCCTGGTTCTCCAGTTTCCTCCACCAATAAAACTGGCCCCCACTTTTTTATAACTGAAATATTGTTGAAAGTGGTGTTAAACACCATAAAACCAACCAACCAACCCTATGTATCCACGACTGTTACACTAAAGGTTTTTAGTTTATTTTTTTTTAATATAAAGATACAATTAATAGACCAAATTCACATTAACCTATTCTTTGTTGTAAGCGGTATTGGTCCAAAGTCCAATCGGAGTTAAATCCGGGTGGTAATCGGCCTTACTGTTTGGATTATTTCATGGCGATACGCTGAATTTCGACTACCACTTCATTTTTAACCTTTTCGAAGTTTTATTCAACTATTTACACATGTATCCTTGTGAGCAAATCTACACTGACTCCTGAAGAGTTTAGATGTTGGAAAGTTGAGAATCTGAGACAGTACTTGACGATGAGGGATCTGGCAAAAACAGGAAAGAAGGAGAAGCTAGCTATGTTTTTCGGCATATAAGTTAAACTTGCGTTGGTGTCACCTAAGGATGATGTTTTACAGGATAATTAGAGATGCTAAGACAAAATTTTTAGTAACTGGTATTTCAGATTGGTAAAAAAAAATTATGTCAAGACTTGATAGATGAGGCGCATATGGTGTCAAAATGGTATGTGTTATTGTAATATAAGGACCTATATCCGTCTGCAAGTTCTAATTTTAAATGTTGTACCTGACATACATCTGAAACCATCCTCAGTAGTATATAGGCTATTACGTCTGTCTACATGACAGAAGACCGAGGTTCGATTCCTCGCTGTGGATATCAGATGCTAAGGAAACTTTGAAAATAATTTGCTGGTATATGTAGTACTATTTTGTGGGAATATGACACACAACCAAAATTAATGTGTATATGTTCTTGTTTAATAGTTGTAATGCCTCTATATGCTAAAGGGCCTTGGTGACTCAATGAGTTAGGTAGTTGGATTACCTAACAACTCATACAACCCTAAGACCAATACAGCGTGGGTTCGTTCCCGGCTTTGTAAATTTGCAAAAAAGGGTGCACTCGACTCGCAGCCGCATATGATAAAGTTTACCAGTTGTTTGCCCATGGTCGGTGGTTCTCTTTGGGTACTCCGGCTTCTTCCACCACTAATACTGGTCGCCATGATATAGCTGAAATATTGTTGAAAGTGGCGTTAAGCACCAAAAATCAATCAATCAATATGTTAACCTATAATAGTTGGAGGGATCATCATCAGGGGTTGATAATTTTGCACCTTAGAGTGAATTTTGTTATTGTTTCAGGGGAGATGATAAGCGTAGACCTGATTTACGGAAAGTTGGTTAATTAACATGTATTTTTGAGATCTCTGTTTATTTGGTATTGACAGCCACAGCTACTGTAAATCTGGAAAATGTATTAAATTATAATAACCCAGACAGTGTATGGTCAAATTAAGACAGTCAAAATATTTTTATAAAAGTTTATAAAAAAACAAATATTCAAAAATATGACGATGAAATGTTTCTGTAAGAAATTGTTAAACTATTTTGTATTCAGTGATATTTTGCACAATAGAAATAAGAGAAGATGTTGCTGGTTTTGTAAAAGTACATGTAATTAATTTGGTATCTTCTAAATTTTGTTGTTCAGTTACTTCGGTGTGTAAATATGTAGCACTAACAATTACATAGTTTTCAGTTCACTGTCTAATGAAACCTATAACAGGGTATTTCTTTACAAAGAAGGGTGCGACTGATTTCTATCTGTTTTCCTCATTATAATTGGCGCCCTCGTTTATTTCGCTACACATTTAGTAGAATAACACATTCAAATTTATTCTTGTCAAAAGTTAAAGGGGTTTTACTGATTCCTTCAAAGTTTAAAAATGCACTTCCATCATTTTTAGTCCAAGGGTTTAATTTGATGACTTCTCTTAAAATAATCATGACATCTTCTTTAAAAACTTGTTCTTATGGCTTGACATCTTGCTCTTTACATTGACCATTTGGTCAACATGTTAACTATATCCTGCTTTTGATACTGTAATAATTGCATGTTCTGTTTTATTAGAACCCAAACTTCCAATAAGTTCTTTTAATACTAGGACTTGGTTTTCCTTTTGAAAGTCTGCTGCCTTATTTTTAAAAGCACATATATTGTTCTTTGGCTGACATATTTGATCACAAATTCATTGCCTAATATTTTAGCACATTGTGGTAATTTTAATTCCTAAAAAATAAAAACCAAAATCAGTTTAGCACATGAAAACAGTAAAAAATAAATGGTTGGTATTTTGTGCCATCAAATCTTTATAAATCATAAAATATTGACTACTAATATCAAGTAAAATACCGTCTTTAAACCATGATTTGTCTTTGCTGATTTTATGTTAAAAAAATTGAACTTTTCAACTACTTCAGTTTCGATATATCATGACAGTTTTGTTCAATTGGGTCTGAAACTGCCTTTAATGAGTATTTTCCTATTATCCAAAACTTTGCCCACTAAATAAAGAAAAATTTTCACATACAAAAAAAGACACTCTCACGGCTAAAGCTTAATCAATTTCGTATATCCCGGCAAAAGTTAGCTCTGGTAACATAGCTAACTTTGGTTTTCTATGAAAGGTGTAGTCCGAGATTCCTCTGCCGTCCGACGGCTTTTTTTTCGACTTGATGGAGCCGTGGGATGTCAGAGAACTCTACATACGGAAAACAGTGGATTTGCCCATGCCTTGGCACATTTCCACGTTTCGTGGCTATCGGATTTTATTTTCTATCCGAAATCCTTATATACATCGCTTCACCAATCATTTTTCTATTCATTCATAACCATCTTACCCTTCGAAAGTGGTGTTAGTGACTGTTACACTCCATTGCAGCACGATTTTGCCTTAGACCAACATTTCGCCATGTTGACTTTCATTTTCGAACCTACAAACGTGATCTGACGATACTAACTGAATGATGACAGCAACGCATTGCATGATGGGAGCTACTTAATGCAGCGTGCCAAATTATTTGCATACATAAACAACAACATAGATATAAAGCGTATTCTGCAGGACAAACAGTTCCATCTACAGCTCAAATCAGAGCAGAAGGAAATAATACAAAATGTGTTACGTCCCCCCTTTTTGGACAAGGTAAAATCATATTTTTTTCTGATGGTTATCTGTAATTCACTATTGCTGTTAAAATCATTACCAATCAATGTAATCAACTGTATTAAATTTTATGTTAATCGTTCTGCCTTAACAGGCGCCTATGATTGGCAATAACAATATTTGTTTGTTTGTTTATATGCAAATCATCTCCCATGCGGTAATCGTAGTTTTCTCGAAGTCACGTGACAAATGTTCGAAAATGAAAGTGACTGAATGACAAAATGAGAGGGTCTAAGGTAAAATCGTGCAGTAACTGTAATGGAGTGTAACACCACTTTCTGAAGGTAAGATGGTTATCGAAAGATGAATCGAAAAATGATTAAGGGTTTCGGATAGAACATAAAATCCTGCGGGGCGAAACTCGCTCTAGGAACGGGATGTAAGCGAGTACATCTTGTATGGAGAATATTTCTTGCAGTAAAGGTAGCTTGCAGCACCTCATAATGAACATAAGCTTTATAGGTGTTGTCGCAGGAGGCCCATTACAGGGTATAATTTTCCGACCGTGTCAGACACATACATCCTTATTTCCCTATGGTCACTTTTAACCCACAACATATAGTTGAAATACTGCATGCATGCTCACTCAACATTATTGCCTTCAATGGATGTAAGCATCCAGAATTGTTAACCTGAAGGGGGTTGCTTTCCCGAAGGCTTTAGCCCGAGGGAAACAACCCCTTGAGGGTTAACAATTCTGATGTTTACAATCCATTGAAGGCAATAACTGTTTTATTATACCGAACAACAGACCAAGGATTGGGCATTTAAATAAATACATGTATTTAAACGAAATGTGTGTTTAATAACTTTTGAGAAATGTTTAACAAATGTTAAACTATTTCATGTTTATATTAAAGTTCACAACACAACCAGTGATATAGGGCACAAATCGGCCATCAGTAATATGTTCTACAGATTTGAATTTTTGAATTTTTTTTGAAATTTTTGAAATTTTGAAATTTTTTGTAATTTTTTAACTTTAAATATTTTTTTTCATTGATTTTAGAATTTTGAAATTTTATGAAATTTTTGAAAGAGTTGTTTCCCTTTTGAGGCACGCAATGGGTTGTTACCCGGTAAACAACTAGTTGTTTCCCATTTGGGTTAATTTTCACAAAACATTAAAATTGTTTCAGGTCATGTTTTTTTAATTTAAGCCAATGAGAAGTTAGTGAGGTATAATAATAAACAATGTCAATATCATAAATTAATTAAGAAGAAAACTTTTACATTTATTTTTGTTGGATAGTGGTGAAAAAATATTTCAAATTAGTTTTACAATTCCATTGTTTTCATTTTTATTTTTATTTTTTAATTCAACGAATATGTTTAAACGTTTTTAAAAAAAGATTATGGCTCTATACTTCCCCTATTAGTAATGAGATGTGGTCATATGAGACTACAATGCCAACTCTCACGTATAAATGCCGAGTGTTAATCTTGATCTTTATACATAATATATTTATTACTCGTGATACGAAAGTTATCATGACTAAGCTTTTGATTTTTTTTTTTTTTTTTATTAATTTGCTAATATTATAACTGTAGTGAGGGCTCATAATCGTTCATCAAAACCGATTTCCCGCTGTATATTTCCTGTAAAACCTTTAAAAAAAACTTATACAGATATCATTTCTTCATCAATCTTGGTGAAATGATCACTCACCAACCCAAAATATTCTGAAGTTCTTCCTCTAAATTTTGTTATTCCTATTTTTCAGCTTTTCACGATTTAAGCGCAGTCTTGAATTCCTGATGTTCAAAAATACTATAATTACACAGTAGCTTGTCCCGTTAAAATTAAGATTTCGGTTTAAATCATGAATTGTTTTTTAAAACCCTAAATCACAAAATGATACAAAGACTTCAAAACAATATACCATTTGCCAGTTTCTGACCCGCTTCTAAAATGAAATGTTTTTCCACGTTTTTGTAGTAGATGCTTCCCTCTAAGCTGGATTAAAGTATACAATGTTCAACTAAATTAACATATAATCTTTATTGCATATAAAACTTGTGATATATACATGTATGCATATATTTATGTTTGTGTGTAATTCAGTTTCAGTATTGTTTATCATATGCATAATTCCGTTTCCGTATTGTATTACGTATGTGTCACAGGATGTCCGGATTTGTTTTGTGTTTAACTTTCTCTTAATTAAAACGTATGTAAACGAATCAGACGTGTTTTTAATCACCTCTCGTAGTTCCCTAAGAAAAAGTATAATTACATCACATGGTGGAGAACCTAAAGTGTTTTAAAGGATGGTAGCATTGTCATAAGTAGCATTTCCCTGCATATTTTGTCGATTTAGCCTTTTTTCAACCATTTAAATATCCAAATTCTTACTAAGCAGTGACAGCACGTGGTATTTTCCGGTCGCCATTATGCGGGGAAAAAAACAAACACAAAACACCTTTGGCCTCAGATTAGTAATTTATGTTTATTGTTGGACATCAATTGAATACAATTGTTATTTTTCAATATTTGTGCCTTTTTTCGCTAGTCTGTGAGAGTTATCTCATGACTGTACTGATTGATGGTAATACACTGAGAAGATTTTATATCATAGTTGCTCAACATTTTATGACATTTTACGCTTGTCGTCCGTGGAATTGCGTAATACAAAATGTACCAGTCTGTGATGGTTATCTCATGACTTAGTATGAGAAATATGGTATAAATGTATATAGTTATTGTATGGAAAATTAACATTGTGAGACATTTTATGTCCGTCGTCCGTGAAACCCTGTTTTCCCGGTCTGTGAGAATTATCTCACGATTGATTAATGGCAAAAACACTAACGAGAAAGTAGTACTAATAAATGTTTATTGCTGCAAACAATTTCATTCAGAAACATTTTGTATATATTGAATTGTCCGTCGTCGGTGATATTCATTTCACGGCATAATAAAAACTGCTGGAATGTGAAATATTAAATACAAGTTACGATTTGTTACTTTTCATGAATAGATTCTGAAATATGTTCTAAATCTACACAGTAAAATTTTGAAATGTCCGTCGTCAGTGAAATTTATTTCACGGCAATGAAGGAGACACTGAAAATATTGAACATTGAATACAATACACCTCACTCTTCACACGGAAATATGTTGTACATGAATGTCTGTCGTCTGTGAAATTTATTTCACGACCTAGCAACAGATGCAGGATTGTGAAATATGATCGGAACTTTATTATGAATTAGATGCTTTATGATTTGTCCGTCGTCTGTGGGATTCATCTTGCGAACATTTAATGCTTTGTATATCAGTGCTACAAGTATCAGGACGCAACACAATTCAGGATGTTATGGAAAGTTTATTCACGGACATTTTTAGATTTTAGATTGTCTTGGAAATGTAACACTTTATATTTAACACATGACAATTGTTTTTCAAATGTTTTATTAAGATGATGTATTGTGCAAAGGAGTGTTATGATCACGGATTAAAAAAATAGGGTTTAATGCACTTTAGCGATTCAAGATATGGATACTATCAGTTTTTTTTTTTTTTTTTTTTTTTTTTTTTTTTTTTTTTTTTAAGTCCAAAATTTGATATTTGCGTATATGAAACTCGATAAAATTGAGAAATTATGTTTAATGTTATATTCCGTGTTGTGTTTTATAACGATGGCAAGATATTTTCTTTGGGATACACACTAGTATTTGTTGTTTTGTGGTTTTATATGCATGATGTATCAAACACATAGTTCAAGGCATTTAATTAATGAGAATATAAAAACGTTGCAATGTGTAAAACAATGATAATGAATGAATCAATGTCAGTGGTCGATTATAATGTTAATCACAAATAACCTTGGTAGTTTTGCTTTTAGTGGACAGATATAGGACTTCATTATTTTTTTTGTAGTGAGAATCAGTAAATGACCAGGCGAGCGAGTGCGAGAAATAGTCGTACTTTTTTTTGGGTATGTCTTATGTTTCATCACTGGTAGCAAACATCTACAATTTTAAACTTTAAGAGTGAGGTCTCTAGTGTTTTCATTTAAGTATATATATATATTGCCACATTTCATGACAACTAGGATTCAAATTCATGTTTATATCTGTAATGTTTTACAGCATTTTGATCTACAATATTGTCTCAACAAGTGAGAAATGTGGGTGAAAGTTATAGTTGACCGTATAAGTTGATACATGTATTTTGTGAGATAGCATGGATGCCATAAATCCCAAAACTAAATTTCACACTGGGAAAAAGTTGGAACAACTTTTTGTTGTGGCAGGGGATGTGATATATACATGTATGCATATAATTAAGTGTGTGTGTAATTCAGTTTCAGTATTGTTTATCATATGCATAACTCCGTTTCCGTATTGTATTACGTATATGTCACAGGATATCCGAATTTGTTTTGTGTTTTACTTTCTCTTAATTAAAACGTATGTAAACGAAGCAGACGTGTTTTTAATCACCTTTCGTAGTTCCCTAACAAAAAGTATAATTACATCACAAACCCTTTTGGGTATAGCAATACATGTATACAAACATAAACTGACATTAAACAGACAGTGTGTATAAACAAATACAACTACCACTGTTTGATAAAAACAATATTATGTTTTATATGATTAACATACATTTTGCTCATACTCTGTATAATATTATAGAAATATATCCTGTTAGTGAGGTTTATTTGCGAAAAATGCCGGTTTCGAGGACAGGCAAATTTTCCGAGCCGCCTACAATACCAGTTTAGAGGAGAGACAAATTTCTCGAGCTGCCTCAGCCAGTAATTAGCCTATCCTCTAAATAGGTATTTTTCGCAAATAACCCCAAATAACATGACATATTTGTTTAATTCCGCCGAATATTTAACAGCCAGTAAAACAGTGACATGCAAGTAGGATTGTATATTCATTGGCTATGCAATAATCCCTGAGCAATTTCACTGCGAATTTTGTTGACTTCGCGGTGTGTTTCGAGTTTATGCCATTAAAGATATCACAGATCTCATCATCAATGGCTGATACAAAGCGATTTCCAACAGGACGGCTAATACTGTCGTCTGCCATTTTTGTTTACTTTATCGTTAGTTGAAAGAAGAAACCCGAGTAATTCGGAATTACATTCGTGACAAACCATTGAAGGAAGGGATTTTCCCTCGAGTGAGGTATTTGCCTAAGCAAATACCACGCTATACGGATTTCCCAAGGACAAATACCTCTGCGATGGGGGAAGAGCGAAAACAACTAGGAATTTGTAAAAAAAAAAAAATACCCCTTTTATCAACCAATCAGAAGACAGCATTCACATATAAGGTAGCATTATAGAAAAAATACCACAATGTCGGAACAATTCCAAAATCAAATATCAAAATCGTAGACAGATTCAAAATCAATACTCCTAACACACAAATACATGACCCCTCACTTGTCTGGCTTGGTACAGGCACTTCAATAAAAAGTGGCGGGGTTAAGCTAGCTTTATGTTCCCATACCTCCCATCTGAGTGAATTTACTCCTATTTGTTTCTGAAGACTCACGAGTTATGTTTCGTCATTACGAAGTTGTCGAACTGATTTGTTGCATGTATATTTGTTTTGCAGACTTTCATCGATCATGGAGTATATATTTATTTGCATATTATTTACATTTATTCCTGTCTCCTCGGAGCCTGATACCTGCCTTTTTACACCACATAGTTCTCTGTCGTGCCTAGAATACTGGGTTCCACCTGGTGTTAAACATGGTTGCATAGAAACGACAGTAGGGCTTGAATTCACTGGCCTAGCACACGATCTAAATGGAGAAAGATTGATTAATCTTCATCACAGAGGTACAAATGTAAGTTATTTGATTACACACTACTTGATATCCTAGGTGAGAGTTGTCAATTCTTCCTGAGTATTTTGTCTAACTTTTGATGTATATTCCTGTTGTTTATTATTCCATTTATTCCAGATGCAAACGAAAATGTATCGCTTATTCTTCGAAATAGTTTAGTTTGATGGCCACGATATAACTGAAATATTGTTGAAAGTGACGTTAATCACCATAACCCCTAACCCTCGAAATAGTTTAGATTATGAGGGCTATGAGAATTAAATTTTACCACGCTTTCTATAATATTTCCGCTATGTTACGTTGGTCAGTTTCCTTGAAAGAATACGGGTATCTGACGAAAATCACTACTACTGCAAGTCACTGTCTCTTTGGAAGCCAAACGCACAACTTTAGTGGTGATAGGTACTGATAGCATAGATAGATGTAAATCTAACTATGGTTAGAAAAGAGGCTTCATTAATGAACACGTATCTGAACTGACAAGAAAAACAAAAGATACCAAGAAGTGAGAAGTTGTAACTATTATCTAGTCCTACGATTTAACCATGCAAAGCTAATACAATACATACCATGATACATCATACGACTACAACCTAATACAATACATACCATGATACATCATACGACTACAACCTAATACAATACATACCATGATACATCATACGACTACAACCTAATACAATACATACCATGATACATCATACGACTACAACCTAATACAATACATATCATGATACATCATACGACTACAACCTAATACAATACATACCATGATACATCATACGACTACAACCTAATACAATACATACCACGATACATCATACGACTACAACCTAATACAATACATACCACGATACAGCATACGACTACAACCTAATACAATATACATCATACGACAACAACCTAATAGAATACATACCATGATACATCATACGACTACAACCTAATACAATACATACCATAATACATCATACGACTACAACCTAATACAATACATACCATGATACATCATATAACTACAACCTAATACAATACATACCATAATACATCATACGACTACAACCTAATACAATACATACCATGATACATCATACGACTACAACCTAATACAATGCATACCATGATACATCATACGACTACAACCTAATACAATGCATACCATGATACATCATACGACTACAACCTAATACAATACATACCATAATACATCATACGACTACAACCTAATACAATACATACCATGGTACATCATACGACTACAACCTAATACAATACATAACATGATACATCATACGACTACAACCTAATACAATACATACCATGATACATCATACGACTACAACCTAATACAATACATACCATGGTACATCATACGACTACAACCTAATACAATACATACCATGGTACATCATACGACTACAACCTAATACAATACATACCATGATACATCATACGACTACAACCTAATACAATGCACACCATGATACATCATACAACTACAACCTAATACAATACATACCATGATACATCATACGACTACAACCTAATACAATACACACCATGATACATCATACGACTACAACCTAATACAATACATACCATGATACATCATACAACTACAACCTAATACAATACATACCATGATACATTATACAACTACAACCTAATACAATACATACCATGATACATCATACGACTACAACCTAATACAATACATACCATGATACATCATACGACTACAACCTAATACAATACACACCATGATACATCATACGACTACAACCTAATACAATACATACCATGATACATTATACAACTACAACCTAATACAATATATACCATGATACATTATACAACTACAACCTAATACAATACATACCATGATACATTATACAACTACAACCTAATACAATGCATACCATGATACATTATACGACTACAACCTAATACAATACATACCATGATACATCATACGACTACAACCTAATACAATACATACCACGATACATCATACGACTACAACCTAATACAATACATACAATGATACATTATACGACTACAACCTAATCCAATACATAACATGATACATCATACGACTACAACCTAACACAATACATACCATGGAACATCATACTACTACAACCTAATACAATACATTCCATGATACATCATACGACTACAACCTAATACAATACATACCATGATACATCATACGACTACAACCTAATACAATACACACCATGATACATCATACGACTACAACCTAATACAATACATACCATGATACATTATACAACTACAACCTAATACAATATATACCATGATACATTATACAACTACAACCTAATACAATACATACCATGATACATTATACAACGACAACCTAATACAATGCATACCATGATACATTATACGACTACAACCTAATACAATACATACCATGATACATCATACGACTACAACCTAATACAATACATACCACGATACATCATACGACTACAACCTAATACAATACATACAATGATACATTATACGACTACAACCTAATACAATACATAACATGATACATCATACGACTACAACCTAACACAATACATACCATGGTACATCATACTACTACAACCTAATACAATACATACCATGATACATCATACGACTACAACCTAATACAATACATACCATGATACATCATACGACTACAACCTAATACAATACATACCATGATACGTCATACGACTACAACATAATACAATACATACCATGGTACATCATACGACTACAACCTAATACAATACATACTATGATACATCATACGACTACAACATAATACAATGCATACCATGAAACATCATACGACTACAACCTAATACAATACATACCATGATACATCATACGACTACAACATAATACAATACATACCATGATACATCATGCGACTACAACCTAATACAATACATACCATGAAACATCATACGACTACAACCTAATACAATACATACCATGATACATCATACGACTACAACCTAATACAAAACATACCATGATACATCATACGACTACAACCTAATACAATACATACCATGATACATTATACGACTACAACCTAATACAATGCATACCATGATACATCATACGACTACAACCTAATACAATACATACTATAATAAATCATACGACTACAACCTAATACAATACATACCATGATACATCATACGACTACAACCTAATACAATACATACCATGATACATCATACGACTACAACCTAATACAATGCATACCTTGATACATCATACGACTGCAACCTAATACAATGCATACCATGATACATTATACGACTACAACCTAATACAATACACACCATGATACATTATACGACTACAACCTAATACAATACATAACATGACACATCATACGACTACAACCTAATACAATACATACCATGATACATCATACGACTGCAACCTAATACAATACATACCACGATACATCATACGACTACAACCTAATACAATACATACCATGATACATCATACGACTACAACCTAATACAATACATACCATGATACATCATACGACTACAACCTAATACAATGCATACCATGATACATCATACGACTGCAACCTAATACAATACATACCATGATACATCATACGACTGCAACCTAATACAATGCATACCATGATACATTATACGACTACAACCTAATACAATACACACCATGATACATTATACGACTACAACCTAATACAATACATAACATGACACATCATACGACTACAACCTAATACAATACATACTATAATAAATCATACGACTACAACCTAATACAATACATACCATGGTACATCATACGACTACAACCTAATACAATACATACCACGATACATCATACGACTACAACCTAATACAATACATACCATGATACATCATACGACTGCAACCTAATACAATGCATACCATGATACATCATACGACTACAACCTAATACAATACATACCATGATACATCATACGACTGCAACCTAATACAA
The DNA here is from genome assembly GCA_963383655.1 of Bathymodiolus septemdierum. Lineage (NCBI taxonomy): Eukaryota > Metazoa > Mollusca > Bivalvia > Mytilida > Modiolidae > Bathymodiolus > Bathymodiolus septemdierum. The sequence goes on along the minus strand of OY726530.1, from coordinate 51,255,460 downwards.
TGCATACCATGATACATCATACGACTACAACCTAATACAATGCATACCACGATACATTATACGACTACAACCTAATACAATACACACCATGATACATCATACGACTACAACCTAATACAATACATATCATGATACATCATACGACTACAACCTAATACAATACATACCATGATACATCATACGACTACAACCTAATACAATACATACCACGATACATCATACGACTACAACCTAATACAATACATACCATGATACATCATACGACTACAACCTAATACAATGCATACCTTGATGCATTATACGACTACAACCTAATACAATATATACCATGATACATCATACGAATACAACCTAATACAATACATACCATGATACATCATACGACTGCAACCTAATACAATACATACCATGATGCATCATACGACTACAACCTAATACAATACATAACATGATACATCATACAACTACAACCTAATACAATGCATACCATGATACATCATACGACTACAACCTAATACAATACATACCATGATACATCATACGACTACAACCTAATACAATATATACTATGATACATCATACGACTACAACCTAAGTAGACACATCTTTATTAGTGAAATGAAATTAAGAGGAAAGTATCATTCTGTTATAAGATATTACGATTTACTCATTTGTATTCTTTCAATATCAATTTCCGCATTAAAACGATGTTCGGTTCAACTTTACATCCGGTTGTTTGTAGGAGTGGTCATGACTTATTTACGTTGTTTGTGTTTGTTAGCGTATAGTGTGATGTGTTTTGTTTTGTTTTTCTTTGTCTCCAATATGGATATTATGATGCTACATGTCATGGAAAAGCTTAATGTAAATGAGCAAGATAATATATATGCGAGCAATCGACAATGAATATAAATCTTCACAAAAAGGTGATTCGAAATGGAGCTTGGCCTTCTTTTTATGATCCCTGACCTTTGATATAAATTACATTTTGCTTTGCTTAAGAGTGGAATACAAATGCGTGGTGTACGGACTGATAAGTACTACTTGATGCCCAGATGCCATCGTTATTTCGATCTTGTCAATACGTCAGGTTACACGGGTTTACATGAATTATATGTACATGTAACGGCTCTTTGGCGTTTTGCCATGAAATGTCATATTAACACTCATTTGGACAATGCGGATACGTCGCTACAATTAGATTTTAAAAAGAACATATAAGGCTAAATGAAGATCAACACAAAATAAAACAGAACCTGGAGTGAGACCAGATGCATCGGTAGGGATCTTTGGAAAGGTAAGCATATTCTGTCCAAATAATATATATAAATAATGAACATTCAATCTAACAGTGTTAGAGTTGGATTTCCTCAAGAGATTCGAATCCACATCGTTGGTACACTATAGCACCAATTCTCTTAGTATGACGAACCATTTAGCCCCGCATTCAAATCCAAGATCAACCTCTCATACTAATTTACCAATAATATTAGATACACCTGATTTTGGTACATTGTATATATAAACATGTTTTTAGATGACTCGGCCTATATGGGTAAGGAAATCAGATGGGATTTGTGAGAATAACTGCTGTGGTAAGTACACGACACTAGTTTTGCTAATGACGTCTTAGTAGTACAAAGTTCTTGAATTCATAATTATGTAAATTATATTACTTTCATATTTGTACGTATATGTAACAGTAAAGAAAATAGTGTTTTAAATAAAATCTTCAGGTTCTCAAAATAAAGCACATGCAATAGTTCAGGAACTACTGTCAATTCTAATTATACGAGAAAATGTACATCGAGCAACACGAACAGATGATGAACTCAGGTCCTCCGGTTTTAATAATATATGTCTGATAATTACTACATCATTAGAACAACCATCATAAACTTTTTGAACTACAGTTAATTCTCATCAGACAATTCTACATGATTTGAACAATCGTAAGTAATTGTTTTGAGCTAAGATGCATAATTAACAGAACTACAAAGGTCGCGATGTTGTTCATTCAGCATAAGAAACATGTAATTTCCCAATCAGATGCACATAGGCAAAGCTTATTAATAACAAGTGCAATTCCAAAAAATAGATTTTCAATTTTAAAATTACCAGATTTTGGATCCAATTTCAAAATGAATATATTTAAGTAAAAAAATGTTCTTCTCGAAAAATGTTTCCCGCCTGTCCGAGTATAAAAAATGGCAAATTATCTTACTCAGATATAATATCTAAACAAAAATAGAGGCAACCGTTTTCACCAATATGATATGAGGAAAAATATGATATATTTTGATTAGTTTGAAAGATAAGATTTATGATTTATTATAATATAGTTATGAAATGAGATCCATGATTTTGACGAACACAAGAGAAAAAATATTCTACATTCTTGTACACAAGAGTCTGTCAAGTAGACAACAAATAAAACGGCTGTTTTATTTTATTCTCCTTTATATGTGTGTTAATGGTGTCGATGTTGTCTCCGTTTATGCGATGTTTCCATTACACTTTAGAACTGTTCCGGAAGTGTGGTATTCTTGTGTTTATTTATTTTTATTATTTTGTTAGATGACACATTATAACGAAATTGTAAGTAATGTACATATATATTAACTTTAATTGTATTGTCTCTCCCGATTGAGCTTTTTGAATACTCTTTGTTCGTTCGTTTGCTGACTTTACGTTTTAATTTGGGTATTTTTTTGTTGTTGAAATATTGTACGTGTGTCTTAAATATGTAATAGTCATTTGTGTCGGAATAAGTAAGGATTGTTTGCCTCAAGGACCTATCAAATACACTTCAATCAAACATAGATAAAACTTTCTACAAGATTTCCGCAATCAACATGAATAGTTACAATTAAGAGCAGAAAACCTATACACAAATATTTATCGTTGTCAAATACATTTCAAACATATGTGGCATTAAATTCGATATCTACATTTTATTATATTTCTACAAGCTTTCGGCAGCTAACACGACTCGTGGAAATTCAAGGCAGAACACATATAAACTTAACGGCAGACTTGAATTTGTAAAGTGACTTTCGTAACATTTGGGATCTTACAAATCATCAAAAATATATTATGGCCATGCAGTTGTTGGTAAAGCATATTAAAAATCTTAATATCTCCATCGCAGACAGAGGATCGTTGTGGCCGTGATCGTGTTGTAGTTGGATTTACAACTACCTATGCAATCAGTGCCTATCACCACTAAGGTTGTAGGTTAGAGTCCCGCTCATAACAAAATCTACTAGATACAACATTATGTGATAAAGTTTGTCAGTGACTTGCGACAGATCGGTGGTTTTCTCCGGGCGCTCCGGTGCCCTCCATCAATAAAACTCATCGTCACTAACTGAAATACTGTTGAAAGTCAGGTTAAGCAGCATAACCATCAAATTCCATTACGGTTACATGTAAATCTTATCTTGATATGGCGATTTTGCATATCGATATTATCTGCATTAATCATAACTGGGTACTGGCTAATGTTCACAGGGCGCAAATGCATCTATTCAGCGCGTCCCCATATGGCGGACCATGGACCAAAAATGTGTAACGTGCTAAGAGAGTGACATGCAGACCATTTTCGTTAATTCCCACCTAACTCTATATATTTTCTGAGTGGCAGTCATCCATCCCACATTTCTACATCGTACTATATATTGTTCGGCTTTGTTCTAGTCCTACATAAAGTTGAGATACTGTTCGCTGGATGTTAAATAATAATCAATCGCAATTAGTCAGAATCAATTATCGTTTAAATGACGATCGGTATATAAAGACAAACAATAAAGTAAATTGGAATGGTAGGCATCTCACGTGGCATCTCACGCGGCATCAAGTAGATAGTGTTTTAAAATATCTTATCCGAAAGAAGTTAGGAACAAGAACGTCCTCATGGTAGGCATCTCACGCGGCATCAAGTAGATAGTGTTTTAAAATATCTTATCCTGAAGAAGTTAGGAACAAGAACGTCCTCATGGTAGACATCTCACGCGGCATCAAGTAGATAGTGTTTAAAAATATCTTATCCGAAAGAAGTTAGGAACAAGAACGTCCTCATGGTAGACATCTCACGCGGCATCAAGTAGATAGTGTTTTAAAATATCTTATCCTGAAGAAGTTAGGAACAAGAACGTCCTCATGGTAGACATCTCACGCGGCATCAAGTAGATAGTGTTTTAAAATATCTTATCCTGAAGAAGTTAGGAACAAGAACGTCCTCATGGTAGACATCTCACGCGGCATCAAGTAGATAGTGTTTAAAAATATCTTATCTGAAAGAAGTTAGGAACAAGAACGTCCTCATGGTAGACATCTCACGCGGCATCAAGTAGATAGTGTTTTAAAATATCTTATCCTGAAGAAGTTAGGAACAAGAACGTCCTCATGGTAGACATCTCACGCGGCATCAAGTAGATAGTGTTTTAAAATATCTTATCCTGAAGAAGTTAGGAACAAGAACGTCCTCATGGTAGACATCTCACGCGGCATCAAGTAGATAGTGTTTTAAAATATCTTATCCTGAAGAAGTTAGGAACAAGAACGTCCTCATGGTAGACATCTCACGCGGCATCAAGTAGATAGTGTTTTAAAATATCTTATCCTGAAGAAGTTAGGAACAAGAACGTCCTCATGGTAGACATCTCACGCGGCATCAAGTAGATAGTGTTTTAAAATATCTTATCCTGAAGAAGTTAGGAACAAGAACGTCCTCATGGTAGGCATCTCACGCGGCATCAAGTAGATAGTGTTTTAAAATATCTTATCCTGAAGAAGTTAGGAACAAGAACGTCCTCATGGTAGACATCTCACGCGGCATCAAGTAGATAGTGTTTTAAAATATCTTATCCGAAAGAAGTTAGGAACAAGAACGTCCTCATGGTAGACATCTCACGCGGCATCAAGTAGATAGTGTTTTAAAATATCTTATCCTGAAGAAGTTAGGAACAAGAACGTCCTCATGGTAGACATCTCACGCGGCATCAAGTAGATAGTGTTTTAAAATATCTTATCCTGAAGAAGTTAGGAACAAGAACGTCCTCATGGTAGACATCTCACGCGGCATCAAGTAGATAGTGTTTAAAAATATCTTATCTGAAAGAAGTTAGGAACAAGAACGTCCTCATGGTAGACATCTCACGCGGCATCAAGTAGATAGTGTTTTAAAATATCTTATCCTGAAGAAGTTAGGAACAAGAACGTCCTCATGGTAGACATCTCACGCGGCATCAAGTAGATAGTGTTTAAAAATATCTTATCTGAAAGAAGTTAGGAACAAGAACGTCCTCATGGTAGACATCTCACGCGGCATCAAGTAGATAGTGTTTTAAAATATCTTATCCTGAAGAAGTTAGGAACAAGAACGTCCTCATGGTAGACATCTCACGCGGCATCAAGTAGATAGTGTTTTAAAATATCTTATCCTGAAGAAGTTAGGAACAAGAACGTCCTCATGGTAGACATCTCACGCGGCATCAAGTAGATAGTGTTTAAAAATATCTTATCTGAAAGAAGTTAGGAACAAGAACGTCCTCATGGTAGACATCTCACGCGGCATCAAGTAGATAGTGTTTTAAAATATCTTATCCTGAAGAAGTTAGGAACAAGAACGTCCTCATGGTAGACATCTCACGCGGCATCAAGTAGATAGTGTTTTAAAATATCTTATCCGAAAGAAGTTAGGAAAAAGAACGTCCTCAAAAACTACTATACTGTATATTATTTTCCTGAAATACACAATTTCCCATCTGTACATTCACTTATTTAAAGAATAATTCTTACATTTTAGCGAGGTTCCTTATTCAATATTGTAAGTATTTCATGAAAGGTAAAATACTGATGCAATCAGTGCATATTACCACTAACGTTGTGACTTTGAACCCCGCTTAAGCTTGTCAGTTATTTGCGACGTGTCGGTGGTTTTCCCTGGGTACTCCGGTTTCCTCCACCAATAAAGCTGACCGCCACGAATTAGCTAAAATATTGTTGAAAGTGGCGTTAAACATCATAACCATAACCCCAAAAATATTATCAGTCTTCCCTTTGAAAAAAATAAAAATAATTATTTAAGTTTGAAATCACCTGACATTTTTTAACAATGATTTAAACTCGATATCCATTGCTATTGTATTTGTTATAAGAGGAGTTTGATGATGGTAATCAGAATCCGTAAATCTAAGTAGGACAGACAACACTATAGCCAAAGAAAAAGAACAAACAACGATATACAAAACATACACATCAAGCTAAAGATTGAGTAGCACGGACCCCACTAAAAACCGGGGTGAACTCAGGTGCTCTGGAAGGGTAGGCAGTTCCTGCTCCGTTAGTGGGACCTGTTGTTTGAATCTAGTTACAAACCCGGTGATAAGTCTGTTTATATTTACAATTTTATGTCAAAGTTGAAAAACTTAATAAGTTTTGGTTCATATTTTATGCAGGTAGAAGTGGTTATATTAGTAGTGCCTGTGTAGATTTTCTAGGATATCCAGTTCCTGCTTGTTGTAGACCGCCATCAGTCGGCTTCTGTTGTAGGGGTTAGTATTCTTTTTAATTCTAGATTCGATATGCTTATAAATGTTTATGCAAAAAGAAAGATAACCGAGATTTACACACAGTTTTACTTTAGTTGAAGCATCTTGCATTTGCTCAAATGTGCAAAAAAGATAAGACCCAAGCTAAAAAAAACCAACAACTGATGGCGTCTTGTCCTATGTACAATATGGCACAACAGTATGTGATAGAGCGTGCATGTATATGAATATTTATTTCATTTAAATTTGTAAAGCTAAACAAGAACAATAACTGTTGCTTACTATGTGAGATGCTAATCGCTCTTGATACATGTATGGTTGGTATTATCATATTGTAATAAGTCAGCTCATTGGAGAAATGTTTTGTTTTATTCTCATTTATGGTCTTAATGTGGAATATAATACATGTAAGAGAAATAAATCGTACTTATCACGTGTGGCGTCGACAGAGATGTCACAGTTCAAGTACCTACAACTTGTAGGGTTTTTGATGAGGACACCACGTACTTATCACAAGTCACTGACACACTTTATCACATAATGTTTTATAGTCTCGCCATGAACGGGATTCGAACTCACAACGTTAATGGTGATAGGCACTGATTGCGTTTACTAGATAGTTGTAAACTCATTTATTAAACGATCATGACCACGACGGCCCCGCTATAACTTGTAGTATTTTACGTTTTGTGTAACTCTATTATATCTTACTTAAAAAGTGAGTCAGTGATTGTTTTTTAACGCCAACTCAGCAAATTTTCAGCTATATCATGGCGAGAACAAGTTAATTGTTAATGAGATGATAGTGAATTCCGCTTTGTTCTAGACCAACACGCTTAGTTGGTTTTTTATAGTGCTAGCTCACTGAAACAACAGTCTGCGGGTAGACATGTCGCTCCACTTGCCCACATTATTCTGATTCCGAGCCAACCAGTCCTTTGCTCTTACCCCTTAATGCTGCGAGCTTAGCGGAGAAGCAACAAATACCAATTTTATAGTCTTTGGGTTGACCCGACCTGGGTTCGAACCCACGATCTACCGCACTCGAGGCGAGCACGCTAACCATTACACCACCGATGAACCCACAATCTACCACACTCGAGGCGAACACGCTAACCATTACACCAACGATGAACCCACGATCTACCTCACTGGATGCGAGCAGCTTAACCATTACACCACCGATGAACCCACGATCTACCACACTCGAGGCGAGCACGCTAACCATTACACCACCGATGCGGTTTCTCATTTTAGAAATATTGTTTTATCACGGTATTATTTATAGAGCCAATGAAAGACGTCATATTCGAATAACTATTAATTTTGGTTAATATTCATTGTTTTTCCAGGGAGAGACTGTAAGTATAGTTATTAATAAAATTTCAATCTTCTCAAAATGCCGTATATATATATACTTTGCAACATAACGTTTATCAAAATCAAGTGTCACCATTATAGTATCTAAGCCGTAGTTTATGTGATAAAATGAAATAAACTAAATACCATACCATCGGAATACTTTCAAAATCGAATATCAAAAACGTAGAAAGAGGCAAAATCGATACATGACGCACATTTTCCTGCCTTGGTACAGGTACTTCATTATGAATCACCTAGATATCTATTAAAATCGAGGAAATATTCGAGATATTTGTGGTTTATTGTGATATTTTGTAAGTTCTATATTTAACTGTAGTATTGTGTTCATAATTACCTGATTTAATAAATCCAGTGTGTACCCATGAGGTTCAATTCATATGATATGACAAAAAATGTAACCTTTCAATACAGGTGACTGCTTAATAGAGTTGACTGCACGAGCAGGTTTGACTGTATATGCAAAAAATCAAATATCACAGAAGATATTCGAAACATATATTTACTTCTTCCTCCGTCTCCATCTTTTATATATCACAAAGGTATGAAAACAGAAAAATAGGCCAATATTTAAATTCATGCAACTATTTTTGTAGAACACATTGAATATAATATTGCGTACTCTTTCTAGATTGTATTTCTAAGCCTTGTAAACATGGTAGTTGTAAGAATGGCCAGAATACTTATACTTCTTCCTGTAATACTGGTTACACTGGAACCAATCGTGATCAAGGTATGTTTTATATAGATGTAAGAAGAGTTTGAAGATATCTAAGGGGTAACCAGAATCCGTAAATCGCCAAATGAACCCCATTAAAACCTGTGAACTCAGGTACTCCGGAAGGGTAGGAAGTTCATGCTCCACTTATGATACCCGTGTGTAAATCTTGTTTTTTTAATAAAACCGAAGAACCTCAACAAAATAGCCAGGTAGGAGAACATTAGATTAGCAAATAAATCCCATTGAATGTGGAATTTAATATTATTGTCTTATAATATTTAGTCACTAACTCGGTATGCATTCATAGTACTAGAAGTACTACGCTTGATTAGTCCCTTACCGTTCACGTAGAGGAACATTAAGATTGCACTTCGTCTGTCTGTCCGTTAGATTACATTTTAGCACCTGGAACAGGAAAACGTTTTAAGATCATGAATTCATTTTTTGTTGAGAAGTATTGCATAATGAAGGGTTGATGCATGCACAATTTATTTTTTCAAAAGTCAAAATAGCGGAACGGCGGTCAAATTTATATCAAACCGTAGGGGACTTGTATCGTTTTGCGATACGTCGATTCATTTCATACCTCAAAGGTATACATTTGGTCCATTCATAGCTTTAGTACTCGGAGATACCAAAGTTATATCATCCTTCTGTCACAAAGAAGTTCTATTTTATATGATTGATTGATTGATTTTTGGGTGTTTAACGCCACTTTCAGCAATATTTCAGCTATATCATGGCGACCAGCTTTAGTGGTGGAAGAGGCCGGAGTACCCGGAGAGAACCACCGACCATGGGCAAGCAACTGATAAACTTTATCACTTGCAGCTGCGAGTCGAGTGCACCATTTTTGTAATTTACGAAGCCGGGCGCGAACCCACGCCGTATTGGTGACAGGCTTGTATGAGTTGTTAGGTAATCCAACTACCTAACTCATTGAGTTCTATTTTATATCTTTACAAATAAAATGAAAAGCAAAAAAATACCACACTGTCGGAACAATTCCAAAATAGCACACTGTCGGAATAATTCCAAAATACCACACTGTCGGAGCAATTCCAAAATCAAATATCAAAATCGTAGAAAGAGGCAAAATCGATACCCCTAACACACAAAAAAACATGACCACTTTCCTGGCTTGGTACAGGCACTTCAATAAAAAGTGGCAGGTTAAAATAGGTTTATGGGTCCAAACCCCCTCATGTGAGTAGAATGATCAACCTCAACATATTTTCTGTCTTTATAATTATCTAATAGTTATTTTTAAAATATCGTATTGTTCTTTTACAGTAATAAATCGTAAGTATAATAAAGGACGAAAATATCGTATTGTTCTTTTACAGTAATAAATCGTAAGTATAATAAAGGACGAAGTCCTTCTAACGGTGAGCTCTCCGATTTTTCCTTCTATATTGATAGCCAAAAATCTGCTCAACGGAAGTTTAAAAAATAGATCAATTGATAATTTAGAAACGCAAAAGAAATCTATTTCAATGAAAAATTCCCAATTCTTTGATTATTTACTCTGTGCAAAATCGAAATAAACTTTTATTAAAATTCTAATAAAAAAATCTCTTTCTACGAAACTCCCGATGGAATAGACTGACTCAATCTGTCTCAATCTAGCCGAGAAACGAGCCAGGGGACAGAACTCGTCAGTTTACCGATGGAAGAGCGGCGTAGGTAAAATGAACGCCATAACAAATCGGCTACACAATTCATTCAAAATAAAAGATAATAGCCTCACCGGACGCAATTACGATCGAAATAAAAAGTATGTCCCCTAATTGTTCCTTCAAAACATGAATTAAAAAAATGCTTTTATAAATAGATACCCCGCTAAATTACTCGTGTTTTGGGAGAAAATTATTCCTTATTCATGCGCAGTTGTTGAATGTTGCAGACGACGGGTTTTCATATGTGTAAACAGAAAACGATCGACAATTGCACTTGGAATCTATCTCTAAAATTCATTGAGGTTCGCATATTTTGTTATCTTATGCCTGTAATTGGAAAGAATATGATCTCCTGGTTCTATGCATATGTAGAACACATTGAAATTAAAACAAAAACAGTCAATATAATACATTTTCCTTACCTTGATCTATGTCAAAATCCGTGATGTACCTTATTCATTGAAGAGTCCAAGGAATTCCGAATGCAAACTGGCACACATTTATGGTATGAATAAAGGAAAGGTTATGTCATGTGTATTATATACAAATAGATATGTGAACCACAGGCGTATGGGGCATGGATTCCGTTTCCTCCTCTACCCTTTTCTTCAAAATTTTCATATAAATCATTCCTTTTTCAAAATTTTCATAATCATTCGTTTTTTCTTCAATTGACAATATCAATATCAGTAGACGTCATACATCATGAATAATACGTGTATTCTGTGTCCACAGTTTTTCGACTGATACTTTGAAAAAGGAATGATTTATATGAAAATTTTCAAAAAGGGGGGGTAGTAGAGAAAAGGGGGGAGGAGGAAACGAAATCCATGCCCCATGCGCCTGTGATGTGAACGTAAATGAATGAATGCTCTTTCAATTTTAACAGTTGTCATTAAATAATTTACACTAGAAAGGTTATTATGATGTTCGAAATTGTGTCTGGATCTAGGTCACAGAGTGACTAGAACGGGGTCATGAAAATCTGTTCCATGTTAAAACCCGTAACAATGCATTGAATAAAATATAGGCTATGATTCAAAAGGAATATTGGTATTTAATTTGAAATATGAACATGCAATCAGCTTCATCAATTTGGTCAAATTTATAAATTATTATCAAATGCCACGGTCAATATCATCGAAATTGTTCGTAATTGCGTCCGGTGGCGGTGAGGCTAACGTGTACGGATCATCGTATTATTGAAATTTTAGGACTTCGTCCTTCAAACAGGTTGCCTGTCTCATATTAAAGGACGAAGTCCTTCTAACGGTAAGCTGTCCGATTTTTCCTTCTATATTGATAGCTAAAAATCTGCTCACCGGAAGTTTAAAAAATAGATCAATTGATAATTTAGAAACGCAAAAGAAATCTATTTCAATGAAAAATTCCCAATTCTTTGATTATTTACTCTATGCAAAATCGAAATAAAATTTTAATAAAATTCTAATAAAAAAATCTCTTTCTACGAAACTCCCGATGGAATAGACAGACTCAATCTAGCCGAGGTACGAGCCAGGGGACAGAACTCGTCAATTTACCGATGGAAGAGCGGTGTAGGTAAAATGAACGCCATAACAAATCGGCTACACAATTCATTCAAAATAAAAGATAATAGCCCCACCGGACGCAATTAAGAACGAAATAAAAAGTATGTCCCCTAATTGTTCCTTCAAAACATGAATTAAAAAAATGTTTTTATAAATAGATACCTCGCTAAATTACTCGTGTTTTGGGAGAAAATTATTCATGCGCAGTTCTTGAATGTTGCAGACGACGGACGAGTTTTCATATTTGTAAACAGAAAACGATCGACAATTGCACTTGGAATCTATCGCTAAAATTCATTGAGGTTCGCATATTTTGTTATCTTATGCCTGTAATTGGAAAGAATATGATCTCCAGGTTCTATGCATATGTAGAACACATTGAAATTAAAACAAAAACAGTCAATATAATACATTGTCCTTACCTTGATCTATCCCAAAATGTCAAAATCCGTGATGTACCTTATTCATTGAAGAGTCCAAGGAATTTCGAATGCAAACTGGCACACATTTATGGTATGAATAAAGGAAAGGTTTTTATGTCATGTGTATTATATACAAATAGATATGTGAATAAATGAATGAATGGTCTTTCAATTTTAACAGTTGTCATTAAATAATTTCCACTAGAAAGGTTATTATGATGTCGTTCGAAATTGTGTCCGGATCTAGGTCACAGAGTGACTAGAACGGGGTCATGAAAATCTGTTCCAAGTTAAAACCCGTAACAATGCATTGAATAATATATGGGCTATGATTCAAAAGGAATATTGGTGTTTAATCTGAAATATGAACATGCAATCAGCTTCATCAATTTGGTCAAATTTATAAATTATTATCAAATGCCACGGTCAATATCATCGAAATTGTTCGTAATTGTGTCCGGTGGCGGTGAGGCTAACGTGTACGGATCATCGTATTATTGAAATTTTAGGACTTCGTCCTTCAAACAGGTTGCCTGTCTCATATTAAAGGACGAAGTCCTTCTAACGGTAAGCTGTCCGATTATTTCTTCTATATTGATAGCTAAAAATCTGCTCACCGGAAGTTTAAAAAATAGATCAATTGATAATTTAGAAACGCAAAAGAAATCTATTTCAATGAAAAATTCCCAATTCTTTGATTATTTACTCTATGCAAAATCGAAATAAACTTTTAATAAAATTCTAATAAAAAAATCTCTTTCTACGAAACTCCCGATGGAATAGACTGACTCAATCTGTCTCAATCTAGCTGAGGTACGAGCCAGGGGACAGAACTCATCAGTTTACCGATGGAAGTGCGGCGTAGGTCAAATGAACGCCATAGCAAATCGGCTACACAATTCATTCAAAATAAAAGATAATAGCCTCACCGGACGCAATTACGAACGAAAAATAAAAAGTATGTCCCCTAATTGTTCCTTCAAAACATGAATTAAAAAAATGCTTTTTTAAATAGATACCCCGCTAAATTACTCGTGTTTTGGGAGAAAATTATTCATGCACAGTTGTTGAATGTTGCAAACGACGGGTTTTCATATTTGTAAACAGTTATCTTATGCCTGTAATTGATGATCTCCTGGTTCTATGCATATGTAGAACACATTGAAATTAAAACAAAAACAGTCAATATAATACCTTTTCCTTACCTTGATCTATCCCAAAATGTCAAAATCCGTGATGTACCTTATTCATTGAAGAGTCCAAGGAATTCCGAATGTAAACTGACACACATTTATGGTATGAATAAAGGAAAGGTTTTTATGTCATGTGTATTATATACAAATAGATATGTGAACGTAAATGAATGAATGCTCTTTCAATTTTAACAGTTGTCATTAAATAATTTACACTGGAAAGGTTATTATGATGTCGTTCGAAATTGTGTCCGGATCTAGGTCACAGAGTGACTAGAACGGGGTCATGAAAATCATTTCCAAATTAAAACCCGTAACAATGCATTGAATAATATATGGGTTATGATTCAAAAGGAATATTGGTGTTTAATCTGAAATATGAACAGCTTCATCAATTTGGTCAAATTTATAAATTATTATCAAATGCCACGGTCAATATCATCGAAATTGTTCGTAATTGCGTCCGATGGCGGTGAGGCTAACGTGTACGGATCATCGTATTATTGAAATTTTAGGACTTCGTCCTTCAAACAGGTTGCCTGTCTCATATTAATAAAAAAAAAGAGGAGAGTAGATATTTAACATAGGGCTCACGACACGTTTCTGTGATATCCATCATCAGGTAAACTCTACGTCACAATGCTGGAAAATATTCTTAAAGGCTTTGGCAGCAATTGCAAGTAAACCAAATGTCTTAAATTGGATAGCCAATATCGTCCAAACTCACCAATGCCTCAGACAGATTAACCTTTTGTTTTAATAATGGTAACGTTATTTAACAACAGTAAATTTAAATAACAAATAAATCTTATAAATCATATTAGTGCTAGGGGTATTTTCAACAATATTTCAGCTATGTCGTGAAGATCGGTTTTAATGGTGGAGGAATCCGGAGAAAACCACAGACCTGTTGCAAGTCACTGACAAACTTTATTGCATAATGATGTATCGAGTACACCTCGCCATGAGCGAGATTCGAACTCACAACTTTAGTGGTGATAGGTACTGATTGCACATGTAGTCTTAAATCAAACACAGAATTACGACCACGACGACCCCTAAATTATATCAGTGACAAGGCACTGACTACTGGACGGTGATACATGACTACATGTATACCATATATCTCAAGATTATATGGGTGATTACTAATGTTTATGTCTTGTTATTGTGTTGATCAAGACATATTATGGGGGTTTTAACTTAACATCAGCATGCAGACCTATAATGTACTTGCTAGTCGGGAAAATCATTAAAAACTACATGTAAAGCTGTTGGTGACAAACTGTGCATGTGTAAACAACTACCAGTGTAATCATTGCCTTTCACCACTAAAGTTATAAGTTTGAACCCCGTTCATGGCGAGATGTACTCGATACAACATTATGTGATAAAATTCGTCAGTTGCTTGCGACAGGTCGGTGGTTTCCTCCGAGTGCTTCGGATTCCTCCACCAATAAAACTGACAGCCACTATATAACTGAAGCATTGTTGAAAGTTGCTTTAAACATCATCAATATAAATCGTAAAAGTATTAATTGATTGTTATTTAACGTAAAATGAGCAAGGTTTCAACTATATTCATGACGTGAAAATATTTACAAGCAGTGAATCTGATATGTGAAACGATTGCACTGGAATGGGACTGTGGACGGAAATTGAAATTGTCTCAGCAAAACGATGATATGTATTGGATATGGTTGAAACAATTTAATTGACCACGAATATGTTTCGTTTGTGGTAATCACGATCCCGTCATTTCCTCATTCAGGACTCATCATAGGTTTGGTGACAAGAATAACAGGACTGGTATCATCAGTGGAGCGGAAACTGCTAACCCTACAGGAGTACCTGAGTTTCATCCCAGGCTTAGTGGGGGATTCGTGTTGCCAATATTTTATTTTCTGTGTAAATCATTTGCTGTTTGTCCTTTTAACCAATGTGTAGACTGTCTTATATTTACACATTCTGATAAATCTTTTGTTGTCTTCAAACTTCACACTTCTCTTATCTGTAAACTCGTAATGATGTTATAGGGAAAATAATGAACTTATATTTCTCACTTTTGAGACAGACCAGTTTTACCGGCAAATGCATGCTGTACAGTTAAGTCAAATTCAAATAGTTTTTTACAGGTATTTATCACTGTTGTAGTAACATTTATACTATATTTATTAAATACATTGTACTTTATGATGAAATACATTTGAAATACTGCCGAGATACGGTTACATATGGATAAATCGAATATTTACTTCTGCAATGGAAAAATAAAATGCGGGAAAACGCTCGATGGAATGTAAACAAAAACAATTAGGTGTTTAGTGAGAAATAAAATCAAACACCGGAAAAAGTACAAGATAGGGAAATCTCCGACACCCTTGGGTAAGATTACAATCGTTCTCTAACTCGGCAAGCCTCGTAAAGAGAACGATTGAAATCTTACCCTCTGCTGTCTCAGATTTCCCTATCTTGTACTCTCCCCGGTGTTAGATTCTATATATCTCTTTTTAGGGCATTTGCGTTTATCATAAGCACGCATATTTCAAGATTGTCAAGCTATGTAGTGTAGCATCTTGTATACAGTAGCAGACATCACCAGTTTGATAATGAATTGTGCTGATCCCTTTTGTTGCTAATCATGAACAAATATATATATTATTATTAATATGTAGATGTATAATTTAGTATGTACGACTGGTTTCTGGAATAACCTTTATCAGGTATGCTCAACGTCTGAAGAATTACTTTGCTTTAAGCATTGTTCATTGTTCAAAAAGACAAAAGTATAAGACAAAGTTTGAAGAATTCATGGCAGCCAAGTAATGAAAAAGTATATTGGAGCAAGACAACCATTAGGGCTAAACATGGTAGACAAAAACTAAACCCATGATTGTTATAATGGAAAATATTTATGGCCTATATACAACTCAACTGCTTGCCCATAAAGTTGTTGTAAATGACGACAGCACGCCTTGTTGACTGAGATATATGAAATATATGTTGTAAGTGTTCTTCCACATTCTATTTATACCCTAAAATTGCCATTTTTTATAGACCAAACTAAGACCCGTGAGGAATTCAGGCATGTCGATTGGTTAAAAGTTTGAAGATGCCAAAGAGGTAATCATGGGTGGTAAATCGAAAAAAGGACAGACAACACAATAGCAAAAAAGAAAAAGGACAACAGGACAAACAATGATATACAAAGCACTACATAGAAAACCAAAGATCGATCCCACTAAAAGCCAGGGGTGAACTCGTATGTTACGGAAGGGTTAGCAGATCCTGATCCAATAGTACCGCCTATCGTGTTATTCTTCAAACCCGGTGATAAGTCATGAATGAGGAAAGGACATGATTGTGTCTACGACAAACGGAACATATCCGTGTTCATTTGTGACACAGATAGTTTCATTAAACACTCGCTTGCATTGAAGATGTTCGGTCAGCTCATAGTTGATCAATTATTTACAAAATTTAATTTATTTAAGAAAATTTTTATTCCAGAAACGTATCTTGCGTACTAAATTAGATATTTACGTTTTTATTATAACTAGGAGATATTTGAACAATACACATGTTTTTGAGTAATGCTATTTGTAGTCTATAAAATCTTCACATACATATACTTACGACATTATCTGTTTTCCTTATCAGTATATCTATCATGTCCTACTATACTTATAAACTCGTGAGATAAATAAATCAATAATACCTGACATAGTAAACCAATAACATCTAACAGTGTACGTGGTATGTAAATTCATTTTATTGGTATTTTTGTCTAGTTTTCTTACTATTTATATGATGGTGGCACTATGTTTTTTTTTTCTGTATTTGTAACTACGTAATTTGATGTTTGATTTTCACCGACATTGTCATAATGGTTGTGAAGAAACCGGATGTGGATTTACTGTTTCAGTCATAACTTTTGGTCTTTTAACCTTATGTCTGGTAGGAACATATTTATCAAGAATAGATCTTTAAGACTTTATCTAATATTATGTCAGTTGATAAAAATATTGACTTTCTAGAAATCTTTTTACCAAATCCAATCGTTCTAATCTTTTGTTCCTGATCATTTATAACCTTACCGGATATGCTATTACTGGCCTAATGTATAGCTATTAATTGGAGTTGTTGGTCTTTAGCTTTCTGTGTTGTAGTTTGGAGTTGTTGGTCTTTAGCTTTCTGTGTTGTAGTTTGGAGTTGTTGGTCTTTAGCTTTCTGTATTGTAGTTTGGAGTTGTTGGTCTTTAGCTTTCTGTGTTGTAGTTTGGAGTTGTTGGTCTTTAGCTTTCTGTGTTGTAGTTTGGAGTTGTTGGTCTTTAGTTTCTGTGTTGTAGTTTGGAGTTGTTGGTCTTTAGCTTTCTGTGTTGTAATTTGGAGTTGTTGATCTTTAGCTTTCTGTGTTGTAGTTTGTCGACAATTGTTTTCTTCTTGTCCTTTTTCTTTTCAAAATTTTATTTACTATCCCACCATGAAACAAACGGAGGTGAACCCTTGTGCTCGTCAAGGCTAAGCATACACGTATCCTGTTTTTATAAGACATTCGACGTGTTGTAAAAGTTTTGTAGGTGATAGCGGAATGAATATACGAGAGGAAATGTCCATTGCTATTTGAGAATATTTATAGCGATATATAACATACTCTATTGTTTTATTGTATAAGAAAATGTATAAGCTTCCATAAATTATGAAAACAACTAGGTATTCTTAAAAATATAAATAAAACCATTAGTAAAAAATGTAGATTATATTTTAGGTATATACATACGGTGATATGGTACTGATTACGTATACAGTAACAGTTTCATTGACATTCATTTCCACAGTTGCAACGACCTGCCTTTTTATTCCTGATGATTCCCTAACGTATGTGGATTTTTTTATATCACCTGACATGACAAACGAATGCATTAATGCTAATACATCTGTACCATTCATATTTACTGGTGTCACACATGTTAGGGAGAGAGAGACATTCATTGGCGTTAAAAGAATTACGGTTAGTATTTTTAATGATAAAATGTACAACGATATTACATAGCTGTATCAAAAACTATGAAAGGAGAAACAAACAAACCATTACACATAAAACTAAAGATCGAGTAAAACGAACCCCACTAAAAACCTAGAGGTGCTCCGGACGGATAGGCGGTTGACACCCGTCGTGTTACTAGAAAAATTGTAGAAACAAAGACAAAATCGATACCCTTTACCAAGTATACATGATCGCTCACTTTCCTTTCTTGGTACAGACATTTCAATAATAAGTGTCGGGATTAAGCTAGGTTCTGGGCCAAAACATACTCTCTTAGTGAAATGATGATACCATGCAAGTGACATTTGAAATGTATTCAAACATATCAAAGATATTTGATTTTATGAACAATATCCAATGTAAACATGAATATTAAATATTTCTCTGCGGCCATTTTTTTAAATTTGTTATTGGACATGTTTGAACATTTTGTGTATCTGGCTGGGCCAGAAAATTAAGCGGTCATGTATATACAGTTTATGTGTATAAGAGATATATATTTCGCCTCTGATTGAGTTATCAGTGGAACTGTTCTGACTATGAGGTATTTTTGTTGTACATTTTATTAACTGGTTCCCTTTTCTTTGCTAAATTAACAGACAGTATAAGTATGTTTCGAAGTGTTTTGGTACATATGGGATCTTACATAGACGGTGAGTATGCATAATTGACATTGGTGGAAATTTATATCCGAGCATGGGACAGGCACACAAATGTGGCAAGATTTCCTCATTATACATCTACTCTTTAATCCGGCACTCTAACATATCACCATTAAGTTTTAAAAACAAAATTTCTAAAAACAATGACGTAGTTTATAAGTTAACTTATAAGTTAACGTCTTCCTCGTTTATCGCCGAAATATATCTTAGTTCAAAACGCGGCGGTTCAATGAGGCTGTAGTATGCACATACTAAATCGGTAGCATGTACAATGTACTATGTTTTAAAACAATTAATAAGAACGTATATGTCGAATTTAGTGCGTAGGACGCGTTTCTTTAACAACCTTCATCAGGTACACTCACAATTAAATGTCTTTGCGTGTACACCTAAGGGCCGTAAACAGGATAGCCAAAAATCGGCTAAGGTCAGCTATGCCTCGGAACGGAGAGCCTTAAGATAAGTAAGAAACATAGCGTGTTTGTAGCAATGCTATATGAAAAAAATGTATACAATTATTGCACTTCATTGAGTGCTCCATAACACATCATATTGCATGAAATGAAGTGTTGTTTTATTATATTTAACATAGCAAGTGTTTTGTGTACTTGGATCGTTTTTTTATGGATTGATTGTTGTGTTTATTTCAAATCCAAAAACTCTTGAGCTGATCCATTTAATATCATAGATACTTGTACTAATTCAGTGTGTACAAATTTATATTTACATTCTGTTTGCGTTTGTAAAACTTCTGTGCCATTTTCTATTTGTGCTTGTGTGACATCATTGCAATGGACGTAGAACACGATTGGCTAGTAAATTAAAAAAATTTGCCGATATTTCGCCCACCGCAAAATAGATCGTTCAATATGAAATCATGCCGTGCAATATGACGATTTATCACAAAAAACGAATTATATGGTTTTATAATACTGTATAAAACCATAAATGTAATAAACATGGCTATCATGTAAATGTACTGATTACAACTAATATTATCAAATTGAGCCGATACCTCTGTTGTTGGACTATTAGTCCCCGAGTGCATCATCCACCCAGTAGTCAGTGTTTCGACACTGACATAATTTATTAGATATACGTGTTATCTAAATTTACAGTTCTTGAAACATGTAATGATTATTATTAAGTAAGGTTCTCCTCTCTCATCCATACGTGATCTGCGACTTTGGCTGTTCTGTTTAGGACCTTCGGTTTACTTGCTCCCAAAGATTTTAAATTATTTGTCTTTCCAGCTTTTGATTTTGAGTGTACCTGATGAAGCTTATTCCAGAAACGCGTTGTACGCACTAAATTGGATATCTACGTTATTACTATTACATGACAAGTCATCATTATTTGTTCGATTAAGAGATGGATATTGCATTGAAAACTGTTGTGGTAAGTACATGTAATAGAAAGATATTAAGTCATACATATTTACATATGGAACACAATATCTGACTTACGTGACCAGGACTCACGGTCATTAAACTTCAGAATACAACTTTTGTACTCGTAATCGAAAAACGACCAATCAGAACAGTGTATCTACTATATAATGTATTCTGATTATGGACAATTTTGTAGTACGAGACTAAAAATTAAACTCGAAAGCTTTACGACCGTGGGACATAAAGTAAGTAAGAGACATGTTTTCCGGCACATACATCTTACTGATTAAACACTAGATAATTATATCATGGTGCGATACAACATTATGTGATAAAGTTTGTCAGTGACTTGTGGCAAGTCGGGTGCTCTAGTTCCTCCACCTATAAAACTGACGGCCACGATATGATTGAAATATTATTGAAAGTGGTGTTAAACATCATAACCCTAACCCCTTTAATGGTAAACAACACGAAAACAACAACAAAAAACGCGCTCACGAAGGGCACAGTTCCCTGTTTCTGTTTTTGTAAGATACACATTAAGGCACTCTTAAAACTATGTTTTATATACTAGAAACTGTCTTTGCCGCTAGCAAATTATCCTTACGTGTAACAGACTGTGTACTATGTTTTACTCCGGTAATTATCCTTACGTGTAACAGACGTGTACTATGTTTTACTCCGGTAATTATCTTCACGTGTAACAGACGTGTACCATGTTTTACTCCGGTAATTATCTTTACGTGTAACAGACGTGTACTATGTTTTACTCCGGTAATTATCTTTACGTGTAACAGACGTGTACCATGTTTTACTCCGGTAATTATCTTTACGTGTAACAGACGTGTACTATGTTTTACTCCGGTAATTATCTTCACGTGTAACAGACGTGTACTATGTTTTACTCCGGTAATTATCTTCACGTGTAACAGACTGTGTACTATGTTTTACTCCGGTAATTATCTTTACGTGTAACAGACTTGTACTATGTTTTACTCCGGTAATTATCTTCACGTGTAACAGACGTGTACTATGTTTTACTCCGGTAATTATCTTCACGTGTAACAGACTGTGTACTATGTTTTACTCCGGTAATTATCTTTACGTGTAACAGACTGTGTACTATGTTTTACTCCGGTAATTATCTTCACGTGTAACAGACTTGTACTATGTTTTACTCCGGTAATTATCTTTACGTGTAACAGACTGTGTACTATGTTTTACTCCGGTAATTATCTTCACGTGTAACAGACTGTGTACCATGTTTTACTCCGGTAATTATCTTTACGTGTAACAGACTGTGTACCATGTTTTACTCCTGTAATTATCTTTACGTGTAACAGACTGTGTACCATGTTTTACTCCTGTAATTATCTTCACGTGTAACAGACTGTGTACCATGTTTTACTCCGGTAATTATCTTTACGTGTAACAGACTGTGTACCATGTTTTACTCCGGTAATTATCTTTACGTGTAACAGACTGTGTACTATGTTTTACTCCGGTAATTATCTTCACGTGTAACAGACTTGTACTATGTTTTACTCCGGTAATTATCTTCACGTGTAACAGACTGTGTACTATGTTTTACTCCGGTAATTATCTTTACGTGTAACAGACTGTGTACCATGTTTTACTCCTGTAATTATCTTCACGTGTAACAGACTGTGTACTATGTTTTACTCCGGTAATTATCTTCACGTGTAACAGACTTGTACTATGTTTTACTCCGGTAATTATCTTCACGTGTAACAGACTGTGTACTATGTTTTACTCCGGTAATTATCTTTACGTGTAACAGACTGTGTACCATGTTTTACTCCTGTAATTATCTTTACGTGTAACAGACTTGTACTATGGTTTACTCCGGTAATTATCTTTACGTGTAACAGACGTGTACTATGTTTTACTCCGGTTTCCTTTTGGTTTTTCTAACGATCTTATTTCACAAAAAAGATAGATTTGAGATAATACAGACGAAAGGCAACCGAATACAAACAATTATGTTTAAGGTTTATCCCTAATATTTTTATTTGCAGTAAATAAAGAAAGATATTGTAAGTATCATTAAAGTCATTATCATTAAGGTATGTCATCAGAGGAGGGCTGCATTTTGTTTCTATTGACGATAAATATCAAACTGTTCATGTCACTTGATAAAAATTTCAGCTATTGTTGTGGTTGCTTGTTAGACATTTTCGAAGAGTGGTATTATAATCCAGATAGAGCCTATATAGGAAAATATATTCTGCCTTGGTTACACTACACTTGTCATATCAGTTGCTACTTTCTTAATTAAGCTATTAAATTCTATATTTGATTCATTTACAAATGTCGCTGGCGACACAATTTTTACATTTTTGAAAGAAATCAATTGATATTCAAGAATATAGTTGAATAACATACGTTCTAAATATATGTTTTAATCTTTTTAATGTTTTAATATCTTTTATTTGTACATATAACCTGTTTGTTTTATAGACAAGTATGTTTTATTTGTACATATAACCTGTTTGTTTTATAGACAAGTATGTTTTATTTGTACATATAATCTGTTTGTTTTATAGACAAGTATGTTTTATTTGTACATATAACCTGTTTGTTTTATAGACAAGTATGTTTTATTTGTACATATAACCTGTTTGTTTTATAGACAAGTATGTTTTATTTGTACATATAACCTGTTTGTTTTATAGACAAGTATGTTTTATTTGTACCTGTAACCTGTTTGTTTTATAGACAAGTATGTTTTATTTGTACATGTAACCTGTTTGTTTTATAGACAAGTATGTTTTATTTGTACATGTAACCTGTTTGTTTTATAGACAAGTATGTTTTATTTCTAATGTTCTAAGTTAACATAAAGTTTTTTCACGCCACGATATAGCTGAAATATTGCTAATGTTGGCGTTAAGCACCAACCAATCAATCAATCAATAATTAGGCTATTATTCTGCGATTGTAACTCTTTCTAATGTTTACATAAAATATGATTATCGATTACCATACCAAAGCATACATATGTTGTTTTCATGGCATGCATAAAATGTTATAATATGAAAAGTTTGAAGATACCAAAGGGGCAATAAGAATCCGTATATCGAAGAACAGACAACACAACGGCCAAAAGAAAAAGTACAAAGGACAAACAGCGATCTACAAAACATACACTGTTTTTGTTGACAATTGTATATCAAATTACAGTTATTAATACGTATTTTACGCCTATGACATTGTCATCTTTATATTTTATTGCATTGTCATCGCTGTATCTCATGACATTGTCATTATTATATTTTTAACAGCACGTCTAGTATTGACTGCATTCAGTGAGTATATTTAGTATTACCTTGTAAGTCATCCCATCAAATCCCTTGAGTGTAAATCAGAACTGTTTAAAGTTTGGATAATAATGAAAAGAGTGTATCATTAATGTCTAAGAAACCAGGAGTGTAGATTTAGTCCTCCGACCTCTATTATTTACGTAATAAGTACATTACTATTGAAACAAAAGAAACCCGTTATATCCAAAATGGTCAATTTGTTTTCTTTCAATAGTAATGTATCTGACTTGACTTGTACAATAATGATGTTATGATTTGTATGAAAATAAAAGTCATGAGAACAGCTTAGTTTGTGAACGAGTTTACCTAATTTTCCTATTACAACATTGGTCAAATTGTTATTCGCGTTCATAGTAAGAACTGCAAGCACACCGACCTGTGACATCAGTGTCCTTTAACAGCGGGCTGTAAAACATGTTTGAAGATACTAAAGGGGTCATCAGAATCCGTAACACGAAAAAGGACAAACAAAAAAGGACAAGACAAGCAATGACCGACAAAAAGCTACACTGGAAATCAAAGACCGAGCCACACTAACTCTGGTTCGGGTGCTTTGGGAGGGAGTAGCTAGTTGCTGTAACACTAGCTAATTGTATTTTCTCTTCTGTTGTCGTCAACAATTCATTGATGTGATACCGATGTGATGTTCCTGTCAATTTGACTCAATATAAAACATTTAACCTAGTCTTACAGCAATTTTCTGAATAATCAATGCAGTTGTGCCTCCAACGTCCTTCTTATCAGCACATATTTCAGATACACTGGGGTGGAAACAAACAACTAATGCATGCCCCTTAAAAGAGGCCATCTCTCTTATAAGGTAACTTTTTAATTGCTGAACGGGTGGTCGTATAGAATAGGAACTATTTTATATGATGTTGCTGTTTCGTCAATACAGAGATAAATGTATTTATATGTATTATTATCATAAATAACTTGAACGGACTATTAAAAAAAGAAAGTTTAAACGGTGATGGTAATCAATTCCACTAATATCAACAAGCGAAAAATCACCTCTCATCTTAACTGAACTCGCTGAACACAAAAAAGACCACAACATATGACGTAGGAAATCCAGGTCCTGGCTTGGGACAGGCATACACATGTGGAGGGGTTAAACCGGTTAATGGGATCCCATCCCTCTCCTCTTGGTTGTTTATCGAAATTTTCATTTTGTTTATTTTATTTTAGATCATGATCGTAAGTATATTTATTTTGTATATGTCTCTCTAGTAACACATGTTTTATTTCTCATATCTTCTTTAAATACGAGTCAATGGAGTTCAAATTACAACAGCCAGATGCTTACAGTTTCTTGTATTATAATAACTAATTATGTGTAATATCGATATGATGTTCCCCAAATGTTTAACCATTGACCTTGTTGAATTAATTTCTAAAACGATGTTCAATCTTTGAGAAACCAGCTTTCATTATTATCAATATATAATATTTTGGTGGTTCCCCTCTTTTCTTATTTAACAATATTGGGATTTAACCGACGAAAACAATCGACCTATTGCAATATTACGATATTCATCGTGAAAACCACCTAATTACGCAATGATTGCTAATATGTTGCATCCTGTGCTCCTCACCATGGGCAGGAATTGAACCCATTCATTTTAACGGTAATAGGCACTAAACTAAATCTAGGTACCTTGTACTATTGTTTTAGAATGCAGACTGCCACAGAACATGTTTTGTAAGTAACAATGCAATGAACATCCATGTGTCGGAAAACAGAAAAGTTTGAAGATACCAAAGGGGTAGTCAGAAGCCGTAAATCGAAGAAGAACAGCAAATACCATTGACAATATAAAAGAGACAGACAATGATTTACAAAATACTACTCAAAACACTAAAGATTGAGGAACATGGACTCCACTAAAAACGGGAGTGAAGTCGGGTTTTTCGGAAGGGTTAGCAGTTCCTGCCCCACTAGTGACACCCGACATAGACATCATCTGATATGGAAATTGTGTTGGATACCAGTAGTTTTGGTGTTGGGCTTAATCAGCTTTGTAATTTCAAGAGGACATTTTACAATTTGTCCACCGTGTCCCTTATTGATACTATGTATTGCGGTAAGGTCATCTTAAATAATGCGATACATACCGACTTTGTCAAGACTCATTCAAGATGCATGCATACCATGTTTGATATCTATTTCTATTTGTATTCTGGCTTGCTATCTGATCAACCGATATAAATTGCAAATGTCTATATTTAAGAATCACATTATCAGCATGGTATAGGAACTGACCATTTAACTCTACAGAACGGTGGGGTCATTCAGCTCTACAGGACGGTGGCAAAGTTTTCCCCGAGCCAGACCTTTTTCTACAAATTAGGTTGCCCTCCCTGAACATGATTAATTATTGATAATATCATAAGCAAAATTTATATGGTGCTTTTCTCCGGGTTTCCTCCACTAATAAAACTGACCTCCACGATATAACGGAAATATTTAAAATGTCCACATTGAAAACGTAAGGATCATAATACATATAGTTTGCATTTTTTCAGCTCAAACCAATTTTTATCTATAATATTAGGCGACAGAATTAAAAACAAAACCAAAACAAAGACCCCCTACCTAAAAGTTAAATTATTATTCACTTATAATTGTAGATTGTATCTCTAATCCCTGTAACAATGGCAGTTGTATCAACAATGGAACCGGATATACTTGTTATTGTAACAAGGGTTACAGAGGTCGTACCTGTGACAAAGGTATGTATCAACAATGGAACCGGATATACTTGTTATTGTAACAAGGGGTACAAAGGTCGTACCTGTGACAAAGGTATGTTATAATATTGATTCATTTTTGTTAATTCGCGTTATAATATGACCGTGATAAAGTGGACACTGATATACACAATATAATAACGATGATGATTATTGGTTTAAATTCAAATTGTACGAAGCGAATTCAAAACAAGGTTCCATGAACATGAATATACCAGAAAATGACAAACAAACAAAAACCGCAATGTCGGAACAGTAAAGAAATCCAATGGAAAAATCGTAGAGGGAGGCCAAAATCGATGCCCCCCCCCCCCCTCCAGTGCTTACATATATGTTCGCTCACCTTCCTGTCTTGCTACAGGCACTTCATTAAACAGTGGTGGGATTAAGCTCGTTTTATAGTCCCAAACTCCTCATTTAATAAAATGATGCGATCAAAAATACGTCGTTGTCCGCCCTGTTGCATGACTTAAGACGTTGCTTGGTTCAAAATGTTTAATAATTAAAATTGCAGCAGGATTTTATAGTAGGAGGCTGCTGGGAATTAAAGGATGTAAAATAGTGGAGCAGGAATTGACTAGCTTTCTGGAGCACTCCAGTTTTTAGTGGGGTTCATGTTACTCGATCTTTGGTTCTATGTGTACGTTTTGTAGATCGTTGTTGGTCCTTTTGAGCTGTTTTTCGTTTGGCCATTGTGTTGTCTGTTCTTAGATTGACGAATTCTGATTACCCCTTTGGTATATTCAAACTCTTCTTATAAAGAAAATACCATTTTCTAAATAAACATGCAGATGACTGGCATTTACTTAATATACAATTACCCTCGCCATACACCCTGTTGGAAACCGCACCTGCTCCATCAATCATCCATATTAAGTACATAATATCTTGATACCCCTACTTCCGTTTAATATTACTGATATGTTACTGTCTATGTTGGCATGTAAAATTTATAACCTTTCATTACAGCTTCCCATTGTAAGTATATGTTTTCCTTTAAAGAGTATTTGGTGTAGGTATTTGTTATAGTGGGGTCGTCGTGACCGTGATCGTACTGTAGAACTGCTGTTGTGAGTTCGAATCTCGATCAGGGCGAGGTGTACAACATTATATGATAAAGTTTGTCAGTGACTTGTGACAGGTCGGTTGTTTTCTCCGGGTCCTCAGGTTTCCTCCACCATTAAAGCTGACCATCATGATATAACAAACAAGCAGAACAAACATATTTGTTATAGATAATATAAATAGAACATATAATTTTGACTAGCATCCAAATATAACAATTCATTGACTGATATATTATAAATAGAAAGTTTAAACAGGAATGGTCAATAAAGCCACCAATATCAACAAAACGAACAAGCCACCTATGGATGGAACGGTTCTTGTTTATCGATAAATGGGCAGTATATTGTCTATGCTCATGATGAGAAGATAAAGTAGGTATATAAGGGAAGGGAGTGACGCTTGGGTGTTTCTGTCGTTCGATGCTAGAGTCAAAAGTCAAAAATAGAAAAGAAAATGGATAAGGTTCGAAAGTTATTGCTTTGCAACGGGTTTGTATGTCATATTTTTCACACATGCATGTAGTTTATGATTGACATGCTCATGTGCATCATGCTTCCTGTACGATTATTGGGGTAACTATGTACATCTTTGTACAATAACTGGTCTCACATTTCTCCACCCCGCCCCTCCCAATGTTCCGTGATGTCACTTTCTCAATCATGTATTCTGGTGTAAATCGACCCAGAAACGCAGATCCGAAGCCATTGTTTCAAATGTCACCTTTGTAAATTCATCACTTTTCCTAAAAAATTGAATAAATGTAATCATTGTATGATAATTTTTAAGTATCTTTCTGATATATTGGTCTGGTTGCTTTTTTGTTTATTTGATATCTTTACAGGTACGTTTCCCTCTGAATAGCTACACTATTTACAATTGTATACAGCTGTCAATTGTCTAAATATAACTATGATACTTAACAAGTAATTGCACTATATTTGATTTGAATTTGTATTATATATTTTCTGCTCCAGACATGAATTAATATTTTTATTCATTCAAGACACATGCCGTTTTCATAGTGACTGTCATCATGGAGGTCATTGTGTGGCTGGCGACTGTGTTTGCTGTCCTGGTTACTGGGGACCGTTTTGTGAGCATGGTACGTTTCTTTGATAATCAAATGAAGTGAAGTAATTTTATTGTTATTAGTTTTAATAGCCTCAAATCAGGTTCCATACATTATCACAGAAATGAGTTAGGTCTTCTTTTTAAGCACGCCGGCGACATAATCCAAATAAACGCTAGAGAAAACAGAATGAGCAATCAATGTTGTATAATCCTGAGACACAGGCAACATTGGTCATCATCTACAGAACAAAGACAAACACAACAACAAATAAACACACACACACACACACATAATGAGTAATCAATGTTGCATAATCCTGAGACACAGGCAACATTGGTCATCATCTACAGAACAAAGACAAACACAACAACAATAAACACACACACACACACAAAAGTCATTCATGACTTATCACGGGGTTTGTTACTAGATTAAAACGACGGGTGTTACTAGGGCAGCAGGTATTGCTTACCCTTCCGGAGTACCTGAGTTAACCCCGGGATTTTAGTGGGGAACGTGTGTGTGTGTGTGTGTGTGTGTGTGTGTGTGTGTGTGTGTGTGTGCAAAGGAAACAACACAACTTAGTAGTGATAGGCATTCATTGGTTAGGTTGATGCACACCCACCGAATAGCAATTTCGAGGGGGCGGAGGCGAGAACATTTGTACTAATTAACACCTACGTCGTCGGAAGAAAATTGCTAAAACAAAAAGATCAATTCGAGCGCAATCTATTCATGTACTATCTTTGTGGTTCCGACAATCACACTGTTAGTAGTGCACTAATACAAACTATTTAATATCTAATTTTAGTTAGCCGTATATGGTTTCCTGTAATTTGTTATTTGTTTTTTTCAGCTCCTCTTAGTAAGTATTACTTCCTTTGTAGCATCACTATCCATATCAGATGATGTTATATCATGTTATGTACCCCCTCTTGTTGTATGTGTTGAAACCATTCCTGAGTAATCTAGTCAGAAGATATTATAATAAAGCTCATACTGATATATAATCAATAAAAGTATAAAACAATCAAGAGAATAACACTTGCGAAAGATCCAGGATGACTGCAATATCTGCCACGTATAAACATATGATGAAGTCTTTATTACCAAAGCCAGCTATGTAAGGTAAACTTTACTTGTATATCTTGAAAACTTGCTTCACCATTATCTGAGACATTGACATTTTAAATGGACCAACAACAACCATGGCATGTACTTTTGTATGGTATTTCAAATACCGATTCTATAGTCTTTGGTATGACCCGACCGGCGATCGAAACCACGATCCACCGCACTCGAGTCCAACACGCTAACCGTTTCACCACCGATGTAGTTTCTAATGGAATATATGTAATTTAATGTATATTGTATATACATGCTTCAATAATAGAAAAAAAAACGTCCAACCTTCTGCCATTTTAAAACGACACATATTCGATCCTTTGAGTAATAAAATAGACCGATTGATCAGCTGTAACTTTATCATAGAAGGTTTCCCGAACGTGACACCTTACGGGATTGTCTTTCAGAAAAGAATACTTAAATGAGACCTAATTTTAATTATATTGACAGTTGTCATGACAATAGTAATTGCTAGCCAAAAAGTTCGTGATGTATTATTTTAATCTGTAGTTGTGTCTGAACAAGAAGAACATGGCGGTGATGTGCAAATCCAAACAGACATAGCAAAAATCTAATTACAAAAACTTATACATTACACGAGCAAACAAAAAGTTAAATATTTAAAGAGGCAAAATCGATACCACTAACACTGATATATGACTGTTCACTTTCCTGGCTTGGTACAGACACTTAAGTAAAAAGTGACCGAGTTAAACTAGTTTCATAGGCCTTAATAAAGATGATCAAACATGTATTATCGCGATATCAACTCTCCACATGATTAAACAACAGGAGTGATTTCTGATGCGTTCACAATGACAAGAAAGTAACTGAAGTTCTATTATAGACAACTATGCACAAGGAAAATGTCTTCAATTAGAAATTCAAGATGATGACTCAATAACGTTTAAACAGATAACTTATGTTTTATTTTTATTTTGCTTTATTTCATTGCTACAGGCAAGGGAGGTAAGTTGATGAAAAACATAATATGAATTTTAACAATCAGAATTGCCAAACCACAGGCAATATAACACTGGATCTTCCTCATTTAGGGATGTTGATGGCGTTTTGAAATAATATTGAATCGTACAGAAACGGTGCAGGGCTCAGTGTCTGTGCTAACAACTACACCAGGAAATACACAACTCAATAATTAGCATTCAGTTATCGATCACTATATTTATGTTTCTATCTACAACAATACAGCATTTGTAAATACGGTTGGAAACTTAAGTTAGAATAGTTGTCATGAGAAGTTATACCTCGTGAGAACGCGATGTACAGAAATAAGAACCAGTTACTCCGCAGTGGGCTACATTTTCGTCCAATATTTGTTCTGTACCAGTCCAATACACAACTGTCTCTTAGAACGAGACAACAAAAATTACCTCCTGTTTGAAAAATGCGGTGCCCCGTTCAGGTAAGAGACGGATTCTAGTATCAATCGTTTGTAGGGAGTAGTCATTGATCGCCAATTGTCCGAATATTTCACTTGTGGCACTCAAAGCGTCTATCTAAAGGCCCACATCAAGCTATCTTTACATCTGCATTGTTCATAGTTGTAAACTTGTGCTTATGAATATAGCTTAAACAATATGCACTTGAGGTCACACAACAATCAATCGATCGTTGTAAGAAAATATAAAGGTTCAACCATGTAATTTCACTGGTGGTACTCGGATCTAGACCCTGAGAAGAATAAAACAGGAAAGCAATTTTAAGGCCACATTATTTTCCTTATTAATACTTGTTCAATGTAGGCGACATACAAAAGTTTACAATAGAACGTAAAAAATAGTTTTTAACTCCTAAGCTCATGTGGTTGTGTTCATTATATTTTGTTTGTGGATTTATCTTATGATCGGTGTTTCTTGTGTCTCTGGATTGTCTATTTTTTATTCTCCCTTCGGTTTTCTCTAACGTTTATTTAAAAATAATGTTACATGTTTGCACATTTATAGATGAGAAATATGACAAAATGATAGGAGCCATAAATCGTGCAGGATAAGGTATCCATGTAATAATTATGTTGTTGTTTGTTACTGGTTTTTATTTATTTCTATGTTGTATGTATCAATCATTTTTGTATTACTTCTCGTGTATGTTAATCCAAGTACAGGATGCATTCCAAACCCCTGCAGACATGGAAGATGTATGGATTTGTCTAGATATCATACTTATAAATGTTTATGTGATCGAGGATACACAGGACGAAACTGTACTAAAGGTAAATAAAGATATCAGTACATAAACGTTAGAGAAGGGGTAATGAAGAATGGACAATCCAGAGAGACAGAACGACGAACAACACAAAACCAGTTAGAGAAGGGGTAATGAAGAATGGACAATCCAGAGAGACAGAACGACAA
The DNA here is from genome assembly GCA_963383655.1 of Bathymodiolus septemdierum. Taxonomy (NCBI): domain Eukaryota; kingdom Metazoa; phylum Mollusca; class Bivalvia; order Mytilida; family Modiolidae; genus Bathymodiolus; species Bathymodiolus septemdierum. The sequence goes on along the minus strand of OY726530.1, from coordinate 51,223,127 downwards.
ACAACACAAAACCAGTTAGAGAAGGGGTAATGAAGAATGGACAATCCAGAGAGACAGAACGACAAACAACACAAAACCAGTTAGAGAAGGGACAATGAAGAATGGACAATCCAGAGAGACAGAACGACAAACAACACAAAACCAGTTAGAGAAGGGGTAATGAAGAATGGACAATCTAGAGAGACAGAACGACAAACAACACAAAACCAGTTAGAGAAGGGGTAATGAAGAATAGACAATCCAGAGATACAGAACCACAAACAACACAAAACCAGTTAGAGAAGGGGCAATGAAGAATGGACAATCCAGAGAGACAGAACCACAAACAACACAAAACCACTACACGGAAAATAGCAATGTTATGTACACAAAGTCCAAATATATAAAACAAACATTGAACAAAAATGCTCAAAATGCATTACTTTCTCAAATAACACGGATGAAACAGGGAACATATAAAAAAAATCGAGCAACGCATGTCATCTGCATGTTTTATTTTTGTTCTGTTTTTTTGAAGGGGGGAGGTATTTTGGAATTTGTACTTGCTCCCAAAGGATTTTATATTATTTGGCTCTCCAAATATTTTGACCTTAGGTACATGACACAGAACAAAGACGAACAAAACCAAAAAACACAACAAAGAAAACTAGAAGCAAAATTAGCAGCGCGGCGCCAACCAGAAACCGGGATGAAGAGGAACTAGTAAAATGGGTGGTAATGTACACTTACCAAAGCAGTTATTCTCACAGTAACCGTCTGATTTCCTTACCATATAGACTGAGTCATCTAGAACCATGTGTTTATATAATACATGTGTATATACAAGTTAAGGAAATGTACATCATGTGTATATAATGTTGTTGGTAAATTAGGTCCTTTGGTTTACTTGCTACAATAGATTTTTAAATTACTTGATTTTCCATTCTGTTGATTATGAGCGTACCTGATGAATGTTATTCTAGACAGGCGTCATGCGCGCTAAATTTGATATTGTTTTTATACGACATATTACATATAATGACATCTAAGCTGGCAAATGTTCTAAAATGGGAGATAATTCATTTGAAATCACTGTTAACTTTTGACTTAAAATTGACGAATTGAACGTTTCTTACTTTGTTATGTTTTTGTTTTAGTTGAGGGTGGTAAGTATAAAAGTTTTATATTTTATGCATTTTTGGTTCAAAACAAGCCTGCAAATTGTGTAGCACCTTATTACATATCATGATTGTCGATGTAGTGAAATCGGCATGGGTTTTTTGGTCCCTACCCACTTTTATTCTTTTCCAGTGGTAGTGAACCGTCATTGTTCCGCTTATCACATTCCTCGATCTTGTCTGCATAAAGCTTGCATATTGAACTAGCTCTGATCCTGTATTTGAATAAGATATTTGCCACTTGATATTAAGCAACCAACAATCAATCAATGCACGAGCAAACGTCTATTGTGATTGGCTGTTTATGACCATTTCGTATATTCCCTGTAAAATAAAATAAAAGCATATATATATATATATATTACTGTAGAATGCAAACAACTTGTATGAACTGTTTTTGTCTTTTCTTCGATATAAAAGCTTGAATTTACAGGGAATATTCGAAATACTGCATGCAAACTCATGTATTTGCTTTTCATGTAATGTAATGCACAATGCACATAGGAGGCGCAATAATTAACATCATTTATTTCAAACCACAGACCAATGATACTCACTTGGAGTGTTAATGTGCTAAAACTACTACTTGAGTCCGGGATGCACATGTTTGAGAAGAAAATAACTTAAATATGTATGTTAGTCACAATATAGCTTATTTGTGAAACACCCTAATTGCTGCACATAAAATGAACAAAACATACCACAATCTTGGAACAGTTCCCAAATCAAATAGAAAAATCGTAGAAAGAGGTGAATTCGATACTCTTAACACATAAATACATGACGGCACACTTTTCTGGTGTGGAACAGGCACTTCGATAAAAAGGTGGCATGGTCTAACTAGTTTTATCATTTATAGCTCCATCTCTCCTATGTTTGTAGAATTAAATGCTGTTCAAACTTTTAGTTTTTCTTTTATTTATGTTTCTGTTTGGTCAATGTTTACTTGGATACCTGTTTTCCGAAGGAAACATGCTTTACTTTTACAAGCAAGGTACAATAATAACTTCGAAAGTTTTACAGTCGCCACCATAACTAACAAGATCCCGTTGTTTCCTAGCTGCAATAATGTAGCTCCTGTGACAAACTTGTGTCTCGGCAGAGCTACAACGCGGTCCCATTCGTCACAATGGAGCAAAAAAAAAGTTGCACTTGAAACATAAAAACTCATTATTTACGCTTCAAACATTTCATTATAACTATTACTGATGATCCCAGTCCTTGTTAAATCGGTTTGGCTGAGAAATATATGCTTTTCAAAGGTAGCAACAACCTTGTTCAAATTTATCGATCGTTTTCCATAACCGGAAACTACGGAAGGCGGAGCTTTTCTAAATATGGTATTTCTTACTACACGCATTCACGCCTAAATCGCCAAATATGGTATCGACATCCAAATAGTGAGGCGGAAATGACGAAATTCAAAATGTTCAGAAACATGGATTTTTATTTTGTGGGAATTACATTCTAAAATACTGGTAGGTGATAAAAACTTGCTATAATAATGGACAAAAGGAAAGGTTATGTCTTATTATTGATAAATGCAGGCGTCAGATGCTCTGTAAGCGAGCGCAAAAAATCTCGGCGGCTGCTCCATTACGTGTAATGGCATCCCGTTATAACCCTTGCGAGTAAGCGAGCATTTAGGGTTTTATTATTAGAACTAGTTGTTTCCTCACACACGATTTATCAAAAGAGAGAAAAAAAGAACAAAACGACAAACAATGGTCGACAAAATTCTACATAAAAAACTACAAATTGAACAACACGAATCCCACTGAAAAGGGGGATGAACTCGGATGCTCTGGAAGGTTGAGTATTTCTTGTTTCACTGATGGTGTCCGTTGTATTATTATTGCTAACATGCCGGCGATAAATCTCCAGAAATAGACCGATGATGAACAAAGCAAAAAACACAACATATAAAAAAACACATGAGCACTACGAACCACACAAAATACCAGGAGTGAAACCAGGTGCTTGCAAAGTCTAGGCAGTTTTTGCTTCTAATAAGACACTCGCCATGTTACTCATAGTCAGATCTGACAAAGGTGATAGAAGGGAAAGATCAAAGTGAAAGTCGTATTGGTGATAGAGATACAAATCTACTCCAAAGGGAAAGACAGTATAGGATTAAACATCTTCGTAACAATAACATGAGAAAAATAAAAACTACACCGACAGAACAGGTAAAGCAACAGAGACACAAACGATATTCTACACCGACAGAACAGGTCAAACAACAGAGACACAAACGATATCCTACACCGACAGAACAGGTAGCACAACAGAGACACACCGACAGAACAGGTAAAGCAACAGAGACACAAGCGATATCCTACACCGACAGGACAGGTAACACAACAGAGACACACCGACAGAACAGGTAAAGCAACAGAGACCCAAGCGATATCCTACACCGACAGAACAGGTCAAACAACAGAGACACAAACGATATCCTACACCGACAGAACAGGTAGCACAACAGAGACACACCGACAGAACAGGTAGAGCAACAGAGACACAAGCGATATACATGGCTTGATTTCAACAATTAACTCATTGGATTCTGTTTTGTATATATGTTGTCTCACCATTAGTGAGGGAGGAAGTACCCACCTGGTATATTTACGGAATACTTTCTTCACGACATACATGGTTAACACAGGAGTGGTGAATATTGTTAGGAATTAAATGAATATATTTTATAACTGATCAGCCATGTGGATTTATTTCAGAGGAAGACCCATGTAAACGAATAACGTGTCTGAATTGTGGACAATGTTCGGAAGGAGCATGTGTTTGTCAGCCTGGATACCATGGGTCGTCATGCCAACATAGTAGGTAACATTGATAATATTCTCCACAAAATAAAGTGATTTCTCTATGAACCATGATGCATTTTAGAAGTCTTATCTCGTAGAGGTTTTATCTAACATTATGTAAGCTTTCCTTTGATAATAGAATATATTGTTTATGTGATTTTTTTTTATGGTGTTTAACGCCATTTTTAACAATATTTCAGTTATATCATGGCGATTTGTTTTATTGGTTGAAGAAACTTGTAGTGATACTGATTCACACAACAGGCTTGACCTGATCCAACGTCTTATACCAACACTCAATGTATGTTATGGGTATTTAATTGTAAATATTTGGTTGTAAAGAATTTCAGGGGTATCAACGTGATTCTTTAAATATTTTCCCATGAAAAATTTAATTCGTTTCTATTATCATAGAAAGGCGGAATTCGGAATTAACAAAACACATATAAGTTTTCAGTTTTAATACATATGTCCTTTCTTGAGCTTCAGTGGATATTGAAAGCAACAAGGGTCGATATCCCATTAACCGGTATAGTCCCGCCACATTTGTGTGCATGTACCAAGTCTGGAATTGGATTTCCAACGTCATATGTCATGGGATTTTTGTGCTCAGTGAGTTCAGTTAAGATAAGAGATGATTGTTCGTTTTGTTGAAATTGATGGAATTGATGACCACCACTGTTTAAACTTTCTTTTCATTAAGACAAGATATTTTATCCAATCAATAACGAAATGTAAAAATGCACAGTCAAAGGAAAAGGTGGAATGATGACGTCACATAAATTACTTAATTTGAAATAAACCCACAGTTGAGTACATTTATATGTATTTAGTGTTTTTCATAAATTACATTTCATGCACTTCAAATTAGGATTAAATTACTCAAAATGTACGTTATTTACTTCTCTGATTACAGTTGACCGCTATGGAATATCTGTGTCACAAATGACCACTTGTCGTAACACTTTCCGATCCTTTCCTCATTCAAGACTTATCACCGGGTGTGTAACTAGATTAACACGACGTGCCACTAGTGGAGCAGGAACTGAAACTCTTCCGGAGCACCTGAGTTCACCTCCGGTTTTTAGTGGGGTTTGTGTTACTCGATCTTTCGTTTTATATGTATGTTTTGTAGATAGTTGTTTGTCCTTTTGTACTTTTTCTTTTTGGCCATTGTGTTGTCTGTTCTTCTTCGATATATGGATTCTGATAACCCCTTTGCTATATTCAAACTGTTCTTAATACACTATGGTTATTTTATCAGACGTGTATGCCTGTCACTATAATACCGAAATCAAGCAGCTCACTCTTGAAGATCGCCATACACTTAATTTTAGAAAAGTTGTTGTTGTTCGTTCTTTATTCATCTTTCGAGTGACGCTGATGAGCTTGACAAATCGGTAAACTCATGCAAAATAATATTTCATCTTATGTCTTCTCCACTTAAGAGTGAGTAAATGATTACTGTTTCACGCCAAATGAGCAATTTTTCAGCTATATCATGGCGAGAACACAAGTTACATTAGATAAAATTATATGTGATGTCCGCTATGTTCTAAACCAGTACTCCTCACTAAAGAAAAGTTTGAAGATACCAAAAGGGGGTACTCATGGGAAATGATTATTGCTTGATTATTATTCTTATTAAGCTGACATTCATCATGCATTTTGTTTGTGTTTTATTTCAGTTGATAATCGTAAGTACTATATTGATAATTTCTTTATCAAATGGTGTACAGTTTACGTTGTATTTGTATGCGGCATGGATCACATGTGTAGTTTAATGTTTTAGCAGATCGTTTGTTTTGTTGTATGTCAGGTCAAACCAAAGACAATACAATTGGTTCTTGGGGGGTTTGGAATTTTTTTGTAATTCACTAGTACGTACACATCAAATTCTGGTTATCTCGGAGTCACGAGGATGGGCGAATCAAATCTGTGCAGGTAGTCTACGTTCACTTGAAATATGGATATTTCGTAACGGTCAACCATATCGTGATGACGACCGTAGACTTTTTGTAGCGATGACTTTAATTTAGAAGCAACGTAGCCTTGCTAAAGCAGCTTTTTATGTTACCTTTCAGATCTTAGATCACTAATTTTTCTCTACAGTATATTTTTGTGGGTAGTACCTTCATGGAAACCAAATTAGTTTTACTCTCTTATACAAGGAATCATATTTCTGTACACATTGATTTTACCATCTTGGAGAATGAAATTCTAACGGCCATTCCCCGAGCGAACATTTCAATTCAGAATATGGCATTGCATTGAGAAATCGAAAATAATTTAACGATGGCAGAATCTGAAAAATGGTGATAAGAAACAATGATGATTTGTTTTAGAATCTACATCTGATTCATATTATCTTTCAAGGTTCTTTTAATTGTTGAAATAGCAGAGACAAGAACTTTGCAAGGTGGTATTACACAACACACAGATGAACATGTAATATAAGGTTATTTATACAGACAATTGTGGAAATTTAGAAAGCAATGCAATACAGACATGCATCATTATCTCTGCCAAATTCCCAACTAACTACATACGGCACAGGTAAGCAATTTATATCCACATTGAATATTGTTTGGAGCAAATATCCTTCATAGAGATGGTTGGTGGTGGCTTATGGTATTTAACGCCACTTTCATCAATATCAAAACTGAAATTATATCATACCCATATTTATTGGCAATGGGAACAATAGTAATTTTAATTTCTACATAGACACCAACTTTCTCTTGCAGCGAAGCGGAAGTATAATTAAACAAAATATATTTTAGATTGTAACAGTGCGAGTTGCTTGCATGGGACATGTCATACCACTGCAACAGGATATACATGTAGCTGTGTCATTGGTTACACCGGTCAAAACTGTGATACACCTGGTAAGTCTTTTTCCTCTTGCTTAAGGAAAGTTTGAAGGACAGACAATGTAACGACCAAAAGAAAAATAACCAAAAGACAAACAATGATTCACAAAACACAGAAAAGGAAGGATTGAGAAACACCACCAAAAACAAAACAGGGATGAAAGGAGGTGCTATGGTAGGGTAAACAATTCCTGCTTCAATAGTGGCACTCGTAGCATTTCTCTTACTGATACGTTGTTCATGGCTTACGCTAGTTTGGTTGGACGAAACAAGTGAACGGCGAGCAACAATTGTCTGTCTGTCTCGTGATTGCAGAATATAATGCCATGCTCCTGTAATTAAAGGATAAATTGCAGCAGCACCTAATGAACTGCAGTTTGTGGAAGTGGTACCCGGTGGCCCATTGGAAAGGAAAGTTTTCACACCATTTCCTCCTTATTATATGACAATCTAAGCTTATGTACCACTATCTCACCTACATGTTTTATTGTACCCTTCATGAATATAACTGGTAATTGCTATTAAACAATAAATCAAGTTTGGTCGCATAAAACTTATTTAACCCCGCCATCTTTATTTCATTGAAGTGAATATGCCAAAGCAGTGACGTGATTAGTCATGTATATGTGTTATGTCTATCGATTTTTGCTCTGTTTTTACGATTGCTTATATTGTATGTTGGGGTTGTTCCGACGATTTGATCATTTTTATTTTCATTTTGTTAATCATATAATTAAAATCGTAGAACAAAGTGACATAAGGCAATTGTATATGTACTGAAATCTTTATTTATGGGATTTGTATTATATTTTGACATAGGACAAAATGCATATATCATGAAATTTAATTTGTGTGTTTTGATAATTTGTATTTAAGGACATATTATATGTGATGTATTTTGACACAGGACAAATGTATATGTCTCGAAATCTGAATTTGTGTGCTTTGATAATTTGTATTTAAGGACATATTATATGTGATGTATTTTGACATAGGACAAATGTATATGTCTTGAAATCTGAATGTGTGTGCTTTGATAATTTGTATTTAAGGACATATTATATGTGATGTATTTTGACATAGGACAAATGTATATGTCTCGAAATCTGAATTTGTGTGCTTTGATGATTGATTTGTATTTAATTATATGTTATATATCTTAACATAGGACAGATATATATGTATCGAAATCTGTATTTATGGGTTTTGATGATTCGTATTTCATGATATACTGTATATTACATATTTTGACATAGGGCAAATGTACATGTCATGAAATATGCATTTGTGAGCATTGATGATTTGCATTTAATGACATAATGTATAGTTTGACATAGGGTAAATGTACATGAACTGAAATTTATATCTATGGGTTTTTATCATTTGTGTTTAATGACATATTGTATATGTCATATTTTTACATAGGTCAAATGTATATGTATTTCAATATGTATTTGCGGGTTTTGATGATTTGTATTTAATGACATATTGTGTATCACATTTTTTGACATTGAACAAATGTACATGTCATGAAATTTGTTATGTGAGCTTTGATTATTCGCATTTAATGACATAGTGTGTAATTTGACATAGGGTAAATGTACATGTACTGAAATTTATATTGATGGGTTTTTATTATTTGTATTTAATGACATATTATATATTACATTTCTTGACATAAGACAAATGTATATATGACTTAAAATATGTATTTGTGGGCTTTGATAATTTGTATTTAATGACATATTTTGACACAGTACAAATGTATATGTCATATAATATATGACATATTAACATTGGGAAAATGTATATGTCATGAAATCTGTTTTATGGGTCTGAATAATTTGTATTTAATGACATATTATATATCAAATATTTTGACATAGGGCAAAGGTATATGTCATGAAATCTGTATTTATGAGTTTTTATTATTTGTATTTAAGGACATATTATATATGACATATTTTGACATAGATCAAATGTATATGTATTTAAAAAAGTTGTTGTGGTTTTTGATGATTCGTATGTAACATATTATATATAGCATATTTGATATGTCTGATTTTACTTAGGGTTGGAAAGTACTTTCATGACAGCATCATTTCTATAAGATGGGAGTTTTAGCAAAGGTAGTTATTGAAGTGTCTGTATCAAGGAATACTGTAAAATAATATGTTAGATAGGTAGTAACGCTAAGTACAAAACGGGAAAACAAGTAACTCTAAGTGATTATTATCACTACTCATCATAGACATATTTGACTATACCATGAAAATTTCACATCATCAAAGAGTGAGGATTCGATTCCATTAACCGGTTTTAACCCCGGTACATTGTCGTGTACGTCCCATGGCAGGACCTGGTCTTTGTTTATGTTTTGTGAGTTGATGTTAGAGGTGATTGCTTGTTTTGTTGATATTAGTTGAATTGTTGACCATCCTTGTTTGAACTTTCTTTTCATAGCATATTTATTTTTCTTATTTTTTTCAGTGGAGAACCGTAAGTATGATAAGTCTCTTCAATACGGTGGCAAAAGATTTTAATCTAACCTACGTTGTATATACACGTATATGCAATATATGTGCATTGAAGGAACATATAAAAATTTTCTGTACGAGCTTTAGCAACAAGTGGAAAAGGAGCTTTACTTACATGTTTCGCAGCGAATGCTAATAATTTCTATATTTACTGACAGTGTAAGTATATTGTGTTGATCATACAAGGTCAAATAAGGGTAATAACAAAATTACCGAACTCCGAACAATCTTACAAAGGGAAAGTCAAAACTCATAATTATATAAACAGACAAAGTCAGTCAACAACGGAAAACTGTGAAAACGTAATGACCCTGACTTGGTACAGGCATACCCGCTGTTTTCTGAAAAGAACATAACATTAGCATTGTTCTAATCGTTTTCAATGTGCTACCGGTTGTTATAGCTACTCTACATGAATTAGGCATCAAAAACGCTATATCTTGGTCGGTGACCGTATATTCAAAAAGTTATACTGTCACTGCAATTCGAGTGTTCAAATACAACCAGTGCAGCATAATTATCATGATTAAAATTAAGCTTTTAACTTGATTCCACAAACGTATGAAATGAAAGTAGAACTGAATGAATATTGATATAAACGTAGATATCTAATATAGTACGCACAACGCGTTTCTGGAATACCCTTTATCAGATACACTCATAATCAACAGATTAGAAAACCACATGATTGAAAAAGCTTTTGGATGAAGGAAACCAATGAACATAAATAAGGGTAATAACAAAATTACCGAACTCCGAGCAATCTTCCAAAGGGAACGTCAAAACTCATAAGTATATAAATAGACAAAATCAGTCAACAACCGGAAAACTGTGAAAGATAGCCAAAATGGCTAAGGTCTCCTATGCCTGAGTGAGGAGAACACTAGTTTTATTAACAATTTCATTGCTTAGGAACTGTAAATTTCAATAATGGATAAATATATAATATGAGGAATTTGTTTATCAAACTATTTTTGCATTTTTCAAGCCCCTTTTACAAAGTATGCGTGTTTTTTTTAAGGGGAGGGCAGTTGTTCATGATGTCTTGTTATATAGATTCTTAGGTTAACAAATGCCATCTTGTTACTCAAAACCGTTGAATAGGTAATAACGACATTATTATTTGTAATCACTGGAAATATCATAGAAAAAGACAAATGTGGGTTACACAATATTTGTGAGGACTACCATTAATGTATTTTGGAGGGGGTTTGTATATATGGGATTTTGTTGGAATTATCTTTATTTTGATTTATTTATATCTTTATTGTATCACTTGTGTATTTTTTTATCCTAAGCATCCCATATAATTTATCAATTTATATTTGCTTTGTCAAATAAAATATCGAGATGCACACGAACCGATCAGCACGAACCACTCCTGTGAATTACAGTGAACACTAACAAGAATGTACACTGTTGGTAGACTGAGACTACATGCGCTAAACTCTATTTATCTATATAGATACTTGTTCGTGAGAGATTTAATGATTTTGGTGCTTAACGCCACTTTCAGCAATATTTCAGCTATATCATGGCGACCTGTTTTAGCGGTGGAGGAAGCCGGAGTACCCGGAGAGAACCACCGACCATGGGCAAGCAACTGGTAAGCTTTATCACTTGGGGCTGCGAGTCGAGTGCACCCTTTTTGTAATTTACAATTCCGGGCGCGAACCCACGCCGTATTGGTGATAGGCTTATATTAGTTGTTAGGTAATCCAACTACCTAACTCATTGAGCCACCGGGGCTCTATTTATCTATAAATAGATACTTGTTCGTGAGAGACTATATGTATTAAAGGTGTTCATTGTGTTAATAATTGCATTTACCAACATCACAATTCCTACATAGTTGTTATTTAGGTGCAAGTTCATCCGTCCATCCCAACCAATGAAATGGCTATGTAAGCTTTGTGTACAATATCGCCATGGAAACAATACAACACACTACCCTGTTAATAAAGATTTGGGATATGTATCTCTATATGTGTGCATGATATGACCTTGAACTTTATTATTACATTATTGATCACCTATATACATATTTACATAATAGATTGTAGTAACAGCCCTTGTCAACAAGGTACCTGTCGTAACGAATTAGATGGATATAACTGTAGTTGTTACCAAGGTTTTACTGGGCAAAATTGTGATCAAGGTACGCGTTATGATATACTATGGATACAGTATACATGTTATATATAGAACAATCAGATTCATGGAAGAGGATCGTTCTAGAATGTACTAGAAACGTTGGTGAAAACTTAAGGGGGTGCCATACACTACAGGGAGGTAACTCTTTAAAATCAGTTGAACGTTTTGATCATATGATGTTTGTATGCAGATTTCAAGCATCTCGGTGATCAAAACCACAGAGAGAAAAGCTGCTATGTGGCTAGTGAATTTATAGCTCTGAATCTGTTCGTTAGAATTTGCTAAAATGTTGATATTTATTACAGTGGATATATTCAAACACACTGCCAAAAAAATAAGAAAATTAAACGAGCAGATCACATTTTACCTGAAGTGTATGGTACCACCTTAAGGGGAAAACAAGAATGGACAATTGAGAGATACACTGGACACAAGACACCTAGTGAAGACAAACAAAACAAAGAAAAACACAACACAGAAATCCAAAAATATGAGCTACACAGACATCCGACAAAAAACGTGGATGAGCCCAGGTGTTCACGAAGGTTAATCAGTTCCTACTTCGCATAAGACTCCCGCCATGTTACCCATAGGTGTGTCTGGTGAAAGTCTTATCAGTAATAGAGGAAAGAAAGATGAGAATTTATATATACTGTCTCATTGTCGCCCGACGGTCTTTTTTGCGTAGGCATTACCAAGGCCAGGTAAAGGAACATAGATTATCAGGTTCATATTAGAGACATATCTGACATAAAATCCAAATGAGAATAACAGGCTCTAGATTACTACATCAGTTGATATGTAAACACCAAATCAGCAGGACAGGCGGAAATGTTGTTATTATAAACATGAAAATTTACTAATCTTGTTTTCGACATGTACATAGTTGAAATGCGGTAGTCGTGACAACAATCAGCTGATAATTTAATGTTTTTCTTATCCAGCATTAACAACTAATGATTACAGTAGCACAATCACCAAACCATCAACTACACAAGCGCCACCTACAGAACAAACAACGACAACTGCGTCTACAACAACAGTGTCTACTACAACATCGTCTTTTACCGCTTGGAATTGTGCCAAGAAATGTGCAGCACACAAGGATTGTGTAGGTTTCCATTACAACAGTAAGACGTCAGAATGTAAAGTAATGACGTCTTATAAAGAATTTAACAGCGTGTCAAGTGCTGATTGGGAATCCTACAGGAACCTCCCCCTACACAACGTCTGAATAGATAAAATTGATTAGGAATGTTAATGAAACTCCGGCTACATAAAGTCTGAAGGAATAAAAGCATTATATAAATATAATATACGAGAGATTTATTATAATTAGTGGTGAAAATGTTATATTTAGCACTCTTTCCAATAAAAATATAAAAATTTAATTTCTGAAAACGTTTGTTCAAATTTATCCATGAGACAGACAATGTACCATCACTAGGACTATGATTTTACTTTGATAATAAAGCGATTGCGAATAGCATAACAATAGCATTATCTTAATACTATTCTAAATTCATGAAATATAAAAAGAAAGTTTAAACAGTGATGGTCAACAATTCCACCAATATCAACAAAACAATCATCTCTTATCAAATTTCACTGAAAACAATAAGACCAAGACGTATGAAAATTGGAAATCCAGGTCCTGACAAAAATGTGGGACCCCAACCCTCCCTTCTTCCTAACTTCATCTCCAACGACTGTACATATATAAGTACCTTAACTGAAATATAAAAACAACATTATAAGCATAAAATAAAATGAAACAAACAAATTGAAAAAATTAAAAATTGTGTGAACTCCACCATAATCATGAAATTTAAATCTGACAAAACTCGCCTGTACACGAAAATATTATATGCATTCACCTCGGTTGTTTTTATTACGACAACACAACTCGTGATCCAAAATGTATGGCCGTAAGCATATAAACGTTAGAGAATACCAAAGTGGCAATCAAAAATGGACAATACAGAGAAACTAGCAACATAGGCTACACAAGACGAAGAAAAACAAAACAAAATCACAACACAATATGCGTTGGAAACCACTATACGCAAACAAACGCAAATAAGGTAAATAAGACATGAGCCCTCCTACAAACAACTGGAGGTAATAATCACATAGATATACAATTTAGTGCGAACGACGTGCGTTTCTGGAATAAACTTCATCCGTTATGCTCAAAATCGAAAAATTGGAAAGCCAAATAATTCAAATGTCTTTGGAAGCAATAAAATCAAAGGGCCTAAGTAGAATAGCCAGTTTCACCTCATTAAAAGTAATGATATCTAACAAACCGATTTGATCATATACGTGTGTGCCCTCCACAATCAAACATAATTGAGTTATATGACAGTCAGTTTTATATCTGGAGGAATCACAAGTACGAGGAAGCCATATTTTTCCCGTTACTTTAATCTAGTTGATTTACAATTTCAGTAAATTATTTCCTGTCATTTAGGATTATTATGATGTATGTAACTGATAATATCTGTATCACAATATTCCAATCACCAACAGAAATTATTGAAGAATGGACAAATAAAATTAATTAGATTATTACTGTAGATAAGACCAAATTTTTTAGGTGTTGTATTTCATCTGTTTATTATGTGGAACATTATCACGTCAGTACGATACTCTTAGAACGCAAGTTCCTCTTGTGATAGTAAAAGGACCGCTATAAGCTTTACAATTAAGCTATCCTTACCGATTTCAAATATAGAATAGACTTCGGACTACTTTGCAAAACCAGACTCGTAATTTCTAGATATGCGTGTGTAACGTAAGCGCCACCCGAAGTCGATTCTGTAGTTAAAATGGCGTAACAAATGACGGGGTCAAAAACAATATACATTAATCACATTTAAAGACGTAAATATAAATATTCAAAACATGGAACTCGTCGAAAAATATTTAACGAAACGATTTATATCAGTTATGCACTTCATACCAACAGTTACATAATGCAATTGGTAACCGACTGAACGACGCAAGTTGAGGTCGCAATTCCGAAAGTTTCTAAACGGAACAAAGCGTAACTGTCGAGTAACCCAAAAAGAACATAAGAACTACGATTCTCGAGTAATCTGATGAAGACCTAAATACATTGTAAAGTACCGTACAATCTGACATATAATGATAGTATATTAAATCTGTACCTCTTATCTGTAAGTGTATTATATATAGATTTGTGAACTAACGTTCTTAGTTCTTGGTGTCAAGATAAATACACGCCGTACTACTTACAAACCATAGGTACGTAAATATACTGCTTGTAGTATATTTTATTTAGTTACACAAAAGGCCGTTATGTATTCAACGCATTCAGTAGAAACAATTGTATCTGGTTGTATGTTTCAAACTTGCCTATAATTCTGTCTGCAGTATTAATTGTTGTAAAAGACAAATTTATACTAAACAATATTATTTTCATTTTGTCATCATATGTCTTCACGTTCGCAGTTCCGTGTTATTATGCTTGTGCGATTTTCGAATAAAAACGATTTCTTCCGTTTTGATGCGTTTTCTATGTAAGACAAGCCATAAAGACAGTTGCGCGTGACCTTGTCTTACATGGCATTGTCAGCCAATCAAATCGGCCGAGTATAATCAATGGAGTCCATTTCTACGACTGCTGTAGTAATATAACTTGTCGTTTTAGTAGATATAAAAAAGCTTCAAATATCAATTTTACCTGAATTTTAACTGATTTCCCCTAATAGATTTAATGCGGTTTTAAATAAGTGTGTATTTACTGCATTGCACGTGGTGTTGTAATATTTTGTGT
The DNA here is from genome assembly GCA_963383655.1 of Bathymodiolus septemdierum. Lineage (NCBI taxonomy): Eukaryota > Metazoa > Mollusca > Bivalvia > Mytilida > Modiolidae > Bathymodiolus > Bathymodiolus septemdierum. The sequence continues at coordinate 51,207,779 of OY726530.1, read as the reverse complement.
AGTAAACATGACATTGACATGCGAATGAATGAATGAAATCGACATGCTTTGTTTTTAAGTTGAAACGGAAGAAACAGGTATTTGCACCTTATTGAAGATCTGGGATTTCTTCCACTCGTGAGAGAAATTCAACCTCTTTCCACTCGTTCCGCTACGCTCCACTCGTGAAAAGACGGAATTTCTCACACTCGTGGTAGAAATCCCAGATCTTCAATAAGGACTCGTGTAAGAACCTATTAGTCTTTACTCCTAGTTGTTTGTAGGAGGGTTCATGTCTTATTTATACTATTTGTATTTATGTATGTACATGTATAGTGGTGTCCCATACGACTTGGCTATGAGTAACATGGCGGGTGTCTTATAAGAAGCAGGAACCTGGATTCACTCCCGTATTTGATGTGGTTCGTATTCTTCATCTGATAAGTTTTCTGTGTTTTCTTATTTTATTTTGTTTGTTTTTGTTCTGTAACTAGTGTCCAACGTTGCCAGTGTCTCTGGATTGTACATTCTGGGTTGCTCCTTCGGTTTTCTCTAACGTTTATTTGCTGTTGCCTACCTATTTGTATACTATCTATTTATGTTCATTTTCAGTTTTCGCTATATGCATTATACAAGCATCATCGTCCATTATAGCATGGCCAATCAGAAATATCATAACCAAAAAAAGTTTGAAGATACCAAAGGGGTAATCAGGAGCAGGAAATCGGAGGACAGACAATTGCCAATGATGTACATGTAATTGTATTTCTGAAGCGGTTAATTAAAAATTGTATTGTATACCAAGAGACTAAATTAACAACTTTGCTCGCAATATTGTAGTATTGCACAAAACTGTGGTAAGCTGTCTTCATGTTAATAGATATATCCTGGTTGTTATTCAGTTCTACATTTGATTTATAAAAGATGTATTCAAAGGTACACGATGTCCACCAAATGTTTTAGGAAAACAAGAAAAATACATGTATAAACACAAAACTAAGCAAAATTCCAAATTAGACATACAACGGTTAGTCGTTTTCATGACAATACCACGTGTAGTTATTTGAAACAAAATGAAAAACAGAAAATATCACACGGTCTGAACAGTTCCGCATCCAATAGAAATATTGTAAAAAGAGGCAAAATCGATAGCCCTAGCGCACAAATACAAAACCACTCACTTACATGTCTTCCTTAGAGGTACATCAATAAAAATGGGGGCTTAAGGGGGTACCATACACTACAGGGAGATAATTCTTTAAAATACGTTGATGTTTGTATGCAGATTTCAAGCATCTCGGTGATCAAAACCACAGAGAGAAAAGCTGCTATGTGGCTAGTGAATTTATAGCTCTGAGTCTGTTGGTTGGAATTTGTTAAAATTTTGATATTTATTACAGTGGATATATTCAAACACACTGCCAAACAAATAAGAAAATTAAACGAGCAGATCAAATTTTACCTGACGTGTATGGTACCACCTTAAGTAGGTTCTGTGGGCTCAAACCTCACTTCTTAGTGAAATGATGTGATAATGCAGTGCTTTCTACATGTGATAATGCAGTGCTTTCTACATGTGATAATGCAGTGCTTTCTACATGTGATAATGCAGTGCTTTCTACATGTGATAATGCAGTGCTTTCTACATGTGATAATGCAGTGCTTTCTACATGTGATAATGCAGTGCTTTCTACATGTGCGTGTGACCTGATGAAAATAACACAATAAATGAGGTATTACGTATTCCTCTTTCAGACATCAGAGACTATGATACTTATTCTTTCCATAATAACTTTTGTCCTGACGTTGGTGGCCACGGAGGCATCACCCTGCATGTTTGTGCCTAATGATTCTATACAGTGTCTGGAGTTTTTAACATCAGAAAATATGAGGTTAGGGTGTATCAATTCTCTCCAACCGTTAGAGTTTACTGGTTTGACACATGATATGGACGCCGTAACTCTCATTGGCGTGAAAATAAGCAAAAAACAAATAGATGTGAGTGTTTTTCTTAGATAGAGCAATGTAATGATTGGCAGAAGAAATCGGGTTCATGGAACTTTGTATAATACAAATTAAAATTGAACATTATATGTCGAATTCATTCCGAAATTATATCTGGCTACGTACACATTGTACATGTGTCGACATATTTCTTATATTTCTGTCCTTTGTAACAACCGAAAAACGTACAGATCTTCGATTTTGAACGTACCTGATGAAGGTTATTCCAGAAACGCGTCGCACGCTCCAAATTATATATCTCCGTTTTTATTACTATCACTGGGTCGTTACCTCGACTGGTGGACTACTAGACCCCAATGGTATCATCCGCCCAGTAGTGAGTGCTTCGGTTTATTAGATATATTTATTACTGAAGTTTATAGTTCCTAAATAACGTAATCATTTATCAAACTAAGGTTCTCCTCCCTCAGTCATAGGTGACATTATCAGATTTTGGCTATCTTGTTGGGGATCTTTGCTTTTATTGCTCCCAAAAACTTTAATTTATTTGGCTTTCCAATCTTATCTACGTTTACATTATGCAATATACAGATCACCGTTTGATAAATTACAGGTAGAACATTTCCCATCATAGACTATAAAGACCCAAATTTGTATCGATAATACAAGGTGAAAATCGACGCCATACCACAATCGACTAAAATACAGGGAATTCTGACTAAGCCAAATTAATCGTACAACTAAATTTCGACCACCATTAATAGGAAACATTACTGTCTAGACATTACCTAACTTTCGAATCAACCGAAATGGCAATCAAGAATCCATGGACACAGACAACATTGGTCACAAGACGCAGAACGAAGACATACAAAACACACAAAAAACAACTCATGAAAATAAAAAGATGAGCAACATGGGCCCCACTGAAAAAACCGCGGGTGAACCCACATGCCTGCGAATGATAAGCAATTCCCGTTTTTTAATAAGATACATGAGATAATAAGAGATAATGAATAGAACAGATAATGTTTGCATGAAAGCATGCCATCGAAGAGATAAGAAACAGTAGCAAGCATTTTATTACGTGCAAGGAGCATGACATTTACGTCCGTCAGTCAAGTTTTACATTTTATTTCTCCAACATAGCCAAATGATGCTCCAATCGCAGACATTTTACCTAACAGTGGAGACACTTAATGGTATAGCCCTAACAGTGGAGACACTTAATGGTATAGCCCCAGGGTTTCTTTATGGTGTCATTTTTTTTATACAAATGTGTTAACAGTTTCATTTCTTTATTTTGAATTTAATAGATATATGATATTTCTAGAAATATTGCATTCATTTAAATAAAAAAAACTATTGTTGTATGAACTACTGTTACAATTTTTTTTTTATGTTGTAATAGCGATATATGCTTACTCCAATTTTGCTTTGCTGGAATTTCATGTTATATTTATGATTTTTTGTATTTATTTATGCATATTGGTGTCCAACACAATTTCCATATCAGATGATGTTCGTGTCGTTTAACAGTAATATGACATTGGACGGGAGTCTCTAGTGAAGCAGGAATTTCTTACCCTTACGGATCACCTTAATTGATCCCAAATTCTATTGGGGTTCGTGTTCCTCAATGTTTATTTTTCTGTATCGTGTTTTGTATATAATTGTTGTCCCTTTGGCCATGTGAACCTTAGTCTTCACTTTTGTCCGTCGTCCGTCATCTGTCTGGTGCATATTGTATTTACCTGTTATTCGGTGTTGCACCTTGATATTAATGAATTCATTTAATTTACTTAACATTTTTACAGACCAATTCAGCAGTATTTGTCCAACTAAAAGATGGACATTGCCTTGAAAACTGTTGTGGTAAGTAGTATTACAAATGAATTGTTATTTTTAGTCAAATGCCACATGTAAAATTTCGATTGCAGTTTTGGCGTTGTTTTTTTATATCTTGTTTATGTCGTACAAGACACACATCTGTTTGCCATTGGTATATGTTTTATGTAATGTTGTATAATGTGAAACATCTATGACTTATAACCGGTTTTGTAACTAGAGTAACACGACGGGTGCCACTAGCAGAACAGGAACTGATTATCCTTCCGAAGCATCTGAGTTCACCCCCGGTTTTAGTGGAGTTCGTGTTCGGGCTCCTTAGTTTTCTCTGTAGTTGTTTTCTTTTTGTGTTTTTTTTTCTATCTGACCTTCTTCGATTGACGAATTCTGATTACCCATTTCATATCTTCAAACTCTTCGAAAACCAATATGTTGCTTGATCTGAAAATAGAAAATATTTAATATATAATGGCAGATTATCACATGGCACATGGTTCATCATTGTGAAGCGCACATAAAGCTTCTCAGTGGATAAAGCTTGTGTGAACTCTATAAATTTTCTATACGAACACCGGAAGGATTGTTATACTGTCTGATCAAAATCCATGTATATGTAATATTAAGGAATTTTAATTTTGCAGCAGCAAGTTAATTTCCTGTGACTTCTAACTATATAGATCTGTCATTATATACCCATTTAGCCATGCAACATTTTAATACACGTTCTCCTTCAATCTTATTGTAGTATATTAATATTAACTTCGAAAGTTATTTAGTTATTACATAATCCCACTATCGAGGAAGAAAAGCTAATGCAACTTAATTCATAACGTATGAAAATACTTTGTTTTGAATGATTCGCGTTTACTATTTTTAAACATTTTATGCTTAATTTTGGCAACGGGTGACTATACCGACCGACGGGAACTATGCGATGTTGAAACGATTTCCCGCGGAAACTATACATGTGGAAGAGATTTTCCCGTGTTATCTTTATATATGTTTGATCAGATTTACCTCCCTTATCAAGGACAGTGATGTAATCTGATTATCGTTTGCTGTCAGCATTGCGAGGTTTGGAAAAGTAAACGCCATCGAATTTACCCCAGCACAGAGTGTGTTTTCTTGTATGTCCAGAATGTGATCCTGTGTACTAAACATATTATTGTCTTCTCTCTCGGGATCAGTTTTCCTATCGTTTGTCAGGTCAGGTATAGTGCTCTCGAAGTTGGGTCGGGCACTATACCTCACCAGACAGCACTGTATGGAATTAGTTCTTCAGGAGAAGACAATAACAGAATAATATGTGACAGTCTAAAAACTTATAAATAGGATAATTATTTTGTGTCAAACCAGTTCATTAATGTAATGTTGTTAGCTTATAAAATAGAAACAATAATTGACTAATTGACTTTTTAACATGCATATTTTTGTAGCTAACAAAGACAGGACGTGTAAGTACATTATATAATACATATCTAATAAGAAAGGTCAATTTAAATATTCGCGAGTTTTGTCCCTTCGCATATTATTAGATACTAGAAATGTAAGCTTATCTTTATTACCGGGTCTTTTCCAGTTACAACATTTACTTCACTGAGCTTGGTGCTGCTTTGACAACTGTTTTACCTGTTTTGTTCAAGTATTGTTATAAATACTGTTATAGTGACTTCCGGAAACTTTGAGCCGTAATGAAAGCGGGAGGATTGGCGCTTTAAAATCTGATTCAACCCACCATTTCTTTAGAAATGCCTGTACCAAGTCAGGGTCATTACGGTTTTCACAATTTTCCGGTTGTTGATTGATTTTGTCTGTTTTTATACTTATGAGTTTTGACTTTCCCTTTGTAAGATTGTTCGGAGTTCGGTAATTTTGTTATTACCCTTATTGTGTAATACGCTAGTTTTTATTAACCAGTTTTGATAACTGTAGTGAAGATTTGCTTATAAAACAACAACGTTGTTTTACTATGACTTTTCATTACACTGTTAAGAAGAGTTTGGGGTAATCATAATACGTAAATCGAGGACGGAATGGCTAAAAGAAAAAGGACAAAAGGACAAACAACGATCTACAAACCATTACACATAAAACTAAAGGTATAGTTCCACGAACCCCACCAAAACATGGTGTGAACTCAGGTGCTCCGGAAGGGTAGGCAGTTCCTGCTCCACTAGTGGCACCCGTCGCGTTAGTCTAGTTACAAACCCGGTAATAAGTCATGAATGAGGAAAGGACCGGGCAGTGCTTACGACAAGTGGAACATATCCGTGGTCATTTGTGACACATACATTCCGTAACAGTCAACCAAGTCCTAGTGGCGACCGTACATGAGTGAATATATTTTACGTGTTATCAATGTAGTGGACAATAAATAATATTTACCTACCCAGGGTAGCAGTGTAGAGGACTACATTTGTTAAATGAATTACATAATTAGGAATGCAAACTACCCAAGCTAATGGCGTCCATAATATATGTTATGAATGTCATCATGAATTGGACACCACTACGGGGTTGCAGTGTCTCAACTGCTTGTAGATACTATACTAATTTAAGCAATGAGGATGTCATGTCTCATATCCAGAAATATGGTACATTTCCTCATAATTAAATTAGATTAAATTTTAAGTGTTTGAGCGAATATTTATTATTTATTTTTATTGAATATTCACTACCAATTGATGTTTAACTCTCGTATCTCTTCCTCCATTTATTATTTTACTAGTAAAATCGTAATTTACTGAACTTTGAGTGGAAGCAAATCTCTACATGATGTTTATTGTTTATATATATTTGCATTGATGTTGGAGATCCGATCATTAATACGTAGGAGAGTTGGGATATTATTGACCGGTTTAACCCCGCCCCACTTTTGTGAATATCTCAGTCTAGTAACTGGATTTCTATCGGCAAATGTTGTGTTGTTTTTGTGAGTTTAATGCCTTAATGTGATGAGTAGTTGTTTCTTTTGTTGATATTGATTGAATTGTTGATCATGATTATTTAAGCTTTCTTTTTATGCTTTGACCTAAAGATGTGCGTAATATTATAACTATAATTTTCGTTCAACAGCTCGTCTCCTGGTACCAACTTTCCGTGAGTATCATATAGCATGTAATCTCTGTAGTATATATTAAACCAAAAACACACATTGGATGACCATACTTTATCTCTAAATGAGCAATGTTATATATATAGTGCGGTATTATAAGTTGCGCACCTAACGATTCCGAGGGCGACTACATTGTGAAAAAAAAGTTTCTCTGTGTAAATTTTGCATCAAATGAAAGATAAACCATTCTTCGATTTTTAATGTTTTAAAATAACAAGAATAATAACTAATAAATCGCATGGAACAAATGTGCATACCCTACGTTGTTTGTAAGTAAGTAAGTAAGTAATTAAATTTTATTTAGAGTCGGTATATATATATATATATATAGGGAGTGGATGTAGTCGAGTGGTCTAGGGCGCTGGACGTAAGGCTAAGCGAATGGTGCTGCAGTGTATTAATGGTGTGGGTTCAAATCCCGTCGAGGGAAGAACAAAAATTTGACAGCTCTAAAATATAATTCTAACACTGTTTGGTTTAATTTTCAGACGTATATATATATATAGACAACAAATCAAACATGAGCCCTAAGGTGCTCTTAAACCGACTATACAGAAATATACCTAAAACAACATAACATCAAATCATGCATCAAAATCATATAAAAAAGCAGAGCACAAAACACAAAAGCACATAAATAAAATTGAAGCGCATCAAGACATCATCTTCGCTAGCCAAGGGTTACGATTCGGGTCCCCCTTCTCTCCACCCTTGGCGGATGTAGAATATATTTTGAAATTCGCCCGCAATGCCACCTAGTGGTTTATTGAAGTTGCGCCCCTTAGATAGTCGTCATCGCCAGCCAATCAGAATCGTTTTGTTATACGTATGTTGGAGTGTTGAAAATGGCAGCGCCCAGTGAAGAAAAACTTATTTGTGATAAATTTAATTTGGAAGCACTTACTGTCAACCAAGTGAAAAGTTTCAAAGCTTTGGCCGATGGGAAAGATGTTTTTATTGGGACCAAAACGGGAAGTGGCATCTTTGCTTACATTTCGTCGACAACATGTGCTCCGTGTAAAACGTCTTCTGATTGGATACGTGTACTGGTAGCCGTAACCAATGAAATATTAAAGCGCGAATCCTCAAAATGTATTCTAGATCCGCCAAGGGTGGAGAGAAGGGGGACCCGAATCGCAACCCTTGGCTAGCGAAGATGCAAGACATAAGCAGCACTAAAAAAAAATTAATTATATAAAAATTTAAAACAGCACATGCATATATAAGCAGAAACAAAAATAAAAGCGGTAGCAAGCATTTCAAGTGTGAGGCAGCACTGGGTGGAAACGGCATGCACTGCATGTACATTTTTGTCCTCCATACCAGCTGTTTATGTACTTTTTGAACTGGTCAAATGAGGTCATAAGTCTGAGCTCATTTGGTAGTGAGATCCATACCTGTGCTGCCTCATATCTGAAAGATTGTTTTCCATAGTTTGAAGTTTGTCCATTTGTACGTTTTCTTTTGGCCATTGTGTTGTCTGTACTTTTTCGATATACGGAATCTGATTACCTCCCTTTGATATCTTCAAACTCTTCTTTTATTGTTGATATTGACATGTTTTATATATAAGTCTGCGTACACATTCCTGTAACAGGCATGTATGGCTTGGAATGCAAAACGTGGGGCGAAACGTGCGTGACAGATACGATATTTTGTAGGTGGGAGCTTGCTGTAGCAGACGATGTTTACATTAGAAACGAAAGCGGAAACAATATTGGTGCACAGACTTACAATACTTATCACTATATTGATGCAGCATTCAGTCGAACGTACGAATGACATGAAAACCAACAATTACTGTTATCAGTGTTGTTGCAAAGAACGCCAAATCCTAATCTTGAAGTTTATATATATGAATTATGTGTTTCACAGAATGGTAGATTAGATTGCATTTAGTTCCTAGTTTTCAAAATAAGGGAAAACAGATTTAATATATAGATATGTTGGAGAACATCAACTGACATAACGATGACGTGTTTGTCTTAATGTCATTTTATTTACCATTTATGAAATTATGTGTGTAAAATATTATTAATGCCATAATGTGTCAATATAAGTATGAGCTCAGATGATGTAAATAGTAGACAAGCAATGTAATCGTGATAGGTAAAACTTCTGAATCTATTTTAAGATATATCTCCCCTCATGCATTATGCTGTGCAAGTTCAGTTAAAACACACATTTTTATGTGATCCATTGATTGTTGTCAATGTAAATGGTTAAGGGGATTAGGGTTATGGTGTTTAACGCAATTTTCAGCAAATTGCGGTTAAATAATGTATTATTACTACATTTTGCATTCCCATAGATCATTAGCTTAATATTTAATCAGAACATATAATAATATCAATTGCAAGTAATATGTAAACTAGTTTTATAATAATATGTGTTGTCCTGTTTAAACATAGTGGGTGAGTTATTGTTGTTGTTTCGCGCCAAACTCAACAATTTGTCAGCCATATCATGGCGAGTGCTTAAAAAATGGAATGTCTTAATATAGGAAAGTGTAGTAGAGGTATGAAATAAGCATACAAATGAACAGAAGGCATTGGGGAAATTAGTATAGAAGAAATATGAGAAATGCATTTTTTTCTGGGCGTGTATGGTCGTATTACCTTTGCAATCAAATCATACACCTTGAAGTAGGTAATTTTTAAAACATTTGTTGATAATATGGTCAATTGTTAATTTCCCTTTGCAAATCAACTTATTAACAACCAGGGATCCTTATAGAATGGTCTGTGTAAGTTATTAAAAATATGTAATATCTTTGGCACGAAAATGTTTGGTATATTTTCAACTAGATAATTCGAATTTATTTTTAGATGATTGTACGACAGATGCGGAATGCAATAACCATGGAAACTGTAAAAATGGCGGTTGTATCTGTGCTGTAAATTACTGGGGTCAATTTTGTCAACATGGCATGTATCAATCATTATTTCGTGTTGCTTAATCTTAGTTCTCTGTGTAGTGTTTTGTAGATTATTATTTGTCCTTTTTCCTTTTTTTCTTTTCGCCATTGTATTGTCTGTTCTTCTTAGAGTTACAGATTCTGGTTGCTCTTTTGGTATCTTCAAATATTTTTTTCTCAAAATATCATTCACACAGACAATAGAAGTAACAACAAGTAAACCCATGTTGCATCCACTGAAAACATAAATAGTGATTTCATTTGACTATGTTTTTTGTGGTTTATGGTTTATGGTGTTTAACACCACTTTCAACAATTTTCAGTAATATCATGGCGGTCAGTTTTATTGGTGGAGGAAACCGGAGCACCCGGAGAAACCTACCGACCTGTGGCAAGTCACTGACAAACTTTATCAGATAATGTTGTATCGTGTACACCTCGCCATGAACGGGGTTCAACCTCACAACTTTAGTGGTGATAGACACTTATTGCGCAGGTAGTTGTAATGGCAACTACCATACGGCCACGACGGACCCGTCATTTGATTATTACATGTATAATTATCTATTCCGTTCAGGTTGCAGTTCAACTACATGCCACATTCACGGTAGATGTGTGAACTTGCCCTTCCGTGATGATTATTTCTGTTACTGTAACCATGGATACACGGGAAGAAACTGTGAGCAAGGTACATTTTTGATGAAACAAGCAATTTTCAAGTAGTACTAGAAAGCCAAACAGGGAACGCTACAGTTTTAGTGTTTTAATTAAGTCGTCCAATTGTTTAATGTTTACATATATTTTGGACTCGGGGTGGCATGTGCTCTATTTATAATATAAATGAAAAGTTATATAGAGAAATGCATACACATGTCAGTTTCCTCCTGGTGATGATATCCAACACTGACATGGTTGTCATAATACAGTCGATAATACGACTACATCTATAAGTACAGAAAATCAACCAAAATAATAGTGATAGTTATATTACAACGGAACAAAATCTAGCCATATTTTCCTGGACTATCTACTTTATTCCGATGTAGATAACAAATGATTAACAAATTAGATCAAAAACACATCGAGAGTTATCAGAGAAGCCAAAATGTTCTACTGCTAATTTAATTTGTTAAAGAGGCATTAGCTACGATTTTGACCAAAAAAATTATATGTTTTGGAAATTGGCAGTTGCATGTTTTTTCCTCGATACGCGTACATTTCATAACATTCATAAGTTACAGAAACACGTTTTATTAAGGCATCAATCATATCTGATAGTTTTTATGGGTAACAAAAATTTACGATTTTGGCAGATAATGCCCCTTTAAGTAAAATACTATATAACAGATATAAATAAATGGGCAATCAAAAATGGACAAATGGAGAAACTGGCAACATAGGGTACAAAAGAAGAATAAAAATAAAAACACAACACAATATGTGATGGACACCACTATGCGTAAACAAACACAAATAACGTCAATAAGATATGAGCCCTCTTAAAAACAACTGGAGGTAAAGACGAACCGAACATCGTTTTCATGCGGAAATCGCAACGGACATCAGAACATGGAACTCAGAACGTTAAGACACATAATAGGACAACACTATTTACAAAACAGTTGTATAACGGTAACAAGAAACCCTTGGTATTAACGACACAAACATCATCTTAACTTCTGAGCATTTTTGTCATGGGAATTATTGATATCACAAAATAAAACACTATATTGGATAGGAATTTTGTTTGACATGCGACACTATATAACGAGACTTGTTACTTATGCCTATTCCTCATATTTTCTGCTACAGTTATAATAAGTTGGGTTTTTTTTGGTTTTTTTTTTATAATAACAGTTATAATAAGTTGTATATAACAGCTATCGAGAAATTCCACTGTTGAACAAATAATTAAAATTATCAGTTAATTTTCAAATCTGTAGGCTAAATTAATTTTCTTTAGGTTCGAACGAAGAAAAGCAATCTGTAGAAAAGAAAGGTAATTCGTTGTTTAATCACAGAACTTCTCTAGAAATTATCGATACTTCCTTACTATTATGAAAGTCATTGCTAATTATCCATACCACCATATGTGAAATTGGTTACCATATTTTGTCAATGACAAGAGTGAAAAACATTAAGTGTTTACATGTACAACTTAAAATACAATTTTGAAATACAGTATCTTTCAAAGTAAGCTTTTTATTTCCTATATTTATAATTCCTATAACTTTGAAGAATGCTGTACTTACCTGAATATTTATTTTCTGTTTTCTTATTATCTTTTTCCTTTAGATCAAGATCGTAAGTATGTTTGCCTTTCGTTACACAAGGCTATAGGTGCCACTTGTGTTGGTGATATTTCAGCTGTATCATTTTGGTCAGTTGTGATGATTAAAGAAACCGAATTACACAGAGAAAATCACTGATCTGTCGGAAGTCACTTACCAACTTTATCACATAATTTTGGATCGAGTACACCTCGTCATGAGCGAGATTCGAACTCATAGCTTGAGTGGTGACAAGCACTGATTGCATAGGTAGTTGTAAATTAAACTAACATGCCATCTTCAGCTGTGTTCGACAATCCTGGTACATAAAAACAATTTGTTACAACAATTTTTACTTGTGGAAATATATGCATCTATTCGCATATCCATCCAAATGCATTTAACGATTATCATCGTTTCGTTACTGTTACGTAGAAACAGATGACATCAGATATGTTGCAATGTGTCGTAGTCACCATCACATTTCCTCGTTCGTGACTTATCAATCAATATGACTTGTCACAGTATTTTCTAATATGAGTATCTTTAGTGGATCAGGAACTGCTAACCCTTCCGGAGCACATGAATTCACACTCAGTTTTTAATAGGGTTCCTATTGCTCAATTTTTAGTTTTATGTGTAGTGTTCTGTCTTTTAGTTTAGCTTAAACATATTTCATTTGCTCAAATGTGCAAAAAGGATAAGACACAAGTTTAACAAACTTATGAAGTCTTCTCCTATATACAATAAGTTACAACATTATTTGATAACGCATGCATGTATATAAATATTTCTTACATTAATATGTGTAGATTGAACTAAAACAGAGAATGAAGAAAGGAATAAGAGAAAGGGTTAGTGGTGATGATGTGTGCCATTGTTGTTTTGGTGAACAACTAGACAACAAGAAACCTTTCAGACCTCTTTATATATTCAAACAAATGCTTAAAAATAATTTCGTTCTGTTCATACGGGAGAGTAGGATTACCACAGGTCAAAAGTGTTAGGTCTAAAGCACAATAATTAGGTAGCCAGTTGAGATTTTGAAACAATGTATGTCTTATATTTGAAAAATGGGAACAATCGAAGAAGAAATGATAGGAGTCTTCGCAATTGGCAAAACAATGACAAGACGGGTCTGAGACTATATTTACTTGGAACAAATCGTAATTCAAAAAAGTTGCAAATCATCGAAGCTGGGTTAAAATAATATTAAGTTTTCGAGGTTCAATTTCGTAATGTTTATGAACTTGGCTAATATCTTTCCGCTTTCTTAATTCAGCTTTAAATTTTGCAATAGAATCCACATTTCGAAGAGATGGATCTAAGCTATTCCAATGACGTATAGTTGAAGGAATAAACGAATCATAAGTATTCGATAGTCTACAAAATGGCATTATAATATCACTTCCATTACGCAATGGATAAACGGTTGTACTTTCAATTGATGGTGAAATTAAGTCACAAAGATACATGGGTGCATTATTATTTTGTATATTATAAAACATTTGTAATTTTCTCCTTTTTCTTCTTTCTGCCAATGATTCCCAGCCTAACTCTTTATAAATTAAAATTGAACTAGCAAATATTGGAAGACCAGTAGCAATTCTAGCAGCCTCAAGTTGCAAATGGTCAAGTTTATTAGAATTCCCTACCCCACAATTATCCCATACTTCACAAGCATATTCAAAAATTGGTCTAATATAAACTAAATATAATTTCTCTATTTTTTTCCGAGAAAGTTTATATTTTAACTTTCGAAGAACATTCAGGTGTGTGTAAATACTTAACAATATATTTTCAACATGTATATTCCATTTAGCATTGCTGCTAAATGTAACTCCCAAATGTTTGTGAGAATTATGTAATAGGAATAGTTCTTCCATTAAATGTAAAATTGAATTCTGGAATATCCGTATTTGAAAATAGCACAATTTCTGTTTTATCTGAGTTAAAAGTCATCAACCATTTCTATGACCATTCATCCAGCTCTTTCAAATCGTGATCAATCACAGTTTTTATCTGTAATTCATCACGGTTGGAATAGCTGAAGGAAGTATCATCTGCGAAAAGTCGACTGGGACAATGCCATTCTCTATTCCAGTTCAGAAATATACATGTAGGTTTTATGATAAGGTCCTCAACACTTTATTTTTGTCTATTGCTACTGAACAGCTTCTGCATTAAATTATTAAATTGGTATGAATAATGTATACTCTTTGTGGCAATAGATATTGTCAGGTATTTACGATACACCAATGAATTTATAACAGGTAGTTTAATTCGTTAAAGATTATAATATCTAATGAGCACCAATCCCAAAATGAAAAATATTAGTCTAAGGACGATACATACACTTTTATCATTTTGACAATCATATATTGTAGTTCTAATATTAGTCTAAGGACGACACATAAAGCCTAACGTTATTATACAATTGTAGATTGTAGTTCTAATATTAGTCTAAGGACGACACATAAAGCTTAACGTTATTATACAATTGTAGATTGTAGTTCTAATATTAGTCTAAGGACGACACATAAAGCCTAACGTTATTATACAATTGTAGATTGTAGTTCCAAACCTTGTAATAATGGTACTTGTATCAACAGTGCGACGGGATATACGTGTGTTTGTAACAGAGGATATAGAGGTCGAAATTGTGAAGAAGGTAGGTGTATAGTTGGGGAACTATTTCCATGTGTGTTTTACTATTCCTATAAAATGATTCTAAGATTAGTAAAGCCATTAAGTATTCAGATACTTAGTAGTTGTATGTGCTTTGTTTTGCCGACTCTCACATTTTCTTACATAAAGTTGGTCTTGTCAGCTGCCGTATGAATTTATTATTTACCCATGTATGATTGTATTGAGAACAAACTTGTATATATGTGATCTTCTTTATAATAAAGCTATATCATTAATGTTAAAATTATCTGGAGAGAACTTCATATAAGTTGTAAAACTTGTGTTTATATTTGACAGTAAGATATGTTTAAATTAAATTGATGTATGTGTGTATGTGTCATCTGTTTTGTTGATGTGGTGCACAACGACAAAATAGAATAATCATATCACATTGTTTATCAAATGTCTAAAGTAGCCCTCTTCCTCAAGAGGTAATGTAATGTTGTTACCAATCAAGGTCATGCCTGTACATTTACTATTGATGTGTTCGTCTTTTGTGTAAGAGTAGTTTAAAGATACCAAAGGGGTAATCAGAATCAAGGTATATAGATCATAGCTGTACATTTTCCATTGATGTTTCTAAGATGTAACACACTTACAAATTTAGATTAAACCTGTACTTTTTCCATTGATGTCTTATAAATGTAATATATTAGCAAAGTAAGATCATACCTGTACATTCTGTATTGAAATATTTTAGATGTAAGTAATCTGCTTACAAGTTAATGTCATACCTGTACATTTTCTGTTGACGTTTTAATATAGGTATCATATTTTCAAATTAATGTCATACCTGTACATTTTAAGTTTATGTCTTAATATATGTAATATATTTTCCAATTAATGTCACACCTGTATATTTTAAGCTTATGTCTTAATATATGTAATAGGTTTTCCAATTAATGTACCACCTGTATATTTTAAGCTTATGTCTTAATATATGTAATAGGTTTTCCAATTAATGTCACACCTGTATATTTTAAGCTTATGTCTTAATATATGTAATAGGTTTTCCAATTAATGTCACACCTGTATATTTTAAGCTTATGTTTTAATATATGTAATAGGTTTTCCAATTAATGTACCAACTGTATATTTTAAGCTTATGTCTTAATATATGTAATAGGTTTTCCAATTAATGTACTACCTGTATATTTTAAGCTTGTCTTAATATATGTAATAGGTTTTCCAATTAATGTCACACCTGTACATTTTAAATTTATGTCTTAAGGTATGTAATAGGTTTTCCAATTAATGTCATACCTGTATATTTTAAGCTTATGTCTTAATATATGTGATAGGTTTTCAAATTAATGTCATACCTGTACATTTTAAGTCTATGTCTTGATATATGTAATAGGTTTTCCAATTAATGTCACACCTGTACATTTTAAGTTTATGTCTTGATATATGTAATAGGTTTTCCAATTAATGTCACACCTGTACATTTTAAATTTATGTCCTAATATATGTAATAGGTTTTCAAGTTAATGTCACACCTGTACATTTTAAGTCTATGTCTTGATATATGTAATAGGTTTTCAAATTAATGTCATACCTGTACATTTTAAGTCTATGTCTTGATATATGTAATAGGTTTTCCAATTAATGTCACACCTGTACATTTTAAGTTTATGTCTTGATATATGTAATAGGTTTTCCAATTAATGTCACACCTGTACATTTTAAGTTTATGTCTTAATATATGTAATAGGTTTTCCAATTAATGTCACACCTGTACATTTTAAGTTCGTGTCTTAATATATGTAATAGATTTTCAAATTAATGTCACGTCTGTACATTTTAAGTCTATGTCTTGATATATGTAATAGGTTTTCAAATTAATGTCATACCTGTACATTTTTAAGTCTATGTCTTGATATATGTAATAGGTTTTCCAATTAATGTCACACCTGTACATTTTAAGTTTATGTCTTGATATATGTAATAGGTTTTCCAATTAATGTCACACCTTTAAGTTTAAGTTTAAGTTTAAGCTTAAGCTTAAGTTTAAGTTTTAAGTTTATGTCTTAATATATGTAATAGGTTTTCCAATTAATGTCACACCTGTACATTTTAAGTTCGTGTCTTAATATATGTAATAGATTTTCAAATTAATGTCATGTCTCTACATTTTAAGTCTATGTCTTGATATATGTAATAGGTTTTCAAATTAATGTCATACCTGTACATTTTAAGTCTATGTCTTGATATATGTAATAGGTTTTCCAATTAATGTCACACCTGTACATTTTAAGTTTATGTCTTGATATACGTAATAGGTTTTCCAATTAATGTCACACCTGTACATTTTAAATTTATGTCTTAATATATGTAATAGGTTTTCAAATTAATGTTACACCTGTACATTTTAAGTCTATGTCTTGATATATGTAATAGGTTTTCAAATTAATGTCATACCTGTACATTTTAAGTCTATGTCTTGATATATGTAATAGGTTTTCCAATTAATGTCACACCTGTACATTTTAAGTTTATGTCTTGATATATGTAATAGGTTTTCCAATTAATGTCACACCTGTACATTTTAAGTTTATGTCTTAATATATGTAATAGGTTTTCCAATTAATGTCACACCTGTACATTTTAAGTTCGTGTCTTAATATATGTAATAGATTTTCAAATTAATGTCATGTCTGTACATTTTAAGTCTATGTCTTGATATATGTAATAGGTTTTCAAGTTAATGTCATACCTGTACATTTTAAGTCTATGTCTTGATATATGTAATAGGTTTTCCAATTAATGTCACACCTGTACATTTTAAATTTATGTCTTGATATATGTAATAGGTTTTCCAATTAATGTCACACTTGTACATTTTAAGTTTATGTCTTAATATATGTAATAGGTTTTCCAATTAATGTCACACCTGTACATTTTAAGTTCGTGTCTTAATATATGTAATAGATTTTCAAATTAATGTCATGTCTGTACTTTTTAAGTCTATGTCTTGATATATGTAATAGGTTTTCAAATTAATGTCATACCTGTACATTTTAAGTCTATGTCTTGATATATGTAATAGGTTTTTCAATTAATGTCACACCTGTACATTTTAAGTTTATGTCTTAATATATGTAATAGGTTTTCCAATTAATATCATGTCTGTACATTTTAAGTTCGTGTCTTAATATATGTAATAGATTTTCAAATTAATGTCATGTCTGTACATTTTAAGTTCGTGTCTTAATATATGTAATAGATTTTCAAATTAATGTCATGTCTGTACATTTTAAGTTCGTGTCTTAATATATGTAATAGATTTTCTAATCAATGTCATACCTGTACATTTTAAGCTTGTGTTTTAATCATGTAATATATTTTCAAATTAATGTCATATCTGTACATTTTAAGTTCGTGTCTTAATATATGTAATAGATTTTCAAATTAATGTCATGTCTGTACATTTTAAGTTCGTGTCTTAATATATGTAATAGATTTACAAATTAATGTCATATCTGTACATTTTAAGTTCGTGTCTTAATATATGTAATAGATTTTCAAATTAATGTCATATATGTACATTTTAAGTTCGTGTCTTAATATATGTAATAGATTTTCAAATTAATGTCATATCTGTACATTTTAAGTTCGTGTCTTAATATATGTAATATATTTTCTAATCAATGTCATACCTGTACATTTTAAGCTTGTGTTTTAATCATGTAATATATTTTCAAATTAATGTCATATCTGTACATTTTAAGTTCGTGTCTTAATATATGTAATAGATTTTCAAATTAATATCATACATGTACATTTTAAATTTATGCTTAAATATATGTAATAGATTTTAAAATTTATGTAATACCTGTACATTTTAAATTTATGCTTAAATATATGTAATAGATTTTCAAATTAATATCCTACTGATACATTTCAGCTACTATGTGTAAGTATAATAGATTATCTTTGATAGGTTGAATTTGTTTTCATTACATTGTACACACTGTCAAAAATTAATATGTAACACACAAAAGAATGTATTGTGCAAAAGCTTAAAATATACTCTCAAATTATACATGTGCAAACATGTACTACGAATTTATTAATATCTACTGGATGTGTGAATACTATTACGCCTCGCAATTCAAACTTCTTATCTAAAGGGAATGCATTAGACAAAATATTAAAACTACGACGTTAGGATTCAATTAAACATCAAATTTTACTAATACTGTTAAACTTCTTATCTAAAGGGAATGCATTAGACAAAATATTAAAACTACGACATTAGGATTCAATTAAACATCAAATTTTACTAATACTGTTAAACTTCTTATCTAAAGGGACTGCATTAGACAAAATATTAAAACTACGACATTAGGATTCAATTAAACATCAAATTTTACTAATACTGTTAAACTTCTTATCTAAAGGGAATGCATTAGTCAAAATATTAAAACTACGACATTACGATTCAGTTAAACATCAAATTTTACTAATACTGTTAAACTTCTTATCTAAAGGGAATACACTAGACAAAATATTAAAACTACGACATTACGATTCAATTAAACATCAAATTTTACTAATACTGTTAAACTTCTTATCTAAAGGGAATGCATTAGACAACATATTAATACTACGACATTACGATTCAATTAAACATCAAATTTTACTAATACTGTTATTTATAAGATATTGCCAACTTTCTTTGTCACAAATTAATTGATGACTTTTTAATATGATGCCAAGGATTACGTAATTAATAACTTGGAAGTAATACAACTGAGTCAATAAAATTAGAAATTCAAGATTGCTGTCGTTGCTGTTATTACTAACAAAAAATGTAAATCCTTTCTTTATAACGCTTGGTGCATTAATTAATTAATTCATTTATTTATTTAATTAAAAAAACAAAATGAGGAAATGACGATGAATAATTTTTATAGCTACCTTTGATCTTAAAGATATCGTTTCGAAGTTAGATTGTTGAATTCAACAAGCAGTACATCAGAAACTACATGCCCTCAATAATACCAAACGTGTATACGTTCTTAAAGATACGTGCAGATACGATTCAGACTGTCAAAATGGAGGTAGTTGTTCATCTGCTGTATGTATTTGCAGTCCCGGGCACTGGGGACTGTTTTGTGAACATAGTAAGTATACTCGGAAAATCGTGTATAAACAATATAGCTTTAAAATGGTTGCCATGTTCTTAATCAAATCCATATTTAATATGCATAATGTCCAATATTTTGACAATTATTATATATTTTGTCGATATACAAACCGACAACACACAACACAACAGTCATCTGTCAAAAAGTATTCGGAAATGTAAAAAAAAATCCCTGTATAATCAACCAAAACCAATTATTGTGAAGTCATTTCTGGATAAATTTTAACATATTTTACACCAAAACTTTCGGAATCGTCTATATTTTGTTTGTTTATATGAGTGGTTTTTATTTGTGCATAATTTTTCCATGATTTTTTATTTTTTAGATTTATTTTTAGTTGAAATATATAAGAAAATCAAAGTCAAATTTTATTTGTTGTGTTTAAATTGTGTACAAATAAAAATCACTCATAACAACATAATGAGTAAATAAACAATCAAAATATTGACAATTCCGAATGCTTTGGTGTAACATTTGTTAAAATCTATCCAGAAATGACTTAATAATATTTTTTTGAAAAAATATGGTTTTGGTTGATTATATAGGGATTTTTTGTGTGTATACGTACTGGTAAGTTGTCATTTCCAAAGACATCTGACTGGAACCGGCTGCCACAGCTCATAGTTATGTGTCGCTCGGTTGAAACATTGAAGGCTGCTGTCACTTCTATGAAATACTAATGTATTAAACCTGTAAATAGTCTTAGTCCTTTTCATTTGTCATGGACAACCTCTGATATAATCTTCAACTTGTCAGTATTTTGTAGAAGTAGAGTGAGTGATTGTGTTTAGCACCAACTCAGCAATTTTGCGGCTATAAAAGTGAATTTTCAATGAAATGATGATGACGTCCGCTTTGTTCTAGACCAACACGATTAGCTTGATTGTATAGTGTTTGCTCACTGAAACAACAGTCTATGGATAGATATATCGCCCCACTCGGATGCATTTTCCTGACTCCGAGCCAACCAGTATTTGCCTTTTCTCCTTAATGTCGCCTACTTAGCGGAGAAGCAACAAATACCAATCTTAAAGTCTTTCGTTTGACCTGATCGGGGCTCGAAACCACGATCTACCACACTCAAGGCGAACATTCTAACCATTAGACCAGCGATGCGGTTGTAGAAGTAGAAGTCAAATACAAATTTCCAAATACAGAGTACCAATAATTCTTATAAATGTAAATTGATATGATATGGTAGACTCGTTTCTGTATTCAAAAGTGAGCATCATATACTTAAACTGGGCACGTGATGTTTGTAATAGATAGATAAGTATTCGGGATATGCTGATTATCAATTTAACACCATTGTTTGAGTCGGAGAAAACTCCATCATAATTACTTTCTCTATCAGTGAAATAAGGGGAAACATTTCGTGTGGATATCTTTTACGAGTTCTGAGAGGAAGTGTGGTGAAAAGTTGATGGCGAAGATTAAGAACATAGCGTAAATATGTTTAATGTGAAAAGTAGTCAGGAGGGGTCATTCGAAGGTGAGACAACACAATGACCAAAATAATAGTGACAAACAACGATCTACAAAACATTACACATAGAATTAAAGATCGTGCAACGCGAACCCCACTAAAAACAGGGTATTAACTCCGGTGCTTCGGAAAGGTTAGTTGTTCTGCTCCATATGTGACACCCGTATATCAAATATCTCGTGTATTTATGTTCATTAGGAGTGTTGGTATATTAATTTCGTTTTCACATTTTTACGGTCTTGTCACGTACATGGTGTTTTGTTTTTCATATAGTATAACGTTTTGCTATTTCAGCTGATTACAGTAAGTATATTTCAATCATTTCTAAATTATTTTAAGTAAGTTAATTGTTAGTATTAAACCAAATCATAAGTTAAAACAGAGTTTGTTTAGATCGCCAATTATGAAAAGTATCGGTAATAGAAGCAATGCTATTTAGCTCAGGAAAAATGTAACACAGTTCCTTCCTCAGAGTTGAATACTATAGATTAAATCTTATTATTATCTTAATCTAAATATTTACATAACACTAACAATATCATACCCGGTATGTAATTAACGTTATAGAAAAAACTGAGAGAACCATCCAGAGACACATGCAACATTGTGTGCAGGACACAGAATGGAGACAAACACAACAACAAAAACACAAGACAGAAAACTAAAAAGATGATCAGCACGAACTCACGAAAAGTGGCGATTTGTTTATACAATTTTATGTTTTGGCTTCTAACTTTTTGGAAGCAAGCATTGTTTCTAAAGGTTATTTGAAAATTAAAACTATAAAGTACATACTTTCCGCTTTTATCGTAAACGGACACGATTTGACTTCAAGATCATGTAGCAAATAAACGTTAGAGAAAACAGAAGGGGCAATCACGAATGGACAATCCAGAGAGACTGGCAGGCAACACTGGGCACGAAGACACAGGACGAAGAAAAATAAAACACAAAGGCAAAAGAGAAAAGTGAAAAGATGAGCTATACGGACCCCACCAAAAACCGGGGGTTTTGCAAAAATTGTAATTCTATATGAAATACACAGAAAAAGTTATTTAAAAGGTAAACAATGCACTAGCACTTGAC
Source organism: Bathymodiolus septemdierum (assembly GCA_963383655.1). Taxonomy (NCBI): domain Eukaryota; kingdom Metazoa; phylum Mollusca; class Bivalvia; order Mytilida; family Modiolidae; genus Bathymodiolus; species Bathymodiolus septemdierum. Next base: position 51,185,272 of record OY726530.1, on the reverse strand, counting down.
TCGTAATTAGATTTTATTATATTCATATAATTTACAGATAGAGGCGGTAAGTGCTATTTGTTTTCAATTAAGTTTTAGTTTGGTTTTTTTATTTCGTTTGATAAAACGTTTGCTTATGATATCATTCATGGAAAATTCGAGACTACGTGATATACTAAAAACAATTATTAAAAGGGCAAGTGTCGGTCCAATGTGAAAAATTCATCAGTGATAGCAGTTATTTCGACAATTTATACTGACGTGTCATTTACGAGAAACTCGTCGTGAAAAAATATCGGTGACTACCAGACTCAGCTGTGACACCTGGATTGGGGTACGTGTCTGGAGGCCTTTACACTTGAAAAGAGTTGTCAATCACAAAACTACGTTTGGTGGTCTTGTGTTTGTGGTCAAAAGTGGACGACCTACATCACTTGATCCTCCATGTCGCCTTACCGTATGTGGATAATTTACATTGAATCTGTATCGTTTTATGAAGAAAGTCAAAGTAAGAGTTTGAAGATTCTAAATGAGTAATAAGAATCCGTAAATCGAATACTGACAATCAAGACAGTGGTCAACAAATAAAGGACAAAAGGACAAACACCGATCTACAAAACACTACACCGAAAACTAAAGATCGAGCCACAACCGGGGTGAACTAAGGTGCTCCGGGAGGGTGAGCAGTTCACTAGTGGTACCCGTACTGTTGTTCTAGTTACACATCCGGTTATAAGTTATGAATGAGGAAAGGGCCGGGAAGTGCTTACAAGTGGAACATATTCATGGTCATTTGTGACACAGATACTCCGTATCGGTTAACCAAATCAATATATCAAATATTATGTCCTTAAGTACAGATTTGATTGACATGTATATTTATTAAGCTATGGAAGCAAAATTTAAACAGTGATGGTAAAAATATTCCACCAATATCAACTAAACAAACAACCACCTCTCACTTCAAATCATTGAACCAAAAAATACCACATTAGAAATAGTGATTATAGTGTCTTTAATATGAGACTGAGGAACTTCTAAACACGCTCTGATGTTTCTTACATCAACTAGATGTCTAAACTTCGCTTAATACATACTCCTTTATATAGTAAGACAAAACACTAAATGTGGTATAAATATGCTTTAACTTTTCTTACAGATTGTAGTACAAATCCATGCATACATGGGAGGTGTATTGGTTTACCAAAGTATAACACTTACAAATGTGATTGTGATAAAGGCTATACAGGACGTAATTGTACTCAAGGTAAATTATTTCCAAATCAGGTGATGTTCTTGTCGTTTAACAGTAGCACGACGGTTGTCCCATGTAGAGCAGGAACTGATAACCCTTCCGGAGCACCTGAGTTCTCCCTCCCCGGATTTTTAGTGGCGTTCGTATTGATCGATCTTAGAAATGTTTTTTTAAAGCCTTTGGAAATACCCAAGGGACAAAATGGAGACATTTGCAAGATTGGGTACAACCTAAATATAAAGAAAGAGCAACATGAACCTTTAATAAGACGGAAGTGAACTCGGGTGCCACAGAAGGGTATCAGTTCCTGTTCAACTAGTGGCACCCGTTATAATATTCTTGTTTGAAATCCGGCGATACGTCATGAAAGAGAAAACGAGGACGGAAGTGCGACTCAAATAAAAGGAACATATCCGTGGTCATCTGTGACTCAGATATTGCGTAACAGTCCGCCAAATCATGCCGGACAACGAATTGCTGGGTTTTATCTGTCAGCCCAATAGAGAAAAGGCGAAATCGTGAAAATTCGAAACACACAGAAATCAACTATGTTTCTGGTACACATTAAGAATATGTTCATTTTAATTTTGACATTTTGTAATATGACACAAACACAAAGCAACATCTTAAATGTTAAGTATCAGGTATTGCATTATTCTACCATATTGTCACAGTATTCAACAATTAATGTTCATTGTTCTAAATGGGGAAGACCTCTGATTGACTTCCATTTTCAATTCATGACACGGAATGTCACACCTAAACACTGTGATTATCCTACTTTTACCGGACTTGACTGCATATATGAGTAACACGGCGGGTGTCTTATAAGAAGCAGGAACTTCTTACCATTCGCGAGCATCTGAGTTCACCCCGGTGTTTTGGTGGGATCCGTATTGCCCCTACCATTCCCGCATAAAAACGATATTAGGTTCGTCTTTATCTCCAGTTGTCTTATTTACGTTAATTGTGTTTGTTTACTTATAGTGGTGTCCTACTCATATTGTGTCATGACTTTGTTTTGTTTGTCTTCTTCTTGTGTACCGTATGTTGCCAGTTTCTCTGGATTGCTCATTTGTGATATTCTCAAACCTTTATTTGATAAATACATTATTTTCTATTACCATTTAAGTCTAGTTGTACCAGAGTTATCCTTCTTACGACTTCCCTTTCAGAACCAATAACGTCTGGTTTCATTCTGTGCTTTTGTTATTGAGTTCATTAGACTTTTCGCAAAACCAGTAGATAAGATCTGGTTGGATGGTATTTTACAGTAAGAATTTCAGTTCAATAAACACACCTACTATCAAAATTGCTTTGAATTCAGTTGTTCCAGGTCGGGTCCATCCTCACTCTACTCATTTCTATATATTTTTTCATAAATTACTGAATTTGTTCTCGTTCTGAATTTAGCTGAAATACTACTCGTTGGACGTTAAGCAATAATCGGTCAGCCAAACCTTCAAATGCACTTATTCGTGGGGCTTTAATCAAAGGAATCTATCGGATCAATTCCTCGCCTTTTGAATACTAGTCCACGCATGCATGCTAAGCAATGTTCTATAAGTTTGATCTAGACTCTACATATTACGTAGCGAGAAGCGTCTAGATGATTAAGACTAGTACCATTTAAATTAGCTAATCTAAAATGTTACACATGATTTACCCAAACCCTGTGCTGTTATAACCATCTCACTAGAAATCGTTCAGAGTGTATCAGATATTTATATAATGATCATTGTTTTTATTACTGTATTTGTTTGATTTTCATCTCATTTTAGAAGTAGATCCATGCACAGTGGTCACGTGTCACAATAATGGACGTTGTTCTTCCGGATCCTGTGTATGTTAAGATGGCTACTACGGCCCTAGTTGTCAATATCAAAAGTGGAATAAATATTATCTATACATGTGTTTGTTCGTAATACAGACACAAATCATTAATACATTTTCAGAAATTTACGCACATTAAATTTGACAAATCTAATGGAGATCTATATAAGGCATATTATACGTTATCAGTCTGCGGGGTTTTTTCATGTCGTCCAATTACATGTCTTGTCTTCTCGTTTTTTGTTCCTTGTTGTGATGTCCGCTACGATTTCCGCTTAAAAACGACGTTCTTGACTCCTATTTGTTTTGTAGGAAGTTAATGTAAATTATGTTTCTATGAGTTTCCTCTTTAATTTTGGAACTGTTCCCACAGTGGGGTTTTTTATCATTTTTTGTTCTTCTTTTTTTGTTTATTTTCATTTTATTGATGATTTATAATGCCTAAACAATTATAATACATTATGCATCTTAACTATCTCAACCAATGTTTCTTACACAAGGTTTAAACGACAAACTGCATATTATCAATCTGTATCGACTTCCATTGCGGTTTACAATTTCAGTAGACGATGCGGAATTTCCGTAATATCCCATTAAAGTCCCTTTTTAGAGGTTTAATCTGTCTAAGACATATTTCAACAACAATAATAAACAAGCCAACGTCAATATCACACATCACCAAATTCTCACGACAGTTTTCCACAATTTTAATTCGAGTTACTCCCCTTTCATCTATGAAAACGTTATTATCATCCAAGATTACATCAGATCTATAATGTTAATGATAAAACAAAAAAGATCTTTGATACGAGTACGAAACAAGCAAACGATATTTTTATCCTGTAAAGATATCTAATTACATCATCAATTTCTGTCAAAATTGGTCATGTTTATAACATTAAAAATTGTACACAACATTTGTCATTCGTCTTGGTATTATTACTATGTGTGATTATTCATCAGTTAAAAAAATAAGAAGTAGTTGTAAGTTGGTCTTTTCATAGAAAACAAATATGATATAATGGTAGTTAGAAAATTCATTTTATGCTACGTGTGTCCAAGATCAAACAATTTAATGTATTATAATTGAATTGTGTTTGCTATTTAATTACTTGGTACATGAAATAAATTGAAGGGCGACCCGATCTTAGTGTCAATTATTTCAAAACCTGAAATTAATCTAAGACCAGAAATATAAACTTCAAGTAAAACCGTGCATTCCAACGTTGCAACATAAGCACGACATCGGGAGATATATTTAATGCACAGTGCTAAGTATAATGTGGTATCACTGATTAAATCAATAGTAGGGTATAATAATTAATAAAGAGGAAGAAATTGAATCGAGTGTACCTAATCTAGTTGATATCTTTATACGTATGTAAAAACTCCATTTAGATATTATTTAACGTCTTATTGGTTTCATTAGTTTCATGAAATATAATCCACAATATTGTAAATGATACAGTATTGTTATTATTTTACGATATAAATGTTGACACATCTAGAAATGTGTTATAACTCCCAGGTGATTGAATTACAATAATTAATGGATCGAATTTTTAACATTTAGAGGGGGCTATGTATTTCCCACATTTAGATGTTTAGATGTTTCCACCAGAGCAAGATATTTTTTCCACAATTATAACTGACATGTAACAAAAATCTCCCTCATGAAATAGTATTCTTTGGATACTATTACATTTTCAATTCTGTCCACAGACACTATATCTAGCCGGGTGCATGGGTTTTGTACGCACGGGTCATTGACCAATCAAAAGCCGACATTTGTTATCAAGCCGGAGATAATAAATCATGTTGGGATAAAGTCTAGGACAAAATTAAATAGAGATAGTTTGTCCTTTGGACGTTATTTTATATGTTTATTTCACAGGACTTTATACAACTTTAAATATTTTAACACACTTTTTCTATTGAGTAAGTGTATGGTATTTGTATTAGAAAGCTATGAATCACTAATAAACTAGTGTCTCCTTTATAAACTTTCCAGGCTTGTGAAAAATAATGAACACTTTTAAACTGGTAAAATTAAAATTTGTGCATATATCAAAGAAATCGTTCGAGTCCATAAAACCAGTTTAACCTCGCCACTTTTTTACTGTGGTGCCTGTACTAAGCCAGGAAACAGTTCGGTCATGTATTTGTGGGTTAAGTGTGTCGAATTTGTCGATGTTTCTACGATTTTTGGAATGAATATTGGAACTGTTCCGACAGTGTAGTATTTTTGTTTAGTTTTTGATTATAATGCCAAAATAATTATGATATATTATGCATTTTAACTATATTAACCAATCAACTTGTTTCTTACTATACACAATGTTCAAACGACAAAATGCATCCTGAATTTCAGACAATTCTGTATCGACTTCAATTACGGTTTATAATTTCAAGACGATGCTGAACTTTCCATAATATCTTATCAAACTCCGTTTTTAGAGGTTTAATCTGTCTTAAGACATATTTCAACAATAATAATTTATTTATTCAAATTGCATATTACACCCATATGGGTCAAGCAATTACAATACAAAAGCATGCAAACATATAAAAGAAAAACAACACAAACATAATAAATATGTAAATGTAGGAGAAATATTTGACCGGTGTAGACCCTATCGTCTCAAGTCTAGTGATTGGTTTATGAAGGTACAAACAACCGATAAAAGATCTGAAGTTGGATTGAGTATGTAATCAAGTCTATTCATGGATGACATATTAGTAAAAGAAGGACATTTATTTTCAATAGTATTTATTAGTAAATTTCTTGGTTGCTGGTTTAAATGACAATTTAAAAAGAAGTGATATTCTTCTTCTAAGATATTACAAGTAGTGCAAAGTCTTTGTTGACGGGGTATATTAATATATCGACCAGTTTCAATTTGCAAACAATGGTCACTTGTCCGAAATTTAGCTATGAGTTGCCTATTTTTTAAGTTTTTTTCCTGTATCAAATACTCTTCCAAAACAATATCATGTTTTATTTTATTATGCAAATAAAGTTTTGAATTATCTGTTAATTTTGAAAGTTTGTCTTTAGTTTTCTGAATGTAATAAACAAACGAACGTCAATATGACACATCACGAATTCTCACAACAGTTTTCCACAATTTTAATTCGAGTTACTTCCCTTTCATCTATGAAAACTTGACTCGTCGTGTGCACTGAATTTGATATCTACGCTTTTATCAAAGATTACATCAGATGATTACAAGTAATATTTTAACGATCTATGATTACCGCTTTGGTATCTTCATTTTTTTGTATTTACATTATAAGGATACGAGCGACTGTTATCAAAACATGTTTTACCCTCTAAAGGTATTTACTTACATCATCAATTTCTGTCAAAATTGTTCATGAAAGAATAGTTTGAAAATACCAATATCAGAATGCGTAAATCGAAGGACAAACAACACAATTGCCAAACGATAAATGACAAAAAGGACAAACAACGATATACCAGGTGTTATGGGAAAGCAGTTCCCGTTCCACTAATTGTTACTATAGTTACAAACCCGGTGACAAGTCATGAATGTGGAAAGTGTTTCTCTGGATTGTCCATTCTTGATTGCACCTTCGGTTTTCTCTAATGTTTATGTGTTACTTAATTACTTGGTAGATGAAACGAATTTAAGGGAGACCTGCTCTCAATGTCAATTATTTCAAACCTGAAATTAATCTAAGACTAGAAATATAAAACTTTTAAGTAAAACCGTACTTTCCAACATTCCAACATTTGCATGACATTAAGGAGATATACACAATGTTAAGTGTAATGTATCAGTAATTAAATCAATAGTAAGCTATGATTAACAAAGAGGAACAAATTAAACCGAGTGTACCTAATCTAATTAATATCTTTATAGATATGTAAAAACTCCATCTAACGTGTTATTGGTTTCATTAGTTTCATGAAATATAATCCACAATATTGTAAATGATACAGTATTGTTATTATTTTACGATAATGTTGACACATCTAGAAATGTGTTATAACTCCAAGTGATTAATTAATGGTTCGAATATTTAACATTTAGAGCTCGAGGGGGCTATGTATTTCCCACATTTAGATGTTTAGATGTTTCCCTCAGAGCAAGACATTTTTTTCCACAGTTAAAACTGACATGTAACAAAAATCCCCCTCATGAAATAGTGTTCTTTGGATATTATTACATTTCAATTCTGTCCACAGACACTATTATATATCGAGCCGGATGCATGGGTTTTGTACGCACGGGTCATTGACCAATCAAAAGCCGACATTTTTATCAAGCTGGGAGATATTATATCATGTCGGGATAAAGTCTAGGACAAAATTAAATAGAGATAGTTTGTCCTTTAGACGTTATTTTATATGTTTATTTCACAGGACTTTATACAAATTTAAATATTTTAACACACTGTTTCCATTGAGTAAGTGTATGACAGTGGTATTAGAAGCCATGCCGCACACATATCAAATTGAATAACTGAACGTTGACGATTATTTTCTCATTTAAAGGTCGCAAGTCAAACTACATGAATTGTATGCAACACAAATTCTTAATATTTTAGTTGGGACTGTCATTAACTTTAGCCTTTATAGCAAATATGATTTGATTTGATTTTAGGTGTTTAACGCCACTTTCAGCAATATTTCAGCTATATCATGACGACCACTTTTGGTTGTGGAAGAAGTCGGAGTACCCGGAGAGAACCACCGACCATTGGCAAGCAACTGGAACTTTATCACTTGCGGCTGCGAGTCGAGTGCAGCCGTTTTTGTAAAGAGTTGTTACGTAATCTTATATCAAATAAAGTTACAAGATAATGATAAAGTAGATAGCATACAAGGAACAGATGATGATTATACAAGAAACATCTAGAGATGTTGATAACATGTTAAAAGCCGGATAGTGAACAGTATTTGTACCCAAAGTCGTTACACTGTAATTGTAATGATAAATATATCTCAGTTTTCAATCTAGTTGGTGAAAGATATGCCAACAAAGCCATAAGACAAATTCATAAATATAGTTTTGGCATTAAGAGTGTCGCCATCAAACAAATGAAATCTATCAAACGGTATTGAAACAAAGAAATGTCAAAATAAATCCTCAGAAAAAATATTCCAAAATGTACACTTCAAGACTGCAATTAATCACTCAACGCCAAGACTGCACTCTGTAAAGTACATTGTGACATTGACCTCAATGATTGCATCACTACCTGTCATAGCGTTCACAGTGAATATGTAGACTAATTCGTTCAAAATTTCGGTATTGATTTGTGGTATATTTTGAATACTTCATATCCTGATTTTTTTTCTGAATCGCTACATTTACTTAGTATTATAATTACATTGTATATTAGTTTTCTGTCCGTTTGAATTTTCAAGATTTTAAGGGGGGGAGGGGGTATATAAAATAACAATAATATTACTGAAATACAGTAGATTTTTTTTTCTAGCATAATAATGAGCCAATTACTGATCTTTGATGGAATATCGTACATAATACATGTCACATTTCACCTAAGTACATTCCTTCAAATCTAAATAGTTGTCGACATTTATTTTTATAATCAATATTCTCCTCCTTTATGCATAGGTGACCATAGCAGGATTTTTCCTCTGTCACCGTCAAGATCTTTACCGGACTTGATCATGTTTAACACGACATGTGTCTTATAAGAAGCAGGAACTGCTTACCTTTCGAGAGATCGATCATCTGGGCTCACCCGGTCTTTTTGGTTGTCTGTTTATGTTTTGTTTGTCTTTGTCTCGTGTCTAATATTGCCTGTGTATGTGGACTGTCCAATCTTGGTTGCCTTTTAAGCTTTATCTTACGTTTATAATAGAGAAATGAAAAACTCACTGAGGTGAAGCTAAAAACATGTGCCACCATTACCACTTAAGTAAACAGCAACCCTAATACAGCAGGAAGAAGCTAAAAGCCTAAATGCATCAGTCTCGTTTAGGTTTTAAATTCATCTGATATTTATTAAAAACACTTCATTAACGGTAAACATCTTTTTCGTGCGAGGCTTTTAAAACATTAAATCTTCAGGAGAGAAAACGTAAATAGAGAAGACTTTGTTACTATTAAAATAATTGTTTGATAGGATCTATTGATTGTATTAAAATCAAAGAGATGTAACGGGAAACGAAAGGGGGAAGCTGTGCATTTACTCATTAGGAAAAATGGGAAATATAAGGAAATATAATTAGGAAAGGAAATGCTGTTTCCGAGGTAACCATGGTATTGAATTCAAAAATACCTTTTCCTCCATTAACTGGTGACGAAAGAGATTAGTTTGTTTTCCTCCAAATGGCAAATAGTTTAAAACATTAGTACTATAGAAAGCTTAGTCATAATCAATGAAGCTAGAAGCGTCTCTTTGTTACATAATTATGCTTAGTACCGTTCTATAGAACTCCTTTGTCAGTTATATTTCCGCTTGTTTGATTTATAGCTATTTTTCTTGAAAAATCATTGCATTCCTTTTGTTATGAAATCAATGACGTTTTACCTATAAACAATACACAAATTAGATTTATCAATTAAATCTTCTCGTGGTATGCAACACATTAATTTTGTCAATACAGGACTTTAATCTATATTATTTTTTTTGTCTCTCTCGAATAGATCGACCTACGGGGATTGTGACCAGAAAATCACATATCGAGAATAAAAAGTAAATTATTTGGGCCCATAAAACTAGTTTAACCCCGCCACTATTTATTGAATACATATATCGATTTTGACTCTTCCTATGATTTTTCAAGTGGATTTTGGAACTGTTACGACGGTGTGGTGGTAAAATAAATTTCATTTTAGTGACATAGAGGTTAGGGTTATGATGTTTAACACCACAATGAATGGTTATTAGATTATTTACAGTTTTACGTGATGTGCCCACAAACGTGACTGTTTCACCAGCTTTTCGTATTACATCGATCGACACACGGGGATTTTAAACAGAAAATCACATTTCGAAAAAAAAAATTACGTACATTATTTATACAAGAAATAATATTCAACACATGACCACCATATTTAGATTGTTCACAGTTTCATTTAATCAGCACACAAAAATGTCTTCTTCATCAAGCTTTTCTAGATTATGAGAACAAAACGCCATCATCATTATACGTCATGAGTGTGAACCCATCATTGATTTTTATCACAGTTTAACAAAGGAATCAGATTACTCTCTGTTTGACAATCATAATTTTACTAGTAATAATTAGATCAGAGCTTTAGAAAATTATTATCACTTCACACAATACAAACTGGTGCTGTATCAAACATCAATATGGTCGTGAGATTATCTTTGTTTAGCAACGAACCACAAAATATATGATTTGACATTAAATATAACATTTTCTATTATTAATTTATTTCCGTTTTCTCTTGACTAAATAATAATTATGTGTAGATCCTACGAACGCCTATCTTTTGTTCATTTGACAGAATGTAAAAGCCTTATAACTATTTGAAAATAAATCCTAAAATTTGACACAAGCAAGTTCCGAAACAGAAAAAAAACCACATAAACCTTCTATATGGTTTTTTTTCCGTTTTTTATTTATTTATTTATTTATTTTTATTTTTATTATTTTTTTTTTTTGCTTTACTTTTGTTTATCTTGTTTATTTGTTTTTGTAATGAACACATGAATAATCAACACATTGTTCAATCGTGGAAAGACTGGATGTATAAGACATGGCTCGTTTCTTTTCGTTTTTTTTTCAGAAGTCCCTGTATGGAGTTTGCTTCATGTAAATAAATAAAACGTCGGCGAGAAAATAACACTGTCTGTACTCATAGGAATTCCGACTATCTGTACCAAACAGAACCTCGAGCATTTTCATGATGCAAATTTCAGAGAACTTTTTGTTAGAATAAGAGTGGTTCTTTTTTTTTTAACAAAATAACATTTGTCCCTCCCTGCAACAAAAGATTTGAATCTACGTTTGCCATTTTATATGAAACAAAGTTGAACTAACCACTTCGTTTAATCTGTTGTCAGTAGTGTAGAGAGGGGAATAGTTGTGTAAAGGTCAGAGAGGTTAAAAGTTGTAGTGCTTTGGCATGAAGAGAGTGACCTTGATTGTATGTACTCAGATCAGAATATACATCTGATTCACACCACAATAGTTAGTGTCACAGTAACTCTGAAATCCGGTTTTGCGAACTTCCATTTATATGTAGCAACATTATAGCAGCACATGCATATGAATTACATATGTCTCAGTTGATCCAATATTCCAGCGTTTATGGTTCTTATTATTATATCATTGATAGAGGACTGCTGCTAACAAGGAAGCTACTGAACCAAGGGTTCCTGGTGGTTATGTTGAAGTCATCACTTCCGACATTTTACTGTCGCCATCATGACCTAGTTAACTGTTCCGGTATATATGTGTCATAAATAACCACGGGTATGTTCTGTTTGTCGTAATCACAATCCGGTATTTCCCTCATCCATGACCTTCCAACGGGTTTGTAACAAGAGTAACACCACGGGTGCCACTACTGGAACAGAAACTGTTTACCCTTCAGGAACATCAGAGTTCCCCACGGGTTTTTATGAGTCTCGTATTTCTCAATCTTTAGTTTTCTGTGTAATGTGTAGTAGATCATTGTGTGTGCCTTTCATTATATTGTCTGTCCTTCTTCGATATCCTCTTCTGTATATTCTGTATCTTAAAGCATTTCATGAAACAAATGTTAGGTACGTACAGATTGCATAAACTTCACATGATGACAGTGAATTATAGATTAGGCAGGTTCTTCAAACTTCACATTCTACTTGGTCGTGAAAAAAAGTTTCTGGAATAACCTTCATCCGGTACGCTCAAGGTCGAAAGTTTGGAAAGCCATATAATTTTTAAACAATTTGGGAGCTAGTATATCTTAGAATAGGAATATATCTCAATCTTAACAAAATAGTAGTAATTCATATTTTAGTCAGTTTTTTGCAACTTCACATTACTGTGATTCAGTCATAGATTAGTTAGGTACATCAAACATCACACAACATATGACCTTGAAACATAGATAGTACATATTTCCAAAACTTCAAATCATACATTAGACACGTTTGTCAAAATCAATGTAATAACAATGAATCATAAATTTAGACGAGGACAAATCATAATAAAGTTTACACTAAACCACAATATTGTTATGATTCTAAATTATTTTTATTTGAAATCTAGTGCAAAAGTCCAAAGAGTACAAAAGGCATTGAATCTAAATATAAAACATAGAGAAAACCGAAAGTCATCACGTAGTTGCATGATTAGTGACATGTGTTTATTAGATATATTTATGTTTGAAATTTACAATTCATTAAAACTAAAGTTCTCCTCACTCAGGGATAGATGACATTAGCCTATTTTGGCTATCCTGTTTAAACCCTTTAGATTACTTGTTCCCAATGACTGTTAGATTATTGGGCCTTCCATTCTGTTTACTTTGTTGTATCTGATGGCGGTTATTCCAGAAAAGTGCCGTGTGCACTAAATTTGATATCTACGTTTTTTTATTACTACCATACCGAGAAAAACAAGAGTCACCCTGTAGACGCGTGTTTTACTTATGCATCTTATTTTTTTTATGGTATTTAACGCCACTTTCAACAATATCTCAGTTATATTGTGGCGGTCAGTTTTATTAGCGGAGGAAACCGGAGGACGCGGAGAAAACCACCGACCAGTCGCAAGTCGCCTTAATAAATGTAGGGTAAAACATACTGAAAGTTTATAATGTAAAACGTCAAGTGTTAAACACTGATTAATATACATCTAACATAACAGACATAATAATACTCTCCTAGCAACATACATGCTTTATATAAAAACGTAGATATCTAATTTAGTGCACACGACGCGTTTCGGGAATGATCATCATCAGGTACGCTCAAAATCGAAAAATATCATCTTTTAGCGTGAATCCTCAATCTACAGACCTGTCAAGATAGCAGATATGGGATACCCTCCCGATGGGGTGGTGGGGGGTTTCTGGTTATATGAAAAGCCTTATCATGGGCCATAGTTTCGTTTTAGAGAACGCCACGCTCCTTGCTAGCACATTGAATGTCTCTATTGTAGATTTTACAAAAGAGTAGCCACTACAAAAATCAATATATTTATTTCCTACCCGACTCTCCATGCTTCTCCAGTGGCAGTCAAAAGGCGTTGCCCCAGTTGTCTATATATTTTTCATGTATCGTTAGTTTAAGCATATTTTATTAATTAATTCAATATAACATTACAATATTCAGCTATATACATTACATAATAAGAAGTAATTAATAGGATTGTGAAACAAGTTACAAGAACTTATATTAATCCCTAACCGTAGGAATAAATTTCATATATAATATACTGTGAATCTCTAAGGGGAGAAGCAAATAGAACTAACTAATAAATTTGATATAAATTACAGAAGGTATAAGAAGATAAAACAAAGAAAGTGATCTGGTGTTTGATGTAAAAAATGTTTGATTCAAAGTAATTAAAAAAGAAGAAAGAAATAAGGGGACTAGGTACTGCTGATGTTAGATGAAACGTTTACTGTTTATTATAAACTTTTGTACATTTAAAAATAAACTGTTATTTATCATGTATTGTTGAACTTGTTCTTGTTCTGAATATTAATGAGATATATTTGTCGCCGGACGTTAAGCAACTAAAAACCATAAATCAATTATTTTATCGTTGTTTAACAGAGCAAGCTCATGAAAATCAAACTGAGAATGGTGTCTTTGCTTGTAATAATGTGTCAAGCTTCGATTACAAGTCTTTAGAAATTGAATACAATACACAAAACAGTATATTAATGTATATGATATCAATATGTTAGCTTTGTTTAGCTACAAATGATATTAATATTATGTGAGTGAAGATTGATCTGGAAAATTAATTTCTATTTCATATAATGTGTATTTATCTGTATTTATCTGTGTATTTTCTACAGAAATGCGGTATAAATAGTAAATCATCTGAAATGACATATGCTGTGGAGGCTATCCTTGTATCGGCAAGATGGGGAAAAAAATAACCAAGCAAAATTGCCTTCCAAAACTGTCTAACTGGTTGGTGTAAATGAAGGCGTTAGCAATTAATGACATAGTTTTCCACAAATATGATTATTTTTCTGTTCATGGAACTCTGACGTTGTACGAATAGCCTACTTAAATTGTCATTAATAGTTTGAAAAAATTTATCACCTTTAACATAATTGCTATTATTCATTTACTTTATTATGAAGAGTTGGACGATACCAAAAAGGTAATAAGTAGCGTAATTAGAAGTAGGACAGACAATACAATGACCAGACAGACAATACAATGACCAAAAGAAAAGGCTCAAAAAGAAAAACAATTGCCGACAAAATACTACACAGAAAACTGTATTGTGCAACAGGAATCCATTAAATAAACGAGGGAAACTCGTGTGCTCCGGAAGGGTTTTCAGTTTCTGCTTCACTAGCGGTACCCGTTGTTGCTTTTGTTTCAAATTCAGTGAAGTCATGAATGAGGAAAGAACAGAGTTGTGATTACGAAACACGGATCATATCCGTTGTCACTTTGACCGTTTAACATATCCAATAATCCATCAAGAGTTCCGTGTCCAACTTTTCTTTTATCTGAGCGTTCCAATATTAATACAAATGTCCTTATTAAAAGACAATCAGAAAAATGTACATGTAAAGGAGAGGGATATTGATTTTCTGTTTCGTATATAATTGACATAAATACAGATCACGATTTCCAGCTATTTTGATTTTGTGTAATCGTCCGCTATTTTTGTCTTCTGTAATTAGATGATAAAAGATAAAGTCGTCTGCTATCTTGACTCGAGATCGTCATGGATTTTGTAAACGAAGGATCGGATATAAAGATATCTTAGTACTTACGTAATTATTTAAATTCTATTTTCTCTATCTATAAAAGGCGGCAATTGGCCAATCAACATCTTGTGTTCAGATAAAATGGTATGTCAGGTTGTTTCAACACTTAAGCGGCGAGGCGAAGCCGAATCTTTTAACAGGTACAGCTGTCCGTCAAAGCACCATATGCGACTTTTTAGGACTGATAACACTTTTATCCGGAAGTTCTAATATTAATACTTAAGTTCTAATTCAAAGGAAAGCAGGACAATCTTCATTGAAAGATGTAAAGGAGAGTTATATTGATTTTCTGCTTTCCAGTTAAATCGTGTGTTATACTTAGCTTTTGTAATAAGTGACAAGAAGAAAAGTCGTCTGCTGTTTAATTTAAAACAGTCGATTGTTATGGATATTGCAAACAAACGAATGGTCGTCCATTGTTGTTGACCAATCAGCATTCTGCTTAAAACTAAGTTTCATTTTGTAGGTCAAACTGACCATTGATTTGTTAAATGAATTTGTAGATCAAACTGACCGTAAATTAATTACATGATTTGTTTTAGGTCAAACTGACTATTGATTGATTATATATGAATATGAAGGTTGCATTGACCATTAATGGGTTATGTGAATCTGTAGATCAAACAGACCATTGATTGATCATGTGAATTTGTAGGTCACACTGACCAATGATTGGCTATATGAATTTGTAGGTCAAACAGACCAGTGATTGGTTATATGCATTTGTAAGTCAAACTGGCCGTATATTGGTTATGTGCATTTGTAAGTCAAACTGGCCGTAGATTGGTTATGTGCATTTGTAGGTCAAACTGGCCGTAGATTGGCTATATGCATTTGTAAGTCAAACTGGCCGTAGATTGGCTATATGCATTTGTAAGTCAAACTGGCCGTAGATTGGTTATGTGCATTTGTAAGTCAAACTGGTCGTATATTGGTTATGTGCATTTGTAGATCAAACTGATCATTGATTGGTTATGTGCATTTGTAGGTCAAACTGGCCGTAGATTGGATATATGCATTTGTAAGTCAAACTGGCCGTAGATTGGTTATGTGCATTTGTAGATCAAACTCACCATTGATTGGTTATATGCATGCGTAAGTCGAACTGGTCGTAGATTAATTACATTAATTTTTTAGGTCAAACTGACCATTGATTCATGCTACCTGCTGTTACAAAGGGAGATAAAACTATTCATATATAGTGTATGTGTTCTATTTGTTGTGGCCTTATATAATACAAACATTGAAAGAACCTGACATCTTATCGAGCTCTTAACAAGTAATAATAACAGCCTAGTTTCCTCAACATCAGTTCTAAAGTTTCAATGAAAAATAATTAATGGGTTAATATTCCCTTTTGTCTTTCAATCAACTTGTACTATCTGATATTTTAGAAAATAATTGACAGCATAAAAACATTAATTTGACAGATTTCTAAAATTAATGCAATTTTACCCCATGTAACGTTATGGAAGAAAGAAAATGATTTCTTAAATCAGCTCGTGGTTTTCTATAACATGACTAATGGTTTGATTAATGATGGGAAATCACTTCTAATGACATCCGTTTATGCGTTTTAAGGACATGCGCAAAGACTACGGGAAAACCATTTAACATTTAGAGGGTGCTATATTTTCTTTCTTCAAAACATCATATCAAATAAACTTATTGTTGTTTCTTTCAAAAAAAAAAACTTTCTGGGATCTGGGAAAAAATAGCCCCAACTCTCAATAAAAGTTGAATGACCAGTTATGAGGCAGACTTCCTTGAATGGCTTCTCAAAAATAAAGATAGAAAATTAGCCCAGACCTTTATTTCCAGCTTCCGCTATATAGATGAGGTTCTGTCACTGAACAATTCTCGATTCGGTGATTATCTACATCGCATCTATCCAAATGAGCTGGAAGTAAATGATACTACTGAATCTCTGCTTCTTACCTTGACCTTCGCCTTGAAATCGACAACGGGGGGAGAATAAAAACAAAACTCTACGACAAACGCGTTGACTTCACTTTTCCAACAGTCAACTTCCCCTTCATCAGTAGCAATATTCCAACATCACCAACGTATGGAGTTTAAATTTCACCACTCATACGTTATTCTAGAGCTTGTGCCCAGTACAGTGATTTTCTGGACAGAGCTCAGCTTCTGACGCCAAAGCTACGTTGCTTCTAGGTTGAAGTCATCGCTACAAAAATTATACGGTCGTCATCACAATCTGGTAACAGATTGACCGTTACGAAATATCAATATATAAAATGACAATGGATCTTTTACTTTTTACGTATATGTTTTCTTTCCTATATCACTGTCAAGAATTTTACCAGAATTGACTGTATATATGAGCAACACGGTGGGTGTCTTATAAGAAGCAGGAACTGCTTACCCTTCGAGAGCACCTGAGTTCACCCCCCCCCCCCCCCCCCCCCCTCCCGGGTTTTTGGTGGGGTCCGTGTTGTTCATCACTTTAGTTTTTTGTGTTGTCCTATTATGTGTCTTTACGTTCTTATTTCCGTGTTGTGATGTCCGTAACGATTCCCGCATAAAAACTATGTTCGGTTGCTTGTAGGAGGGCTAACGTCTTTTTGGAGTTGTTTGTGTTTGTTTACGTATATGGTGTCCAACACATATTGTGTTATGATTTTCTTCGTCTTGTGAACCCTATGGTCACTGGAATCATATCTATATAGGCAGGTAACTGTCAAATATATTGAATATAGCATCGACTTGCACTAACATTTTCATGTTACACTAAGTGCTGACGGCCATTTTCTTTTCTTAACTTCTGGCGTTCATGTTCCAAAATATATAGGAATGACATGATTTCCAAAATTGTCGGTTGCTTAACATTCAGCAGCAATTGTTTCATTCAGAACAAGAACAAATAGAACAATATCTCAAACAATGCAGAAATGGGAGGAAGTGGCATAGGACAACCATCATCAGTAACCCATGGCGGATCGAAGGGAGAGTATCGGAGCTTGATCAAGTGTCGATTACCGACAACGAGGACAACCAGGAAAGCGACTTTTGACAGCCACTGGAATAGTATGGAAAGTTGGATAGGGACGACCATTTTAGCCTGCTGTAATGTCTGCAATGTGCCTATCCTTTTTTCGAATCTACAGAAGAGGTCACTAACGTACAGGGAGCGTGCATTGCCCACAATGCTTCATGATCAGGGTTTCCGGGTTACATCCTAACAACACCATCGAGAAGTCACCCTCTATCCGCCATCTAGAAACGCCGTCGTTTGTGCCCTTCAAAATGTCATCAGTACTGCACAGTGCAATGAAAACGTTAATTGAATGTATGGGTATGTAAGATTATGATCATGCATTGTTTAATGATAAAGATCGAGGGGAAGGCGAGAACTAATAACGCAGAACGACATTAGCATATTCTCACAATCATTGTATGTGCACAATGTTTTCTTGTTCAATTAAAAAGATAGGTAATAATCCAAAGCAATTTAACAGCATTTTGAATACATGGAAGCACCAAATGAATACAGAAATTTTGACATGGACGAGTTTCTGTCGCTGATCTTGTGCATTTGTCTACTCTAGATGTAGTGCAGTCAAAATGTGTTTTGGTTGATAAAAAAACAAGACCTCTTTCTGAACAGTTGTCTTACAGAGAAAGATTTATAAAAATGATGTTTGGTTCCTCTTTACCTCCAGTTGTTTGTAAGAGGACGCATGTCTTATTACGGTTATTTGTGTTTGTGTGGGTATAGTGGTGTCCAACACATATCGTGCTGTGTTTTTGTTTTGTTTCTCTTCGTCTGGTACTAGTTTCGCTGGATTATCCATTTTTGATTGCCCCTTCGGTATTCTCTAAAGTTTATTCAATCGCCAACAAGCTAAAGCCAGAACAATTGAGCAGTGTTGGTATCTTTATCCTACCGTATTACAGGATGGTAGACAAATAATGCATGTACCATCTGACCCAGACTTCTTTATTTGTATTTAGCTTTGGACTTAAGATCTGTTTTGATAGCTTCAATGTGGTGATGTTTAATAACGATTATGCTCTCGATCATCTAGGCAACAAAGCTCGTTCAGCAACAGCTTGTCTATGGCGATGTATGATATACATACTGTTTTACAAACATGTCAAATTAGAACAATATTTTTGTCTAATTGTAAATAATATATTGTCTGCAGACTAGGGACTGTTTCACTCATTTTAATGTACGAGTTGTGATCATTGTTGAAGATGCTGTGCTTGTGAAATGTGCAATAAAAGTGTTGTTCCTTTGCTTTATGTCTACGGGTAATGTTGGATAGTATCTCATGTTCATTTACATCCATATCCTTTCTTAATGCAAGTTGTTCCTTTACTTTAATTTATGTCTATGTATAAAGTTGGATTAGTCTCTCATGTTCATTTACATCCATATCCTTTCTTAATGCAAGTTGTTCCTTTACTTTAATTTGTGTCTATGTATAAAGTTGGATTAGTCTCTCATGTTCATTTACATCCATATCCTTTCTTAATGCAAGTTGTTCCTTTACTTTAATTTGTGTCTATGTATAAAGTTGGATTAATCTCTCATGTTCATTTACATCCATATCCTTTCTTAATGCAACTTGTTCCTTTACTTTAATTTATGTCTATGTATAAAGTTGG
This sequence comes from Bathymodiolus septemdierum, assembly GCA_963383655.1. Classification (NCBI taxonomy): domain Eukaryota; kingdom Metazoa; phylum Mollusca; class Bivalvia; order Mytilida; family Modiolidae; genus Bathymodiolus; species Bathymodiolus septemdierum. The sequence continues at coordinate 51,165,646 of OY726530.1, read as the reverse complement.
ATTAGTCTCTCATGTTCATTTACATCCATATCCTTTCTTAATGCAAGTTGTTCCTTTACTTTAATTTGTGTCTATGTATAAAGTTGGGTTAGTCTCTCATGTTCATTTACATCCATATCCTTTCTTAATGCAAGTTGTTCCTTTACTTTAATTTGTGTCTATGTATAAAGTTGGGTTAGTCTCTCATGTTCATTTACATCCATATCCTTTCTTAATGCAAGTTGTTCCTTTACTTTAATTTGTGTCTATGTATAAAGTTGGATTAGTCTCTCGTGTTCATTTACATCCATATCCTTTCTTAATGCAAGTTGTTCCTTTACTTTAATTTGTGTCTATGTATAAAGTTGGATTAGTCTCTCATGTTCATTTACATCCATATTCTTTCTTAATGCAAGTTGTTCCTTTACTTTAATTTGTGTCTATGTATAACGTTGGATTAGTCTCTCGTGTTCATTTACATCCATATCCTTTCTTAATGCAAGTTGTTCCTTTACTTTAATTTGTGTCTATGTATAAAGTTGGATTAGTCTCTCATGTTCATTTACATCCATATCCTTTCTTAATGCAAGTTGTTCCTTTACTTTAATTTGTGTCTATGTATAAAGTTGGATTAGTCTCTCATGTTCATTTACATCCATATTCTTTCTTAATGCAAGTTGTTCCTTTACTTTAATTTGTGTCTATGTATAAAGTTAGATTAATCTCTCATGTTCATTTACATCCATATTCTTTCTTAATGCAAGTTGTTCCTTTACTTTAATTTGTGTCTATGTATAAAGTTGCATTAGTCTCTCATGTTCATTTACATCTATATCCTTTCTAAATGCAAGTTGTTCCTTTACTTTAATTTATGTCTATGTATAAAGTTGGATTAGTCTCTCATGTTCATTTACATCCATATCCTTTCTTAATGCAAGTTGTTCCTTTACTTTAATTTGTGTCTATGTATAAAGTTGGATTAGTCTCTCATGTTCATTTACATCCATATTCTTTCTTAATGCAAGTTGTTCCTTTACTTTAATTTGTGTCTATGTATAAAGTTGGATTAGTCTCTCGTGTTCATTTACATCCATATCCTTTCTTAATGCAAGTTGTTCCTTTACTTTAATTTGTGTCTATGTATAAAGTTGGATTAGTCTCTCATGTTCATTTACATCCATATCCTTTCTTAATGCAAGTTGTTCCTTTACTTTAATTTGTGTCTATGTATAAAGATAGATTAATCTCTCATGTTCATTTACTTCCATATTCTTTCTTAATGCAAGTTGTTCCTTTACTTTAATTTATGTTTATGTATAAAGTTGGATTAGTCTCTCGTGTTCATTTACATCCATATCCTTTCTTAATGCAAGTTGTTCCTTTACTTTAATTTGTGTCTATGTATAAAGTTGGATTAGTCTCTCATGTTCATTTACATCCATATTCTTTCTTAATGCAAGTTGTTCCTTTACTTTAATTTGTGTCTATGTATAAAGTTGGATTAGTCTCTCGTGTTCATTTACATCCATATCCTTTCTTAATGCAAGTTTTTCCTTTACTTTAATTTGTGTCTATGTATAAAGTTAGATTAATCTCTCATGTTCATTTACATCCATATTCTTTCTTAATGCAAGTTGTTCCTTTACTTTAATTTGTGTCTATGTATAAAGTTGGATTAGTCTCTCATGTTCATTTACATCCATATCCTTTCTTAATGCAAGTTGTTCCTTTACTTTAATTTGTGTCTATGAATAAAGTTGGATTAGTCTCTCATGTTCATTTACATCCATATCCTTTCTTAATGCAAGTTGTTCCTTTACTTTAATCTATGTCTATATATAAAGTTGGATTAGTCTCTCATGTTCATTTACATCCATTTCCTTTCTTAATGCAAGTTGTTCCTTTACTTTAATTTGTGTCTATGTATAAATTTGGATTAGTCTCTCGTGTTCATTTACATCCATATCCTTTCTTAATGCAAGTTGTTCCTTTACTTTAATTTGTGTCTATGTATAAAGTTAGATTAATCTCTCATGTTCATTTACATCCATATTCTTTCTTAATGCAAGTTGTTCCTTTACTTTAATTTGTGTCTATGTATAAAGTTGGATTAGTCTCTCGTGTTCATTTACATCCATATCCTTTCTTAATGCAAGTTGTTCCTTTACTTTAATTTGTGTCTATGTATAAAGTTGGATTAGTCTCTCATTTTCATTTACATCCATATTCTTTCTTAATGCAAGTTGTTCCTTTACTTTAATTTGTGTCTATGTATAAAGTTAGATTAATCTCTCATGTTCATTTACATCCATATTCTTTCTTAATGCAAGTTGTTCCTTTACTTTAATTTGTGTCTATGTATAAAGATAGATTAATCTCTCATGTTCATTTACATCCATATCCTTTCTTAATGCAAGTTTTTCCTTTACTTTAATTTGTGTCTATGTATAAAGTTAGATTAATCTCTCATGTTCATTTACATCCATATTCTTTCTTAATGCAAGTTGTTCCTTTACTTTAATTTGTGTCTATGTATAAAGTTGGATTAGTCTCTCATGTTCATTTACATCCATATCCTTTCTTAATGCAAGTTGTTCCTTTACTTTAATTTGTGTCTATGAATAAAGTTGGATTAGTCTCTCATGTTCATTTACATCCATATCCTTTCTTAATGCAAGTTGTTCCTTTACTTTAATCTATGTCTATATATAAAGTTGGATTAGTCTCTCATGTTCATTTACATCCATTTCCTTTCTTAATGCAAGTTGTTCCTTTACTTTAATTTGTGTCTATGTATAAATTTGGATTAGTCTCTCGTGTTCATTTACATCCATATCCTTTCTTAATGCAAGTTGTTCCTTTACTTTAATTTGTGTCTATGTATAAAGTTAGATTAATCTCTCATGTTCATTTACATCCATATTCTTTCTTAATGCAAGTTGTTCCTTTACTTTAATTTGTGTCTATGTATAAAGTTGGATTAGTCTCTCGTGTTCATTTACATCCATATCCTTTCTTAATGCAAGTTGTTCCTTTACTTTAATTTGTGTCTATGTATAAAGTTGGATTAGTCTCTCATGTTCATTTACATCCATATTCTTTCTTAATGCAAGTTGTTCCTTTACTTTAATTTGTGTCTATGTATAAAGTTAGATTAATCTCTCATGTTCATTTACATCTATATTCTTTCTTAATGCAAGTTGTTCCTTTACTTTAATTTGTGTCTATGTATAAAGTTGGATTAGTCTCTCATGTTCATTTACATCCATATCCTTTCTTAATGCAAGTTGTTCCTTTACTTTAATTTGTGTCTATGTATAAAGTTGGATTAATCTCTCGTGTTCATTTACATCCATATCCTTTCTTAATGCAAGTTGTTCCTTTACTTTAATTTGTGTTTATGTATAAAAGTTGGATTAGTCTCTCATGTTCATTTACATCCATATCCTTTCTTAATGCCAGTTGTTCCTTTACTTTAATTTGTGTCTATGTATAAAGTTGGATTAGTCTCTCGTGTTCATTTACATCCATATCTTTTCTTAATGCAAGTTGTTCCTTTACTTTAATTTGTGTCTATGTATAAAGTTGGATTAGTCTCTCATGTTCATTTACATCTATATCCTTTCTTAATGCAAGTTGTTCCTTTATTTTAATTTGTGTCTATGTATAAAGTTAGATTAATCTCTCATGTTCATTTACATCCATATTCTTTCTTAATGCAAGTTGTTCCTTTACTTTAATTTGTGTCTATGTATAAAGTTGGATTAGTCTCTCATGTTCATTTACATCCATATCCTTTCTTAATGCAAGTTGTTCCTTTACTTTAATTTGTGTCTATGTATAAAGTTGGATTAGTCTCTCGTGTTCATCTACATCCATATCCTTTCTTAATGCAAGTTGTTCCTTTACTTTAATTTGTGTCTATGTATAAAGTTGGATTAGTTTCTCATGTTCATTTACATCCATATCCTTTCTTAATGCAAGTTGTTCCTTTACTTTAATTTGTGTCTATGTATAAAGTTGGATTAGTCTCTCGTGTTCATTTACATCCATATCCTTTCTTAATGCAAGTTGTTCCTTTACTTTAATTTGTGTCTATGTATAAAGTTGGATTAGTCTCTCATGTTCATTTACATCTATATCCTTTCTTAATGCAAGTTGTTCCTTTACTTTAATTTATGTCTATGTATAAAGTTGGATTAGTCTCTCATGTTCATTTACATCCATATTCTTTCTTAATGCAAGTTGTTCCTTTACTTTAATTTGTGTCTATGTATAAAGTTGGATTAGTCTCTCGTGTTCATTTACATCCATATCCTTTCTTAATGCAAGTTGTTCCTTTACTTTAATTTGTGTCTATGTATAAAGTTGGATTAGTCTCTCATGTTCATTTACATCTATATCCTTTCTTAATGCAAGTTGTTCCTTTACTTTAATTTATGTCTATGTATAAAGTTGGATTAGTCTCTCATGTTCATTTACATCCATATTCTTTCTTAATGCAAGTTGTTCCTTTACTTTAATTTGTGTCTATGTATAAAGTTGGATTAGTCTCTCGTGTTCATTTACATCCATATCCTTTCTTAATGCAAGTTGTTCCTTTACTTTAATTTGTGTCTATGTATAAAGTTGGATTAGTCTCTCATGTTCATTTACATCCATATCCTTTCTTAATGCAAGTTGTTCCTTTACTTTAATTTGTGTCTATGTATAAAGTTAGATTAATCTCTCATGTTCATTTACATCCATATTCTTTCTTAATGCAAGTTGTTCCTTTACTTTAATTTATGTCTATGTATAAAGTTGGATTAGTCTCTCGTGTTCATTTACATCCATATCCTTTCTTAATGCAAGTTGTTCCTTTACTTTAATTTGTGTCTATGTATAAAGTTGGATTAGTCTCTCGTGTTCATTTACATCCATATCCTTTCTTAATGCAAGTTTTTCCTTTACTTTAATTTGTGTCTATGTATAAAGTTGGATTAGTCTCTCATGTTCATTTACATCCATATTCTTTCTTAATGCAAGTTGTTCCTTTACTTTAATTTGTGTTTATGTATAAAGTTGGATTAGTCTCTCATGTTCATTTACATCCATATTCTTTCTTAATGCAAGTTGTTCCTTTACTTTAATTTGTGTCTATGTATAAAGTTAGATTAATCTCTCATGTTCATTTACATCCATATTCTTTCTTAATGCAAGTTGTTCCTTTACTTTAATTTGTGTCTATGTATAAAGTTAGATTAATCTCTCATGTTCATTTACATCTATATTCTTTCTTAATGCAAGTTGTTCCTTTACTTTAATTTGTGTCTATGTATAAAGTTGGATTAGTCTCTCATGTTCATTTACATCCATATCCTTTCTTAATGCAAGTTGTTCCTTTACCTTAATTTGTGTCTATGTATAAAGTTGGATTAGTCTCTCATGTTCATTTACATCCATATCCTTTCTTAATGCAAGTTGTTCCTTTACTTTAATTTGTGTCTATGTATAAAGTTGGATTATTCTCTCATGTTCATTTACATCCATATCCTTTCTTAATGCAAGTTGTTCCTTTACTTTAATTTGTGTTTATGTATAAAAGTTGGATTAGTCTCTCATGTTCATTTACATCCATATCCTTTCTTAATGCAAGTTGTTCCTTTACTTTAATTTGTGTCTATGCATAAAGTTGGATTAGTCTCTCATGTTCATTTACATCTATATCCTTTCTTAATGCAAGTTGTTCCTTTACTTTAATTTGTGTCTATGTATAAAGTTGGATTAGTCTCTCATGTTCATTTACATCCATATTCTTTCTTAATGCAAGTTGTTCCTTTACTTTAATTTGTGTCTATGTATAAAGTTGGATTAGTCTCTCGTGTTCATTTACATCCATATCCTTTCTTAATGCAAGTTGTTCCTTTACTTTAATTTGTGTCTATGTATAAAGTTGGATTAGTCTCTCATGTTCATTTACATCCATATCCTTTCTTAATGCAAGTTGTTCCTTTACTTTAATTTGTGTCTATGTATAAAGTTAGATTAATCTCTCATGTTCATTTACATCCATATTCTTTCTTAATGCAAGTTGTTCCTTTACTTTAATTTGTGTCTATGTATAAAGTTGGATTAGTCTCTCATGTTCATTTACATCCATATTCTTTCTTAATGCAAGTTGTTCCTTTACTTTAATTTGTGTCTATGTATAAAGTTAGATTAATCTCTCATGTTCATTTACATCCATATTCTTTCTTAATGCAAGTTGTTCCTTTACTTTAATTTGTGTCTATGTATAAAGTTGCATTAGTCTCTCGTGTTCATTTACATCCATATCCTTTCTTAATGCAAGTTGTTCCTTTACTTTAATTTGTGTCTATGTACAAAGTTGGATTAGTCTCTCATATTCATTTACATCTATATCCTTTCTTAATGCAAGTTGTTCCTTTACTTTAATTTATGTCTATGTATAAAGTTGGATTAGTCTCTCATGTTCATTTACATCCATATTCTTTCTTAATGCAAGTTGTTCCTTTACTTTAATTTGTGTCTATGTATAAAGTTGGATTAGTCTCTCGTGTTCATTTACATCCATATCCTTTCTTAATGCAAGTTGTTCCTTTACTTTAATTTGTGTCTATGTATAAAGTTGGATTAGTCTCTCATGTTCATTTACATCTATATCCTTTCTTAATGCAAGTTGTTCCTTTACTTTAATTTATGTCTATGTATAAAGTTGGATTAATCTCTCATGTTCATTTACATCCATATTCTTTCTTAATGCAAGTTGTTCCTTTACTTTAATTTGTGTCTATGTATAAAGTTGGATTAGTCTCTCGTGTTCATTTACATCCATATCCTTTCTTAATGCAAGTTGTTCCTTTACTTTAATTTGTGTCTATGTATAAAGTTGGATTAGTCTCTCATGTTCATTTACATCCATATCCTTTCTTAATGCAAGTTGTTCCTTTACTTTAATTTGTGTCTATGTATAAAGTTAGATTAATCTCTCATGTTCATTTACATCCATATTCTTTCTTAATGCAAGTTGTTCCTTTACTTTAATTTATGTCTATGTATAAAGTTGGATTAGTCTCTCGTGTTCATTTACATCCATATCCTTTCTTAATGCAAGTTGTTCCTTTACTTTAATTTGTGTCTATGTATAAAGTTGGATTAGTCTCTCGTGTTCATTTACATCCATATCCTTTCTTAATGCAAGTTGTTCCTTTACTTTAATTTGTGTCTATGTATAAAGTTGGATTAGTCTCTCATGTTCATTTACATCCATATTCTTTCTTAATGCAAGTTGTTCCTTTACTTTAATTTGTGTCTATGTATAAAGTTGGATTAGTCTCTCATGTTCATTTACATCCATATTCTTTCTTAATGCAAGTTGTTCCTTTACTTTAATTTGTGTCTATGTATTAAGTTGGATTAGTCTCTCGTGTTCATTTACATCCATATCCTTTCTTAATGCAAGTTGTTCCTTTACTTTAATGTGTGTCTATGTATAAAGTTGGATTCATCTCTCATGTTCATTTACATCTATATTCTTTCTTAATGCAAGTTGTTCCTTTACTTTAATTTGTGTCTATGTATAAAGTTGGATTAATCTCTCATGTTCATTTACATCCATATTCTTTCTTAATGCAAGTTGTTCCTTTACTTTAATTTATGTCTATGTATAAAGTTGGATTAGTCTCTCGTGTTCATTTACATCCATATCCTTTCTTAATGCAAGTTGTTCCTTTACTTTAATTTGTGTCTATGTATAAAGTTGGATTAGTCTCTCGTGTTCATTTACATCCATATCCTTTCTTAATGCAAGTTGTTCCTTTACTTTAATTTGTGTCTATGTATAAAGTTGGATTAGTCTCTCATGTTCATTTACATCCATATCCTTTCTTAATGCAAGTTGTTCCTTTACTTTAATTTATGTCTATGTATAAAGTTGGATTAGTCTCTCATGTTCATTTACATCCATATTCTTTCTTAATGCAAGTTGTTCCTTTACTTTAATTTGTGTCTATGTATAAAGTTAGATTAATCTCTCATGTTCATTTACATCCATATTCTTTCTTAATGCAAGTTGTTCCTTTACTTTAATTTGTGTCTATGTATAAAGTTAGATTAATCTCTCATGTTCATTTACATCCATATTCTTTCTTAATGCAAGTTGTTCCTTTACTTTAATTTATGTCTATGTATAAAGTTAGATTAATCTCTCATGTTCATTTACATCTATATTCTTTCTTAATGCAAGTTGTTCCTTTACTTTAATTTGTGTCTATGTATAAAGTTGGATTAGTCTCTCATGTTCATTTACATCCATATCCTTTCTTAATGCAAGTTGTTCCTTTACTTTAATTTGTGTCTATGTATAAAGTTGGATCAGTCTCTCATGTTCATTTACATCCATATCCTTTCTTAATGCAAGTTGTTCCTTTACTTTAATTTGTGTCTATGTATAAAGTTGGATTATTCTCTCATGTTCATTTACATCCATATCCTTTCTTAATGCAAGTTGTTCCTTTACTTTAATTTGTGTCTATGTATAAAGTTGGATTATTCTCTCATGTTCATTTACATCCATATCCTTTCTTAATGCAAGTTGTTCCTTTACTTTAATTTGTGTTTATGTATAAAAGTTGGATTAGTCTCTCATGTTCATTTACATCCATATCCTTTCTTAATGCAAGTTGTTCCTTTACTTTAATTTGTGTCTATGTATAAAGTTGGATTATTCTCTCATGTTCATTTACATCCATATCCTTTCTTAATGCAAGTTGTTCCTTTACTTTAATTTGTGTCTATGTATAAAGTTGGATTAGTCTCTCGTGTTCATTTACATCCATATCCTTTCTTAATGCAAGTTGTTCCTTTACTTTAATTTGTGTCTATGTATAAAGTTAGATTAGTCTCTCATGTTCATTTACATCCATATCCTTTCTTAATGCAAGTTGTTCCTTTACCTTAATTTGTGTCTATGTATAAAGTTGGATTATTCTCTCATGTTCATTTACATCCATATCCTTTCTTAATGCAAGTTGTTCCTTTACTTTAATTTGTGTCTATGTATAAAGTTGGATTATTCTCCATATCCTTTCTTACTAATAGATGTAAGCGAATTATGCTGACCAGTTGATTTTCAAATCCATAAAGTTGTGGCGAATTGCGGTTGCCACATTCTTCAATCTAATTAAGAAATAAATCATGGAAGCCAGAATGTGTTGGGAGTTTTAACATGGCTTGGCGGATATTAGTATTTTATCCCGAGACAGACGTGAGGGATAAAATTTACTAATATCCGCCAACCCATGTTAAAACTCAAAACACATTCTGGCTTCCATGATTTATTTCGATTCTTATATGTCTAAGAGTACAAATACGGAAGTATACTTTGATTGGAAGACGGTAATTTATATTTACGTTTGCGGACAATGTCGCACGCAATGTATGCTGACAAATTCGAGCAGACGATAATTCATCAACATGTACATTTACGACGAAAAAGTCAGTCACATTCACCGGCGCATGTGGGAATGAGATTATATCATCGATAAATCGCTCGTTTGTCTACAAAGCGAAAGAAAGACGTCATATTAGAATTAAAATTGCATCTCCACACTATCGCTTGTTTTGTAGTCGCCACGCCACATTCTTATACTGTCATAATAAAGTTAAAATGCGAATCTTCAATAGTGATATTTGATGGAAATTTTAGCGGTGCCTGGTACAGTACATATTGTTTACATTTAGTCATGTCATAATGCGTACGTGCTGTCCTGTACCACTTCACTAAATCAATAGACTTTTTCTCACTCCTTTCCCCATTGTGGACCTTTATTTGGTAATAATATATATATTTATATTTATTTTATTGACTTATTTACATGTTTGTTCACCATATATATACGGGAGGACAATTACACCTCTGTAGAAGATAACATCATGTTTAGTATCATTCTACACAGAGTTGAAAGGCCATCGTTTTAAAAGGAAAGATGTGTTTGCTGATATGAGCTATTGTCATTGTATACATCTTTTCTGTCATTGTGACAAAAGAGGGATATTTCATTGCAAGATTTTCCCCTGTACTATAGGTGCAATACCTAGTTCAGTCATTGTATCCATCTTTACTGTTTGTCATTGTGATGTTATAGTAACAGATGTGGGATATTTCATCACTTGATTTTTTCCTAGTGCGATTCTAAGTTCAGTCGTTTGCTACAGGATGTAGATTAAGAAGAGACACCAAAACTGTCATCAGAAGCTGTACATCGAAGATGGACAGACAATACAAAGGTCAAATGAAAAAGCACAAAAGGACAAACAACGATCTACAAAACATACACATAAAACTAAAGATCGAGTAACAGAACCAACCTCACTCAAAACCGGGGGCGAACTCCAATACATTTTATATTTTCCGACAATTTACGAACGACACAAGCAATAGTAAAAAGAAACCTACACAAAAAAAATAAAGATTGAGAAAAACAATCCTTATAACTAGTGGTACTGCTGGACGCAGGAGTCCCGCTTTGATACATAAATGGAATAACTTATCTGTCCGCTACGCGGGACTAACATATCCAGAAATTGATGGTACTTTCCTCATAAATATTCATCATATTTAAATTAGATTTTGATCACGTGACTGCAGTTTCAAGATTGATGGATCGTTTATTAGATTTGTCAACAAATAGCATACAGTACGGAAATTCAATGTGTCCGTCAATGATTCGAAAATTAAAAGTTATTGTTTATTTCCGCAAAGTTTTTCTTCTGTCGAAATTCAAATATTTTTGTTTTCTAACGATTTTATACATGTCTTTGATATCGCGATCATGCAAAAATGATCATATTATATTTAATGTGGGAACCCCGAGTTTAGAAGCTAGAAATGTAAGGTTAGTCAATATAATTACATATGTTATTGAGGAATCTAAATTAATTTCAGAAAATATGTCGGCAAATGTCATTCATTGTTAAATTTTGTGTCACACGCCACCAGTTTCATGTATTTCAGACATTTTTACATAGACTCTTCAGGCCAAATAAGGGTTCGTCGCCTCGGATTTTCATTTAGTCCAGGAACCTCGAATATTTAATTGTTTTCATTAATTTTTATTTCATTTAATTCAGCTTGATTCAATGTATCATTTTCAAGTTCAGAAAATGACACACATGCAATTATGAATGATATCGTCTATATAGATCATATGAAAATTGCAGACGTCGCGGCGTCGTCATCTTAGATATGCAAATGAGCAAAGTACCCATCATTTCTGGCTATGTACCCCCGCGTCCCCATCATCTTGAAGGAAAACTTCGGAAAAAATTTATTTTTTATATTTTTTTCCTGATGTATAAATATGGATGTGTATATGTATATTAGCGTTTTATTATGTTGGATAAGGGAATGAAATCGATTTTAAAATTCGGTCAACGATAGATGGATGTCGCCATTTTGATAGCATCTCGATACCAATTATCACGTGATGTCTATATATATATATATATATATATAAATACCATCACGCCCCAAAACAAACGTGACAAACCGGGGTCCTCATTCAGTGTCAATATAGATTATCAACAGATACATATATACTATATTCTCGGGTGGTAATTTTGAATATCTAGAGGAAATCCCTGATACAACCTTTTGTAATGGTGGCTAACAAGTTCCAGACATACAACCAAAGCCTTACTTTTAAATAGAATCGCACAAGTTTTAAAGGGAAATAACTCTGCATGGACAAGCATTTTCAGCTATTTCTTGGGTTATACTACTAGAGATATACTACCGGACCTAGCACTTAACTACGTACAGCACACAATACAAGCAATAGCCACACACAACACAATTAAAACCCTGTACTTAAAACACAAAGAAAACATTATACCAGATAACAAAACTGTAAAGGATATATATTTACAATTATTGGAAATTGATAAACTCACACATAAAGTGGAGGTAAACTATTCCTACATTGATTTCAAACCAATATGGGCTACCTTATGTATAGTGAATACATTATATACTGAACCAAAAAACGTTTTTTGCCCATTTGTTTTCTCCATATTTTCTTTCATATGTTTACAATACAGTAATGTTACCTGTAGGCCCGTGCATTTCATGGGTAAATGATTACACGAATGAATACTGATACAGGGTCAAAAACAAAGTGTTTCAACGTGTCTACAGAGTTGACTGTGATGCTTATTGAAAGACATTTGTGAAGTTTTCGATAATTGTCGACATTCTACTGACATTTCACATGATGAGGTGTCATTTAACAGGTAATGAGGCAGCCCAAGTAGTAGGCATGCTCCAAGCTGGTCAAGTTCAAAGAGCTGTTGCTGGACATTTTAATGTCTCCCAAAGTGTCATCTCAAGGTTATGGAATCGATTCCAACACACTGGCAATGTTGCAGAGAGACCAAGGTCAGGTTGTCCTAGGAAAACGACTGTGCGCCAAGATCGTTATCTCTCCAATATGGCAAAGCCGCAGAGGTTCCAGAGTGCTGTTAGGCTCAATTCTGACTTTCGTACAGCTACAGGAGTATGTGTGTCATCACAAACCGTCAGAAACAGACTGCATACAGCTAATATGCGTGCCTACCGACCAGCAGTTCGTCCCATATTGACCTTGAGACACCGAACAGCGCCCTTGCAGTAGGCAAGAGACCATGTGAATTGGCAACTGCGTCACTGGACTCCTGTTCTTTTTACAGACGAGTCACGTTTCTGAGTAGACTTTCATGATGGACGCAGGCGTGTATGGCACATGCCAGGTGAACGTTATGCCGACTGCTGTGTAACTGAACACGATCGTTTCGGAGGTGGTTCTGTGATGGTTTGGGCTGGTATCAGTATCGACGGTAAAACTGACTTACACGTGATCGCTGGAAATCTTTCAGGTGTAAGATACAGAGATGAAATATTACACTCTATTGTGAGACCCTACGCGGGTGCTGTTGGTGACGGTTTCATTTTAATGGACGACAATGCTCGTCCTCACAGAGCTCGTGTAGTGACTGATTACCTTGAGAATGAAACGATCGAGCGAATGGAGTGACCCAGTTGTTCACCGAACATGAATCCGATTGAACTTGCCTGTGACATGCTACAGAAGGCCGTTTCTACATGTCCGATACTCCCAAACAACCGACAGGAGCTTTCAGTCGCACTGATTGAAGAGTGGACAAGATTGCCACAACTTTGCTTCAGAAGTCTTATCCGTAGCATGCAGAGATGTTGTCGCGCAGTAATTCGGGCTCGTGGTGGACATACTGACTACTGAAGAGCTTCTCGGACTGTTTAACGGACAAACTGTAAACGTTCCACCCTAAAACGGTGTTGTTTTTCATTCTGTTTTTCAGGGGTGTTTGACATTCGAAGCTGCTCCCACTTAATGCTTCAATGATTTTTGATAACCACAATGAAAATGGTTTCGTTTATTGTTACTGATTGTTGAATCATATTTATTTTGAAAATTATTGTTATTTGTTAAGAATAAATCAATTTATAAAATATGATCCTTAACTTTTTTTGTCCAGTGTATATTAGAGAATTCATATATAAAACAATACATATGTATTTACCTACTGGGAAAAAAATGAAAACCAAAAGGTATTTATCTGGACATTTATAATTGTCCATATTCCAAAAATACTATAGAAACTATAGTGCATTTATTTGTGTAATGTCCTAAGTTAGATAACTTTAGATAGTTGATTATAGATTTTATAAAGGCAGATCTACATGTAGATACATTTTATATGGACATTCCAAATATCATATTATATAATGTAAAATTTAAATATTACCCGTATGTTTATGCTTATACACATGCTATTTGGTCGTGTAGACATAATTTACAAGGTGATATCTTACATAAACTAATTTCAATTTATTTTTCAGATGAACTCTTATTTAAAAGAAACAATATTATGTAATATTTGTAATTTTTCAATGAAATAAATATTAGTTTAAAAAAAGCACGATGGTGAAGACTGTAAACGTACCTGACCTACATTAATGTAGAATCTGAGTCGGTACATTCCCCTAAAATTGTATTTTATACTTAACTTACATAATGTATGTTTATTGCATATTATTTTCAAATATTCAAATAGTCAAACAATTTTGCATGATTTTCTCTGCATATTTGTACCGCACAGTTTTTTCTCTAACAAACCGCAGCTAAACCCCATATTAATGACGTCATTCATGCTTTCTTAATTTGCTTATTATTATTATTATTATTTGCTGTATGCTAAACAGTCTGAGTGCTATAAAAAAAAAAAAAAAAAAAAAAAAAGAAGATTTTTTTTATTTTTTTTTTAAAGTGTCGATATGGCTTGTCAGGCGTAATTCTTTTTATTTTTCTTATTATTCTAAATATATGAATTTATTACACAATCACTTTTTGCAGATTTATGTTGTGTTTCTATAGATATGCGCAAGACAAAACAAACGAATCGGGGGAAAAGTCCGTCTTTAATGAGACACATTTACAAAAGATTTTTTTCGAAAATTGAAGAACTACGAAATTATGTGAAAAAAGAGAACGGACATCGGAACAATGCCATGAATTCGTAAAAGAATAAAAATAGGCCTATACTACGGGGTCAAATTGTTTTAATGATATTATTTATAAGATTGCACTTTGTAATCGATCGTTCATGCACTACAATAAAACTACACATAAGCTCTGCTTCTTAGCTAAAAGCACAGAAAGTTACAGAGTAGGAAGCCATAAAATTGAGAGGATTATGTAAACATATAATTTGTAATAGTTTTCATTTGACAATTACAGACGATGAGTATTATAAATACTTTTAAAGTTTATTATACAAAACTTCAGGGTACATCTCTTACGTAATATAATAATTTGTTTATGGAAATACAATATTCGTATTCGCCAACCGTAAAAAGATTAATCTGTTTTCATAACGGTTATTTCTTATTTGAACAAAGCGTTTAATATGTCTCTGCGTAAAGAAAACATTTTTTGTTTATTTTAATCACGTTTTTCGAACTGACAGACCCTTCTGATTAATCTCAAAATAGTCATAAAAAATGTGGTTGTTGTTTTTATAAGGAAAAATTGCATACGAATGTTTTTTTGTCTAATTTGCTTTTTGAGGTTTGCAAGAAGAATTTTCTACCCTGCCCTGTTCACCCTGCTTTACTTCATAATTTTGGTTGTTGCTATATCATTCTGATGCGGCACAAACAAATCAAGATAAAAATGAACACTTCAATACAGCTTACGATCAATGTTAATCTTACAAGATTTTTGTGTGAAATTAGTCCCAGAATCATTGCTGCATCAGGCGCAGATACAGCAGTTTTGAAAACGGGGTCCCAGGCCCTTGCTTGCCAATTTTTACCCAATTTATACACGAATTTTACTAAATTGTCGAACACCCCCTTGATCGGCCAGTGTGCATTAATATGCACCCATTCCTAATGTATACTTGATCAGGGTCGTGTATTTTGATCACCTATTAGAACCTTTAAAATGTGTATTGCATCCCCTATTCTAGTTACGGGTAGCGTTAACGGGCCACAAAATGTGTA